>CM031371.1:32081086-32759376 GCA_018208015.1 Medicago ruthenica | reverse complement strand
TATCGACCTCTAGTGAAAGTGCCTAGATGAGATCACCTCCCCAGTGTATCGACCTTCAGTGTAGCGGCTGAATAGATCACACTCGTTAGGAATCGACCTTCAGTGAAAGTGCCTGAATAAGATTACCTAGCTTAGGTATCGACCTCTAGTGAAAGTGCCTAGACAAGATCACCTCCCCGTGAATCGACCTTCAGTGTTAGCGGCTGAATAAGATCACAGCTCGTTAGGAATCGACCTTCATGAAAGTGCCTGAATGAGAATTACCTAGCTTAGGTATCGACCTCTAGTGAAAGTGCCTAGACAAGATCACCTCCCCCAGTGTATCGACCTTCAGTGTTAGCGGCTGAATAAGATCACAACTCGTTAGGAATCGACCTTCAGTGAAAGTGCCTGAATAAGATTCCTAGCTAGTATGGTAAGACCTCTAGTGAAAGGCCTAGACAAGATCACCTCCCCAGTGTATCGACCTTCAGTGTTAGCGGCTGAATAAGATCACACTCGTTAGAATCGACCTTCAGTGAAAGTGCCTGAATAAGATTACCTAGCTTAGGTATCGACCTCTAGTGAAGTGCCTAGACAAGATCACCTCACTCAGTGTTCGACCTTCAGTTAGCGGCTGAATAAGATCACTTCCCCTTTAGGAATCTACCTCTAGTGAAATGCCTAGATAAGATTACCTTCATCCCCCAGTGGGTCTAACCTCCAGTGTTAGCGGCTGGATACGATCAACTTTCCAACCATGGCATTTGCATTCCGTGAAGGACAAAATTCGGGTCCTTCTTTTTACTTAATTGATCTTCGCAAAGAGTTCATAGATGCCCTCGGCACTCACGCACTCTATGCGAAGACACAATTAAGTAGGGGCAACTGTAGCACCCTAATTTTGTCCTAAGCATTTTAAAAAAAAATCAAAAAAAATCAAAGAGGGAGGAAAAAGTCAAAAGTCAACAAAAGTCAACAGAAAAGTCAACATTTCAAAATGATGACTTCGCACTGCGAAGCTCACTTCGCACTGCGAAGTCTGCGATTTTTCTGCAGATTTTTGGTTGCTTTGATTTAATTCCAGAATTTGTTGCATATCATTTCCATATTTATTTTAAGCAGCATTCATGGCTATTTGGGCCAAGCAAAACCAGAAATGAAGGACTTGCCATTAATGCCAAGGTTGGAAGCTTTTTCTTCCAACCTAGCATGTGACAAGCAAGTGGGCTTGCCCTTGGGCAGCTCTAGTCCCTCCCATGTGACCTGTTAACCACCACAAGGTTGCCAGCCACCTGCTTGAGGACTTTCCTCCTGCTTGCTCCCCCAAAACCAGTCAAACTAGCTGGATTTTCTCACTTGAAAAGCCATGAGTGCCTACCCTGTTTTTGCAGCAGCTTTTCACCCCTCACACCAGCCATAGATAGCCTTTTTCATCCCTCAATCTCTGCACATTACAGTGCAGTTTTCATTGATCAACCATTGAGATTGCAAGGATTGATCCCCAAGCATTAGCCAATTGCAATTCAGCTTTGTTCTTCATCATTACCTTCTAGAATTGGTTGAATTTGTGGCTGAAATCAGGCTGATTCTTGCCCTTGGCACAAGGCAAGGTTGCCTCTATCCATTAGCATTTAATGCAAAGGGATTCAGCTTGATCCTAGCCACAAATCAACTGGATTTTAAGATTTCCTAATGATGAATTAGATTTGGTTTTGGCCTATAAATAGAAGGCAATGCCCAAGGTTCTAAACACAACTGATAACAGCATTTCAAGAGCAGAAACTCTACTCATTTCAGCTTACAAACCCTCACAAACAACCAGAAAAAAAACCAATCCAACACAAAGCATCACAAAGTTCAAAGTTCATCACCAATATCAAAACCTTTGTGAAAGCCTTCAACCAATTCAAATCCACTGCAGCTGGAGCTTTGCTAAGGAGTTCTGTAAGTGTTCCAAGCTTTTGTATTGCATTTTCATTTGTGTTTGCATAGCAATTTGGTTCAAAACCATTTGGTTCTAAAAAACCCCTTTTGAATTTCAAAGAAATCCCAAGGTTTTCAAAACATCAAAACTGGTTTGTCCAGCCTTTTTCACCCAAAAAACTCAAAGCTTTTCACTCACCTAAAAGGTCCTGAGTGTGTTCAGAAGTTGTTTCTGAACAAAAGTTCAGAAACAGCTTCTGAACTCAAAAATTCGCATGCTTCGCAGTGCGAAGTCATGGTCGCAGTGCGACCATGACAGAACTCAGAATCTGAGTTTTTGTGTCAAAATGACCATTTTTTGAGGTTCCAGCCCAAGAGCTCAGAACCTAAGAGTTTTTAAACCCATGTTTTTCAAACTATAACAGGGATTTTGCAACAATCTTGACAAAATCACAAGTTCGTACAACATTTTGTGGATAACTTGTAAAACAAGTTATATTCTCAAACTTTCAAAACCACATGAACAAACAAGCTATGTTCATCATTTTAATCCAAACTTGAACAATAAATATTGTTCATGATTTTCAAACTCGAACATGAACATACGCAAATGCGTTCGCTTTTCGCAAAATGAGACGAACTTAGGCGTTTTCTAGCAAGATTGCTAAATCTTTCCCATTTGGGTTTTCAAACCAATTGTTTTGACATACCTTGGGATTTCTAAAAGAATTCTACCCAAAAACATGAATGAAAAAGGGATGGTGTGACGTATGTCTCTCCATTGCCCCGATTGTACGAATGCGTGACGTATGTCTCGTCGTTCGGACAATCGTCATTCCCTTTTTCAAAATATCCAACCATAACCAAACCAAACCTTGGCCCCTTGCGGTCAATCCGAACCTTTTGGTCCCCCGTGGCCATTAGATTCGATACCTCGACTCGTTTGAGTCCACTCGGTCAATGATTGACTTGTATGAGTCCATTGCACCTCTCTTGGTCCCATAGCGACCAATTCGAACCTTTTACCCTAACGGACGTACCTTTTAACAATTCTAATGCGATTCACGAACAAACGCTTAATAAGTCTCCCAAGCGCGAGCATACAAGCTACGTTTTAATCGCAAGAATTCGGTTAAAACATCGTTCATTTAAAATTAACCAACATATGTACGTTTTTCTACCAAAGAACTACGTACGCTTTGAATTCTCCGACTACAGGGAGATACGTAGGAGCAAGATCGACATCTTGTCAAGCGCAATAATAAAAACTTTTTTCTCCTTTTCTTTCGTGTTTTTTATCTCTTTCTCCCCCCCTTTTATTATATTTTGACATAAATAAGCATGCACGCAAAACATTTAAAAACAATTTAAGCTTTAGCCAAATAGAAGGTTCCCGTTGAGTACAACGGACGTGAGGGGTGCTAATACCTTCCCCTTGCGTAATCGACTCCCGAACCGACAATGGTTGCGATGACCATCCTTTCCTCATCGTCAAAGGGTTTTATTATCGTTTCCCTTTAAACCAAAAAAAACTTAGGGTTTATCAACGTTCCCTTACACAAAAACTTTGGTGGCGGCTTCACAAAGGCCCTCGAGCGTTTACGAACGACCTCGGAGGATTTGCGCGTCTTTTTCTCAGGAAAAAAACGAGGTGCGCACAGCTGGCGACTTCACTGGGGACCCTTTTCCCACTAGCGAGTCAAGCCTAACCTATTTGGCCTTTTAAGCCAATTGTTTTTATTTTATTTGCGCGCCATGCTTATTATTTTGTTCATCCATGTCATATTTATGCTTTATGTTTATATTTGCTTTATTTTTGCTTTATATTCATATCATATATATATCAAATGCGGGGTTACTTGAGTGATGTTACTCCACATTGTTCGGGTTAATGCCGGACGTGTGAGGCTCTCTACCCGAGCTTGAGAAAAAAACTAAGTTAGAAGGAGGTTGTGTGGGGAAGCCCGCGTTGACGTATGTCCATGAGGTAGGATGCCCAACCCCGCTTAGATGAGATTTTCATGTGGAATTAATTGAAGTCATGTCGACGTATGTCCATAGACAACCCTAATTCCATGTGAGGTCTATGACTCTAAGGACCTCTTCTTAGGAGATTTCACCATTTAGAGCCTACATGTGAGGATGGGGGGAAGTTCCGAACCTTCATAAACCATACCCTGCATATCATTTGCATTCATGAAAGTAATTTTCGCATCATTTTGCTTTATAGGAGTTTAAAAGAACAAACAAATATTAGCAAAAAGAAATATTGAATTCCGGGAACAAAAATCGCTCGCCTTCAAAATTAAAGCTCCTAGGGTGGAAAGTTTATTAGCTCTAAGCAAAGAGGCTCTCTTTGGTCAACAAGAACATTTTCGAGGCAAGCTATGGGCTAATCCTTGATCTCCTACCCGTGAGAATAGATTCAACGGCTCTTAACCACTTTGGCGCAATTCTTCGACCCACCTCTACGGTGCTTCACATTTCAAGACTTCCAACTAGCGCCAACTTTGGAAGAGTTTGAGAGATTTTGGGTTGTAGCATGAAGGGTCATGAACTCTATCTCGGTCCGGGAAAGGATCCCACATTTGAAAGCCATCGCCGAATCCTTATACCTCGACACCCAATGAAGTGGCATCTAACTTGGAAGTTAGAGGGAACCTTAAAGGGATTTTCAAGAAGAAAGTTTTTGGAAGCCAAAGCTCGGGAAATGTTAGCCAACAAAGAGGGAAGGGCATTCAACGCCATCTTAGCCCTCTTAGTCTACGGAATTGTTTTATTCCCCAACATGGATGATTTCGTAGACTTTCCGGCTTTAGAGGTATTTATGACTAAAAATCCGGTTCCCACAATCTTGGCGGATTTTATCATACCCTCTACTCTAGGCATGAACAAGCAAGGGGACGCAAAATTACTTGTTGCAACTCCCGTGTGCAAATTTGGATGATGTCCCACATGCCAAGAACGAGACTTTGTGGAAAAAACCGGGCCAAGCTTAAATGGTCGAACGGATGACAACCCTCGCCGAGAAGGACATCCATTGGTTTTCACCAAACTTAGAGGACCCGGAAATTATCCTCAGTTGCGGGGACTTCCCTAACGTACCCCTCATTGGTATAAGGGATGTATTATTATAATCCGGTCCTCTCTCTCCGACAACTAGGTTTTTCAATGGAGGATAAACCTAATGACCTTTTGTTGGAAGCTTTCTACTTAAGGGAAGGCGATCAAGACCCGGCATTGCTAGAGAGAATCCGGGGAGCATGGAGCCAAGTGCGCAAAGGAAGGGTCGGCAAGAGAAACTGTGTCGCCAAACCCCTTTATACTCAATGGGTGAAGGAGAGGGTCAAAGCAATCAAGTTACCCTTCGTGGTCATAAACCCTCCAAAATCTCCTACACCTAAACCTATCGCAACCATTCCCAACAAAGAAGTGGAGGACCTCAAAGCTAAAATTCAAGAACTCCAAAACAAAAACGGAGACTTAGAATTGAAGCACCTCCAAGCTTTAGGAGAAATTACTAGGACGAAGAGAGATCGTGATGAAGTAACAAACTCTCTCCTAGTGTGCCAAAAACGGCTAAGAATCTCGAAGGGAAGAGAGATTGGATAGGAGGCGGCTTGGTGAGTGCGGATGCCAACTTGTGGCCAAGGACGAAGAGTGGAAAGAATCTTACATTCCAACCAAGAGCTCAAGAAGTTTGGCGAACTAGCCATCGAAGCTCAACGGAAATGGAGGTTGAAATTTCAAGAGAAAAATCAACAGCTCCAAGAAGTAGTTAAAGACTACAAAGAGCAACTTCAAGCCGAACGCGTCCAGCGGCAAAGACATGAGAGCCTTTCTCATCAAGGGAGGCTAAAGTGCAATCGTCTCGAAGAAGACATCAAGAAATTCGAAGAGGTACTTCGACAAGATTGCAAGAGCTCACGGGGACCCACATTGCAACAACATACATGATGAAATTAGAAGTGCAAGAGTCAAGCTAGACCAGCGCAAGGAAGTGATTGAGTATGTATGGCAAGACGCCACCCGATTAAGTGAGGATTTCACTAATTGGTTGCATTCTCAAATTTGGTAATCACCCAACTTCCAAAGAAACTAGCGGAGGCCGAGATGGTCATGCCCTACTTTTGTCATCCCTATGGAGATCCAGAAGTTATGAAGTTCTGCAAGGACACCATAAATTTCTATAGGGAGGAGATGAGCAAAGCCGAGAAGCGAGCGGCTATTTGATTTGTAATAGCATTAGTTACACTTTGTAAACAAATGTTATTTAATCAAATATATTTTGAAGCATAATCAATTTCCCGGTCTTTAATATTTCGAATTTGCTAATATTATTGTGCACCTTTAAACTCCATAAAGCAAAAGTAAAAAAAACGCATATTTTGCATACTCATCGCATACATACATCCACATGCATCTTCATGCATCTTTTTCAAAAAAAAAAACTCTCATTCATTTCCCTAAAAACAGTTTCAAAGCAATCATAGCCCGAAAACCCCGAAAGCCCTCGGTCCAAGAACCAGATCTTCAACACTCGTACGGAACACGAGCTAACAAACAAAGGATCATGGACCAATTTGGAACAAACTCAAGCGGCTTTGAGAGAAGAGGTTGATGGAATGAAGGGGAAGATGGATCAGATGCTAGAGTTAATGCAAGCTCTATCGGCACGAGAAAGTAATCCTCGCCCAACAACGGATGCATCCAATGTGCAATGGCCTCCTTATGGTTTACCTCTGAATTATACCCCACCATTCGAAAATGAGGGTCATGGACCACCTCCACCACCGCTCACAATCCCCGTAAGGAATGAAGAGCGTCGTCCTCAAGGAACTTCCACTACTCAGCATGAGGCGATTCCCCATGATGTGGAAAATAGCCAGCTAAGGCAATCTGCTCCCGACACCACCCACCAAGACAACGATACCACCCAAATGTATCGAGTTTTGGAAGAAAGGTTGAAAGCTGTCGAAGGGTTCAGCTCATACGGTGCCCACAACGCCTTGGACATGTGCCTAGTGCCCGACGTGGTAATTCCTCCGAAGTTCAAAGCACCGGACTTCGAGAAATACAAAGGAATTCAATGCCCTAGGAACCATCTAAGGATGTTCTGTAGGAAGATGGCAGCTTACGCAATGAACGAGAAACTCATGGTGCATGTGTTTCAAGATAGTTTAAGCGGAGCGTCCTTGGATTGGTACATGCAGCTCGAGCGTACCCATGTCCAAACTTGGAAGGATCTAGCCGATGCCTTCTTAAAGCAATACAAATATAATTTGGACATGGCTCCAAATAGGATGCAACTACAAAACCTCCTACAAAGAAGCAACGAGTCCTTCAAGGAGTACGCGCAGCGGTGGAGAGAACTAGCTTCTCGTGTACAACCACCACTATTGGAAAGAGAGCTTGTCGACACCTTTATGGGCACACTTCAAGGCCCATATTACGACAAGATGATTGGAAGCACGTCTGCCGGTTTCTCCGATCTAGTCATGGTTGGTGAAAGAATAGAGGACGGAGTAAAGAGAGGAAAAATCCAAGGCTCTCTAGAAGCTCAAAGTGGAGCTAGAAAACCCCCCAACAACTTTCACAAAAAGAAAGAGGGGGAGACAAATGCCGTTCTAGTGGGACCATCTTGCCCACCACTAAATCAAGTGCCTCACTACCACTATCCTTATGTGGCGGCAGCAACGGCTCAAGGGCGTTACTCACCTCAAGTAATTCCCGTAACTCCACCTCGACAACCGGTAGTGTTTCCTCAAAATCAACAGCAACAACAACAAGGCGGGTACCCATCAAGGAATCAAGCGGGCTCGAGGAACAGTTATTATAATAGGCAGTTTGATCCTGTACCTATGTCTTATGGTCAAATCTTGCCATACCTAATCCAAAAGGGTATGGTCGAGACAAGACTACTACCACCAATGTCGCCACCATATCCACATTGGTACGACGCAAATGCCAAATGCGACTACCACGCAGGAACCGTGGGACACAATGTCGAGAACTGTAGAGTTTTCAAACACAAGGTGCAGGATCTTATTGACAAGAAGCTGTTGTCCTTCAAAGAGGAAAACCCCAATGTAAAGAATAACCCATTGCCGGGGCATGCGGGTCCCTCTGTAAATGCGGTGGAGGAACAAGAGGACTTTGGTCCAGTCAAAAGGATAGCCAATGTTAGGACCCCCCTGTCAACCGTAAGGGAGCGTCTAACCGGTTTTGTTTTGTTCGAGGAAATGCACGCCAACTGTGAAGCCTGCAAGGTCAACCCGAACGAGTGCGAAGAGTTGAAGAGCTGTCTTCAATAGCTAATGGACCAAGGTTGGATCCAAATTGGCTATATAAAGGATGGCACAGACGTTGCTACCTTAGAGTCTAACGACCCAAAACCTCTCGAAATCCCATACCAAAGGAGAGAGGTACCAAGGCCAATACAACCCATAACATTCCACGTACCTGCACCCTTCTCTTTTGAAAGCACGAAGAGGGTACCATGGAATTACCAACCTGTGGCCTATGTGGAAGGAAAACCACTAGCCAAAATTGAGCCCAGCATCACTAACATTACCGGTGTTGGAGGAATAACCAGAAGTGGTAGAGTCTTCGCTCCGAAAGAACTCGGGAAGACGCCAGCCGTACTACCAAAGGAGCCGCTCAAAGAAAAGAGCGTGGAGGAAGAAGAGAACCAAGCGGGGCCTTCTCAAAAGACAATCCCGCAAAAAGAGGCCGAAGAGTTCCTAAGGATAATCCAAAAGAGCGAGTATAAAATCATTGACCAGCTAGGTCAAACTCCCTCCAAGATCTCCATGTTATCCTTACTACTAAGCTCGGAAGCACACCGAGAAGCACTGCTGCGGATCCTCAGTGAGGCACATGTCACCAAGGACATTCCTGTGGACCAATTCGACGGGATAGTCGGAAATATTACCTCAAGTAGGTACTTGGGTTTCAATGGCGATGAGCTACCCGACGATGGGCACATTCATAACCGCGCCTTACATATCTCCGTGAAATGCATGGACCACATCCTCTCTCGAGTGCTAGTGGACACGGGGTCATCATTGAATGTCATGCCCAAGACTACCCTCCTCAAGCTATCATGTGAAGGGACAGTAATGAAGCCCAGCGCTTTAGTTGTAAAAGCTTTCGACGGGTCAAGAAGAGCCGTCATAGGGGAGATCGACTTACCAGTCCAAATCGGACCTAAGGTTTTCACCATAACCTTCCAAGTCATGGATATTAATCCAACATACAGTTGTCTTCTCGGACGACCATGGATCCATGCGGCCGGAGCCATTACCTCTACTCTGCACCAGAAACTGAAGTTCATCATTGATAACCAAATGATTGTAGTTTCCGGGCAAGAGGACATGATGGTAAGCCATCTCTCATCTTTCCGTTACATAGAAACGGATGAAGAAGCTGTGGATGTCCCATTCCAGTCTTTGGAAGTGGCGAATGTCGTGACTTTGAGCTCGAAGCCCAAAGAAGAGGCTAAGACAGCCATGTCATCATGGAGGGCAATAAGAGAGGCCCTAGAAGAAAGCCGACCCACCGGATGGGGCAAGTTAGTGGACATACCGGAGAAGAAGAATCGCTTCGGGTTGGGGTATCATCCATCAGCCGAAACTTTCTCAAAGCCTCCAAAGCAAGGGATCCTCCCCATTTCAGAAACATTCATCAGTGCGGGGTTTATAAATGAAGAGCAAGTGGCCCTACTTGAAGAAGTAGATGAAGACGTGCCTGATTTGGTGTATCGTTGCGCTTCGGATGAAGTTTTGAACAATTGGAGGGCTATCGCAATTCCCGAGATCATTACCAAGATCAAGTAATAAACCATGTTTGTTTGTTTTTACTTTTTTAAAAAAAAATCATTTAGCTCTGCCCAAGGCAAATGATTAGTCGTGTGGGGCCCCCATGTTTTAAAAGTTATTTACAATCATGAATAAAAGCACTCTTTTATGTTCATTTGAGTCTTTTTCTTTTTTGCATTTGTTTTAAAAAAAATTTTCTACAAAAAGCCTAAAAAAAATCATACTCATGCAGATCTACACATCCACCCTCCAAAAACAACACTGCCTTAAACCCTTATGACTTCGATTTTCCCGATTAATCAAACGGAAGATGATGAAGAGGACGATTATGAACCGCCTGAAGAATTGTCTAGACTTGCAAATCAAGGGGATAGGGTAATACAACCTCACCAAGAATCAGTTGAAAAAGTCAACTTGGGGACCGAAGAGGATAAGAAAGAGGTCAAGATAGGAGCCTCCCTGCACGAGGATGTG
This sequence comes from Medicago ruthenica, assembly GCA_018208015.1. Taxonomy (NCBI): domain Eukaryota; kingdom Viridiplantae; phylum Streptophyta; class Magnoliopsida; order Fabales; family Fabaceae; genus Medicago; species Medicago ruthenica. The sequence continues at coordinate 32,749,177 of CM031371.1, read as the reverse complement.
AAAGGAAAGTTGATTAAGCTTCTGCAGAAGTACGTGGACGTATTCGCTTGGTCGTACCAAGATATGCCGGGTTTAGACCCTAGCACAAGCTGCCACTCAAGCCGGAATGCCCGCCAGTGAAGCAGAAATTGAGAAGAACTCGACCCGATATGGCTCTCAAGATCAGAGAAGAGGTCAAAAAGCAATTCGATGCCGGCTTCTTAGCCGTAACCAAGTATCCAACATGGGTTGCCAACATTGTGCCAGTTCCGAAGAAGGATGGCAAAGTTAGAATGTGTGTGGATTATCGGGACTTGAATAGAGCAAGCCCAAAGGATGATTTCCCGCTACCACACATCGACATATTGGTGGACAACACAGCCCAATTCTCAGTCTTTTCCTTTATGGATGGCTTCTCGGGATATAACCAAATCAAGATGGCTCCAGAGGACATGGAGAAAACCACATTCATCACCCCATGGGGGACTTTCTGCTATAAGGTAATGCCTTTCGGATTAACAAATGCCGGGGCAACATACCAAAGAGCAATGGTGACTCTTTTCCATGACATGATCCATAAGGAAATTGAGGTCTACGTCGACGACATGATTGCCAAATCCCAAACGGAGGAGGATCATCTAGTCCATCTACAAAAGCTTTTCGAACGCCTAAGAAAATTCAAGCTGCGCTTAAATCCTAACAAGTGCACATTTGGCGTTAGATCCGGGAAGTTATTGGGCTTCATCGTCAGCCAAAGAGGTATTGAAGTGGATCCCGATAAGGTAAAGGCCATCCAAGAAATGCCAGCGCCAAATACCGAGAAAGAAGTCCGGGGTTTCTTAGGAAGATTGAACTACATCGCTAGGTTCATCTCACATATGACAGCTACTTGCGAACCAATCTTCAAACTGCTAAGGAAAAACCAAGCCGTTCATTGGAACGAGGATTGCCAAGAGGCGTTTGACAAGATCAAACAATACCTGCAAGAACCACCAATTTTAATACCTCCGGTTCCGGGTAAACCCCTCATCTTATACCTAACCGTACTTAAAGGATCAATGGGTTGTGTGTTAGGACAACAAGATGAAACGGGAAGAAAAGAGCACGCAATCTACTACCTAAGCAAGAAGTTTACCGATTGTGAAACAAGGTATACTTCACTTGAAAAGACTTGCTGCGCTTTAGCATGGGCTGCTCGACGCCTAAGGCAATACATGTTGACCCATACAACTTGGTTGATATCGAAGATGGATCCCATCAAGTACATCTTCGAAAAACCTGCCCTCACAGGGAAGATAGCCCGTTGGCAAATGCTGCTGTCTGAGTACGACATCCAATATGTTGCTCAAAAGCCATCAAAGGGAGTGTTTTATCCGAGCACCTTGCTCACCAACCGTTGGAGGATTATCAGCCCATACAATTCGACTTCCCAGACGAAGATGTCGTAGCTTTGAATGACGAAAAAGTCACAAGCGATGATGAAGGGCCAGAACCGAAAGCTCAATGGAAGCTCGCTTTCGACGGCGCCTCAAATGCCATGGGGCACGGTATCGGAGCAGTTTTAATCTCCCCAAGAAATGGATACCAACCCTTCACAGCAAGATTATGCTTTGGCTGCACCAATAACATGGCAGAATATGAAGCATGTATCCTAGGCCTCGAAGCAGCAATTGATCTAAGGATCAAAAACCTTGAAGTATACGGTGACTCAGCCTTAGTCATCTATCAAGTCAAAGGAGAATGGGAAACAAAACATCCCAATTTAATTCCCTACCGAGCCCGGGTTGTAGAGTTGATTAAGCATTTTGATGAAATCAGCTTCCACCACATACCTCGAGAAGAAAACCAGGTGGCAGATGCTTTGGCTACATTATCATCAATGTACCAAGTAAATTTCTACAACGAAGCACCAATCATAAGGATGGATCGTAGAGACAAACCAGTTGTATGTGCATCAGTCGAAGAGGGACTTGACGACAAACCTTGGTTCTACGACATCAAGCGATACCTCGAAGAGCAAGAGTATCCAGAAAATGTCTCACACACCGACAAGAGGACCCTCAGAAGATTGGCATCCCAGTTCTTCCTCAGTGGAAATACCCTCTACAAAAGAAACTATGACATGGTCCTGCTCAGATGTGTGGATAAACATGAAGCGGACACGCTCATCAAAGAAATCCACGAGGGATCTTTTGGAACCCATGCCAATGGGCATGCAATGGCAAAGAAAATCTTAAGGGCGGGCTATTATTGGTTAACCATGGAAGCTGATTGTTTCCACTACGCCAAGACTTGTCACAAGTGCCAGATTTACGCCGACAAGGTGCATGTGCCACCAACTCCACTGAACGTCATGACTTCACCTTGGCCATTCTCTATGTGGGGCATAGACATGATTGGAATGATCAAGCCCAAAGCGTCAAATGGACATCGCTTCATCCTCGTTGCCATCGACTACTTCACCAAATGGGTAGAAGCAGCTTCGTATGCAAATGTGACCAAACAAGTGGTAGCCCGGTTCATCAAGAAGGAAATCATTTGCCGTTACGGCACTCCCCACAAAATCATCACCGATAATGGGGCAAACCTGAACAACAAGACAATGAAGGAGTTGTGCAAAGATTTCAAGATCGAACACCATAATTCTTCCCCTTACCGACCAAAGATGAATGGTGCGGTAGAAGCAGCCAATAAGAACATAAAGAAGATCATCCAAAAGATGGTAACAACATATAAGGATTGGCATGAGATGCTTCCCTTTGCGCTACATGGCTACAGAACAGCCATTCGCACTTCAACTGGGGCAACCCCTTTCTCCTTAGTATACGGCATGGAAGCTGTGCTCCCCGTAGAGGTGGAAATTCCTTCGTTAAGGGTCTTGATGGAAACCAAGCTAGAGGAAGCCGAATGGGTCCAAACAAGGTTCGACCAACTGAATCTCATAGAAGAAAAGCGTCTGACGGCAATATGTCACGGACAACTCTATCAAAGGAGGCTCAAGAGGGCATTCGACAAGAAGGTTCGTCCTCGAGAATTCAAAGAAGGAGACCTAGTGCTCAAGAAGATATTACCTATCCACAAAGATCCCCGAGGGAAGTGGACTCCCAGCTATGATGGGCCGTACGTGGTAAAGAAAGCCTTCTCAGGCGGAGCCCTAATCATTACCACTATGGACGGAGAAGAGTTCCCACTCTCAATAAACTCCGATGCAGTCAAGAGGTATTATGCCTAAGAGAAAAAAGAAAAAAAAAAAGAAGAGCTCGCTAAATCGAAAACCTGAAAGGGCGGTTTAGGCAATAGAGAGCGTCCTGCTAGATCGAAAACCTGAAAAGGCGGTCTAGGCAAAAATTAAGGACATTAAAAAAGGAAATACACCCCGGTGGATTGAAAACTCGAAAGAGCGGTCCAGGCAAAAGTTAGGGGTTAACAAAAGAAGAAAGGCAATGACTGCAGCATCCAAGCTCCGGACAAGAGGAGAAGAATCGGTCTCATCAGCATCTTCCGAAAAAACAAAAATCTCGAAGTCATAAAGAAATAGCATGTGTTGTGCCAAAACCAACAATTTTTCTTTTTTCTCTTTTTCTTGTCTTTCTCTATCTCACTTCTCACTTTGTGTATTTTTTACCCATTCAAGAAGTCAAATCTGCATTGAATAAATTTCCTTTTGTTATTTTATGTTCTCAGTAGCGCATAAGATTTTGTTTTATTCATGATGAAAATGCTTTAAAACATGGGAAATAAACAAAAGAAATTTCTTCCAAAAAAAAGAAAAAAAAAACAAGCAAACAAACATTGTTTTTATTTTGAATTTTTGTGAATTTCGAAGGAATTGCGGTAATTCCCACCAAATATTACACCAAAGGACTTATGCTCTTCAGCAAAGGCAAGTGCGTAACTCACGGCACGCGGAGCGCAAAAGCCCCAAGGGTTAAGAGGAACAAATTCCCCAGTAAGCACCCTAAACATCCAAACACCAAACAAGGCTGGATATCGATCATGCTTCCAAAATGATCCTTATATCCCCATGAGCCAAACTTCAATGACACCTCCAAGGAGTCTCAACCCCAAACAAAAGGTCCAATCATTATTGGCAAACCCACACAAATCCCCAGGACAAGCCCGAACTACACCGGTTTTGATCCCATTCGGGTATGTAGGCAAAGGACCTTGTCCTTCCAAACCAACCAACCAAAAAAACAAAACAAAAAAGAGAGAGTCCAATCGTCATTGGCACAACCAAGACCGACTTTGCTCGGCACCCAACCAGCATCCCTCATATCATGCATAGCATAATTCATGCATCATGTCATTTTCATTCATGCATGCATATACAAATCATTCATACACACGCATTTCATTTCATGTCATGCATCCTCAATAAGGATTCTCCAGTGAGTATCACATATTCACCAACATCCATCAACAGTCAAGTAAGCGTTCCCCAGTGAACCTCCTTCACTAACTGTCCCCAATTCCCCAGAAGGAATCTTTGTTTGAGTCTATCTCATATCATATTGCATTGCATGTCACTGCATATCATACTGCATAACATGCATCATACAATCATGTTTTCCAGTTCAACCAGGGGCACCTATTTAGGGTAAGACCACATCTCGTTAGGAATCGACCTTCAGTGAAAGTGCCTGAATAAGATTACCTAGCTTAGGTATCGACCTCTAGTGAAAGTGCCTAGATAAGATCACCTCCCCCAGTGTATCGACCTTCAGTGTTAGCGGCTGAATAAGACCACAGCTCGTTAGGAATCGACCTTCAGTGAAAGTGCCTGAATAAGATTACCTAGCTTAGGTATCGACCTCTAGTGAAAGTGCCTAGATAAGATCACCTCCCCCAGTGTATCGACCTTCAGTGTTAGCGGCTGAATAAGATCACAGCTCGTTAGGAATCGACCTTCAGTGAAAGTGCCTGAATAAGATTACCTAGCTTAGGTATCGACCTCTAGTGAAAGTGCCTAGATAAGATCACCTCCCCCAGTGTATCGACCTTCAGTGTTAGCGGCTGAATAAGATCACAGCTCGTTAGGAATCGACCTTCAGTGAAAGTGCCTGAATAAGATTACCTAGCTTAGGTATCGACCTCTAGTGAAAGTGCCTAGATAAGATCACCTCCCCCAGTGTATCGACCTTCAGTGTTAGCGGCTGAATAAGATCACAGCTCGTTAGGAATCGACCTTCAGTGAAAGTGCCTGAATAAGATTACCTAGCTTAGGTATCGACCTCTAGTGAAAGTGCCTAGATAAGATCACCTCCCCCAGTGTATCGACCTTCAGTGTTAGCGGCTGAATAAGATCACTTCCCCTTTAGGAATCTATCTTCAGTGTAAGCGGCTGGATACGATTACCTTCATCCCCAGTGGATCTACCTCCAGTGTTAGCGGCTGGATACGATCAACCTTTTCAAACCATTGCATTTGCATTCCGCGAAGGACAAAATTCGGGTCCTTCTTTTTACTTAATTGATCTTCGCAAAGAGTTCATGAGATGCCCTCGGCACTCACGCACTCTATGCGAAGACACAATTAAGTAGGGGCAGCTGTAGTACCCTAATTTTGTCCTAAGCCTTTTAAAACAAAAAAATAAAAAAAAATCAAAGAGGGAGAAAAAAGTCAAAGTCAACAAAAGTCAACAAAAAAGTCAACATTTCAAAAATGCTGACTTCGCACTGCGAAGTCTGCGATTTTTCTGCAGATTTTTGGTGTTTTTGATTTAATTCCAGATTTTGTTGCATATCATTTCCATATTTATTTTAATCAGCATTCATGGCTAATTGGGCCAAGCAAAACCAGAATTGAAGGACTTGCCATTAATGCCAAGGTTGGAAGCTTTTTCTTCCAACCTGGCATGTGACAAGCAAGTGGGCTTGCCCTTGGGCAGCTCTAGTCCCTCCCATGTGACCTGTTAACCACCCCAAGGTTGCCAGCCACCTGCTTGATGACTTTCCTCCTGCTTGCTCCCCCAAAACCAGTCAAACTAGCTGGATTTTCTCACTTGAAAAGCCATGAGTGCCTACCCTGTTTTTGCAGCAGCTTTTCACCCCTCACACCAGCCATAGATAGCCTTTTTTATCCCTCAATCTCTGCACATTACAGTGCACGTTTTTATTGATCAACCATTGAGATTGCAAGGATTGATCCCCAAGCTTAGCCAAATGCAATTCAGCTTTGTTTTTCATCATTACCTTCTAGAATTAGTTGATTTTGTGGCTGAAATCAGGCTGGGTCTTGCCCCTTGGCACAAGGCAAGGTTGCCTCTATCCATTAGCATTTAATGCAAAGGGATTCAGCCTGATCCTAGCCACAAATCAGCTGGATTTTGGGATTTGCTAATGATGAAATAGATTTGGTTTTGGCCTATAAATAGAAGGCATTGCCCAAGGTTTCAAGCACTTCTGAAAACACTACACACAACAGCATTTCAAGAGCAAAAACACTACTCATTCTAGCTCACAAATACTCACAAACAACCAGAAAAAAACCAATCAAACACAAAGCATTACAAAGCTCCAAAATCATCACCAACATTCAAAACCTTGCAAGAACCTTCAATCATTCAAATCCATTGCAGCTGGAGCTTTGCTAAGGAGTTCTGTAAGTTTCCAAGCTTTTGTTTTGCATTTTCAATTGTGTTTGTATAGCAATTTTGGTTCAAAACCTCTTGTTTCTAAAAAACCCCTTTTGAATTTCAAAGAAATCCCAAGGTTTTCAAAACACCAAAACTGGTTTGTCCAGCCTTTTTCATCCCAAAAACTCAAAGCTTTTCACTCACCTAAAAGGTCCTGAGTGTGTTCAGAAGTTGTTTCTGAACAAAAGTTCAGAAACAGCTTCTGAACTCAAAAATTCGCATGCTTCGCAGTGCGAAGTCATGGTCGCAGAGCGACCATGACAGAACTCAGAATCTGAGTTTAGGTGCCCAAATGGGCAATTTTTGAGGTTCCAGCCCAAGAGCTCAGAACCTAAGAGTTTTTAAACCCATGTTTTTCAAACTATAACAGGGATTTTGCACAATCTTGACAAAATCACAAGTTCGTATGACTTTTTGTGGATAACTTGCAAGACAAGTTATGTTCTCAAACTTTCAAAACAGCATGAACTAACAAGCTATGTTCATCATTTCAATCCAAACTTGAACAATAAATATTGTTCATGATTTTTCAAAACTCAAACATGAACATACGCCGAATACGTTCGCTTTTCGCAAAATGAGCCGAACTTGTGTGTTTTCTAAGCAAAATTGCTAAATCTTTCCAATTTGGGTTTTCAAACCAAATGTTTTGACATACCTTGGGATTTCTAAAAGAATTCTACCCAAAAACATGAATGAAAAAGGGATGGTGTGACGTATGTCTCTCCATTACCCCGATTGTACGAATGCGTGACGTATGTCTCGTCGTTCGGACAATCGTCACTCCATTTTTAAACATATCCAACCCTAACCAAACCAAATCTTGGCCCCTTGTGGTCAATCCAAACCTTTTGGTCCCCCGTGGCCAATAGATTCGATCCCTCGACTCGTTTGAGTCACTCGGTCAATGTTCGACTCGTCCGAGTCCATTGTACCCGTTCTTGATCTCAGTGGATCAATCGAACAATCGCCCGACTCGTTAGAGTCCACTCGGTCAATGATTGATTTGTATGAGTCCATTGCACCTCGCTTGGTCCCATAGCGACCAATTCGAACCCTTTTACCCTAACGGACGTACCTTTTAACAATTCTAGTGCGATTCACGAACAAACGCTTCATAAGTCTCCCAAGCGCGAGCATACAAGCTACGTTTTAATCGCAAGAATTCGGTTAAAACATCGTCCATTTAAAATTAACCAACACATGTACGTTTTTCTACCAAAGAACTACATATGCTTTGAATTCTCCGACTACCGGGAGATACGTAGGAGCAAGATCGACATCTTGTCAAGCGCAATAATAAAAACTTTTTTTCTCTCTTCTTTCGTTTGTTTTTATCTCTTTTTCCCCCCTTTATTATATTTTTGACATAAATGAACATGCGCGCAAAACATTTAAAAACAATTCAAGCTTTAACCAAATAGAAGGTTCCCGTTGAGTACAACGGACGTGAGGGGTGCTAATACCTTCCCCTTGCGTAATCGACTCCCGAACCCGACAATGGTTGCGATGACCATCCTTTCCTCATCGTCAAAGGGTTTTATTATCGTTTCCCTTTAAACCAAAAAAAAACTTAAGGGTTTATCAACGTTCCCTTTACACAAAAACTTTGGTGGCGGCTTCACAAAGGCCCTCCGAGCGTTTACGAACGACCTCGGAGGATTTGCGCGTCTTTTTCTCAGGAAAATAACGAGGTGCGCACACATGCAACAATTTGTTTACGTCTGTGAGGACCTATCCATCATAAATATTTATTGTTTTTAATTCAGCTTTACGTTTGTGAGGAACTAGACTGTCACAAACATTGGCTGATTTGTTTATTTAGGTTGTGAGGGACCAAACGGCCACACAATTTAAATATTTTTTTATTCATGTTAACATTTGTGATGAATTAGGCTGACTCAAACTTTGATAAAAGTTTCCCTTATATAAACCTCTTTTTCTATAAAATACAACTCACACATTTTTTCATTTCTCACTTCTTCCTTCTCTCTAAATTTTCTCTACTTTCTCTCTAAAAGAGTAGTTATAATTTCTTCGATGGGTTAGACATTAATAAATCAAAAAAGAAGTTTTACCGAATACTTTTTTTTATCTAATATGAACATAACAAAGTTGCCTATATTTCAAACATGTACTCAAGGTGTTGATTTCTCTCAACAAATGTTATTGATTGAACTTTTCTGATCACTGGTCAAGGGACTTGTTCGACATGTTAGTTTCAGTTGAAAATAAGCAATCCACATACTTACTAATTAGGCTTAAATGCACTTTTGGCCCCCTATGTTTGAAAAAGTTGCGATTTTGGCCCCCTATTAAAAAAAAGAAATTATTAGACCCCTAACTTTTGGCCCTTTTGCGAAAGGCTGATTTTGATCAAGTCCACGCATATGTGGCAGACACTTGTGTAATTATGAATTAAAAAATAAACAAAAAAGCCACGCGTGTAATTATGAATTTAAAAAAAAATCAAAAATTGGATTGAGAAGAAAACATCACGTGATGTTTTTCCCAACGGTAGGATTTTAGGGTTAAAAAACCCCAAATCCACCCAATCTCCATGCCTGCTTCATCTTCTTCTGAAATTCAGAAACCTGCTTCTTCTCGAGCTCTGCTTCTTCATCTTCTTGACCATTTTTGCAACCTCATCTTCGTGTTGTATTCTTCACCAATTTCGCAGCTTCATCTTCTTCATCAATTCTTCACCATTTTTGCGAGCTAATAATCTTCAGAGATTGAAATGGGTGATTATTCTTCTTCATCTTTTTCTGGGTCAACATTGAAACAAAGACCAAACATGGTGTGTTACTGTGGTGTAGATTCACCGTTGGTCACTGCCTGGACAGATGAAAACCCAGGGAGGAGATTTTATGGGCGTGGGAGATATTTTCAGAGAAGGAAATGTAAGTTTTTTAGGTGGTTTGATCTTGAGGTTCCAGATCGACAGAAGAAAATCATTAGAGGATTGCTGAAGAAAAATGATTCAATGAGAAAAAAGGAGAAAACTCATGTGACTGTCATTGTAGTTTTAGAGGTATTGTTGTTGCTAAGTTTATGTGTAATCTGCATTAAGCTTGTTTAGCTGATGTCATGTTAGAGTATGTTAAGGAAATGTAAGCTGCATTAAGTAAGTTTGTGTGGTGTGTTGGATATTTGGTTTTTGGCTTCATGTTTGCTAAAATCAAATATACAAGCAATATGTGCGTCTTCAGAAGCTGATCCTCATTTGTGAACAGTACTTCGGAAGCTGGGTATTTCAGAAGCTGAACAGTACTTCAGAAGCTGGGCTTCAGACGCTGAACCTTCAGAAGCTGATGTTCAGACGCTGAACAATACTTCAAAAGCTGACCTTCAGAAGAAACCTTCAGAAGCTGAAATGTTCAGACGCAGAACTTCAGACGCAGACTTCAGAAGTACCTTCAGAAGCTGGTTTTCTGCGTTCTGGTTATTTTCTCAAGTGATCTTTTGAAGATTTAATTGAAGAATTCTCCTTGTTGCATTTGTTTCTAGAATAAAAGATTTTTTTGCGTGAAGATCTTTATTGAAGATTAAATTCTTTTATTTATGAATATATTTTCAAAGGAATCTTTGGAAAATATATTTCAGAAATATAATTGCTTCTATTTACTTCTAAAGGATTCTGGGATTATATCTTTGAAGATTATTTGGTTCAGAATTATGTTGCTGCTGAAGATATAAATAGAGGACGCTGCTGATTGAAGAATGTACATCAAAACAGAAGCTAACATTGAAAGAGTCTTAGGTTTTGAGTCTGTAAGCTTTGTGCTTTGTTTTTCTGTACACCACTCAATTGTTAGAGTTGTTTTAGTTTATTGAGTTGTAATCACTTGAAGCTTTTAAGCAAAAGTGACGTATTGAGTTTTTAGGAGAGTGTCTCCATCTTTGATTGTCTGTTTAGAGTGTGATAATCACTGGGGCAGTGATTGACTGAGGGAAGTAAGAGGGGTCTTATATCTAGGAGTTCCTAGGTAGAAATACCACGGGTAGTGATTAAGTGAGAAGGCTGTGAAACAGGGGTTGTTGTCATAGGTCTTTGAATTGATACTATTTTAGTGGATTTCCTTCCTGGCTTGGTAGCCTCCAGATGTAGGTGTGGTTGTCACCGAATTGGGTTAACAAATTGAAATTCTGGCTGGTAGGATCAGACAGTAAAACAGAGCACGAATTTTGTAAAACAGGGCACAATCAAACAAGTTCAGAAGCAGAAAATAGAAGTGCAGAAATAAAAAGAACACACAAAATTTGTTAACCCAGTTCGGTGTAAACACCACCTACATCTGGAGGATACCAATCCAGGAAGGAAATCCACTATAGGAATTAATCCCTAAGACTCAAGACACAGACCCCCTGTTCCCAGCCTAAGCAATCAATCTCCTTCTAGTTCTGATTTCTACCCAACACCTTGAGTATTAGAACACTACTAACTTCCTATCCAAGTAACTAACCCAGTTACAAAACAAATTCTGAAAACACAACCCAGTTTTGAAGAAACACTTCAAAATAACAAAGACTTCATTCGAACCTAAAGGCTTAGAATGAATTACAACTCAATAAACTCTAAACCAACTCAGTTGAGTGGTGTACAAAATAAACCTAAGTTTAAAACACAAAGACTCTAAATTCTCTGATGTTAATCTCTGATTCGTAAGTCTTCAACAATAGCAGCACAACTCCATTTATTGACTTCAGCAAGCAGCATTAATCTGAATCCAATCTTCTGAATATGATATGATTCTGAAATATGAATGGCTCAATAAGAAAACAAATAATTCTTCAATGTATCTTGCAAAGATTGCTTCAGTAAATATAATTGAGCATAAACACGAGACCAATCTTCATAAAATCTTCATCAAATAAATCTCTCAAAGATTCGCACAGAAATAACTCATAAAAACCCAGCTTCTGAAGAAGTCAACGCTGGTCAACTTTGGAATAGTGCGTCTGAAGGCATTTCAGCGTCTGAAGCACTATTCCTGCGTCTGAAGGTCCAAAGTGTGTCTGAAGGTCCAAAACAGCTTCTGAACCTCTTCAAATGCGAATTCTTGCTTCTGAAGACTTCTTATACACATGGAGATCCTTTGCTTGAACACATTGAATTTACCAAAACATGCAGCCAACTTCTAAATACTCAACACAAATCACATGTGTTCTTTACTTTCTGTCTTTTTAATTCTGCTTCTGAATTGTTGTTTTTGCTTACTCTGTTCAGCTCTATTTTATGGTTCAGAACCAGTCCTGCCAGGAATTTCAATTGGCATCAGAGCAGACACCCTGCCTGTTTTAGGGTGAGCTCCAGGGAAGTTATTTTCTGGCATAATGGACTTAGAAGGAGAATTTACTTATGAAGAAGTTTGCAAGCAGCTGGAAGAACATAAAAGAACTATCAGTCAACTGCATGCAGAAAGAAGTGAGCACTTAGAGCAAATCTCTGATCTCAAAGATGAGGTAACCCAACTGAACTCTCAACTTGAACATGTGAAGAAACAAGTCAGAATGTTGAACACTGGTGCTGATGTGCTTGAAGAGATATTGGAGAGTCAGACCCAAGGGAAACCAAATGGTATAGGATTTGATGATAGGACCTTGAACAACAAACAGCAAAATCCAGCTACAAGGTTCATTGCAGCTGTTAAAACATGTGATCCAATGATGAGCAAAACTAAGTTGGAACACCAGAACCAACCTCAGGGATCTAAGAACCAGAGGGCATCTCATCCTTGGGTATGTCATCGCTGTGGTAAAAAGGGGCACATAAAGCCATTTTGTTACAAGCTGCATGGATACCCCATTCACTTTCAACAAAGAAAACCCATTGTAAACAAAGTCAATATCAAGAAGGAATGGAGACCCAAATGTGAAAGTGTTGACAAGAGGCTGAAGAATAGGAAGGGAAAGGTTGTTGCTGCTGACAGCAGGCCTACTCCTGTTGCTAACGAGAGTGTTGTTGTTGGACCATCTAAAGTCTGGAGCAAGGTAGTGGTCCCTGTCCCAAACAAGAAGAAGGCACTAAAAGGAAAGGAAGTGAATCCTAGTAAGTCTGAGGATGATGTTGAGCAAGACATCATGCCCTATGTTCAGAAGAGGATTGTTGTACTTCAGAAGCAGATTGCTGGGAAGAAGATTCTGAATGTGCCTGAAGCACACATTAACTAAGCAGCATCTGATGCTGTGTCTAAGGAAGACTAAGCTGCTTCTGAAGCTGAGTATGAAGACTGTCAAGTTTTTGACTGATGTCATGGGTGTTTCTGGTCTGCAAGTTTGTGCTATACTCTGCAGTCTTGTTTTTGTTCTTCTGTGAAGACTTTGTGTGTGGGTACCATGTTTGTGTGTTTCTGATCCTGATAATGTTCCTTGATGATGGTGCTGTGATGGGTTCTGTTGTGTGTTTTTGCTGGTCTGAGAAGTGTCACTGATGTTACTTCTGTTGTGTGGTTCTGTGGTATGCTAGTCAGTATTGGATGTTTATATCCTCTGTATCTGCTATGTTTGAGTGCATATGGTCTGTATCTGCTGTTTCTTATTGTTTTTCTGATCCTAGTGATTACTTAGTTGTTTTGTCAAAATTGATTGGCTAAAAAGGGGGGAGAAATAAGTGTTTCAGAAGCTGCTACTGATCTGTTTCAGAAGCTGAGTTTCAGTAGTTCAGGGGGAGTTGTTTGTTCCTGAATGTCTTGGAGTAGTGTGTTGATCTGTTTCAGGAGCTGTGTGTCCTCAGAAGCTGCTGCTGTATGTTTCAGGGGGAGTTTTTTGTGTGAAACGTAGTGTTTATGCCGCTGCTGACTCTGTTGCTACGTTTGTGTTCCTCTTCATCTGTTCAGAATTTGCTGCTGTGTATCTCAGTTTGATTTTAGCCAAAAATTTGCCAAAGGGGGAGATTGTTGGATATTTGGTTGTTGGCTTCATGTTTGCTAAAATCAAATATACAAGCAATATGTGCGTCTTCAGAAGCTGATCCTCATTTGTGAACAGTACTTCAGAAGCTGGGTATTTCAAAAGCTGAACAGTACTTCAGAAGCTGAGCTTCATAAGCTGAACCGTACTTCGGAAGCTGACCTTCAGAAGCAACCTTCAGAAGCTGAAATGTTCAGACGCAGAACTTCAGACGCAGACTTCAGAAGTACCTTCAGAAGCTGCTTTTCTGCGTTCTGGTTATTTTCTCATGTGATCTTTTGAAGATTTAATTGAAGAATTCTCCTTGCTGCATTTGTCTAGAAGAAAAGATTTTTTTGTGTGAAGATCTTTATTGAAGATTGGATTCTTTTATTTATGAATATATTTTCAAAGGAATCTTTGGAAAATATATTTTAGAAATATAATTGCTTCTATTTGCTTCTAAAGAATCCTGGGATTATATCTTTGAAGATTATTTGGTTCAGAATTATGTTGCTGCTGAAGCTATAAATAGAGGACGCTGCTGATTGAAGAATGTACATCAAAACAGAAGCTATCATTGAAAGAGTCTTAGATTTTGAGTCTGTAAGCTTTATGCTTTGTTTTTCTGTACACCACTCAATTGTTAGAGTTGGTTTAGTTTATTGAGTTGTAATCACTTGAAGCTTTTAAGCAAAAGTGACGTATTGAGTTTTTAGGAGAGTATCTTTGATTTTCTGTTTAGAGTGTGATAATCACTTGGGCAGTGATTGACTGAGGGAAGTAAGAGGGGTCTTATATCTAGGAGTTCCTAGGTAGAAATACCACGGGTAGTGATTAAGTGAGAAGGCTATGAAACAGGGGCTGTTGTCATAGGTCTTTGAATTGATACTATTTTAGTGGATTTCCTTCCTGGCTTGGTAGCCTCCAGATATAGGTGTGGTTGTCACCGAACTGGGTTAACAAATTCCCTGTGTTCTTTACTTTCTGTCTTTTTAATTCTGCTTCTGAATTGCTATTTTTGCTTACTCTGTTCAGCTCTGTTTTACGGTTCAAAACTAGTCCTTCCAGGAATTTTATGGTGTGTTTAAGTATGTTAACTATGTATAACCTTTGTAATGGTTTGAAAACTATGTGTAACTTATGAATTGAGAATGAAGAAGGAATGAAATCAGTGTGTTTTAATGATTTGTGTGAAATTTGACTGCTTATGATTTGGGTTAACTTATGATTTGTGCAAATAAATTGGTGAAAATGTAGTGAACAAGAGGCAAATAATACACTGTCAAGAGTGGTTGTCATAATAGGTGATATTCAAAATAGTACTTAACATTACATACCAATAGGATCATGTTCAAGATGTTCTAAATGATAATTCAAAGAGTACTTAACATTACAATCCAAAAGGTAATCCAAAGAGTACTTAACATTACAATCCAAAAGGTCATTCAAAGATTACAATCCAAAAAAGTGGAGCTAATAAAGTAAGTTAAGTCTCATGTTCAAGATGTTGTAACAAGTCTAAGTCTTGTTAACTGATTGTTGAGTCCCAAGTTGACCAACTTCTTCAATTTTCCTCTTCACGCCAGTAGTTCTTATCTTCCTTGGCACAAAAAATTGTTCTGTCCCCACTATATGTTTCCCACCTTTGACAACATTTCCTGCAGAAGTAGTGATTGATGCAGATTGATTTGTAGAAACTGGCACATTGTTGGATGCAGCTGGGACAGTTGGTGTTGAATTATTGTTAGCAGGTGCAGTTGGTGTTGTATTCTTGCTAGCAGGTGTAGTTGGTGGTCCATTCTTGCTAGCAGACGTCCCAGTCTTGCTAGCAGGTGGTCCATTCTTGCTAGCAGGTGGTCCATTCTTGCTAGCAGATGCTACATTCTTGCTAGCAGACGTCCCAATCTTGCTAGCAGGTGGTCCATTGTTGCTAGCTCTACCTGCTACTTCCTTTCCCTTAACATTTCCTGGTTGTGCAACACTTGTATTGGTCTTGAAAACACACAAACAGAAATCAACACATAACTTAATCAGCACATAATCATCAACAGTTTTACACATAACTTAATTAATATGATTGTGATACATTACCTTATTTCCTCCTATTGGAATTATCCTATCAGCAGCACTTTTACCTTTACAAGTTCTGGTAATATGTCCAAGAACCTTGCACCTCCTACACCTCACAGTCTCCTGATTTCTTTTTGGATTACCAGAAGTTCTTGGTTCATCATTTGCCTTTCTCCTTAGCTTCTTTGGTCTACCAGGAGCCCTTCTCATATATGGTGGTAAAATAGGATCAGCATTAACTTCTGGCCACAACTTTGGTCCATTTGAAGGGAGAATCAAATTTTCATATGTCTCTAAGAAAGTAGATTTTCTGTTGAATTATCAACATACTAATTAGAACATATGGCACAACAAAGTCAATACAAATCAGATTTAATAAAGAACTAAAACTAACCATATGTATGGTTGTTCCACCACATACAAGTAATTGAATGAGGGCAAGGGATACCAGCGAGATCCCATTTTCTACATGAGCATGTCTTATTTTTAAGATCAACCACATAAGTATCAGAACCATCAGACACTGAAAAATTGGAATATTCCATATCCCCACACCAGTTTGGACTCCACTTATCAGCTTGCTTCTTACACTTTTCTAATATTTTGACTATAACTGGACATATGTCACCCCCATACCTTAACATATAGTCTCTAAGTCTTACAATTCTATTGGTCAAATAGAATTTTAAACCCTCCACAAGTGAAATAATTGTATACTCCCTATACTCAATAATAGCATTATTAAATGCCTCACACATGTTATTGACTTGTAAGTCACAACATGTGTGGGTACTATACCCAGCCCTTGACCACATACCAGTTGCTATCTCACACTACAAAAAACGCGCTCTTTTGCGGCGGTTTTTTTTGGGAGGTTGCAGAAAACCCCCGCAAATTAGTTAAAAAGAGAGCCCGGGCTGTTTATGAATATTATTCTGCGGCGGTTTGAAAACCCCCACAATTTAAAGTGCCTTTTTCCATTTTTTTCACTCTCCCGCTGGCTTATTTTCATGTGCGCGCTACTTATTTTCATATACGCTTCTCTCTCTCAAAGAAAAACAAAAACAAGCTTCTCTCTCTGCATACGCCGCTTCTCTCTCTCACGCATCCGCTTCTCTCTCTCACGCATCCGCTTCTGCATCCGTTTGTCTTCCTCAATCGAAGCTTCCCTCTCTCTCTCACGCATCCGCTTCTGCATCCGTTTGTCTTCCGCAATCGAAGCTTCCCTGTCTCTCTCACGCATATTCAAAGGTATTTTCATCCTTTTTCAATTCTCATGCCTTTGTCAATTTGTTGTATCTGGAGATTCGCTTGATGAACAGTAAATGCGAATTGGGATTTGGGGATTAGGGTTTCTTGTTTAGCCATTTGTTCTGGTTGTTCTGATTTGGGGATTTGGGGATTAGGTTTGTGATTTGGGGATTAGCCATGTTACAATGGGGAATTAGGACGAGGTGTAGTCTTCAAAAACCATGCTATGGGACAAGATGAGGAATGTCCTTGAACAAAGATTTGATATTTCACTTTTATCAAAATAAATCAACAACCACCAGCATCAAAACAAAAGCATGTTAATATAAAGATGTGATTATAAAGGTTTGATATTTCACTTTTAACACAACAAAATGATATTAGTTGTATCACATTCTTATTCTTATAGGCAAGCATAATAATTTAGTTCAACCTTATAAATAGAGTTGTATAATTTAGTTCAACTTTCACATATATAGTAGAATGCCATATCAAGTTATTACACACAGCACAATAGTTTTATCTATGGCATAGGTATACAATTCTAGGAAATTAAATCCAAACTGCAAACTATGTGTGGGAATGACCCTAGAAGTGTTTGTTTAGGATATAAGGGACAGGCCATCAGCAATCAATTCAGCAGCCATATACTTGTTTGTAGCCTCTGTAGGATGAAGACCATCCCAGAATACATACTTCGATGCATTAGGACATATTGTTATAATGGTTTTTTTATTATTAAATATAGAAATATTCTCTAGCAAGCTAGTCCCAAAACATCCCTTTCTTGTTTCAGAAAATCCTGCAAGTAAAAATGTATACATGTCACAACAATTAAGAAACAAATTAACAATCATGCTAGTGGTAATTAATTCACAATCCATAATACTACATTTGTCTCTATTTATAAGAAATTTTAGTTGTATAATTTCTTAGACAGTTGTTAGTTCAACCTTCTCTCAAACACATCCATTCAAGCTCTTCATAGATTCTAGCAGAATGAAGTCCACATAAGATTGCATCATCCTTAAATTATACACAAGGGAAACATTACAGAACTTATTATTCGCCATATCCCTTTCTATATTTATTCTTTTAGCAGCATCCACCTGTGACAGCATATTACCAACAATGTACATTATTTTCTAATTTTGTACATTATTTTCTAATTCAAAATATCTGATATATGTGGTCAAGTTTTTTTTTTCTTTCTAATTTTATACATTATTTATAAATTTCGTTGATATAAGTGAATGTTGGTAGCACAGGTTAAGAGCATAGATGAAGCAGCGTTAGTTGCGGTAAAAAGTATAGCTGAAAATTGTATTAAATCAAGAACAGTGAGAAGACTGAATTTTTATACCAACTTGCAAGGTTAGTGAATCACCATAGAATCATGATTTATTTACTCCTAATTAGTTCTGATTTTCGGGGTTATTAGGTTCCTGTTGCATCATAATGTGTTGGCTCTTTGAATTTCTATTTTGAATGAGTTTGAGAATGCAGAATATGATTGAGTTTTAGTGGTCTGTGATGTGAAGTCTTTGATGTATAACTTTAAAACAAGAAGAAAACTTATGACAAAAATGGTCTATGAAACTTCCTTGCCACTTTCTATTGCCGTGTGGACCAATCATTGTAAATTAGTCTCTTAACAAGAATAAGAAATGTAATCCTTAAGCTCTTTTAAACAATGAGTCTGACAAGTGTTTATGTCAATAGATAAATTCAATAAAGTTAGTCCAAACATAACATTGGGCTTTTAGTTTTAATTTAAAACTATGTGGTAAAGTAAAATATAATAACAAACATGTAAGCACCCTTAAAGAAAAAATAAACATGTAAACACATGTTTACTCCCTGTCTTTATTTGTTTGATTCTATGTCATTCTTCCTTTATTTTGAAGTATGTGTTTTTATGTGTATGAGGACAAATACATGTTATTGACGAAAACTACACAAAAGTAATGAAGATCACTTACACGTAGTAGATGTAGATGTGTTTGATTTTCTATTCTCTTGTTTCCCACCAAGTTTATTTTGCATCCAGCTGAAGAACTACAAGTGACAAAATACATATCAATCATGCTACATATTTTGCATCCAGCTGAAGAACTAAGTTTAATTTCTATTTGTATGTTTCTAATTTGTGATTTTAAATTTTAGGATTTGTATGAAGTTTGATTTTATGAATTATCATTGCAAACGTGTTTAGGTTTCATGACTATGGATAAATCTTGGATTGCTAAGCTACATAATACACTTGAATACAGAGTTGGATTAGAAAAATTCCTAGATTTTGCTTTTACGAATGTGGCTGTTGGAGACACAATACAATGTCCATGCCCCAACTGCAGGTTTACGAAACCGCAAAATAGAGATGTAGTTAGGGATCACTTACTATGCAAACCATTCCCCAAAAACTATGTCATATGGACCCTTCATGGTGAGAGAAAAGTTCCAGAGTCATATAGGAATGAAGACTCTGTGCGAGAGACAATTCATCCGGAAAATCCGATGGAAACAATGCTCAATGATGCATTTGGTAACTATAGGCAAGATGCTGCTAGTTTAGATGAACCAGACCCGGTAGCCACAGAGGAAATATTAAATGAAGGGACAAGGGATCATTGTAGTGATTTTCGTGAGTTTCTCAATGATGGTAATCAGATATTGCAAGAAGGTAGCAATTACACAAAACTTGAATTCATCGTCAAATTATATCATATAAAGGTCTTGTGTCGATTAAGTGACAAAGCAATGACTATGATATTAGATTTGTTGAGAGACGCATTTCAACAAGCGAAGATACCTCATTCATTTTACGAAGCAAAGAAAACCATCAACAAACTTGGTCTTACTTATACCAAGATAGATGCATGCCCAAAGGACTGTATGTTATATTTGGGAGACGATGAAAAAAATTTGCAAGAATGCAAGTATTGTGGAACATCTCGTTGGAATCCTGAGAACAAGAGGAAGAAGCAAGCTGCAAAGGTGCTACGTTACTTTCCACTAAAGCCAAGACTGCAGAGATTGTTCATGGGTTGTAAAACTGCAGAGCATATGAGATGGCATGCTTTAGACACTAACAAGGATGGGCTACTAAGGCATCCGAGGGATGGTGATGCATGGAAGACATTCGATTTGATGCATCCTGAATTTGCCTCTGATCATCGAAATGTTCGGTTGGGCCTCTCTAGTGATGGTTTTAACCCTTTTGGGACCATGAGCACTAAATATACTGTTTGGCCAGTGTTTTTGGTTCCATATAATCTTCCTCCTTGGATGTGCATGAAACACACTTCCTTTATCTTATCGATGATCATTCCTGGTCCAACGGCAACCGGAAATATAAATGATGTTTACTTACAACCCCTTGTGAATGAATTAAAGGAATTATGGACCGATGGTGTGGTAACATTTGATGCATCAGCAAATGAAAGTTTTAGAATGCGGGCAGCTCTTATGTGGACAATTAGTGACTTTCCTGGTCTAGGTAATTTGTCTGGTTGGAACACACATACAGGCTTGGCTTGCCCAACTTGTAACTTGGATGCAAAACCATTTCGTCTCTGTGATAGTAACAAGTTTTGTTTTATGGGTCATCGTCGTTTTCTGCCCAGGAATCATAGATTTAGACTGAATCGTGTTCGCTTTGATGGAAGCACAGAGGAACGCGATCCACCATCAACAAAATCTGGATCTGACATTTTAAGTCAAATAGCAGAGCAATTTGATACATCTGGGAGTGGAGAAATGTTGAATGGTAAGAGAAAGAGATCTAAAAAAGAACCTCCTAAGCAATGGAACAAAAGAAGTATATTCTTTGAACTTCCGTATTGGGAGTCTAATTTGTTGCGTCATAGTCTAGATTTTATGCATATTGAAAAGAATGTATGTGACAATGTCTTGTACACTTTGATCCATGACAAGTCTAAATCAAAAGACAATCTCAATGCTCGAAAAGATTTGCAAAAAATGGGTATAAGACGCGATCTTTGGCCTGATGAGAAGGGGAAATACCGCCTTGCTGTGTTTTCACTAACACGTAATAACAAACGGTTGTTTCTCAACACGTTGAAAAATGTTAGAGTTCCAGATGGCTACTCAAGTAACATTTCTAGATGTGTTGATGAGAACCAACAAAAGATATTTGGTTTGAAGAGTCATGATAGTCATGTTATTATGGAACAATTTCTGCCTATAGCCATTCACAATTTATTACCAAACCATGTTACAACAGTCTTGGTGGAGTTTTGTTCGTTTTTTAGAGAACTTTGCAGGAAAACTTTGAATCTTTCCGACCTTAAAAATCTCCAAGATCGTGTTGTCTTTACACTTTGTCACTTGGAAATGTTGTTCCCTCCATCATTCTTCACAGTTATGGTTCATCTAACTGTTCATTTAATAGACGAGGCAAAACTAGGTGGTCCAGTGCATTATCGACACATGTATCCTGTAGAGAGGTAAACATATTACATTTTCAATTTTAAGTATCAAGATCTATGTATGAATCTTGCAGAAGCTAATTCTCTACAATATTTATAGGGAATTAGGTCATTTTAAACACTTTGTACGTAACAAGGCCAAACCAGAAGGTTCTATTGCTGAAGGATACTTAGCAGAAGAGTCTCTCACGTTTTGTTCGAGATACATTGAAGATATAGAGGCACGATTCAATAGACCTAGACATGTTTGTGATGACTCAAATGAGAATGAGCCTTCATTTGCATCCTCCATCTTCCCTCAACTTGGTAAACCAGTAGGAGCTTCCTCAATGTTCACATTAACTCAAATGCAAAAACAAAAAGTCCATCGATATGTTCTTCTAAATTGTGCAATAGTGACACCGTATGTTGAGTGAGTAACTTAAATGAAGTTTATGTTTGACTATTTTAAATATACAAGTCACATGTATTGATTACAATATCTTAACTGATGTAGTGAATTTAGACAATTTATAAAGCGAAGTTCAAGGTCAAGAAGACCTTCAGCTACAGATATAGAAAAAAGAGTATCCAAAGAGTTTGTTGATTGGTTTCAAAGATTGGTAAGTGATGAATGGATATTTATATTCCTATATTTCATGTTTGACTGTGATCATATCATGGACTTCAAATTATTTTTGTTGACTGATACAATTGGTTTAATCTAGATTTTGAAACCAGAAACACTCGATACAATGTCTTCTGATCTAAAATTTTTAGCGCGTGGCCCTTTGGACAAAGCAAGGAGATTTACTGGTTACAACATTAATGGGTTCAAATTTCGAACTTTAGCTCGAGAAGAGGGATTGAAAACACAGAACAGTGGAGTTTTTTTGACATCCAACACATCTTGTGTTTCAAGTAGTGTTGATGGGAACTTAAGACAAGCAGATTTGCCTTATTATGGAAAGTTGGAAGACATCATTGAGATTAACTTCTACGGCCATTTCAAGGTTACTCTTTTCAAATGTAAATGGGCAGATATGACACGAGATAGAGGCTATAAAAAGGATAATTGGAAGTTTAACTGTGTAAATTTTGATAGATTGATTCACACTGGAGATCGTGAAGAACATGATCCCTACATTGAGGCATCTCAAGCACAAATGGTATATTATGTAGAAGATGTGGTTAATGAAGGATGGAGTGTTGCTGTGCATTTAAAGCCAAGGGATTTGTATGAAATGGGGGAAGAAATAGACGAGGAAGTTTATGAAAATGTCCCAAATGAAGTGCAAGTACTCGAGCATTTCAATAACATTGATGATGAGTACGTAGAATTGGCCATGGATGATGTGGTTGATGATTTAGAATAATATACCCACATATCTTAGTAGATTATTTCTTTCATAATTTTTCGGTGTTTAATATGAGGTAAATAGTTTAAATACAATTTTTTATTTTGTCATAATATAGTTCATTTTGCATTTCACCTCATATGTTTTCTCATTTTTACGAATATGCAGTCATGGCAAAGAGAAAGCGTTTCCCAATTCCAGCAGAATCAACATCTCAAGCTCCAACTTCTACCAATTCTAATTTACCTCAAGCTCCAACTTCAGACAATCCTTTACCTCAAGATCCAAGTTCAGCCAATTCTTTAAGTCAAGCTCCAACTATAGCCCATTCATTACCTCAAAATACAACTTCAGCCAACTCTTTAACACAAGCTCCAAGTTCATCCAATTCTTTACCTCAAGCTCCAACTAACTCTTCACCAATTGAAGGCTCATCACATGCTGCAGGGAATGTTTCATCACCGGTAGATTCGTCCTCAAATAATGAAATTCCACAACAATCTCAAAGACCTAGACAACATGTTGGGCGCGAGTCTCATTCACATTGGACTGTTGATGCAATAGGTACATTCATTGTATTTTATTCATAATATACCTATATTGTTAGTTTTCTGTTTTTTGCTGTGCTGTGTTGTGCTGTGCTGTGTTGTGCTGTGCTGTTTTTTTCCTTCTATTCTATGGTTGAAAACTAGTATAGTAATCATTCAACGAATCCAACCCAAAAGTCCAAAACCATGTAATATAGGAAGGATGGGCCAGTAAAGAAAACATGTTTAAAACATAATCTGATATCTGAATGCAGAAGATCCTCTCCAAGTGGGGCCTGCAGGAGAGTCCAAAGTTTTGATTTAATTTCTCTTCTACCCCATGTGGATGTAGTCAACATATCCCTTCAAAGACATTCTGTTATTCATTACATAATAATACTTGACTTAAAACAAAATAATGGAGTTTAAATTGTTTATTACCCTATTAATTAGAATACTAAAACAAGGGACAATACAAGGCACAAGCTTTGAATCAACGACTTCGGAGAATCTTATGTATGGTTAATAATGCTGTTCACATGGGTTTCAAAGGATTACAATATGAGAGACTGTTTGACAGTAGAAATACACCCAGAAAATAAAAAATTATGGATGAATTTAAGTTGCATGTATGATGAGGGGAATTTTTTAATCCATGCGGGGTTTTTTAGATCTGTGTCTGTTTGATTGTTTTGGTTTCTGTTTAATCTGCTTGCTTCTATTTTTGTTGCTTGTGATTCTCGGTTTTTGCTTCATATGGTTGTTGTTTTGAGGTGGCTTTTAGGTGAGTGTTTTGTGGTGACTGTAGTACCCTAATTTTGTCCTACGCATTTTAAAACAAAAAATCAAAAAAAATCAAAGAGGGGAAAAAGTCAAAAGTCAACAAAAGTCAACAAAAAAGTCAACATTTTAAAAATGATGACTTCGCACTGCGAAGCTCACTTCGCACTGCGAAGTCTGCGATTTTTCTGCAGATTTTTGGTTTCTTTGATTTAATTCCAGAATTTGTTGCATATCACTTCCATAATTATTTTAAGTAGCATTCATGGCTAATTGGGCCAAGCAAAGCCAGAGTTGAAGGACTTGCCATTAATGCCAAGGTTGGAAGCTTTTTCTTCCAACCTAGCATGTGACAAGCAAGTGGGCTTGCCCTTGGGCAGCTCTAGTCCCTCCCAGGTGACCTGCTAACCACCACAAGGTTGCCAGCCACCTGCTTGAGGACTTTCCTCCTGCTTGCTTCCCCAAAAACCAGTCAAACCAGCTGGATTTTTCACTTGAAAAAACCATGATTGCCTACTCTGTTTTGCAGCAGCTTTTCACCCTCTCACACCAGCCATAAGTAGCCTTTTCATCCCTCAATCTCTGCACATTACAGTGCACGTTTTCATTGATCAACCATTGAGATTGCAAGGATTGATCCCCAAGCATTAGCCAATTGCAAATCAGCTTTGTTCTTCATCATTACCTTCTAGAATTAGTTGAATTTGTGGCTGAAATCAAGCTGGATCTTGCCCCTTGGTACAAGGCAAGGTTGCCTCTATCCATTAGCATTTAATGCAAAGGGATTCAGCTTAATCTTGGCCACAAGTCAGCTGAATTTTGGGATTGTGTAATGATGAAAAAGATTTGGTTTTGGCCTATAAATAGAAGGCAATGCCCAAGGATACAAACACAGTTAACAACAGCATTTCAAGAGCAGAAACTCTACTCATTTTAGCCTACAAAACTCCACAAAATAACCAGAAACAATCCATCCAACACAAAGCTTTCCAAAGTTCCAAAACCTTCACCAATATTCAAACCTCTTGTGAAAGCCTTTAACCAAATCAAATCAAGTGCAGCTGGAGCTTTGCTAAGGAGTTCTGTAAGTTTCTAAGCACTTATCTTGCATTTATAATTGTGTTTGCATAGCTATTTTGGTTCAAAACCATTTGATTCTAAAAAACCCCTTTTGAATTTCAAAGAAATCCCAAGGTTTTCAAAACATCAAAACTGGTTTGTCCAACTTTTTTCACCCCAAAAACTCAAAGTTTTTCACCCATCTATAAGGTCCTGAGTGTGTTCAGAAGTTGTTTCTGAACAAAAGTTCAGAAACAGCTTCTGAACCCAAAATTTCGCATGCTTCGCAGTGCGAAGTCATGGTCGCAGTGCGACCATGACAGAACTCAGAACCTGAGTTTTTGTGTCAAAATGACCAATTTTTGAGGTTCTAGCCCCAGAGCTCAGAACCTAAGAGTTTTTAAACCCATGTTCTTCAAACCACAACAAGGATTTTGCATAATTTTGACAAAATCACAAGTTCGTATGACCATTTTGTGGATAACTTGCAAAGCAAGTTATGTTCCCAAACTTTCAAAACCACATGAACAAACAAGTTATGTTCATCATTTCAATCTAAACTTGAACAATAAATATTGTTCATGATGTTCAAAACTCAAAGATGAACATACACCGTTTACGTTCGCATTTTCGCAAAATGAGACGAACTTGCGCGTTTTTTAGCAAATTTGCTAAACCTTCCCATTTTGGGTTTTCAAACCAAATGTTTTGACATACCTTGGGATTTCTAAAGGATTCAACCCAAAAACATGAATGAAAAAGGGATGGTGTGACGTATGTCTCTCCATCGCCCCGATTGTACGAATGCGTGACGTATGTCTCGTCGCTCGGACAATCGTCATTCCCCTTTTTTTTTTTCAATATGTACAACCCTAACCAAACCAAATCTTGGCCCCTTGTGGTCAATCCAAACCTTTTGGTCCCCCGTTGGCCATTAGACTCAACCCCTCGACTCATTTGAGTCCACTCGGTCAATGTTCGACTCGTCCGAGTCCATTGTACCCGTTCTTGATCTCAGTGGATCAATCGAACAATCGCCCGACTCGTTTGAGTCCACTTGGTCAATGTTTGACTCGTTTGAGTCCATTGCACCTCCCTTGGTCCCATAGCGACCAATTCAACCCTTTACTCTAACGGACGTACCTTTTAACAATTCTAATGTGATTCACGAACAAACGCTTAATAAGTCTCCAAGTGCGAGCATACAAGCTACGTTCTAATCGCAAGAATTCGGTTAAAACATCGTCCATTTAAAATCAACCAACACATGTACGTTTTTCTACCAAAGAACTACGTACGCTTTGAGTTCTCCGACTACCGGGAGATACGTAGGAGCAAGATCGACATCTTGTCAAGCGCAATAATAAAAAACTTTTTTTTCTTTCTTTCGTTTGTTTTTATCTCTTTTCCCCCCTTTATTATATTTTTAACATAAATGAACATGCACGCAATATTAAAAAACAATTCAAGCTTTAACCAAATAGAAGGTTCCCGTTGAGTACAACGGACGTGAGGGGTGCTGATACCTTCCCCTTGCGTAACCGACTCCCGAACCCGACAATGGTTGCGATGACCTAATCCTTATCCTCATCATCAAAAGGGTTTTATTATCGTTTCCCTTTACAACAAAAAAAAACTTAAGGGTTTATCAACGTTCCCTTTACACAAAAACTTTGGTGGCGGCTTCACAAAGGCCCTCCGAGCGTTTGCGAACGACCTCGGAGGATTTGCGCGTCTTTTTCCCGAGGAAAAAAACGAGGTGCGCACAGCTGGCGACTTCACTGGGGAATTCTTTTCCCACTAGTGAGTCAAGCCTAACCTATTTGGTTTAAAGCCAATTGTTTTATTTTCTTTGCGTGCCATGTTTATTTATTTTATTCATACATGTTATATTTATGCTTTATGTTTATATTTGCTTTATCTGCTTTATATTCATATCATATATATCAAATGCGGGGGTTACTTGAGTGATGTTACTCCACATTGTTCGGGTTAATGCCGGACGTGTGAGGCTCTCTACCCGAGCTTGAGAAAAAAACTAAGTTAGAAGGAGGTTGTGTGCGGAAGCCCGCGTTGACGTATGTCCGTGAGGTAGGATGTCCAACCCCGCTTAGATGAGATTTTCACGTGGAATTAATTGAAGTCATGTCGACGTATGTCCATAGACAACCCTAATTCCATGTGAGGTCTATGACTCTAAGGACCTCTTCTTAGGAGATTTCACCTCTTAGAGCCTACATGTGAGGATGGGGGGAAGTTCCGAACCTTCATACACCAAACCCTTGCATATCATTACATTTGCATTCATAAAAAATTTTTTGCATAAAAAAAAAAAGGAGGGGCATATTTTTGCATACTCATTGCATTTATACATTCACATGCATTTTTATTTCAAAGAAAAAAACCCTCACATCTTTCCCTCACCAAACACCAAAAAAAAAGGGGAAGTACCCGACCCGGTGTACAGTAGCGTTTCGGATGAGATCCGAGCAACCGGAAGGCCATCGAAATTCTGGAAATCAATTCTTTGTCCAAGTAGTTTATCTTATTTTTCAAAAAAAGCAAATCATTTTGCTCTTCCCAAGGCAAATGATTAAATTTTATGGGACCCCCATATTTCAAATCATTTCCGTCATTAATAAATTTGCAGTTTATGTTCAAAGAGTTCGTTTTTCTATCGTTCTCAAATAAATTTTCATAAACCCTACAAAAAAAAAATCATCATACACCAAAAATAACACTGCTACGATCCCTCATGACTTCAATTTTCCAATTAACCAAACGGAAGGCGATAATGAGAATGATTTTGGACCTCCTGAAGGATTGTCTAGACTTGGAGGATAGGGTAATACAACCTCACCAAGAGAGCCCTCAAAAGAATGGCACTACAATTTTCCCTCTGTCGGGGCACCCTCTATAAGGGAAATCATGGTCTCACTCAGACGTGTGGATAAATGTGAAGCAGTCATGCTCACCAAAGAAATCCATTAGGAGTCCTTCCAAACCCATGCCATTGGACATGCAAAAAACACATAAGTGAATACCCTAAGGGCGGGTTGTTATTGGCTAACTATGGAGACCGACTGCTTTCACCACGCCAAGACATGTCACAAGTGACAAAATTATGCCAACAAGGGGCACATACCACAAACACCTCTGAATGTCATCACCCTAACCTTTCTCTATGTGGGGCATATACATGTTTGGAATGATTGAGCCAAAGGCTTCAAAAGGGCACCAGTTCATCCTAGTTGCCATCAACTGTTTCACCAAATGGGTCGAAGCAGCTTCCTATGCAAACATAACCAAACAAGTGGTCGCCCAACTCATCAAAAAAAAGAAACCATTTGCCGTTACGGCACTCCCCACAAATTCCCACAAAGAGCCAAGTCGTCATTGGCATTCCTCACATTTCCAAACAAAAAGCCCAATTTCCATTGGCAATCACAAACCCCATTTCCAATAAAAGCCCAATTTTCATTGCCATTCCCATCCAAAACAAGCCCGACCTTGCTCGGAAGCCATTCCCATCCAAAAAAAAAAGCCCGACCTCGCTCGGCATCTCACAATAAAAGCCCGACCTCGCTCGGCATCCAAACACCCAAAAGCCCAATTTTCATTGGCACTCACAAACATATTCCCAAATACCATTTCCAATAAAAGCCCAATTTTCATTGGCCCTTACAAACATAATCACACATAAAGCCCAATTTTCATTGGCATCTCCACTCCAATCACAAAAAGCCCGACCTCGCTCGGCAACCAAAAACAAAAAGCCCGACCTCACTCGGCATCCACACACCCAAAGTCCAATTTTCATTGGCATTCAAACACAAACAAGGTTCGACCAGCTGAACCCCATAAAAGAGAAACACCTCAATGCATTGGGGCATGGACAGCTCGACAAGAAAGTTCATTCTCGAGAATTTAGAGAAGGAGACCTAATGCTTGGAAAAAAAGGTATTACCCATCCACAAGGATCCCCCTATCAATAAACTCCGGCGCAGTCAAAAAAAATATATATGCCAAAAAAAAAAGCTCGCTAAATCGAAAACCTGAAAGGGCGGTTTAGGCAATAGAGAGCGTCCTGCTAGATCGAAAACCTGAAAAGGCGGTCTAGGCAAAAATTAAGGACATCAAAAAAGGAAATATACCCCAGTGGACTGAAAACTCGAAAGAGCGGTCCAGGTAAAAGTTAGGGGTTTCAAAAAAAAGAAGGCAAAAGACTGCGGCACGTGAGGTCCGGACAGAATTCAAGAGGGAAAGAGTCAACCTCATTATCATCTTTCAAAAACAAATTATTTCGAAGTCATAGGGAAAGTAGCACGTGAAACCCAAGCAAATTTTCATTTGCCTTTTTGTTTCTTCCTTTTTCTCTATCTCAGTAATCACCTCTTATAGGGATTATCATTTTCACGAATAGTTACCCATACAAGGGACTAAGTTTCGTTGAATCAAAGTCATTTTTAAAACCTTTTCATTGTTATGCGTCCTTACTTGCTCATAAAATGTGTTTTTATTCATGATAAATAATGCATTGAAATATGGGAATAACATAAAAAAACAAAAAAATGTGTGTTTTTTACTTGGACGTTAAATGTCGAAAGAATTTCGTTGGTCCCTGATATTGCATCAGAGGACTCAAAACTTGAAGCTTTGCATCAGTCATTTTAAGACTCATGCTCTTCAGCAGAAACAAGTGCGTAGCTCACGACGCGTAAAACGCAAAGATCCCGGGTGTCGGAGGAACAGATTTCCCCAAATAAAGCTCACCCTCATACATCTTTTTCATCCACTAAGGCCGGATATTGATCATGCTTCCAAAATGATCCTTATATCCCCAGTGAGATCAACCAAAATCAAAAAGCCCGACCTCGCTCGGCAACCAACAAAAAGCCCGACCTCGCTCGGCAACCAACAAAAAGCCCGACCTCGTTCGGCAACCAAAATCAAAAAGCCCGACCTCGCTCGGCAACCAAACAAAAAGTCCAATAATCATTGGCGAACCAAAGTCCAATATTCATTGGCAAAGAACTACGTAAGCTTTGAATTCTCCATCCCACCAGGAGATACGTAGGAGCAAGATCATCATCTTGTCAAGCACAACAAACCAAAGCCCAATTTTCATTGGCCCACAATAAAGCCCAAATTTTATTGATATTCCCCAGGGAGTCTCAACCCAAAACAAAAAGTCCAATCATTATTGGCAAACCCACACAAATTTTCGGGCAGTAGCCCGAACTACACCGGTTTTGATCCCATTTGGGTATGTAGGCAAAGGACCTTGTCCTTCCAAACCGACCAACCAAAAAACAAACCAACAAAAAAGAGAAAGCCCAACTGTCATGAACACAACCACAAACAAAGACCGACTCTGCTCGGCACCCAACCAACATTATTTTATTCATGCATGCATATTTAAAACCATTCATACACATGCATTTCATTTCATAAAACATGCATCCTCAACAAGGATTCTCCAGTGAGTATCACATATTCACCAACATCCATCAACATTCAACCAGGGGCACCTATTTAGGGTAAGACCGCAGCTCGTTAGGAATCGACATTCAGAAGCAGTGCCTGAATAAGATCACCTAGCTTAGGTATCGACCTCTAGAAGCAGTACCTAGAGTAGATCACCTCCCCCAGTGTATCGACCTTCAGTGTTAGCAGCTGAATAAGATCACAGCTCGTTAGGAATCGACATTCAGTGACAGTGCCTGAATAAGATCACCTAGCTTAGGTATCGACCTCTAGAAGCAGTACCTAGATAAGATCACCTGCCTCAATGTTCCACCTCTAGAAGCAGTACCTAGAGTAAACTTCCATCTTAGGTATCGACCTCTAGTGACATCCTAGAGTAGATCACTTCCATCTTAGGTATCCACCTCTAGAAGCAGTACCTAGAGTAGATCACCTCCATCGACGTTCCACCTCTAGAAGCAGTGCCTAGAGAAGACCACCATCCTCAGGAATCGACCTCTAGAAGCAGTGCCTAGATAAGATTACCTTCATCCCCCAGTGGATCTACCTCCAGTGTTAGCGGCTGGATACGATCAACCTTTTTCAACCATTTCATTTGCATTTCGCGAAGGACAAAATTCGGGTCCTTCTTTTTACTTAATTGATCTCCGCAAAGAGTTCATGAGATGCCCTCGGCACTCACGTACTCTATGCGAAGACACAATTAAGTAGGGGCAGCTGTAGTACCCTAATTTTGTCCTACGCATTTTAAAACAAAAAATCAAAAAAAATCAAAGAGGGGAAAAAGTCAAAAGTCAACAAAAGTCAACAGAAAAGTCAACATTTTAAAAATGATGACTTCGCACTGCGAAGCTCACTTCGCACTGCGAAGTCTGCGATTTTTCTGCAGATTTTTGGTTTCTTTGATTTAATTCCAGAATTTGTTGCATATCACTTCCATAATTATTTTAAGTAGCATTCATGGCTAATTGGGCCAAGCAAAGCCAGAGTTGAAGGACTTGCCATTAATGCCAAGGTTGGAAGCTTTTTCTTCCAACCTAGCATGTGACAAGCAAGTGGGCTTGCCCTTGGGCAGCTCTAGTCCCTCCCAGGTGACCTGCTAACCACCACAAGGTTGCCAGCCACCTGCTTGAGGACTTTCCTCCTGCTTGCTTCCCCAAAAACCAGTCAAACCAGCTGGATTTTTCACTTGAAAAAACCATGATTGCCTACTCTGTTTTGCAGCAGCTTTTCACCCTCTCACACCAGCCATAAGTAGCCTTTTCATCCCTCAATCTCTGCACATTACAGTGCACGTTTTCATTGATCAACCATTGAGATTGCAAGGATTGATCCCCAAGCATTAGCCAATTGCAAATCAGCTTTGTTCTTCATCATTACCTTCTAGAATTAGTTGAATTTGTGGCTGAAATCAAGCTGGATCTTGCCCCTTGGTACAAGGCAAGGTTGCCTCTATCCATTAGCATTTAATGCAAAGGGATTCAGCTTAATCTTGGCCACAAGTCAGCTGAATTTTGGGATTGTGTAATGATGAAAAAGATTTGGTTTTGGCCTATAAATAGAAGGCAATGCCCAAGGATACAAACACAGTTAACAACAGCATTTCAAGAGCAGAAACTCTACTCATTTTAGCCTACAAAACTCCACAAAATAACCAGAAACAATCCATCCAACACAAAGCTTTCCAAAGTTCCAAAACCTTCACCAATATTCAAACCTCTTGTGAAAGCCTTTAACCAAATCAAATCAAGTGCAGCTGGAGCTTTGCTAAGGAGTTCTGTAAGTTTCTAAGCACTTATCTTGCATTTATAATTGTGTTTGCATAGCTATTTTGGTTCAAAACCATTTGATTCTAAAAAACCCCTTTTGAATTTCAAAGAAATCCCAAGGTTTTCAAAACATCAAAACTGGTTTGTCCAACTTTTTTCACCCCAAAAACTCAAAGTTTTTCACCCATCTATAAGGTCCTGAGTGTGTTCAGAAGTTGTTTCTGAACAAAAGTTCAGAAACAGCTTCTGAACCCAAAATTTCGCATGCTTCGCAGTGCGAAGTCATGGTCGCAGTGCGACCATGACAGAACTCAGAACCTGAGTTTTTGTGTCAAAATGACCAATTTTTGAGGTTCTAGCCCCAGAGCTCAGAACCTAAGAGTTTTTAAACCCATGTTCTTCAAACCACAACAAGGATTTTGCATAATTTTGACAAAATCACAAGTTCGTATGACCATTTTGTGGATAACTTGCAAAGCAAGTTATGTTCCCAAACTTTCAAAACCACATGAACAAACAAGCTATGTTCATCATTTCAATCTAAACTTGAACAATAAATATTGTTCATGATGTTCAAAACTCAAAGATGAACATACACCGTTTACGTTCGCATTTTCGCAAAATGAGACGAACTTGCGCGTTTTTTAGCAAATTTGCTAAACCTTCCCATTTTGGGTTTTCAAACCAAATGTTTTGACATACCTTGGGATTTCTAAAGGATTCCACCCAAAAACATGAATGAAAAAGGGATGGTGTGACGTATGTCTCTCCATCGCCCCGATTGTACGAATGCGTGACGTATGTCTCGTCGCTCGGACAATCGTCATTCCCCTTTTTTTTTTTTTCAATATGTACAACCCTAACCAAACCAAATCTTGGCCCCTTGTGGTCAATCCAAACCTTTTGGTCCCCCGTTGGCCATTAGACTCAACCCCTCGACTCATTTGAGTCCACTCGGTCAATGTTCGACTCGTCCGAGTCCATTGCACCCGTTCTTGATCTCAGTGGATCAATCGAACAATCGCCCGACTCGTTTGAGTCCACTTGGTCAATGTTTGACTCGTTTGAGTCCATTGCACCTCCCTTGGTCCCATAGCGACCAATTCAACCCTTTACTCTAACGGACGTACCTTTTAACAATTCTAATGTGATTCACGAACAAACGCTTAATAAGTCTCCAAGTGCGAGCATACAAGCTACGTTCTAATCGCAAGAATTCGGTTAAAACATCGTCCATTTAAAATCAACCAACACATGTACGTTTTTCTACCAAAGAACTACGTACGCTTTGAGTTCTCCGACTACCGGGAGATACGTAGGAGCAAGATCGACATCTTGTCAAGCGCAATAATAAAAAACTTTTTTTTCTTTCTTTCGTTTGTTTTTATCTCTTTTCCCCCCTTTATTATATTTTTAACATAAATGAACATGCACGCAATATTAAAAAACAATTCAAGCTTTAACCAAATAGAAGGTTCCCGTTGAGTACAACGGACGTGAGGGGTGCTGATACCTTCCCCTTGCGTAACCGACTCCCGAACCCGACAATGGTTGCGATGACCTAATCCTTATCCTCATCGTCAAAAGGGTTTTATTATCGTTTCCCTTTACAACAAAAAAAAAACTTAAGGGTTTATCAACGTTCCCTTTACACAAAAACTTTGGTGGCGGCTTCACAAAGGCCCTCCGAGCGTTTGCGAACGACCTCGGAGGATTTGCGCGTCTTTTTCCCGAGGAAAAAAACGAGGTGCGCACAGTGACTTTTGTTGATTTATGTATACTTGCATGCCATCAGGCTTGTTATGTCTGTTGTTTGCTATTAAGTATGGGATGGGAATTTAAAATTTAAAATTTCTTGTTCATTCTAGATGTACTTGCTTTAGAACTTTAATATATTGTAAAGAAAAGAGATTTCAAATTCATTCTTAAATTTTTTAGCTCTTGGGTTTATACATTTTCTGTGGTTCCATATTGTACTTAATTTTTTGTCTTAGCATTTCTCTTTGATTCCTTTCATCTTTCAAGCTTTTCTTCAATTAATGGCAAACACCTTAAGGGGGCTAGCATGCAATGATGAATTGTTAGAGATGTCATTCCTTTTTGGCTGCAAGAATAAGAACAATACAGAGGGGAATTTTATAGAGTACATGCTTCAATGAATGAAAATGTGTAATCTGTAATATCCCGCTTAAGACTCGAATATTTATTAATATTGGGACGATGTATCAGAAATGTTTTGAGCAAAGGACAATTTGGTAATTTGACAGTAATGGATTTAATTATATGGCAAGTGTATATATATATATGTATATCTCGCTTGGATGTAACAATTATCAGTGTTAGAAGCTTATTATGCAAGCATGGCATTTTTGTAATTATAGGGAAGGAAGAGTTTATTTATATGGCAAATAAGATATTTTCATTTCATATTCTTCCCATTCTTCCCTTTCTCTCTCACGCCATCTCCCTTTCTCTTCTCACTCGGCCACTTCCTCTTCTCCACTCTAACCACCATTTTCTCACACAAACAAAAGCTATTCAACAAAGCCTTGGCATGATTGATACTTGTTACAAGTATAGAATTTGTTCCCTCTCCTTTTCTTCTCCTTGCCGAGCCATCACCCCTCTTTTCCCAATCTTCCATTTTCTACTCTATGAGATAAACAAGCTTATGTTGTGAAGGTTTTAAACTGTTAGGCATGTTTGGAATTGGCTTAAATCGAAATCTGATGTGGGTGTTGATAGAAAGCTAGGATTTTGGTTTTTGCTTGGAGTTCACAAGGTAAATCAAGAATAAGTTGTTTTAAGAAATTAATTTGTGGCTTAATGCTGTTTATATAGTGCTGATACTGTTGTGAGGATGAAACTGTAAATGGGTAGGCTGTTTTAGAAGCTACAAAAGTGATTAAATCATGAATAAGCTATTTTGGCATGTTTGATGTATACATGAGAATAGGTATAAATTATGGCACCGATTTTCCATGTTTGGACTGCTGGGTTAATTTTTTAGAGCTGGCAGGAAACTGAATAGAAGCAATAAGCTGTTTTGGGAATTGCATAAGTGATTAAGTGTATAAGCTATTTTGACAGAATCACTGTTTGGTTCGTAACTGTTGCTGTGTAACCTGGAAGTGAATAGTTATTGGATTTTTGGATTCTACGTTTAATTCCCTTCAGTTCGGGTATAAATTTCATGTGATTCGGATTAATAACGAGCTCAGAAAACGCATTTGAAACTTGGAAAATCCTGCTGGAACAGTCTACGGGTTTTGGCGTAATTTCGCGGAATAAGCTGAATTACGGGTTTAAGTGGGTGGAATGACTCCAAAAAAATTGTATATATGTGCTTGATAGACTTGGTAAGAGTACAGGTTGGAGTTGGATTGAAAATGGAACTTACAGAAGCCATAAGCTGCAGTTAAGCTGTTTTTGGATAAGTGCTTAAGGAGCTTGGCAGGAACCTTGGTTGATGATTAAGCTGATTAAAATGTCCAGAAATGTACTGGTGAGTTCCCTAGGGGTTTTAGTACCCACCTTGTTGAGTTTTGATTAATATGTTGTTTATTGGATAAATTTATAATTAGTGCCCAATTCCTTATGCTTGTCAAATTACTTAGTTAATCATGTTGTTAGCTACCAATATGTCTTGGAATTTACTCCCTTAAGCTGTTATGAAGTTTGGGAATGTTTAGATTAGCCTAGGAAGCAGAATTTTGAATCCTGCAGATGATGAAATCGGCCACCGATTTCCTAGAATCGGCCACCGATTTTGTGGCTTGCACTTCATGGTGATTTCTCCAATTCGGCCCCCGATTTTCTTGTTCTTCAGGAATGCTTAAATTAACATAGGATGAGGATAGGACAATAATGAGAGATGGATACCTACATCCCTAAGTTATATAGAGAGGTAGAAGAGCTAGCATTGGGATTACCCCTATTAAGCAAAATTTATATGCTTAGCTACGTATATACAAGTCCAAGAATGGAACAACACTCAAGTGTAGAACCTTTTGTAGGTTAAGTAATTAAGAGAGCATTAGTTATGCACAAGAATAAGAATTAACGAGAATAAGGATACATTAGGCATACATAAGTTATAAGATATATATATATATATATATATATATATATATATATAAAAAGAATAAGAATAAGAGTTATTAAGATATTGAGCCGTGGCCTTCGTCGTTCACGCCAGTGGGACACGAATGGTTCACGCAAAGTAACGATTAAAATTAATACTATTAAGTCGTGACTTTCATCGTTCACGCCAGTGGAACTTGAAAGGTTCATGCATAAGTTTAAAGAATATTAATTCGCGTCTTCCGTCGTTCACGCCAGTGGGACACGGGAGGTATACGCATCAGTTAAAATTATTATTAAGTCGTGTCTTCTGTTGTTCACACCAGTGGGACACAGGAGGTTCACGCCAGTGGGACGTGTTATTCCGCAAGGATAACCGCACGACGACAAGAGGAGTCCGGTGTTAGCCTGATATGATAGGAATTTTCACCGGTTATCAGGGGAATGTGCTTCGGGGTTACTCCACCCGGGGGCATTCCGTAAAATGAACTCAGATAATAATGTTTGTTCAACGCTAACAGCTAACATAAAGACATGTAACAGTTAATATTTATTTATGTTATCAGACAGAGAATAATTATCAGACAAGTATCAAATATCAGGTATCAGTTACTAGGCGGTGATCCTAGGTTTCCCCTTGATCACCCAGTTATCAGGATATAGTCTAGATCTCAGGACTATTCAGTATCAGATTCAGACAGTGATCCTAGGTTTCCCCCTTGATCACTAGTTTAGCAGGATGTAGTTCAGTTTATAACTACACAGTTTAGCAGGAACAGTCAGGTAACCCTCTATGGGTAAGATTAAGACTTGGCGATCATAGGTATCCCCAAGATTGCCGAGGTAGGCACGGCGACCCTAGGTTCCCTGTGGTTGCCAACAATAGGTAGGGTAGGAGCTCACTGAGACATTATGTCTCACCCCTATCCTTCTGGTGCAGGTTTTCAGGTAGCCAAGTGGCTTTCAGATGAAGATCTTCATGAAGATGCTGGATGGAGTGCAGTTGCTCGTCAAGGACACGCTCAGGAGGCCGACAGATGATATATATGTATATAGAAGTGTATGTTATGAATTTGGATAATTGTATAACGAGCCAACTTGTACTCATTCAGTTGTATGTATTATTGTTATTATTATTGAAAATTTTAATGTACCCAGTATCAGATTAATACACATGCTAAATATTCTAGATAATTTAGTATGGGTGTTACAATTGGTATCAGAGCAGGTCGATTCAGACCGCGCCTTGGGTCATTAAAAATTCAATAAAAGTAGTGGGGCCATTGGGTTCCGGATGTTGTTCTAAATGTCACATCTAGTTGAGCCTGATCAACTCAATCTAGTATATGACAGTTAGGATAAATGTCCGAGAGCTGAATGTGACCAAGGAGGAATGAAGTGTATGAAGGGCAAAGATTAAGGTGATAGAATTTTAAGACAGAGTTGGCGAAGAAGTATTCAACGCCAAATGGTGGCCATCAAACCGTAAAGTGACTAAGCCTATTTATGGCAGAGTTTAGGAATGTCAGAAATATTTAAGGATAAGGTGAAGCACTTCAACTCAGTTGGACGCATCGTTGGATGATGCCTCATCTGTGGAGGACATAAGGATTAAGGAATCATGGAATACTCTAAGGGGATGACTTGAAACCGCAGTTTGAGAAGTTAAAGTGAAGTGTGGACTATGTAGCAATTCTGTGTACAGAGTTGAAGGATTGCAGTACCAAAACATAGAGACTCGAATGAGGAATTATCGGTCGGTTTTGAAATCTCTAGACTACCAGCAAGGATAGGGTGTGTAAGAATCGGAGGACTCACACACTCGACTCGGATGAGAATTCAATGTCCAGACGGTTAAGGGAATTAATTATGGATTAAGCGAATTATTTGGACAAATGAAACTAACCACTCAAGTGTGGTCATTGAGCATGAATCGCCAGTAAGTTTAACCCCATCAAATCAGCTGCACCTCCCGAACCAAAGGCCGGATTTGTGAATTGAGGAGAGAAGATGGTACGCAACCTAAGAACTAAGATGGATGATTAAGAGGTGATAATAAGACCCGTTGCATATCGAAGCGTGAATCAGATTTTCAGATATTGCTTATAGTAAGAAGATTGGAAATAAGTTAAACTTAACCGGAATATTACTCAATGATAGGTGGATATTGAATAATTAGTCGTTGGAATTTAGCAAAACTGATGGACGAACAAAGTTGAACCACCTTGATCGGAATTTCAGCCGAGAAAGTATGTTGAAATTTTAAGATACGAAGGATCGTCTTGAATATGAAAGGTAAGAATTGAGGTTAATGTTAAGGAGTTATATATTCTCAACCGAAAAGTTTCCTTCCACAAATATTATAGAAGCTGAAAGAGATCACCTCGTGTCGATTGATTTCCGAGGGCAGTAATAAGATCCGGATTTGAATTGTGAATACAATAAACGGTAATGGAGGAATCCAATAGATAATGATAAGTGCAAAAGTTTAAGATCGAATAATCGGGTGCTCGAAGAGATGTAACCTTTTTGGGCGTACAAGAGAACCGGTAAGAGTTTGAATATATTCCAAGACGGATTGTTCCGTAGAAACTCAAGGGTAACTTAAGGGACATAATAGAGTTATGGAGACCGAGGTTGTCTCGGAAAGATTATGGATATGACATCCTTACGGATAAGGATAGAACGACTAGTAACGGGAATCAATATATATAAAAGATGTGAACCTCCAGAAACCATAAGTCGTTTTAGAAGTTGCTACAAATGATTGTGTGTGAATTTAAGTTGCCTCAACCATGATTTCAATCAGGTTTCCGCAATGTTTAACGACTATATATGATGAGCTGACCAAGAGATGGTTACAAAATTTAGGATATGGAAAGCAAAGCTAGAACCAGTGTCTAAGCTGCCTAACAGGAGCGTTATTGGGCTCGTAACAGTTGCTGAAAACCGTTTACAGGTTCTGGCGTAATATCGTGAAAGTAAGTATATAGTCCATGTACGAAAGGAAACGCAAAGTCAGGGGATGACCAATCCGTAAGTTAAGCAGATGGTTTAAGCCA
Source organism: Medicago ruthenica (assembly GCA_018208015.1). NCBI lineage: Eukaryota > Viridiplantae > Streptophyta > Magnoliopsida > Fabales > Fabaceae > Medicago > Medicago ruthenica. The sequence goes on along the minus strand of CM031371.1, from coordinate 32,709,791 downwards.
CAAGAGAAATGATAACGTCAGATGGTTTGTTACGGAAATTACAAAGTGATAAAGTGAAAGGATTGATCGATGAAATTTTATGTGACAATAGTGGTGTATTGCTCCAATTCTAACTCAAGTTGTTAAGAATCAGAGTTGCGCAGCGGAGTAGTAATCCAAGAGTGAATTAAAGAACAATACTAAGCTGAAGCTTAAAGAACGAGAAGGTGATAAGTGCTTAATTCTTAATATATGGAAAAGCAGTAAGTATAGACGACTTGAATTTATCACAAGTTCTGAAATTCTTGGAGATTAAGTTGATGGATACTTCAAACTTCGAACCCATGAGAAATGAGTTTACGATGCTGAGAGATGTAACCATAATCTATGTTATAGGTTGTTGTATACTCAAGAGTTAAACATGGGTAACATTGGCGGGGCAAACCTGGCAAGCCAGTCGAAAGGCAAATCCCGAATGTTACAAAATCAGTTAAGAGTAAGAAAAGATTCCCCATTGATGTGGTAGTGTCTCAAATATGTTAAGATCAAGAATGATGTTCCGTCAGTCGGACAAGGATGAGATGATGTATTGTGTACCCGTCAGTATTGTACACGTGCTCGCTTATGTATGTAAATTAAATGCTATGAATCATACTATGTGATAATATGTGAAACGACTTACACCACTCATCACTTGGGTTAGACTTCCAGGAGTTTGGAGTAATCGATGTAGAAAATATTTACGCTACAACTAGAATACAAGAATAAGAACAATCTAATGTCGTCAAAAATAAGCTTGCACGGACTATGAAGGTATTTATAAGAATTAATACGAGTGTTAGAGCTGGACAACTCCAGATTGGATAAGATGGATACGATGGTCAAGCGAGTTGGAAATCTAAGGGATTCCGGTAAGTAAGACGAGCTGGAGTTTTGGGCGAGTAGAGGAAGTAGTGTGTGAGAGATTCATTCATATATGATAGTGGAAACTAAATTTCGAGGACGAAATTTCTTTAAGGGGGGTAGATTGTAATATCCCGCTTAAGACTCGAATATTTATTAATATTGGGACGATGTATCAGAAATGTTTTGAGCAAAGGACAATTTGGTAATTTGACAGAAATGGATTTAATTATATGGCAAGTGTATATATATATGTATATCTCGCTTGGATGTAACAATTATCAGTGTTAGAAGCTTATTATGCAAGCATGGCATTTTTGTAATTATAGGGAAGGAAGAGTTTATTTATATGGCAAATAAGATATTTTCATTTCATATTCTTCCCATTCTTCCCTTTCTCTCTCACGCCATCTCCCTTTCTCTTCTCACTCGGCCACTTCCTCTTCTCCACTCTAACCACCATTTTCTCACACAAACAAAAGCTATTCAACAAAGCCTTGGCATGATTGATACTTGTTACAAGTATAGAATTTGTTCCCTCTCCTTTTCTTCTCCTTGCCGAGCCATCACCCCTCTTTTCCCAATCTTCCATTTTCTACTCTATGAGATAAACAAGCTTATGTTGTGAAGGTTTTAAACTGTTAGGCATGTTTGGAATTGGCTTAAATCGAAATCTGATGTGGGTGTTGATAGAAAGCTAGGATTTTGGTTTTTGCTTGGAGTTCACAAGGTAAATCAAGAATAAGTTGTTTTAAGAAATTAATTTGTGGCTTAATGCTGTTTATATAGTGCTGATACTGTTGTGAGGATGAAACTGTAAATGGGTAGGCTGTTTTAGAAGCTACAAAAGTGATTAAATCATGAATAAGCTATTTTGGCATGTTTGATGTATACATGAGAATAGGTATAAATTATGGCACCGATTTTCCATGTTTGGACTGCTGGGTTAATTTTTTAGAGCTGGCAGGAAACTGAATAGAAGCAATAAGCTGTTTTGGGAATTGCATAAGTGATTAAGTGTATAAGCTATTTTGACAGAATCACTGTTTGGTTCGTAACTGTTGCTGTGTAACCTGGAAGTGAATAGTTATTGGATTTTTGGATTCTACGTTTAATTCCCTTCAGTTCGGGTATAAATTTCATGTGATTCGGATTAATAACGAGCTCAGAAAACGCATTTGAAACTTGGAAAATCCTGCTGGAACAGTCTACGGGTTTTGGCGTAATTTCGCGGAATAAGCTGAATTACGGGTTTAAGTGGGTGGAATGACTCCAAAAAAATTGTATATATGTGCTTGATAGACTTGGTAAGAGTACAGGTTGGAGTTGGATTGAAAATGGAACTTACAGAAGCCATAAGCTGCAGTTAAGCTGTTTTTGGATAAGTGCTTAAGGAGCTTGGCAGGAACCTTGGTTGATGATTAAGCTGATTAAAATGTCCAGAAATGTACTGGTGAGTTCCCTAGGGGTTTTAGTACCCACCTTGTTGAGTTTTGATTAATATGTTGTTTATTGGATAAATTTATAATTAGTGCCCAATTCCTTATGCTTGTCAAATTACTTAGTTAATCATGTTGTTAGCTACCAATATGTCTTGGAATTTACTCCCTTAAGCTGTTATGAAGTTTGGGAATGTTTAGATTAGCCTAGGAAGCAGAATTTTGAATCCTGCAGATGATGAAATCGGCCACCGATTTCCTAGAATCGGCCACCGATTTTGTGGCTTGCACTTCATGGTGATTTCTCCAATTCGGCCCCCGATTTTCTTGTTCTTCAGGAATGCTTAAATTAACATAGGATGAGGATAGGACAATAATGAGAGATGGATACCTACATCCCTAAGTTATATAGAGAGGTAGAAGAGCTAGCATTGGGATTACCCCTATTAAGCAAAATTTATATGCTTAGCTACGTATATACAAGTCCAAGAATGGAACAACACTCAAGTGTAGAACCTTTTATAGGTTAAGTAATTAAGAGAGCATTAGTTATGCACAAGAATAAGAATTAACGAGAATAAGGATACATTAGGCATACATAAGTTATAAGATATATATATATATATAAGAAGAATAAGAATAAGAGTTATTAAGATATTGAGCCGTGGCCTTCGTCGTTCACGCCAGTGGGACACGAATGGTTCACGCAAAGTAACGATTAAAATTAATACTATTAAGTCGTGACTTTCATCGTTCACGCCAGTGGAACTTGAAAGGTTCATGCATAAGTTTAAAGAATATTAATTCGCGTCTTCCGTCGTTCACGCCAGTGGGACACGGGAGGTATACGCATCAGTTAAAATTATTATTAAGTCGTGTCTTCTGTTGTTCACACCAGTGGGACACAGGAGGTTCACGCCAGTGGGACGTGTTATTCCGCAAGGATAACCGCACGACGACAAGAGGAGTCCGGTGTTAGCCTGATATGATAGGAATTTTCACCGGTTATCAGGGGAATGTGCTTCGGGGTTACTCCACCCGGGGGGCATTCCGTAAAATGAACTCAGATAATAATGTTTGTTCAACGCTAACAGCTAACATAAAGACATGTAACAGTTAATATTTATTTATGTTATCAGACAGAGAATAATTATCAGACAAGTATCAAATATCAGGTATCAGTTACTAGGCGGTGATCCTAGGTTTCCCCTCGATCACCCAGTTATCAGGATATAGTCTAGATCTCAGGACTATTCAGTATCAGATTCAGACAGTGATCCTAGGTTTCCCCCTTGATCACTAGTTTAGCAGGATGTAGTTCAGTTTATAACTACACAGTTTAGCAGGAACAGTCAGGTAACCCTCTATGGGTAAGATTAAGACTTGGCGATCATAGGTATCCCCAAGATTGCCGAGGTAGGCACGGCGACCCTAGGTTCCCTGTGGTTGCCAACAGTAGGTAGGGTAGGAGCTCACTGAGACATTATGTCTCACCCCTATCCTTCTGGTGCAGGTTTTCAGGTAGCCAAGTGGCTTTCAGATGAAGATCTTCATGAAGATGCTGGATGGAGTGCAGTTGCTCGTCAAGGACACGCTCAGGAGGCCGACAGATGATATATATGTATATAGAAGTGTATGTTATGAATTTGGATAATTGTATAACGAGCCAACTTGTACTCATTCAGTTGTATGTATTATTGTTATTATTATTGAAAATTTTAATGTACCCAGTATCAGATTAATACACATGCTAAATATTCTAGATAATTTAGTATGGGTGTTACATAATCATTTTAGTATGTAATTGAAATTGTGTTGCATAGTTCATTTCCATTATGAAAACATATTTGGAGTCTTGAATCTAAATCAAGTTTCATCTTCAGTTTTTGGCTAGTTCAAATTAGCTTTTTCATCAAGTTGGAATGAAGTCTAAGCAAAAATTATAAAAATGAGACATGTTGTGTTGTGTTGTGCTGTGCTGTGTTGTGTTGTGCTGTGCTGTTTTTTTCCTTCTAATTCTAAAAAAAACATTTCACTGTTTAGTGGTCTTCTATCATGCTTTCACTGCTGTGCTGTGCTGTTCCTGGTCTTTTTGTTGTGTGTGTGTGTGTTGTAACTTTGCTAAAGCTTTTTGTGTTTGTATTTGTTGCAAAAGACCCACAAGGATCTACTAAAAGGATAAAACTCAAGATTTGGGATGTCGTTAACTTACCTAACGGAGAACGTGTGATTGTTCAATTTGATGAACATGGTGCTGCATATGGTGAAGCACAAGGCTTGCTTGCAGGATATTGTGGAATTTTAGCAACAAATGCCACGTTATTTCCGATTAATTTTGAAAAGTGGAATGGAAAAATGGGCATGCCAAAACAATACATGGATAATTGTTTTGAAACAGACTTAAAGGTATTATTTTACATTTATAGATTTTCATTTACATATAAATTTAAAATAATCATTCAAATGCTTAAAATGTGATTGTTATATCTTTTTTGTAGCCTCGATTCCAATTTATGATTGATGAACCACTAGCAAAGAGATATTGTAAACTTAGCATTTCAAAGAAGTGGGCTGCGCATAGACAAAATTTGTGGACAACAATATATGATCGATCCAAAACCAGGGCACAACTTTTAAGCAGCGTTCCTGCTGGTGTAGACCCAATTCAATGGGCTCATTTTGTGAACTATCGTTTGAAACCAGAAACACAGGTAAAATTTGATCACTTTGAAACATTTATTGTTGATAATTATATGATTAATAATTTACTTGTATTTGTTTTTTAATAGGAACGTTGTCGAAAAAATCAAGAAAATCGACGCAAGCAAGTGATTCCTCACACCGGTGGTTCTAAAGCTCTTTCGAGAAAAAGAAATGAGATGGTAGTTTTAGTAATTAACTTCATATGTTTTGCTATTTAATACATTTTACTATCTATTCTGAAATCTTTCTGTAATTCCTGGCAACCTGACTGAAATATGCTGTGCACAATGTTGGCACAACTGTCCGAGCGCGTGTCTACTCAGAACTACAATTAAAATAGCACAACGTAACAAAGCACAAATTAAAAGGAACACAGCGGAAATAAAAAGTACACAGTGAGTTTGTTAACCCAGTTCGGAGCAACTCTCCTACTCTGGGGGATACCAATCCAGGAATGATTCCACTATTATAGTTCTAGTGAAAAGACCAACGCAGACCCACTACTTGACTTTGCACCTAGACCCTACCAGTGGCAACTCTATCTAGGAACTCCTAGATATGAGACCCCGTCTCAATTCCTACGAACAACACACACAGTATTGTTATCAAACTCACAAAACATAAAACACAACCAAGAGAAACATACGCTAATAACACATACTCACTCCGTACTTAAAAGCTTAGGAGTAGCTTACAAATTACAACTCAAAACAAACTCAGTCCTTAGCTTGAATCAGGGTGATACAAGCAAGGCTCACAATTAACAAACAAAACCCTAAAAACCTTAAAACTCACGCTTTGCTAACACACACGGTTTTTAGTTACCCAACTAGGGTTTGCCTTCATGAATATATAGTACTGAAATACCACGGGTCTGGGCTTCAAAATAGAGCATGGACATTGTCCGGTCCAGCTGAAACAATCTTCTAGAAATAATAAAAAGCTTCCAAATATAGAACGATATCTTGTGGAACAAATAGCAAGGCAAATAAAACTTCAATCAAATCTTCAATCAGATACACGCGCCTTGATCAGCAAGCTAGAGGAAAATAAATCTTCAGGCAAATCTTTGGAAGATTGCGTACATAAATATAAAGCGCTAGCTGGCGCGAAAACACAAGATACATAAAGCTGTTCCATATGCTACCGCATCTGTCCCAGCATCTGGCTAGTAATGTTTTTGCAAAATGTAGCCAATCTACAAAAACCCAACAATCTCCCCCTTTGGCAAAATTTTGGCTAAAACACTCTAGAGCCAGTTCTTTGGGAGATACACAAAAAAATTTCCTTCACGTCAACATAGGCACACAACAAGGAAAGAAAATATCGTAGCAAATAATGAGATTACTTCCACGCGAGAAATAAACAAAGATGACTTGCAAGTAGAATCAGAGGCATGCACCGGATAACACAAACATCTAGCCTCATAGGAACAACCAGAGAGAAATAAACTCTCATATAGTGGAATCACATAGAGAAGGGGAAAAAATAAATTTCCACACACCAAGAAAACTTAAGAGAGCTCCCCCTCAAAACATGCATGTACCAGTACTCCCCCTCAACATATACTACACTCCCCCTCAACACATGTAACCATACATAATACAAGCTTCAAATATAGCTTCAAATATCAAATCACGTACACAACCAACAGATAGGGCATAAATCTAATTCATTCTACTCCCCCTTTTTAGCCATAAATTCTGACAAACAACAGATAGGGCATACTCATAGAAAGTGCATAGAGCCATAAAGAGTGCATAGAAACCACAGAGAGTGGATATTACAGACCAGAAGCACACAAGGTGCATAAGAAATTCAGGATCTTGGCCAACCAACCAAAATAAACACAAAGAATACAGCAACTGAGAACAGGGAAAACATCAGAATCAGAATTCATCAGAGTCAGCGGAGAACTCCTCAGTATCACCAGCAGAAGCATTATTATTCCCTCCTTCTTCTTCATCCTGCTCACCCTCAGCTTCAGATTCAGCCTTCAAGGCTGCAATTATCCTGTCAATTTTCATCTTCCTAGCTCCAAGAGCCACACTAGTCTCAGTTAGATCTGCAATTATTTGTTTTCTAGTGAGCACACCAGACGTCCGGACAGAAGTACCAGCTAAGTCAGCAGCATGTTTCTCAGACAGCAAACTACAATCCAAGGCCATAGGGCCAGACCTCTTACAGGGCTCATCAGTACTGATCAAAATATCTGGGTGTTGCTGAAGCACAATACCACACAGGAGAGTGGGAAAAGCTATAGGAAACTTGATAGCAAAGGACTTAGCATGCTCCAAAACCTGATAATAAATGTAGGCCCCATAATCAAAAGGTGACTTGGTACCAACAGCATAAATCAATTTGGCCAAACCAGAAGCAACTGAGAAGTTAAGAAAAGAATAATGATGGTAGCGTGTGGGAGGTTTGAATAAGGAAGGTTGGAGATAGCTTCCTTGAATTGCGTGCATCAAGCGGTTGAGGAGGGAGAAAATAACTGCTGCACGCCTCCCATAAATTAACTGCTACAATTCCTCAAATAAACAGATCCCTAACTTCCGTCTTAATTTTTCAAATTGATTAGCATCAAGAGCTTTTGTAAAAATATCTGCTAATTGCTCTTCAGTTGAAACATGTTCAAGAGTAACAATTTTGTCTTCAACAAGATCCCTTATAAAATGATGTCTAATGTCAATGTGTTTGGTCCTGCTATGTTGAATAGGATTTTTGGAGATATTAATTGCACTCAGATTGTCACAATATAATGTCATAGCATCTGTCTTGACATTGTACTCACTCAGCATCTGTCTCATCCACAACAATTGAGAACAACTACTACCAGCTGCTATGTACTCAGCTTCAGCTGTAGACAAAGAAATGCAATTTTGCTTCTTACTGAACCAGGATATAAGGTTGTTGCCTAGAAAGAAACATCCACCAGAGGTACTCTTTCTATCATCTGCACTTCCAGCCCAGTCAGCATCACAATATCCAAACAACACAGTGCTTTCCCCATGAGAATACAACATACCATAATCACTAGTACCATTCACATACTTCAGAATTCTCTTTACCTGAGTCAGATGACTTATTTTTGGTTCAGCTTGGTATCTGGCACACACTCCAACTGCAAATGTGATATCTGGCCTACTTGCTGTAAGATATAGAAGACTTCCTATCATACTCCTATACATGCTTTGGTCAACATCCACACCTTTCTCATCCTTTGATAATTTTACATGTGTGGGAGCAGGAGTTCTTTTATGAGCAGCATTTTCCATCCCAAATTTCTTGACTATATTTTTAGCATACTTACTTTGAGAGATAAATATAGTATCTTCCATTTGTTTCACTTGAAGACCAAGAAAGAACTTTAGCTCACCTACAAGACTCATCTCAAATTCAGATTGCATTTGCTGAACAAAATGCTCTATCATCTGGTCAGACATTCCTCCAAAGACTATGTCATCTACATATATTTGAGCAATCATCAGTTGTCCATTTTCATCTTTCACAAACAGGGTCTTGTCATTTCCTCCCTTCCTATAGCCATGGTTGATTAGAAACTCAGCAAGTCTCTCATACCAAGCTCTAGGAGCTTGCTTCAGGCCATATAGAGCTTTCTTCAATTTGTACACATGGTTTGGAAAACTAGGATCAATGAAGCCTTTAGGCTGTTCCACATAAACCTCTTCATTTAAGTACCCATTGAGAAAGGCACTCTTGACATCCATCTGATACAACTTGAATTTTAGTATGCATGCAATCCCAAGTAACAATCTAATTGATTCCAACCTAGCTACAGGAGCAAAAGTCTCATCAAAGTCTACACCTTCAATTTGAGAGTATCCTTGTGCAACCAGTCTGGCTTTGTTTCTAGTGATAGTACCATTTTCATCAGACTTGTTTTTATAAACCCACTTGGTACCTATAACATTCACATTATCTGGTCTAGGAACTAGGTCCCACACATTACTTCTCTTGAACTGAGATAATTCTTCTTGCATAGCATTTATCCAGAACTCATCAGTTAGAGCTTCCTTAACATTCTTTGGTTCAAGTTTAGATATAAAGCAAGAATTTGATACCTCATCATGGTTCCTTCTAGTTGTGATCCCTTGGTTAGGATCGCCAATGACTTGATCTATGGGATGATTTTTCTGAACTCTGATAGATGGTCCTTTGTTGGGAGCAGTCTTCTCTGGGCCAGTTACTTCAGAATCTTGCTTATCACTTGCTTCATCTGCTTTCTTTGCTTCCTGTAGGTCAGAAGCTGCGTCAAATGTAGCATCATCTGGCATAGCATTATTTCCTTCATCATCTACAACAACATTTATGGATTCCATCACTGTCTTGGTTCTGGAGTTGTATACTCTATAGGCTCTGCTGTTTGTAGAATAGCCTAGAAAGATTCCCTCTTCACTTTTAGCATCCATCTTTCTTCTTGGTTCCCTGTCAGCTAGAATATAACACTTACTTCCAAACACATGAAAATGCTTCACTGTTGGCTTCCTGTCCTTCCATAGCTCGTACAAGGTTGTAGATGTACCTTTTCTCAAAGTCACTCTATTATGAATATAGCAGGCTGTGTTCATGGCTTCAGCCCAAAAGAAAAATGGCAGCTTCTTTGCATGTAGCATAACCCTAGCAGATTCTTGCAAAGTCCTGTTCTTTCTCTCAACTATCCCATTTTGTTGAGGAGTAATGGGTGCAGAGAACTCATGAAATATTCCTTCAGAAATACAGAAATCAGAGAACTTACCATTCTCAAACTCCTTCCCATGGTCACTTCTGATTCTAACAATTCCACAATCCTTTTCTCTCTGAAGTTGTAAGCAAAGATCCTTGAATTTTTCAAAGGTGTCTGATTTCTCCTTAATGAAGTTTATCCAAGTATATCTAGAAAAATCATCAACAACAACAAAAGCATACTTCTTACCACCTAAGCTTTCGACTTGCATAGGTCCCATTAAGTCCATGTGCAATAGCTCAAGAACTCTGGATGTGGACAGATGTTGCAGCTTCTGGTGAGGCATCTTGGTCTGTTTTCCTATCTGGCATTCTCCACATATACTTCCCTCCTGAATTTGGAGCTTTGGTAAACCTCTGATGGCTCCTTCAGCAATAGCTTTCTTCATGCTTCTGAGATTCAGATGTCCAAGCTTTTGGTGCCATAGCTTAACTTCATATTCTTTGGTTATTAGACAAGTAGATAACTTTGCTTTATCTTGAGAGACCCACAAGTAGCAATTGTCCTTTGATCTAACACCTTTCATCAGGATGTCCCCTTCACTGTTAGCAACTAATCATTCACTCTTAGTAAAGTTGACCTTCATTCCTTGATCGCACAGTTGACTAATACTTATTAAGTTGGCAGTTAATCCTTTCACAAGAAGCACCTTATCAAGTTTGGGTAGACCCTCTTCCACAAGATTTCCTACACCCTTTATTTCTCCTTTGGCTCCATCCCCAAAAGTCACAAAACTTGTAGCATAAGGCTTAACATCAGTCAAATAATTTTTATCACCAGTCATATGTCTGGAACATCCACTGTCAAAGTACCAATCATTTCTGGATGACACTCTCAGAGATGTATGAGCAATTTGAGCAATCTCATCAGCTTCTGGTTCTATTTTTCTAGGATCCATAGTGTTGCTTGTGAAATTATCATTTTTCTGCTTCCACTGCTTTTTGGTGATCTTTACTGTGGGATCAGGTCTTGGTGAATAGGTCCTGTCTGGGTAACCATGTAATTTAAAACAGAAAGGTCTGATATGTCCTTTTCTTCCACAGTAATGACATACCCAAGCATAATTCCTTCCTTTAGATCTGGTCCTATATCCTGATGCCTGTTGTCTCACCTGATGCTGGGGCATCTGTCTTGACATAGTATGATCATGAGTACTAACAGGTGCCACAAACTGTCTCACTGGTAATAGTTTCTGCTGAGGCATAGAACTGTAGTCAAACCCAATACCTTTAGAATCTCCAGGTTTCTGTCCTATTTCCAGAATTTCGTCTAAAGCATCAGTACCTTTGTTCATCATCCGCAGTTGCTTGTTCATATTGCCAATCTTGGAAGTAAGTAAGATAACCTCTTCATTGAGGTCTGAGTTTATTTTCAGAAGTTTGTCTTTCTCAGCTTGCAGGAGAGCGATGATCCCTTTTTGTTTTTCTAAAGTTTTACAAACTTCCTCACTTTTGAGGTATAGCTCCTTGTAAGAATCAGCCAGTTCATCATATGTTAGCTCTTCATCACTAGATTCATTGTCAGATGTGCACACTCCAGTCAAGGCATTCACATGTTTTGCAGTTTCAGGTTCTTCTTCTGACTCATCTTCATCAAACCAAGAACCAGTCATCACCTTCCTTTGTTTCTTCAGATACGTTGCACACTCAGTTCTGATGTGACCATATCCTTCGCATTCATGGCATTGCACCCCTTTGCTTTGATTGGTTTTGTCATCAGTTCTAGGTTTCCTCTGATTGTTGACATTTTTATAGATGCTGCGACTGTTGTCCGGAGCATGTGTCCTAGGGCGTCTGTCCATCCCCTTCAGAACTTCATTAAATTGTTTACCCAACAACACAATAGCTTCAGAGATGCTCTCATCAGTATCTAAATTACTCTCCACATCATCTTCATCAGTGTTGGAGATGAAGGCAATGTTCTTGTCCTTCTTTTCAGATCTTTCATTAGCCTTTAATTCAAAAACTTGAAGAGATCCAATCAACTCATCAACTTTCATATCTCCAATATCTTGGGCCTCCTCGATAGCACATACTTTCATATCAAATTTCTTAGGCAGGGACCTGAGAATTTTGCTTACCAGTTTTTCATCGGATATCTTTTCCCCCAAGGATTCAAAAGTGTTAGCATATTCTAGCACATTCATGTGAAAGTCATGAACACTCTCTCCTTCTTTCATTCTCAAATTCTCAAACTGTGTTGTTAGCAGTTGTAGCCTTGACTTCTTGACCTTTTGAGTACCTTCATGAGCTGTTCTTAGGATATCCCAAGCTTCCTTGGCAATAGTACATTGTTTAATCAACCTGAACATGTTCTTGTCAACACCATTAAACAAAGCATTCAGGGCTTTAGAGTTTCCAATAGCTGCAGTGTCTTCTTCTGTAGACCACTCCTCTTCTGGTTTTAACTCATCAGTATCAACATTATTCGCATCTTTTATTTTAGGAGGGACCCATGCCTTGATCACAACCTTCCAAGCTCTGCTGTCTAGAGATTTCAAGAATGCTGTCATGCGTGATTTCCAAATGTCATAGTTCGACCCATCCAACAAGGGTGGTCTGTTCACCAGTCCTCCTTCTTTATCCATTGAGCCAGAAACTTCTTTCCCTGGAGCTCACCCACACAGAACAGGGTGCCTGCTCTGATGCCAATTGTAATTCCTGGCAACCTGACTGAAATATGCTGTGCACAATGTTGGCACAACTGTCCGAGCGCGTGTCTACTCAGAACTACAATTAAAATAGCACAACGTAACAAAGCACAAATTAAAAGGAACACAGCGGAAATAAAAAGTACACAGTGAGTTTGTTAACCCAGTTCGAAGCAACTCTCCTACTCTGGGGGATACCAATCCAGGAATGATTCCACTATTATAGTTCTAGTGAAAAGACCAACGCAGACCCACTACTTGACTTTGCACCTAGACCCTACCAGTGGCAACTCTATCTAGGAACTCCTAGATATGAGACCCCGTCTCAATTCCTACGAACAACACACACAGTATTGTTATCAAACTCACAAAACATAAAACACAACCAAGAGAAACATACGCTAATAACACATACTCACTCCGTACTTAAAAGCTTAGGAGTAGCTTACAAATTACAACTCAAAACAAACTCAGTCCTTAGCTTGAATCAGGGTGATACAAGCAAGGCTCACAATTAACAAACAAAACCCTAAAAACCTTAAAACTCACGCTTTGCTAACACACACGGTTTTTAGTTACCCAACTAGGGTTTGCCTTCATGAATATATAGTACTGAAATACCACGGGTCTGGGCTTCAAAATAGAGCATGGACATTGTCCGGTCCAGCTGAAACAATCTTCTAGAAATAATAAAAAGCTTCCAAATATAGAACGATATCTTGTGGAACAAATAGCAAGGCAAATAAAACTTCAATCAAATCTTCAATCAGATACACGCGCCTTGATCAGCAAGCTAGAGGAAAATAAATCTTCAGGCAAATCTTTGGAAGATTGCGTACATAAATATAAAGCGCTAGCTGGCGCGAAAACACAAGATACATAAAGCTGTTCCATATGCTACCGCATTTGTCCCAGCATCTGGCTAGTAATGTTTTTGCAAAATGTAGCCAATCTACAAAAACCCAACACTTTCTATTTTAGTTGGTGGAAATGGGACGAAAACCAAGTCGTGGAGAATTGTACCTTGAAACCCATAAACCAAATGAGTCATTTGTGAATGATAAAGCAAAGGCTACAATGGTAAGTTAAATTTGAATTTTATGCATGGTTGTATGTCTGGATTTGAAGCATATATATTAGTTTTTGACTTGGTGATATTGTATACTAATAGGAACAAATTCAAACGGGTTTGACTCAAAGCAGTGTTGATGAATCTGAAATTTCTCCGGATGATGTTATCGGAAGAGTGCTTGGGCCTGAGCACTCTGGAAGAGTGCGGTGCATGGGTATGGGAGCAGTTGCTTCTAATACATTTAGAAATAAAGGAGTTCGACTTTCAAATTTGAGTAATAGTTCAGCTGTTGCTTCTACATCATCTAATACCGATTGGAAAGCGAAGTTTACAAGCTTGGAATCAGCATTTAAAGCTTACATTATAATGAAAGAAGGAAGGATTCCTGATGAAGTAGCTAGCTTCTTTGGTCCATCAAATGTAAGTTCTGTTATGAATGTTTCATCACATGCTATACTGTATACATCTTGATCGGTTTCAAATTCTATGCATAGCTGCACATTCCATAAACACAAGAACCTCTATTGTCGCACTTGTTACCACATTTCCCACGATGCTTCTTGTTACTCCTAGGATTCATGTATTTACCTTCACAACATATCTTTGGAAAGCTACATTTCTTTCCTCACCTCCCACAATTAAACATGTCTGTGGTAAAATTGACACATTTGTTGTTGCAACAATCAGGGCATGTGCTACCTTTGATATGGCAAATCTTGTCAAATATTTTAACTAATGAAGTGTTTTCTTTTTTAATTTCAGCCTTCAGATCTTGCAAGTGAGCCTAATTCGCCTTTGAACGGAAGAGGATCATGTGGTGGAAGCAACATCTGATGTTTTTTAGATTATATATAATGGTAGAACAAGAGATATTGACTCTATGTTTTGTTCTGATGATATCCCTTTTAGAGGAAGACATATTTTATGCTATTATTAATTATGTTTTGTATTGTCACAATGTCACAATTGATATTAGATTATATATGGGTATTTTGGACTACAATATTTAAGTTATTGACCATATTTATTTTTGAATTGAGTCATGTATTGATAAAATTTAAATCTTACAATACCATTAAATTGAAATTAAAAATAAGTGTAGCTTAGACAAAAAAAAAATTTATATCATTTTATTAGAGGAGGTTAAAAACTCCCAGAAAACAAACAAAAAAGAAATTTTAAAAAAAAAAACAATGTATTTAAGGAGGTTAAAAACTCCCACAAATAAAACACTCATATTGCGGAGGTTTTTGATATGAATACCAGGGGTCGCAAAAAACCCCCGCAGATAATTTGTGGGATTAGTATAAGCGGGAATTTTCAAAAATCCCGCAAAACATTCTGCGGAGGTTAAAAACCGCCGCAATGTAGCAAAAAAACCGCCGCAATCCATGCGCGTTTTTTGTAGTGTCATTCATGTCATTCCAAGCAGGCTCACTCAATTTCTTAAGATTATCCATAGCTTTCTTGAACTCAGGCATGGTGTTGGCCCTAGCAGCTATCCACAAAGCCTCCTTCAAATGCTCGCCAGAATGTTTCTTTCTCCAATTCCCATACAAGTGTTTAACACACAGCCTATGTTCAACATGTTCAGATATACCAGCAATGACATTCACCAAACCCTTAAATAAAAAAAACAGAAAACATACAAATTAAATATTTCAATATCAATTACAGTGAAATGACATCAATTATAGTGAAATTACATAAAGATATAACTAACCTTTTGCTGGTCTGAAATGAAAGACCATCTTTTGTATTGAATACCATTCAAATCTGACAGTAATAGTTCCACAAACCAATCCCATGAATCTTTGGTTTCAGCCTCCACAATAGCAAAAGCAATAGGAATCATCTGGTTGTTACCATCTTTTCCAACTGCTGTTAGTAGTTGTCCACCATATCTTCCCTTCAAAAAACAACCATACAGACCTATTAAGGGTCTGCAAGTTGTCACAAATGCCTTTTTGCATGCAAAGAAGCAAACATACATCCTTTCAAATACTGACCCCCCAACTCCAAGAGTTGTTTTTATCTTCACAGTACTATTAGGGTTGCTCCTAATCAATTCTTGAGCATAACTTCTGAGGTGAGTGTATTGGTCATCAATAGCACCATGAATCATCTCCAAAGCCCTGTTTTTAGCCCTATAAATCTGGTAACTACTCGGATGAACCCCCCACCTGGTCTTACACTCTTCTTTCAACCCCTTCAGTTTCATATTGGGTGTGTGTTTCAGAAATGGTACAAGTTTCTGAGCCAGCACAACTTTACCTTTGCAATCTTATAGCACTTATGAGCAGAGTTATAACTAGAAAGCACAAAAAATGTATTGGGTTCAGCCCTACTAAATCTCATATGATATGGACAACCAACCATACACTTGACCACAATCCTCTTCCTCTCATTTTTCTTAATGTAAACATTTTTACTACTTTGCAAAGCATATTCTTTAACAGATGACCTAACTAATTCAGCACTAGCAAAAACCTGTCCTCTCTGATATTTCACTTCACCATTTTCTCCAAAAGTGAATTTATTGAGTTTCTTTTTCTTACTAGTTTCACAATCTGAAGATATTGGACTCTCTAGCTCTTCTGAGTCACCATTCCCATCCTCAAAGTCAGACAAACTGGTTGGAGCAGCATTTCTTGATGATTCCACAACAGCCTTTGACCCACCAGGCACTTCAGTTGGAATAAATGGAACTGGGTTCAGAGTGTGGTTAGGCAACACAGAAGTCCACTGGAAGTCCTCCTCATACTCACTATCATCAAGTTCAATCTCATCCAAGCTTCCATCTAAGCTTCCATCTTGGCTTCCAGCTTTAGCATCATCTTCTTCATCACCTTGGTATTCTGGATCTGTTTCAGATGCATCATCCTTTCCTTCTCCATTGGCTTCACCTACCACTTCAACATCACTATCATACCTAGAATCTAGTCCATCAACTGCTGGGGTTTCTACATAAAAGTCAGCACTTGCCTCACCCTTGAACTCATTTATGAACCTTATTGTATCTCTATCATTTTCTAGCAACTTCAGACCATTCCCTATCTCTTTTCCTGGTTTAACATACCACAACTTGTACTCCCCTTTCACACCTATTTCTCTGACCAATTTACCCAAGTCAATGAGATTAATCTCATCTATGTCCCACTCCCCACCAAATTCGTACACCTCACCCTTTTTGTAAGCTATCTCAGGGTCAGAAATAAAATAACCTTTGTAGTGGAAACGAATCTTCAATGTGTGGTTCAATGTGTGGTCAGCAACATCCCTATTAGGGTTACAAGTTAACTTGGATTAAAAAATTGCCAAATCAGTAGTTCCAAAATAGTATTCAATAGTTCCACCAACCATTTTTTAAGGGTAAATTACACTTTTGGTCCCTTAAATATTTTTCAAGTTTCATATTGGTCCCCTAATTAATAAAAGTAACGTTTTGGTCCCTTAAATCCTTCTCTGTTAGTCACTTTGGTCCCTTCCGTTAGTTTGTGTTAAAAAACGTTCACTTTTGGTCCCTTAAATATTTTTCAGGTTTCATATTGGTCCTCTATTAGGGGACCAATATGAAACCTGAAAAATATTTAAGGGACCAAAAGTGAAACCTGAAAAAAATTTAAGGGACCAAAAGTGAACGTTTTTTAACACAAACTAACGAAAGGGACCAAAGTGACTAACATAGAAGGATTTAAGGGACCAAAACGTTACTTTTATTAAGGGACCAATATGAAACCTGAAAAATATTTAAGGGACCAAAAGTGTAATTTACCATTTTTTAATCATAAATATGGCATAAAGTTCCAAAAATAGTATACACACAAGACACTAAAATACAAAAAAGCACTGACCTTGAATCATTCTTGTCGGGAATATTCTCAGGGACCATGTCATTGTTGCTTCCCGAAAGACCATCCCTCTTCTTCGCAAGCACGCCAGCACCATGCTTCTTCTTCGACGAACTATCATCAACCCACTTCATCTTCTTGCTATTTCTGGAAAACGAACTATGATGTAGATTTTCGAGCAAGCAGATGGAAAGATTCGGGCTAACAGATTGAAAGAATGATGGAATTCGAAGGTTGCGATTGGGATTGAATGGGTTTTCGATTGGAAGAGGTACGATTCGATTGAAATTGGGGAAGATAGGGGGTTTGAAACCCTAGTTTCTGAAAATGGCAAAAATGTAATTACAAGATGTCACGTGACACTATATATTAAATCCAATTTTTGATTTTTTTTAATTTGATAATTACACGCGTGGAATTTTTTTTAATTTTTAAATTCATAATTACATAGTTGTCTGCCAAATCAGTTAAGTGACCTGCCACGTATGCGTTGACTTGGTCAAAATCAGCCTTTCGCAAAAGGGGCAAAAGTTAGGGGTCTAATAATCCATTTTTTTTAATAGGGAGCCAAAACCGCAACTTTTTCAAACATAGGGGGCCAAAAGTGCATTTAAGCCTACTAATTAATGTAAAAAAAATTATTGAGAAGGTACAAAACAACTATAAAAGGAAAGGAAATGGCCGGATGCCATCTATAAATGGTCTGGAAAGAAAGAAAAAAGGCATATAATAACTAACTTAAACCCAAAAACGGGAATTAGAATCCCACAAATTTTGGTATCCATCTAATAATGAAGTTTACACTCGCCAAAAAAGACTCAACCATTGTTCAAACACAATTTATTCGATACATATAAAATTTTTGTCTTATGAATAAGCAAGTCCTCAAGAAAGTCATTTTAACATAAAGCTGATTATGAAGAAGCAATATATAATTCCACATTATTTTCATTTTCTATCTTATCTGAATATCCAAATATGGAAAGACCTTTTTGGCGTTGAACTCGATCCTTCACTAATTCTTAGGTCTTATTTCTATTCCTTCAAGAATGAAACCACATTTTGAATGCCCGCCTCTATTCTCAAGTACACCCATCTCAACAACTTCATCTTCTAGGCCTGAATTAAAGAATTCTCCCATCTCGATCTCCAAAAACCCATCACTTCTCACTTTTGGACGTTCTAGTCCTTGAAACTCATCATCTCGTTCTCTATCATCATAGTCTGGGTCCAACCAAACATTTTTGGTTGATATTTGGTCTCCAAGCACACCCACAGTTATTTGCTTTCCATTTACACGCACAGTTATTTGGTCTCCAAGTACACCCACAGTTAACTCGATAGGAATATCATTAAAACCAAAGGCATTGATCATCTTGAAGACGAGAAAAGCTGCATATTGAGTATTTGAGGATAGAACACGCTTATTAATTGTCCCTTCAAATTCAAACCAGCACACTATACGAAGCTTAGCAACTTCTTTAAATCTGGTCAAAAGTTGTAAATAAACACAAGATCATTAACATATCTACAATGTGAGAGAAAAATATACTAATTAGTAAAGAAAATCTAATCAGGAGCTGACCTGGACTCTGGTAGGATTGTCCAATCCCAATATTGAGGAGTGTCACCCAAAGCAATGGAGATATCTCTAGCACTAAGCATGTATATCTTTCTACCACTTTGTTTCTCCAATTGAAAGCTCTGAAATTTAGTGGCACCATTTAAATAGTTCAGATAATATATATATTAAAAGAGTCAAGTTTAACATTCTAACTAATAATGAATGATTATTATATATGGATATATAAACCGCCACAATAGTAACTGTAGTAAAAATCGACAACTTGATTTGGTAGTTTGTGAGAATGATACCTTTTTACCATTGTCGATTATGATAGGATGGTCAGAGAGAGTGAGATATAGAGACTTTTTGGAGGGAGAGGTGGCAAACAAAGAGGAAGCAGACTGGGAATCAGAAACGATTGAGATCAAATCAGATGGGAGAAAACGATCCCAAACAGTATCTGATTTAGCGGCAGAACAAAAGCCCTTGCAAACAAGTGAGAGCCTACATGAATCAACTGGAGTTGTATGCGACAATATCTTGGCAATGCACCCCTCCGGCAAAACCTCTATCATGCTATTTTCTTCTTCGGTTTTCATATCGATCACTGTTGGTCAGGTACACAATAAGAACTATGAAATAGATTAACTCAGTTTCAAAGTTGACTAAATAGATAAGGTATAAAATTAAATAGGAAAATCATATTGTATACAAAAAATGTAAGTTGTAATAAGCACAAAGTTGATCATAAAAAAAAATTAACTATATACCTTAACCTAGTGACTTTTCGTTTCAAAGTACCAATTTGTTTTGCACCATTACTGGATACAATCTCATCAATCTCCAACAAATATTCAATTTCTTCTAATAGGATAGCTTACAACTCATCAGTGTGCTTAGAAGAAGAACAAACAACATGATAGGATATTTAGAATAAGGAGCACTAATGTGGTGACTCAGCTAGTTTTAGAAGTTATTATGACTCACCTTAATCTAGAAGGATCTAGAAGGTATATTGTTAGGGGATAATATTGAGTATGTTAGGGTACACTTATGCACAAATCTATATAAGCATTGTATGCCTTATTATGAGAATGAATGAAGAAATAACTAATTTCCTTTCTTTTATCTCTAGTTTTCTCTCTTAATTTCTGGAGTGTGATCCCTACTCGAATTGGGTCGTATCATTTGGTGCTTTGAATCTTGAACTTCACCTTCCATGGCAAATCCCCTCTATACTCCACCGTCACTCACCCTTATTATTCCACTGTCCCCACCATACCAACTCCATCACCATTATCCAACCCTCACACACCCTATGCAACAGTTTCTAATCCATCAAGTTATGGATATTCAGGTTACTACAATAACCATCAACACCAACCTCAAACAGTCCAAAATACAGAGATTATTCAGAAATCAATGGATAAACTTTTAGCAGCATCTCAAAAGTATACAAATGATTTGAAAACATCATTCCAAAAACTATCCGAGTCACTGAAAAAGTTGCAAGAAAACTTGCAAGCGAATACTGCTGAGGAAAATGAAGTAGAACCACATGAGGAAGAAACTCAGTGTTTAGCAGTAACACCTTTGAGACCACCACCGCAGAAAGTCTTTACTACTCCGGCGTCTCCAACACGGTCAAAATCACCGGATCCACCATTGAAGGAACCGAAGCTGTTCATAACTCAGCCACCACCATCACCAATCTCTGCTCTTCTTCCGCCGTCGTCCCTGTGTTAGCGGCCAACACTCGGTGGGATTTAGTCCCACATCGGATAGATAGGATTCTTGATAATAGTTTATATAGAGGAGGCAATCCTCACCGTACAAGCCGGTTTTGTAAGGATGAGTTAGGCTTCATAATTTGTGACACCTTGCCCCCAAAGCCGCCAGATAATGATCTATCTAAGGGTTACCCTGTGTTGTTATTGGCAGAGTCGACAAAAGCCAGCATTGCGATGAACTTGTTCGATAAATTGCCCAAGAGGGGCCGTGCTTTTCTTTTTCGTTCCAGAGAGGTTATTTTTGTCACCAGCGCGACGAACATGTTCGATAAATTGCCCAAGAGGGATCATGCTTTTCTTTTTCGTTCCAGAGAGGTTATTACTATAAATGCTGGTTTGCAACATATTAGCACTGCTCTTGCAAAAATTCACTTCTTAAATACAACTATTACTACACTGTTTGCTACAAGAAAACCTCTAGAGGCATTTATCATTATGTTTAGGTTGGGTGAAGTTAGTGTAGTGTGTAAACTTGCTCAGACAGGTTTGATCACAATTCCTGACTACATAAACCTCATTGTTATGCTGATTGTTGGTTCAACACATGTGTTGTTGCAGCATAAATCTATTGATCTACCATCACAACTATGTCAGGATCAGCCTGACATGTTAAGGTCCACTGTTGCAATGGTATCTTCAATTGCTATTCTAATATGTAGTAGTGATAAGGCAAAACAATTATTTTTGGAAAATTCTAGTGTGGCAGGTAGACTCCTTTCCCTACTTGGCTATGTATCTGAAGAAGCTTCTTTTGTTGCCATGATAACACATAGGTTCTCAACATTTGTAAATGTCCACATGCATGCTGATGGGTTCTTTGGAATTTGTGGGTCTGTTCCCTAGTATTGCAATGATGTTTTGCATGATTTGAACCTACTTTTGCTTTATACTACACATTGTGGGAGCAAATTTTGTTACCCAAGGTTGTTTGATTGGGGAATAAACATATTTTGCTTAATGGTTGCAGCTCCATTTTGTTCCTTACTATCCTTACATAATCCACATCACATTGATGATATTTTCTCTCACAAGACAACTTCAAATTCCATGCAATATTTATTTAACGAGGCAGAGTTTGATTCAGTTGTTGCAGTCATGGAGATGATGCTATATAAGGAAAAATTCCTTAATATATTGAGATCTCACCACTCATGCCTCTGGTAGCTAATATTTAAACCCTAATGAAATTTCCAACAAATCACGAAGTACTAAAGATGATACAAGTACTTCTAAATATTTTGTCGGTCTGATTCAACATTGGGTGAATACATTTAAATGGTCAAACTTACTATGTGACACTGATTCTGAGGTCATTCAATGTGAGGTGGCAGCATTTCATTCTTATGCAATGGCAACCCTTGCTACTTTTCTTCATGTAGTAGTCACTAATGTTGTTATCAGAAGTGGAATTTCTAAATATTGTGTTGGTGCATCAACTATCGATGAGTTAGAATACAATGTAGTTTGCATTAGAATCCATGTTACTAATGGTTATGATATAGCACTACATGGAGTTGCTTCACTTTTTGAACTACATCAGCTCTCGGTGATTATTGATCAAGCATTATGGCTTAATTGGTAGTGTGCCCAGTATGTTCCTAGTTGCCAATATAGTCCTTCATGGGTATGTTCAAGAGGTTCTGGTTGGATTAAATTCAACACTTGATATGTTGTTTCAATCAGATCTTGTCAAGTATGAACCTATTGGGTTTATGTGTGACCTTCAAGGAAAAGAAGTAGTCTACAACCAAGAGGTCAATTGCTCTTTGCACTTCATTTGTGAACAATGGGATCCTGGTGGCCATTTGGATTTGAAGATGTCTACAATACTGAGGTCCTCTCAGTTCAAACAGTGGGATCCAGGGAAGTTTATGGTAGAAGCAGGATTTTACAACCTTGAGGACAAGGTTGGTCTTGAAGGGGTCGGTAATGATAGGATATTTAGAATAAGGAGCACTAATGTGGTGACTCAGCTAGTTCTAGAAATTATTATGACTCACCTTAATCTAGAAGGATCTAGAAGGTATATTGTTAGGGGATAATATTGAGTATGTTAGGGAGCACTTATCTTATTATGAGTATGCACAAGTCTATATAAGCATTATATGCCTTATTATGAGAATGAATGAAGAAATAACCAATTTCCTTTCTTTTATCTCTCTCTTAATTTCTGTGTGATCCCTCCTCAAATTGGGTCGTATCACAACATTGACAACAAAAGTCAATTGTGTTAATTCAAAGAAGGTACTAACAAACTAAACAAAGCTCTTGAAGAAGTTGTCAATTATGCAGAAACTTACTTAAAAGAAGGAAGTGGATATTGATGCATTTGGCTAGTGATCATGTAGAAGTGGTTGGTGGCGCATCCCTTACTTAAAAACCAGCCCAAAACTAGAACAATCACAATGGTTCAAGGACCAAAAAAATGAAATCAATCCAATTGAGCAAATGAAAAATTAAACTAAAAACAAGACAATCAAAAGCAGTAAACCCTAATAAACCAAATTCAGAAAAATACAATAATTGAAGATAAAATTTAGATCCAATCAGATTAATAAATATTCAAATCACTATAATGCACAAAGATTAGCATTCAAAAGCAGCTGCAATCAACCATAGAAAAAATACCATACCAAAAAAATGAGATAGAAGAGAAGAGAAAGGATCGAAATTCGAGAGAGAGAAAGAGGTCGCTCTCGCTGGGGATGGAAGGGAGGCGGTGAAGAGGACCGAGGGATCGATAGTTAGAACAGAGGAGAGCGTCGCAGAGATGGAGAGAGAATAGAGGACGTCGTTTTGGGTGTGTGAACAGTGTGGTAAAATGGTAAATTTTTATTATAAATAAGGGCATTCTGGTAGTTACACTTCCAAAATTACTTTTTTTTGGGGTCTACACTAGATGATTTATCCATTTAAGCCATCTTTAAAATTTTACGATCTATTTTGATCCTCGCACCATTTTTGCAACTTGATTTAGTCATTGATAAGAATTAATACTCAAATTAGTTTCTGATACTTTTATATTAAAGACAAATTAGTTTTTTTTATTATAATGAATCAAAGACTAATTTGGTATTATTTTTTGTTAAGGACAAAATTGAGCCGCCAAATTTTTTGAAATATTAAAATGAATCTTTACTCAAAATTTATTTTGTTTGATATGAAAATGAATTGGTTTTTATTAGTTAGTGAAAACCAATTCGATTTTATGTCTGGAAGGTCGACAATGGAAGCAATATACTTACTACGACGTGTGATGAGAAATACTAAATAAACCAAAAGGACTTGCACTTACCTTTTGTTGATTTCGAGAAGACATGATATAGTGTCTAGAAAGATTTTGTGGGAAGCCTTGGAGAAGAAAAGTGTTAGTGTGCCTATATTAGAGCCAAGGATATGATAAGGGTGTCTCGACTAGTGTGAGGACATAAGTGGAGACAACAAGCTCATAACAATAAGATTACACCAATGTTCAACACTAAGCCCTTATCTTTTCACCTTAGTTTTTGACGTACTTACGAAACACATGCAAGGGCGAGCATCAAGGTGTATACTTTTTGCAGATGATATGGTCCTACTTAGAGAGTCGAAGGAAGAATTAAATGGGAGGTTAGAAATGTATGGCTTTCACTTTAGTAGAAGCAAGACAAAGTATATGGAATGGAATTTTAGCAAGACGTGAAGCGTTTCTAGCGTAGAGGTGAAAGCTGAAGATCATATCATACCACAAGTTACACGGTTTAAGTATCTTGGGTCTATAGTACAAAACGACGAAGAAATAAAAGAAGATGTAGACCATCGAATCCAAACTGAGTGGTTGAATTGGAGGAGCGTCTCAGGTGTTTTATGTGACAAGATGGGCCAAAAAGTTCTATGGGCCACAAAATGGGTACCACTACACAGCTTACTGACAAGGACGCCAAAGATTTTATGAAGGATAAAAACATAGGAAATAAGTGGAAAAATTAACGTAATTTTATTATCAAAATTTTATCAGTTAAAATGTTAAAATGATACTAGTGAATAGTGATATGGGACTCTTAACAAGGTTATAACTATTAAAAAAAAAAAGTCGTTGGGACCACTCAATGACAAAGTATGGCTACTAATTTAACCAACTCTTATCACACTCAATGACAAATTAAGGTTACTAAATTAACCACATATGCTCATCACTTTTCCTTCAAAGTATTACTTATTGAAAAAATCGAGAAACATATGCTCTGCCTTCAAAGGAAGTTTATTTGTGCATGCAAAAACTAGTATTTGTACCTTTCTTTATCTTTTTCTTAGTAGCATACACTTCAAAATCACTATATAATTAAGTGTTACTTTGGAGACTTAATTTGAAGGAAATCTTCTTAGCATTAATAGCAATCAATTCTTTTTCTTCCTTGTAATCGTTTTGGAACAAAATGAAGAATATATTAGGCTAAAGCAAAAACTACCAACTCTTTTACTTCTAAGAATCTATTAACAAGTTACCATTAAAAAAAAGAATCTATCCAAAAGAACATTTGTAATGAAGAAATAAAGAGTTATCAATATTAAGGTATAAATTCTCAAACTAGACGGTTTCCCATCATCTATGAAGTTTGAATGACGTACCGATGATATTCCATTTACAAAAAACCAACGGCAAAAAGGCTCTCGTCTAATAGTTCAAGTAAGGATAAACAAGATGTATAAAAACATCTCTGCACATTTCATTTCATTCTATCACACAAGAACAAAAGTAATATCAAGAAGTACTTCTACGTTCACAATATGAGGAAACGACAAATAACCAGTGGCGGAGCTAGACAAAAAAATTTGGGGTAGCCGCTATCAAAATAAACTAAAATAATACATTAAAACCCAAGAATCCCAAATATTCACTTTTAACAGTGGCAGAAAATAAAATGACGCAGTAAGCTGACCATCTGCACTTGAAATAAATTGAAATTCAACAAATATGAACTAAATTTTATTCATTTCCAACCAAAACACAAGCAATACATAAATTCAGTGAGAAGAATTGCTTAGTACTAAAGAAGTTAAGCACCCAAATATCAATATAAAACTTCAATAGAGGTACTGAGAAACGATCGTTACAGACGCAGAGGCTAAGCACCAACATATATCTTTAAACTCTAATGCAAGTAAACTAGATTCTAAGTCTGTCATCTCCGGTTTCAAGCCAAACCACATGAGTAAAGTAGTAAGCAATAGCGTACAAACTTTGATGAAATGGCAGAAAGGATATACATTATCCTAATTTTGATTTATGTAACTGTAGTTAAAATTAATTTATAATCCTGTATTAAATTGTTCTTATGAATTATGATATACCAAATTACGAATCAAATAGCTGCCCTAAAACTTTTATGGCAATATCTCACTGTTAAATCAGGAACTCAAGGCCAATTCATAACATTCATTTTCTAATTTCTATATCAAGATTCAAGAATAAGAGCATCTATATCATTAATGTTTACTAGTTTAAGAATAAAAATACAGGGGAAAATTACATACTATGGGCCAGAAATTGGAAGGTAAAGCATATTCCAGAGTATAATTTTTTTTTAATGGGGTGGCCATGGCTCCCCCTTGCCACCCCCCACCTCCACCACCGCAAATAACAAGACAAAAAGATCAACTCAAAAGGAAGCTTCCTCTTGTCAATGTCAAAGGGGTGACCAAAAATTCTGATTTAAATGTAAAATTTTAAAAACAATGTCCAAGCTCTAACCTTATATTTGCAATATACTCTAATATGTTCCTAAATACATGTCGCAATCAACCACTTCACACATGTCAATGTACAATTTAACCATTAATATCTTTAATTATCTATGATAAAAAATTATAAAAAGTTGATATTTCAAGAATATTCATTGGGACAAATCAAACAACATCTTATATACTAACATTTGTGGTTATATATTAGTAAGAAAATATGATTAAAGTAAATTACGTAAATAGTGCATATAATAAAACAACGACATGTATTTAAGAACAAAGGGAGTAATATTTTATGAAACATTATTACAAAAGGCCCTATGAAGTTTCTTACACCACATTACCCAATACAAATATCATCCAACATCAATTCACCAATAAAGTTTCTTACAGATGCTCCAACATAACATATTCTCATACAAAATTCTACACAACTACAAGTTTCAAATTGTCCAAAACAAGTTTTCAATTCTTCAACATCTTAAGTGTCAAATTTCCAAAATAATGTCATTTTAACATAAAGCTAATTATGAAGAAGCAATATATAATTCCATATTATTTTCATATTCTATCCGAATATCCAAATATGGAAAGACCCTTTTCTTTTAGCGTTGAACTCGATCCTTCACTTCTTAGGTCTTATTTCTATTCCTTCAAGAATGAAACCACCTTTGTGTTGACCACCCTTTATTTCAAGTACACCCATCTCAACAACTTCATCTTCTAGGCCTGAATTGAAGAACTCTCCCATCTCGATCTCTAGAAATCCATCACTTCTCACTTTTGGACGTTCTAGTCCTTGGAACTCGTCATTTCGTTCTCTATCATCATAGTCTGGGTCCAACCAAACATTTTTGGTAGATACACCTATTTGGTCTCCAAGTACACCCACAGTTAACTTGGTAGGAAGATCTTCAAAACGATAGGCATTGATCATCTTAAACACGAGAAAAGCTACGTATTGACTATTTGAGGATAAAACACGTTTATTAATATTCCCGTAAATTTCAAACCAGCAAACCGCACGAAGCCTAGCAACTTCTTGGAATCTATTCAAAAGTTGTAAACAAAATCAATTACTGCTAATTGATTTTGGTAGGATTATCCAATCCTACCACAGCTACAATATGTGAGAAAATCAATTACTACTAGTAAAGAGAATCTAAATAAGAGCTGACCTAGACTCTGGTAGGACTATCCAATCCCAATAGCGAGGAGTGTCACCCCAACTAATGGAGAGATCTCTAGCACTAAGCATGTATACCTTTTTACCACTCTGTTTCTCTAATTGAAAGCTCTGAAATTTAGTTGCACCATAATAAAGAGTCAAGTTTAACATTCTAACTATAATGAAAGATTATTATATATGATATATAAACCCCCACAATATTAACTGTGGCAAAAATCGACAACTTGATTTAGTAGTTTGTGAGAATAATACCTTTTTACCATTGTTGATTATGATGGGCTGGTCAGAGAGAGTGAGATATAGAGACTTCTTGGAGGGAGAGGTGGTAAACAATGAGGAAGCAGACTCGGAATCAGAAATGATTGAGATCAAATCAGATGGGAGAAAACGATCCCAAACAATATCTGATTCAGCGGCAGAACAAAAGCCTTTGGAAACAAGTGAGAGCCTACATGAATCAACTGGAGTTGTATGTGACAATATGTTGGCAATGCATCCCTCCGGCAAAGTCTCCATCGTGCTTTTTTCTTTTTCGATTTTCATATCCATCATTGGTGGTATTGGCTTAGGACCTTGGAGTGTGCTCCTCCTTAAGGTCTCAAGTTCACTTCTTCCTGGTGCCAATTTAGGTGGGCTAATTTAGCTTCTTAAAAAAAACTATGAAATGGATTAACTCATTTTCAAAGTTGATTAAATAGACTAAAAGATATAAATTACATAAGCAGATCATATTGTGTATGAAAAATTTATTCAAAGTTGATTAAATAGACTAAAAGATATAAATTACATAAGTAGATCATATTGTATACGAAAAATTTAAGTTGTAATAAGCACAAAGTTGATCACAATAAAATTTAACCTTAAAATAATGATCTGCGCTCAGCACGCAAATGGACAGATAATGTCATGAAAATTAATCACCAACCTAAAACCCGAATATAAACACATGCAAACTGCTAAGATATGCATAACACAATGAAAAGATGCATTAATCCAACACTAAAATATGACCCAGAACCAGAAGCAAAATACTTCAGGAAGCATGGTAACGTAACTGAAATATCACCTAAAACTAGAAAAATCAAATCAAATAAAATCAATTGAACAAATGAAGCTATTACTGGCGAATCAAAAGCGGTAAACCCTAATAAACCAAATTCAGCAAAATACAATAATCGAACAAAGAATCCAGATCCAATCAGATAAATAGTATTCAAATCACTGCAATGCACTACACAAAGATTAAAATTCAAAAGAATCTGCATTCAATAATAGAAAAAAAAAAATACCTAACAACTGAGAGAGAAGAGAGAATTCAGCCACCCTCGCCGGAGATGGAAGTGCGCCGACGGCGTGTGAGGCGGTGGAGAAATTTTATTTTGCCTAAGGGGAGTTTAGTAATTTGATCTCTAAAAACATTTATTTGGTTTGATGTTTTATTTCATTCTTTTCTTTTTGAAAGATATGTTTTTTTTTTAGCAGAGATGTTTTATTTCTTGTTCCCCCTTAAATACAACAATAGGTATTTTCTGGAAAGAACTTTATCATAAAGATATAAAGAATACTGCATTTTTTTTACTCACATGAAATTAAAATATTATATTATGCATCTTTCAAAAAAAATATATTATGCAATATTATAAAAAAATTAAGTATGATTGACTGAATATATTCAACTCTTTAATGCTATAAATTTTTTTGACAAACTCTTTAATGCTATAATTATTAATGCAATACTTTAAATATTATAACAATATTTGTTTCACTTACTATTAAATATTATACTGATATAAAAAATAAATGAGAAAAAAAAATCAACAATAAATACAGACATTGATTTATTTTTTTGACTGGAACAGTATATTTAGTTAATATATTATATTTTTTTATGAAAGAATTAGTATATTATATTAAATTAAATGTTATGAAAATATTTGTGTGTGTCACACACACATTATAACAAACTTTTGTTTTGTTAATCCTTATGGCTTTTATAAAAAGTATTAAATGGAGTAATTTATTTGATGCTTTAAGAGTATCTTTAATAAATTCATACTCCCTCCGTCCCAAATTGTATGTCGCTTTGAAAAAAAATTTGTCCCAAATTATATGTCGCTTTACAATACCAATGAAACATTAATGTTATTTTTCCTATTATATCCTTAACTATTTATTACTCTATATTTTTTCAATTCTTTAATTTATCTTTTCCATACCATTTATTAAGGACAATTTTGTAAAACAACTTATAATATCTCTTTTCCACACAAAATTAATTATATTTCTTAATACGTGTGAAATGCCCAAAACGTCATACAATTTGGAACGGAGGGAGTAGTTGATATGCACTTGTGATGAGTACAATCTAAAGAATTAGATTTAGTCTGTTTAGATCATGTCTTGAGAATGGTCTTAAGGTGAGTATTTATAGCCTTCTTAAGCTTATGTTTTCCTGACATGGGCTCTAAGTAACTTAAGCCTTAAGTCAATAAACACACGTGCTAGATGCTTCTAGATGCTTTGACCAAATATTTAACCTCGAGACATGGGAAAGGCGGTTTCAATGCTAAAGAGCAAGGACGCGCCCGAGAAAAGGGCCAATAAGCCTTTTTAGAGGGCTAGCAAACCCTTAATAGAATACTGACGGTCCACAACCCCCAAACACGAATCTTGGGACAAGGCGAAGTGGTTTGCGTCAAAGATGGCGGTCCACAAATGTCCTTGCAGAAAATTTAACATAGAGGAGATAATTTAGATGTGAGTTCGACAGGGATTTCCCTGGTCCTACGTACCCCTAACGATCTTATGGAATCAGAACTACGTAATTATGTGTTGGTCGACACTTCCCTCTCACTATTTGAGTGAGGGGTGTATTTATAGATACGCCAAACAACCTATTTTCCCATTGTTAAGGGAGCCTTTTTCTCAGACGTCTCCTTTATTTTTTTACATGAGTTGGCGTGGTCGTTCCTATCTGATAGATTGTAGCGAGTTGGTTTATATACCAACTGGGGGAGAGCTCGTCGCCCTTTTTATGGATATATTCGTTATGCCGATCCACAGTCCCCCCGACACGAGGCTTGTAAGGGCAAAATGATTTTAATCATGGTGAGCTTCATCTGGCTTGGCCACCCATTAACCAGAATTCGTGCTTGGGGGGCTGTTGACCACCACCTTTAACTCAAACCACTTCGCCTTGTCCCAAGACTCATGCCTGGGAGGTTGTGGACCACCAATATTCCATTAAGGGATCATTGGTCCTCTACAAGGGTCTGCCGACCCTCTTCAAGGGCGCGCCCCCAGGCCTTATACCCTGAAACCGCCTTTCCTGTATTTTGTGACTAAAGATACGGCCGAACCATCTAGAAGGGAATTTTTTTTTATGACCCTATTGCGAAAAAAAATGATTTTTTTGACCCCCTTTGAAAAGTATTTACCAAAATGACCCACTTTCAATTTTTTGGGGTTTTTTTTTGTCGTTTAGTGCCATTACCGCCATTCCAATTGGCGGTAATGGCAGAAAATGTAACTGTAGCGTGCAGACAAAGAAAAAGGGGTGCAGGAAACTGTTCCGTGGCAGGCCTGTACTGTGGCAAGCTTTTGGCTTTTTTTTTTATTTTTGAATGACCCATTACCGCCAATTGGGCCGGCGGTAATGGCTTTTCCACTTTTTTTTTTCGTTTTATTATTCCCCCACCCCTATAAATACCCAACAACATCCCTTTCATCCAAATTCACTCAAATTTTTTCATACATTTTTCTCACTTCAATTCCAAAAAATAAAATATATACTGTCGTAGTTTGGTAATATATACTGTCGTAGTTTGGTAATAAAATATATATTGTCGTAGTTTGATCAATATATACTGTCGTAGTTTGGTAATAAAATAAAAAAAACAAAAAAATAAAAAAATAAATATATTGATTTAAAAAGATAATTATATCATTTAGACGATCCTATTTTTTTCTTCTAAACCAGTTACCTCAATGTAAATTATGACTTCCCGTAGCACAAAATTTATTTTTTTGAGTTCGTACGGGTCGTTGGGGTTGCTGTTGGTCTTCCTCTTCCTCTTCCACTTCCTCGTCGTTTATTTCAGCTTCATTTGTTTCCAAATTCGCCGCATTTTGCACTTGTGGTGGGACAGAGTTTGTCCAAATATCATTTACAAAATCGTCGTCGTTAAACCCCGCAGCCAGTGTTTCTATGGGATTGGTTTGTGTTTGTGGCCATTGTGGGGTGTAGTTTGTTTCTGGATAATTTACAATGGTTGGAGGGGTTGGTAGGTTGAAAGAGGGGTATTTAGGGTAACTACTATGGGGTGTGTTTTGGGTTGGAATAAAGTCATCGATGGAATAGTTTGATGTTCGGGAGCTTTCTCCATGATGACTCTGTTGGGAGTAGCTAGGATATGGTATTGGGGAGTGTTGCGGGAACTGGTTTGTGGGTTGCGGTGGGGATTGGTAGGTTTGGCTGTAGTTGTAGCTGGTGGATTGGTTGAAGCTTGGGTCAAAGTATGTGGGTGTAGGTGTGATGAATTGGCTAAAGGGTGGTGGGGTATCTGACCAGATGTTTGCATCTGGCTCAAAGGAGGGGTCTGGTGGTGTTTGATAGGTTGCTGGTGCTGTGGGATATTCCGACGACAGTTGTTGTAAAATTCTGGAACATTCTTCCATTGGGTTTCGCAACAGCGCTTCTCTAGAAATCCACAGATGATCTCTAAAAAAGGTCCAATACCATTCAAAATATTGACGGTTTGGATAAACCAAATGGTTATATTTAACTCCGTCAAGTGCTAATTGAAGACGATTGTTCCAATTTTGTATTTGAAACTGAAATTGATCTCCCCACGAGCCTTTTATTTTTTTATTCGCCAAAGATATAATGTGGAAATGTGTCATATCTTCTGGCACGGCGGGTGGAAGTTGAGGTAAGCCAAATTGTAGTCTGACTCTATCTGTATGATGCTTTTCGACTATCTCGAAATAGATGAGATATGTGTTTGCAGACCATATCTGGCTTTCCTCTTCGTTGCTGTAATGGAAGTGGAGATAGGGCCTCCAGCAAAACTGTTTAAAAAGAGGAATGTTAGTATTCTAATGTTGCTTAAAAAGTAATCTCTGACAATAAAAAGTTAAGTTTCATACCTGATCGTATGTCATATTGTCGATTTTTGAATGTGTTGAAAGGAGATTATACCGAGGATTTTCCATATATTTACTCCCACGTTCTAGCCATCTAGTTAATATTATTAAAATTAGATAATTAATATACCTGATAAATGAATTTAAAAATGAATAAGAAATAATATATTTATTTAACTTACATAGTTGCCAAAGGAGGTTGTCTTTCAGCTTGTGGTGGGTTCTTTGGCACAGGAGATATGCATGACATTCTTGACCAAGCCCATGCCTGTAGGAGTATTGTGCACCCAGTTGTATCACTAACACCATTTATTGCGGCGTCACACATAGCTCTGTAAAGCGTGGCCAAACAAGTAGAACCCCAACTGTACTGTCCAACCTCCTGTGGTGATTTATTCAACAATGGCAACCATTTTATATGTACAAGGTTGCCAGAAAAATTAGGCATTAAACGAGTGCCTATCAAGTATAAAACATATGCTATAAACAGGTGTTGAACTGTGGGAGGACCTACTTCCCCATTACCTACAATATAAGATTCTAACCAACTATCTTATTTGCAGACCGTCACGCCTTTTTTATTAGGCATTGCTCCTAAAATTTCTTCAACTAATTCCAATTTTACGGTCGTAGGTCCGGTAACCGGTGCACCGTTTACCTTTAAACCAAGGAGCATATGAACATCTTCTAACGTTATTGTACACTCGCCGGAAGGAAAAAGAAATGTGTGTGTCTCTGGCCTCCATCGTTCTAATAAAGCGGTTATTAGACCATTATCGACCCTGTATTTATTAAATCTTTGTAACCTCCCATAAACCAGCCACCTTTAACATATCGACAATGGACGACGACACGGCGAATTCCACTATATGACAGCGATTCCGAATATAATGTTTTTCCTCGTCCTACAATAAAAAATTAACGAACGATTAATCATCCACATTTGAGAGTTTTAATCGATTTTGTGAACTATATACTGTGTGAAATAAATAAATTAACGAACTTAACCGAAAAAATTAACAGATAAAATTAATAAAATAAACTTACATTTAGTGTTTCTGAAATATGACGGGATCTATGTTGGTTGCCTAGATGAAGGAATTGTTCCATCTTGAATTGGTTTTAAAACAACGACAACTTGGGAAAAATTATAGTGAATGAAAAATATGAAGGAAGTTCAAATGTTTTGTGTAAAGATAGAACTATGTATCCTTCAATTTATACTGAAAAAATGAGTGAAAGAAGATGCATTCACCTATGTATTGTTCACTCACGGATTAAAGCATGCCTTTCATTACTGCACCGTCCAAGTCCCATCATGCATCATTGCCATGCACTTAAGCACTGTAGCACGTGAAGACTCATTACCGCCAAATGGACTGGCGGTAATGAATGGGCCAATTAAATGTTGCCACGTGGCATTGGTCTTGCATGACTTTTGTTTTTTCAATTTTACACCGTCCGCGTGTACATTTCCATTTGTTTTTTGCCTGCTTTGTTATTGTATCACCTGACCAAAAGTAACTCATTACCGCCAAATTATTTGGCTGTAATGAACTAGCAAATTGTAACATTACACGTCTCATATTTGCTTGCCTATAAATGTATTGAATCGTAACAATTTATAACATGCAAATTGTGTTAACACACATAGAAAACAACTATGGCACATACACCAGAAAATGTATTTTTCATTGTTCATTACAACGGAAAAGTTTTAAGAAACCAGTTTGGTTCATTTTTTGAAAGTGAACAAAGAAAATGTTTTAACATGAGTATCAAAAGCACGTTTGATCACTTGAAAAAAAGAATAGAGCAAAAGTTACACCTAAGTGATTCTCAGGTGATATCTAAAATTATTTACCGAGCACCACAAACCTTTGCTGCAGGTCATGTCCAGTACAACGACGTAGAAATTTTTGATAACGATGACGTTGCAGATATGTTTGTCAGTTATAAATCTTTTCAGGTACTCGGTGCAGTTGAGTTATCAGTTACGGTAGAAAATCACGAGATTCCACAACCTCGTCAAACACCACCACCGTATGATTATGAACTGGCACAAAATCAATATGATTTTCAACCGTCGTCTTCACAAAATTTACCGTACACCCAACCTTTCTCACACACACAATACGAATATCAACCATATTCGGCACAACCTTTCTCACAACCACATGACGAATATGAACCATTTTCATCACAACCATTCTCACAGACACAGTGTGAATTTGAACCGTCGTCTTCACAACTGCCACCTCAAACGCAACCGCAAACACAAACACCACTACCAGAAATCTTCCGTCAACAATTCCAAGACATTCCAGATAACATTCAAGAAGAAGAATGTAGTAGTGAAGGTGACGAAGACGAATCACTTCAGCATGAGGATGACGAAGAAGACGATGGGCATGAAGACATCTTCAACAACATTTTTCCTGACGCATAAGCACAACCACCACAAGAGGCAGTACCGATCAGAGCCGCTTATTGTCCACCGCTACATATGCGTAACGTTGATGTTGCTGCATATGATGCTACACCCACCGACGATCACTGGAATACGAATGTTGCCTTCGATGGGGCTATTGCGGTAGGAATAACGTTTCACACCAAAGAAGATTGTTTGCATGCCATCAAGTCATACCACATCAAACGTTCACTGGATTACGTTGTTATACACTCCGATCCAGGAAGATATGTTATTCAATGTACACACGAGACATGTCAATTTAAGTTGAGAGCGTCTTACAGGAAAAGGAGTGGCAAATGGAAAATTGGGACCATGATCGGTCCACACAACTGCACATCGTCTTCAATGTCACAAGATCACCGCAAGCTCAACTACAAAATTATAAGTGACAGCATCAAAACCCTTGTGCATGCAGATGTCTCCACAAAGCCGAAGTTGATCATTGCACATATAAGAGAAAAATTTAACTACACAACCACGTATAGAAAGGCGTGGAAGGCGAATATGCGGCAATCGAATCGATTTACAGGAATTGGGAGGAATCTTATAATGTTCTTTCGCAATGGCTGAACGTGATGAATGAGACAATGCCAGGAACAGTCTTCGATTTGAAGACGCGAATTGCCGCGAACGGAGAGACACAATTTCATCGTCTATTCTGGGCCTTCTATCCATCCATCAATGGGTTTAAGTATTGTAAACCAGTTGTCCATGTCGACGGAACGTGGTTGTATGGCAAGTATAAGGGAACGTTGTTGCTTGCGGTTGCGCAAGATGGTAACAACAAAACAATTCCAATCGCCTTTGCGCTTGTCGAAGGTGAGACAAAGGAGGGATGGAGTTTTTTCCTTAAAAATCTTAAAAGGCATGTCACACGAGAACTAGTCGTCTGCATGATCTCCGACAGACATGAATCGATTAAAAGCGCATTCAACGACCCACGAAATGGTTGGCAAGAAACTGGTTCAACTCATGCGTACTGCATCAGACACATCAAGCAAAACTTCATGAGGACAATCAAGGATGGAGATTTAAAGGATGTAGTAAATAATATGGGTATAAATCTTTTCTTACAAATTTTTTAATTAATGTTTTTATTAAAAAATTTATCTGACTAATATTTTTTCCATCATATACAAGATATGCCCTAAACATACCCATGTTTGATTACTACCGCGGTATAATCCAGGAGGCAAATCAGCGTGCGTTGGATTGGGTGGACAATATCCCAAAAGAAAAATGGACTCAAGCATATGACGGGGGTCGACAATGGGGCCACATGACAAGCAACATCGTTGAGTCATGGAACTCTGTGTTTAAGGGAACTCGCAACCTCCCTATTACACCTATAGTCCAATCAACATACTATAGGTTGGCATGTCTTTTTGCCGAAAGGGCTCAAAGTGCGTTTGCAAGGGTAGGTTCTGGAGATGTGTTCAGCGAATATTGCCAGAATGTGATTAAGGATGACATTGTTAAGTCCAACACCCATCAAGTCGAACAGTTTGACCGAGAGAGGTATACCTTCTCTGTCCGTGAGACAGTCAACTACAGGGAGGGAAGGCCAATGGGAACTTTCAAGGTGGACCTCCAAGCAGGGTGGTGTGATTGTGGGAAATATCAAGCTTTGCATTTGCCTTGTTCACATGTCATAGCCGCGTGTTCTTCATTTCACTATGACTACACAACCCTTATTCCAGATGTGTTCAAAAACAAGAGTGTTTATGCCATTTACAACACATCATTTAAGGTTGTCCACGACAAGAGTTATTGGCCCCCTACAACGGTCCAAAGCTTTGCCATAATCCAGACATGCGAAGACTAAAGAAAGGTCGACCCAATAGTACTCGCATTAGGACTGAAATGGACGAGGAGGTGGAAGAAAGAAGACCGACACCGAGACTGTGTGGGTTATGTCGGCATTCCGGACATATTAGGAGAAATTGTCCGACCTTAAATAACCAATAGTTAATATCATTATCAATTATGTGTTCAACCAAGCTTTTATAAGTATTTGTGACTTTTTTTAAATCTTTAATCAAATTTCGTCGTTTAAAAAATATCCACGTATTATTATTTTAATGTTTATTTTAATTATGTTAATTAAATAATATAATAGACGAGAAAAGACAAACACGAAAATATAATAAGTAATCAAAACACTACTCAAACCAAATTACATTAACTTAAAAAAGCAAACAAACAACATTAAAACAATTGATTCTCCACGTATCGACTATTTTGACTTAACGTCAAGATACCATGGACCTTGTGCATTTTCTTCAGACGAAAACATATGTTGAACATCAGCATCATTCTTCAGAAGTTTGTATTCATAATAATAATCAAAGTCTTTATGCGATCCCAAATCGATAAACCGCTCTCCGTAATAAATCTCACTGACTTTTCATAAAGGCTCATTAGCTAGACGAAAAATATGATTGAGATAATTTTTCAACTCCACTAAAGTCATACATGGAGTTACTACCATTTCAAAAGGTCGTATATAATGATCAAATTTAACAGTGACCAATCTTAAAGGGGAAGGAGGAGGAGAAGCAGGAGAAATTGTATCTGAGCCAGAGTCAGACATAATGCGGAAGAAGTGAGAAAAATGTATGAAAAAATTTGAGTGGATTTGGATGAAAAGGTGGTGGGGGGTATTTATAGGGGTGGGGAATAATAAAAAGAAAAAAAAAGGGGGACCCCCATTACCGCCGGCCCAATTGGCGGTAATGGGTCATTCACTAATTAAAAAACAAAAGCCTGCCACAATCAACTGTTGACGTCCTGCACCCCTCAAAATTTGTCTGCACGCTACAGTTACATTTTCTGCCATTACCGCCAATTGGAATGGCGGTAATGACACTAAACGACAAAAAAAAACCCCAAAAATTGAAAGTGGGTCATTTTGGTAAATACTTTTCAAAGGGGGTCAAAAAAATCATTTTTTTTCGCAATAGGGTCAGAAAAAAATTCTCTAGAAGGATCTAGCATGCGCGTGTAACACCCATACTAAATTATCTAGAATATTTAGCATGTGTATTAATCTGATACTGGGTACATTAAAATTTTCAATAATAATAATACATACATCTGAATGAGTACAAATTGGCTCGTTTATACAGTTATCCAAATATCATAAATTACACTTTCATACACATATGTATATACATAGTCAGACGACCTCCTGAGCTTGTCCACAACGAGCAACTGCACTCCATCCAGCGTCTTCTGAAGATCTTCATGAACATCTCTTGCTTACCTGAAAAACCTGCACCAGAAGGATTGGGATGAGACATAATGTCTCAGTGAGCTCCAGCCCAACCTACTGTTGGCAACCACGGGGGAAACCTAGGGTCGCCGTGCCTACTCTCGGCAATCTTGGGGATACCTATGATCGCCAAGTTTTAACCTTACCCATAGAGGGCTACCTGACTGTCCTGCTAAACTGTGTAGTCATAAACTGGACTACATCCTGCTAAACTAGTGATCAAGGGGAAACCTAGGATCACTGTCTGAGTCTGATACTGAATAGTCATGAGATCTAGACTATAACCTGATAATTGGGTGATCGAGGGGAAACCTAGGATCACCGCCTGATAACTGATACCTGATAACTGATACCTGTCTGATAACTATTCTCTGTCTGATAACATAATAAAATATTAACTGATACATGTCTTTATGTTAGCTGTTAGCGTTGAACAAACATTATTATCTGAGTTCATTTTACGGAATGCCCCCGGGTGGAGTAACCCCGAAGCACATTCCCCTGATAACCGGTGAAAATTCCTATCATATCAGGCTAACACCGGACTCCTCTTGTCGTCGTGCGGTCATCCTTGCGGAATAACGCGTCCCACTGGCGTGAACCTCCTGTGTCCCACTGGCGTGAACAACAGAAGACACGACTTAATAATAGTCTTAACTTACGCGTATACCTCCCGTGTCCCACTGGCGTGAACGACGGAAGACGCGAATTAATATTCTTTAAACTTATGCATGAACCTTTCATGTTCCACTGGCGTGAACGATGAAAGTCACGACTTAATAATATTAATCTTAGTCTTTACTTTGCATGAACCATTCGTGTCCCACTGGCGTGAACGACGAAGGCCACGGCTTAATATCTTAATAACTCTTGTTCTTATTCTTCTTATATATATAACTTATAACTTATGTCTTATGCATATCTGATGCATTCTTGACTGCTTAACCTATTAAAAGGTTCTTAGCTATGAACATAATTTCATTCTTGAGCCTAGTACATGATGAGTACCATTCTAAATCTCTTTAACCTATAATAGGTTCTTGACTTATCGTTCTCATAAGCCATTATCTAAAGGTTGGGAACTAAGCCCCTTTATCTTACTTGATAACTTAGGGTTTAATCTACCCATTGTCATAATGACACTTGATTCTTATGAGATTAAACCTCAATGTTATGTGAAGTTTCTAACCCCACTCTCATGCTAATACAAGGTATACTATGATCCATTCTTCCATTACTAAATGCATAAAGACATACTGGCACTGTGCGGATGGTTTCTGGCTTTAAAACACATTTTAAAATTTGGGGTGGCCTGTTGTGTTTATCGTGGCACGATGTGCCTTGTTGTGGCACGATGGCGTGCTGATCACTATGATCATGGCACGATGCGTGCCATCGTGGCATGATAAATCCAGGGGTGCCAGGCCCTGTAGTTGTTCCAGAAAGTTCAAAAACGAGTTTTTAACAACATCACAGTCCATCAAGCATTTATACATCAAAATCAAGGTTTTTAACACATAAAATCATAGAATAATCATGTATTAACAAAAGGGAACTAACTTATGCAAATCTAGCTTAAAATCATTCATGAATTCCTTTCCTCTCTAAACCATAAAACTACCCAAAAGGGGGGGGGGGGGGGGGGGGTAAGATTCATAGGGAGCTCACCTTGTTCTCTTGAGTAGTGTTTTGCCA
Organism: Medicago ruthenica; assembly: GCA_018208015.1. NCBI lineage: Eukaryota > Viridiplantae > Streptophyta > Magnoliopsida > Fabales > Fabaceae > Medicago > Medicago ruthenica. Next base: position 32,669,593 of record CM031371.1, on the reverse strand, counting down.
AACTTCTTAATCCAAGCACTAGCTTGATCCCTCTTCTTTCCAAGAATCCTTGCCAAAACCCTAACTTCCAATTCCTTTCTCTTTTCTTGTTTCCTTTACTCCCAATGGTTCAAGAGTTCCCAAAGTTGGTGCTTGCTCATGAATTGGTCATGTGGATGGATGATTAAGTGAAGATTGAGGTGAGGAGGAGGAGAGGATGGCGTGGGAGATGAGTAGAGAGAATGGGGAAAATGAATTGGAAAATATCTTGTTTTCCTATTTAAAACACATCCTCCCATTTCAAATAATTTACATAATTGCCATTGCCACATAATTGCATAATTGCCATGCTTGCTTAATAAGTTTCCACGCTGTTAACCGTTACATCTAAGCGGGATATTACAATCTACCCCCCTTAAAGAAATTTCGTCCTCGAAATTTAGATTCCTCTTGAAATTACATATTAAGAGATTCTTTATGCTCCTTTCCCTATGGCCAATTCTCCACTCTTCAAGGGGTTCATTGCACTGCATTCAATTCTACTGAATTATTACCTTTACCTTACGTCTCATACGACGACATCTTACTCGCAGATCTATGTCATACCCTTCCATATAGAATCATTCTTAGTCCGAAAACATCTGATATTGTGCACGCACAAGCAAAACAAAGATTATTCCAACTTCATTATTATTCCAAGTACAAGCAGGAGTTTCACCTCTAGCACCTGCTCCTTTCTTCCTGACATCACGATGTGCTACTTATCACAATCGCAATCATTACCTTCACTATAAATATCTCAAAGATTTGCGGAATTCTTACAGATTATTCCTGCTCCGCTCCAATTGGTCTACGACGTCATTTATCTTAATAACTTAGAAATCATTCTTCATACTGGGAGTTTGCCAATCTCCCATCGTTCTTGTCACAACTTATTCTCGTTTTCTTGCCGTAGCATAAATATTTTCTATACTGACAAACCCAAAACTCATAGGAGTTCAGTCCAAGTGATGAGTGTTATAAATTATCTCACATATCATCATATGGTACATTTCATAGCACTTAATTTACGTATATGATAGAGTACATGTACACTACTAACGGGTACATAGTACATCACATCATCATTGTCCAACTAGCGGGACATCCTTCTTAATCTTAACATATTTGAGACACTACCACATCAATTGAGAATCTTTTCTTTTACTCTTAATTCATATTGTAACATCCGGGATTTGCCTTTCAACTGGCTTGCCAGGTTTGCCCTGCCAATGTTACTCGTGTTTATTTCTTAAGTGTACAACAACCTATAACATGAACTATGGTTACATTTTCTCGGCATCGTAAACTTATTTTCTCATTCTGGACGTCGAGTCCAAGATCCTTATTTCAAAAGAAAGCTTTACTTGATTGCTACCAAAATAGCACACTTAATCTTTAATCCTTTAATCAAAACCTGAACTTACGTGGCCCTTTACCGTAGACTACGAGTGACTTTTAATCTGCATAAAAGTCCTTCTTCCTTTACTAGTGAACATTAAGTACAATACTTTCCGAACTCTTCTGCTAAGATATGGGGATATCAACAATTCTGTTCTGGTAAAAACCTTCACACTTAAACATTCCTGATTGCGTACCACTATTACCACAACACGTAACATAGCTGAAAATCTGCTACACTACTATCTGAGTAGTTTAAGTATTGCCTGACAAGTATATATAATACTAACATAACCTGATACATGTGACATGTTGACATAGCGGGGTACAACGTGGTTTAAATTTATATGTCACTGCATTGACGTTTCTGATCAACGCTTCAATTTCAAAGTATCATCTTGCAAGTGCAACCTTTTCTGATGTTGCCTTATGCTTGATCCTTTTGACTAAACATTACTCTTCAAGTCCACCTAAAGTTACTGGGCTAAAATAGCTAAATTATCGTATTAGCGGTGACTTTCCTTGCTCTAGACTTATTGTGCTAGAAACATATTCTTCTCATTCTTATCACATAATCTTAAACTGCTTCGATTTCCATTTCTCTTGTATTTCGAGGTTTGAAATATCCCTCGACTTAACTTTTAAAATTTCCTTCTAGAACTTATAACAAGTTCGAGTCATCACTGCACACTGATATTCTGTGGTTCAATAATTGGGCGCTTATTGCCTTCCTATGGTTCATCTAACAAGAACTTCACAAGCATCCTTGTTCTCTAAGCTTCAGCTTAGAATCGTTCATTAACTCATCCTTAAATTACTTTTTCGTTGCGCAACTCTGATTTAAACAAATCACTTCGGAGGAGGGGTAATACACCATTATAAAAGTCTCTGGCTGACTTGTTCCTTAATGACCCGTAGCTATCACAGCAGAATCATCTTACGTTTGTTTATTCTCTTGTGGCTTAAACCACCTGTTTAACTTATTGATTGATCGTCATCAGACTTGGGGTTTCCTTTCGGACACAAACCATATACTTACTTTCACGAAAATACGCCGAAACCTGTAAACAATTTCAGCAACCACTACGGACCAAGCAGTGATTCCGTCAAAACAGCTTATACACTGATTCTAGCTTATTCTCCATGTTCCGATTCCTGTGCCCATCTCATGGTCAATCCAACATGTATTATCGTTTTAACATTGCAGAAGCCGACCTAAAAGTATACCTGGAACAGCTTAAATTTCACACTTAAATCACTTGTGTCAACTTCTAAAACATTCTATGATTTCTGGAGGCTCACATCTTTCATATACTGAATCTACTGAGGGTTTGAGTCCCTTTACTAATCGTTCTATCCATAAGGATTTCGTACCCATAATCTTTCCGAGACAATTACGGTCTCTATGGTTTTACCATACCTCTTAGGTTACCTTCGAATCCCTCCAGTTAACCGATCTTGAGCTTCAAAACCTCCACATTACCTTTTAATTCATTCAGCAACTCGTTACTGCATTCACCATTCAAATCTTGATTTTAGCATCTGAGTAATTCTGCATATAGTGAAACAATCCGAATTCTATACCTTATTACCGCCCTCGGAACTTATCAACACGAGGTGGTCTCTTTCAGCTTCTAGTATAACTGTGGAAGGAAACTTATCAGTTGAAAACTTAAAACTCATTAACATTAACCACAATCTTAACCTTTCGTATTTAAGACGATCCTCCGTAGAATAAAGTCTCAATATAATTTCTCGGCTAAATTCCGATTATCCTTCAAAACTGGTCTACTATAACCATGTGTCCTCTTAAACTCGTCTTCTTCCTCCAATCAAGGGACCTCAACTTATTATTCAATATTCTGTTCTGAGAACTCATTACTTGTTGCTGAGCTTGCGTTTCTCGTATAACATCTCGATGGCTCATCATGATGAAAATAATCCGATTCACTTCTCTTGGTATAAAACTTTCCATTGAACTTAGCTTATTTCAAATCTGCTTACTCATCCATTTTGGGTCCTAGATTGCATACCATCTTTTCTTCTTAAGGAGTGCTCCACTGCCATTCTCGTGGCACGAGAAGCATGGATCGTGGCACGATGGATGTCCTGATCCATATGATCGTGGCACGATAGAAGCTCTCGTGGCACGATAGTTCCAGCAAGTTCAGATCCTGCAGCTTCATCTGTCCCAATTAATCCTCTTAATCGATAATTAAATCTCTTTACTGTTTGGATTTAAAATCTCGTCTGATTCGAGTGCGCGAGTCCTTCGATTTCTCACACTCTGTCCTTATAGCCACTTCTCAACTACGGTTCCTGTCATGGTTCCATAAGTTCTTACTGTTCGTGTCTCCTCCTATGAGACATCTCTTAATGACGCGTCCAACTGTGTTAAGGTTCTTCACCTTATCCTTAAATATTTCTGACATTCCTGAAAATTCGTCATTAACAGACTTAGTTACCTCACAGCTTGATGGCCACCATTTGGCGTTGATTACTTCTTCGCCAACTCCGTCATATAAGTCTATCACCTTAATCTTCGCCCTTCATAAACTTCATTCCTCCTAGGTCACATTCAGCTCTCGGACATTTATCCTAACTGTCATATACTAGACTGAGTTGATCAGGCTCAACTAGATGTGACCTCTAGGATAATATCCGGAACCCAATGGTCCCACTACTTTTATTGAATTTTTAATGACCCAAGGCACGGTCTAAATCGACCTGCTCTGATACCAATTGTAACACCCATACTAAATTATCTAGAATATTTAGCATGTGTATTAATCTGATACTGGGTACATTAAAATTTTCAATAATAATAATACATACATCTGAATGAGTACAAATTGGCTCGTTTATACAGTTATCCAAATATCATAAATTACACTTTCATACACATATGTATATACATAGTCAGACGACCTCCTGAGCTTGTCCACAACGAGCAACTGCACTCCATCCAGCGTCTTCTGAAGATCTTCATGAACATCTCTTGCTTACCTGAAAAACCTGCACCAGAAGGATTGGGATGAGACATAATGTCTCAGTGAGCTCCAGCCCAACCTACTGTTGGCAACCACGGGGGAAACCTAGGGTCGCCGTGCCTACTCTCGGCAATCTTGGGGATACCTATGATCGCCAAGTTTTAACCTTACCCATAGAGGGCTACCTGACTGTCCTGCTAAACTGTGTAGTCATAAACTGGACTACATCCTGCTAAACTAGTGATCAAGGGGAAACCTAGGATCACTGTCTGAGTCTGATACTGAATAGTCATGAGATCTAGACTATAACCTGATAATTGGGTGATCGAGGGGAAACCTAGGATCACCGCCTGATAACTGATACCTGATAACTGATACCTGTCTGATAACTATTCTCTGTCTGATAACATAATAAAATATTAACTGATACATGTCTTTATGTTAGCTGTTAGCGTTGAACAAACATTATTATCTGAGTTCATTTTACGGAATGCCCCCGGGTGGAGTAACCCCGAAGCACATTCCCCTGATAACCGGTGAAAATTCCTATCATATCAAGCTAACACCGGACTCCTCTTGTCGTCGTGCGGTCATCCTTGCGGAATAACGCGTCCCACTGGCGTGAACCTCCTGTGTCCCACTGGCGTGAACAACAGAAGACACGACTTAATAATAGTCTTAACTTACGCGTATACCTCCCGTGTCCCACTGGCGTGAACGACGGAAGACGCGAATTAATATTCTTTAAACTTATGCATGAACCTTTCATGTTCCACTGGCGTGAACGATGAAAGTCACGACTTAATAATATTAATCTTAGTCTTTACTTTGCATGAACCATTCGTGTCCCACTGGCGTGAACGACGAAGGCCACGGCTTAATATCTTAATAACTCTTGTTCTTATTCTTCTTATATATATAACTTATAACTTATGTCTTATGCATATCTGATGCATTCTTGAATGCTTAACCTATTAAAAGGTTCTTAGCTATGAACATAATTTCATTCTTGAGCCTAGTACATGATGAGTACCATTCTAAATCTCTTTAACCTATAATAGGTTCTTGACTTATCGTTCTCATAAGCCATTATCTAAAGGTTGGGAACTAAGCCCCTTTATCTTACTTGATAACTTAGGGTTTAATCTACCCATTGTCATAATGACACTTGATTCTTATGAGGTTAAACCTCAATGTTATGTGAAGTTTCTAACCCCACTCTCATGCTAATACAAGGTATGCTATGATCCATTCTTCCATTACTAAATGCATAAAGACATACTGGCACTGTGCGGATGGTTTCTGGCTTTAAAACACATTTTAAAATTTGGGGTGGCCTGCTGTGTTTATCGTGGCACGATGGCGTGCTGATCACTATGATCATGGCACGATGCGTGCCATCGTGGCACGATAAATCCAGGGGTGCCAGGCCCTGTAGTTGTTCCAGAAAGTTCAAAAACGAGTTTTTAACAACATCACAGTCCATCAAGCATTTATACATCAAAATCAAGGTTTTTAACACATAAAATCATAGCATAATCATGTATTAACAAAAGGGAACTAACTTATGCAAATCTAGCTTAAAATCATTCATGAATTCCTTTCCTCTCTAAACCATAAAACTACCCAAAAGGGGGGGGGGGGGGGGGGGGGGGGGGTAAGATTCATAGGGAGCTCACCTTGTTCTCTTGAGTAGTGTTTTGCCAAACTTCTTAATCCAAGCACTAGCTTGATCCCTCTTCTTTCCAAGAATCCTTTCTCTTTTCTTGTTTCCTTTACTCCCAATGGTTCAAGAGTTCCCAAAGTTGGTGCTTGCTCATGAATTGGTCATGTGGATGGATGATTAAGTGAAGATTGAGGTGAGGAGGAGGAGAGGATGGCGTGGGAGATGAGTAGAGAGAATGGGGAAAATGAATTGGAAAATATCTTGTTTTCCTATTTAAAACACATCCTCCCATTTCAAATAATTTACATAATTGCCATTGCCACATAATTGCATAATTGCCATGCTTGCTTAATAAGTTTCCACGCTGTTAACCGTTACATCTAAGCGGGATATTACAGCGCGCCTTCTAGAAAGAAACGTGACTTAGGGCTTAAGCTACTTAGGCCTAAGTCATGAAAAGATAAAGCCAAAAAAGGCTATAAATACCCACCTTGATATCATTCTCAAGGGAGGACATAAAATGACTAAACCCTAGTTTTAGATATTGTACTCACTGTAAGTACATTTTGATCTAAATAGTTTTTACTTTAATAGTGTTAGTTATAAAAAAAAACTCAAACTTGACCTCATATGTTTATAATTGTTTATTTGTAATTGGTTTTGATTCAGAATTAATATTAATTTAACTATTTTGATTTTTTTTACAAATTTAACTATTTTGATTAAAATACATACAAATATTTAATTATTAAAGCCGCAAAAAATTATTTTAATAAATTTTTATCTAAACAAATTGAAATAATAATAAATATAAAAAATTAAAAATGATACAAAATACACAACAATATACATAAAAACTACATTTTCAATGGGATATAAAATAATACATATCAATAAACAACAAATTACATTTTAACCGAAATACAAAATAATACAAAAACTAATAATATAAAATTATAATTTTAATGCTTGTGATTATTTTTATCAATGATTTCAATGCTTGAGATTTTTTTTTTTTTGAGGTTGGTTATGTAGTTGAGGCGCATTAAGTTTTAGTTCACTCTTTGCTATGTCATGCTTATTCCAAGCAAGTTTTATATAGTTGCTATCATCTATAAGAAATTTAGGCGTAATACATCATACACTAAAGTTGCTTCTAAAAATTAATAAATTTCCATATAACTCTTTTTTTATTTAAAATATATACACCGACAAACTTACATTTATTTCAAGGGTAATGCTAACAATTTTTAAACTTCTAAAAAGTTAAAACTCATTAGCATTTTCCATATTTCAAACCTATACTTTAGTGTTGATTTCTCTAGACAAATGGTATAGATCATACTTCTGATCACTTGTCAAAGGACTTGTTCAACATGTTAGTTTCAATTGAAAATGAGCAATCAACATACCTACTAATTAATATAATATGGAAAAAAACAACTTACATAACCTTCCCTAAAAAAAACAACTTACATAACCTAATGAAAACAAAGGATATGGCTGGATGCATGCCATCTAAAAATGGCCTGGAAGAAGAAAAAAAATGACATATATCATAACTAATTTAATCCCAAAAACTGGAATTAGAATCCCACAAATTTTGGTATCCATCTAATAATGAAGTCCATTCATATATCCTCCTATTTTCTAGGAGAGTTGTGAGGAAACGTTACCATTTTTCCATTGCCGCCAACATGGCTAAGTCTTCATCCTGTTTTCACATTTCCCTGTTAATCTCTTTGCCACTCCTGTTGCCTCTGCTACCCTCCCCTGGGGGGTCCTTCATTTTCTGCTAATATTTGAGGGACCCTTAATTAGATCCTTCAACTTTAATTTCTTCATCATCATCATCATCTTAATTTTTCTGTCATTGTTTTTATCTGACAGCAACATTGATTGTTTAGAAAATTTAATCTTAAACACATTAATTGTTCATCAGAATATATAATAAGCCTTTGATTGGAGGTTGTTTATTTAATATATCGTGGATCTGGAAAGCATGAACTGCTTTCCGTGTTGTGGCCATCAGAAAAATAAAAACAATAATAGTAAGAGAGAGCATGGTTCTCCCACATCACAGGAAATCACCTCTGCATCAAAAACACCAGGTAATTAATAATGTGCCTCATTATGCAATGTTTTAAATCATGGTCACCGTCGTGTCACAATATATGATATTGCAGAGAATCATGATCCAATACAACTTACGTGACCACATTCATATTGCAGTCATGTAAACATAAAAAACATTGGTGTCGCAGTCTAGATCGCGTTCGAGACCTTTATTTATAATATTCCTTTATTTTTACTATTTGTTATTTTCTTGGCATGCATGCAGATATGAATAAACAAAGGGCAGATGAGCAAATGCAAGGAGATCCAACAAACATTAATGCACAAAATTTCACTTTCCGTGAGCTAGCAACAGCAACAAAGAATTTCCGACAGGAATGTCTCCTTAGTGAAGGAGGCTTTGGAAGAGTCTATAAAGGGATTATTCCTGCAACTGGACAGGTTATAAATAAGGCTTTCAATGAATTTTTTATCTTTCTTCTTTGCTTTTTTTGTTTTTTTCTCCTCATTGTTTTATTTGTAATCATTATTCAGGTTGTAGCCGTGAAGCAACTCGATCGACATGGGACCGAAAACAGCAAGGAATTTCTGGCTGAAGTTTCTCTTCTGAGCCATGTTCACCATGAAAATCTTGTCAATCTCATTGGTTATTGTGCTGATGGTGATCAACGTCTTTTGGTATATGAATACTTTCCTGGCTCTACTCTTGAAGACCGTCTTCTTGGTAATCTTCCATCTGTTTTTCACTTTAATTTCAACAGATATATTTGTTTGTATATTAATATTACATAGAAGATTGTCGTCTTCTTGGAAACAAAAAGTTGAACTCAAGTGGTTATTGTGTTTTATCTAAGGTGTTTAGATAGTACTCGATTTCGATCCTGAATGAAATAATTTTGATCCGATTTTAGTCATCTCATGGCTAAACTACAGATTAGTAAGGCCTATTAAGAACAAGGTTAAGACCAAACAAAATATTACACAAAAAAGGGATGCAAGAGACTCCACTTAATAGGGGTATGGAAATGGTGGACGACCTTTAAAACCTTTATATTGTGGCAGCAATTGTAGTTGCAGACCACAATTTAGAATTATTCATAACCTTATCTATTGCATTGCAAGAACTACACATAGCCTTTTCTTGACTTATCTTAGTTTTGATAATTAAGAGTATGTGCACTACTTTTCTATCTTTCACTATGAAATGATTAATATAGCACTTTTCTGTTTTTGTAGCAGAGAACAAAACGGATGAACCACCATTAAATTGGTTTGATAGAATGAAAGTGGCAGAAGCTGCATCTAAAGGACTAGAGTACTTGCATGACAGTGCCAATCCACCAATTATATACCGTGACTTTAAAGCATTCAACATCTTGTTGGATGTTGATCTTAATGCAAAACTATACGATTTTGGAATGGTCAAACTTTCTGGTGGAGACAAGATGAACCATGCACCTCCAAGAGTTATGGGTACATACGGTTATTGTGCTCCTGAATATACAAGAACAGGTCAATTCTCCTTGAAATCAGATGTATACAGTTTTGGAGTTGTCTTGCTTGAACTTATCACTGGACGACGTGCCATTGACACCTCAAAGCCTAACGAAGAGCAAAACCTTGTTTCATGGGTAAAATTAACTAGTCTAATTGATAATAGAGATTGTGTTTTATGCTTAACCGAATTACTTTATTGCTTTCTGAACTGACGTCAATCGATTAAGACTGATAGCTTAATCAATAAAATGACAGTCGATTGCTTGGACAACAAGTCAGTAAGCATCTGCCTTGTCAAAATGATATAAACATGAAGTAATAAAATTGCATGATAGATTGATAGGTGTATATATGTTGATAGGTTTTTCATGAATAAATAATGAGTGATTTCTACATCTAATGGTCAAAGTGATGTTTATGTGCTAGTCCTAATCGATTAGGCTGTTAGACTAATATACGAGCTATTGTGATGCGATGTAATGTAACTTAGTATTATGTTTGGTTTCGTGATTATGCAGGCACAACCCTTATTCAGGGACCCAAAGAAATTTCCAGATATGGCAGATCCACTTCTCAACAAACAATTCCCAGAAAAGGATCTTAATCAAGCTGTTGCAATAGCAGCCATGTGCTTACAGGAGGAACCAGAAGCTCGTCCTTTGATCGGCGACGTTGTGACCGCTCTGAGTTTTCTTTCCACGGTTCCAACGCAACCAATTCCACCACCCTCACTTCCCACGGCCACCTCTGTCTCTAAGCATAGTGTTGCTACTGAAAGCGAATGGGAAAGTGAGAGTGAAAGTGAATTGGAAGGAGGAACTTCAGATGATGAAGGCCCTGATCATGAAGAAGACAATGAAACTTCTCAAAAGCATGTTGCATCTAGTGCAAAATACCAAGAAAATGATGTCTTAATCCAACATCAAAAAAGGGTGTCTTCAAAGAAATCAAGCCGAAAAAGCAGCACAAGATCAAGGAATGAAACAATCAGTACAGATTCAGCAGAGGGAAGAGCTTCTTCCAGTGACCAAAAAAGTAGAAAATGGCAAAGCTTTGTTGGTAATTTAAGCCAAAAGACAAACAGCACAAAAAAGGCTGTCATCAAAGAATTAAGCCAGAAAAGCAGCAGAAAAACTTCAATCAAAGAACTAAGCCAGAAAAGTAGTAGAAAATCTTCCATCAGAAATTTAATCCATAAGAGCAGTGGAAAATCTTCTGCCAGAGTTTCGAGCCATGCGGAATCAGAAGATGGAAGCATGATTTCGTCTCATAGGGCTGGCTCATCAATCCAATATACAAGCAGCGCTATGTCTGACCGTAGCAGCAGCAGAGGAAGTGGGAGTGTTCACTCGGACATTAACCATAGCAGAAGGACAGAAGAGAGCATGCGATTAGCCATGGAATCTGACGATGAAGGAAGCGGCCATCCATTCGATCGTATGAGTAGCAGTGAATCAGATCGGCGATGAGGGAAGTGTAAAGTGTTTTCCTTTTGTGATGAAAATTATCAAGCTTTGGTTGCTACTTGCAATGTTGAAGAACAGGCATGCACATACTTTAACATGGTGCTTTGTATTTTGCTTTTGCATCATGCAGCAGAAGCGTTACAATTTAACCGATATGTGGAATTTCTTATAGAAACTCAAACTTGAAAAATCAAGCATCCTTTAAATATATTTTGTTTAGTAGGCTTCATATTTATGATTAATTTATCAACCTTTGGTTCAAGAACTAGAGTCAAAGCAGCTGTGAATTTTCGTAGGGCAAGTGTTGCCACTATTGGAAGAATGATGCTTCTTGTTTTGTGTTGCTGGTCTTGCTAACCAGTATTTAATGTATTGATCAAGTGAAAAAAGTTACATATTTAATTAATATTCATTGATTTATTATTAGTATATGGCAATTCCAATGTTATTAATGTTCTACACACACAAAAAAAAAAAGTTATCAATGTTATTACACATATGCAAGTGGCAATTGATGTTATATAAATTAATCAGATTTTGAAAGAATTGTTATAAAAAAAAAAAAAAAAAGATTGCTCTAAACAAAAGGGGAAGTGGCAGGGCAAACAAGTTATTCTTCTTTGTGGGACCCCTTTGCATCATGATCATTCCAACGCCATGACTCTCTGTCTCTCTCTGGCTAAAACTTGTTTTTTCCTCATTCATTTTCTATGGAACCATCGCACTGTTTAAAAAATAAACAGCATATTCTCTAATGATAGCTATACCTTATTAAGCCTATTCATTTTCTTCTCCAAGAAAATACTAGTACTTAATATATAAGAACTTGAAAGAACTAATACCATGGTTAGTTTTACTTTCTCAGCATTAGTCTGTTTTCTTATACACTGAAACTTGGAGAAAAAGAAAGTCTTATTATAACTTAAAAGAAATGGCACAGGAGGTGATACTAGTTGTTGTTAATGTCAGTAAAGAAATCAGCAGTGATTATGCAATGGATTGGACAATACAAAATGTGACCAAGTCTGATGACTTCATGATTCTGCTTCTTGTTCTTCCTAGACCAAATTTATATCAAAGGCTTAAATCTCTAGCATGTTTTTTTCTTTCTTGTGAGTTTTCACTTTTAGTTTTAGTTTAACCATTCCATAACAGAAGTGTTCGTTTTCTTTTCCTTACTTTTGTTTGTTATTGACCGTGTCTGTGTGATGCTCATTGCTAACGCGATAACAGGCGGTGGTAACTATAGTAAAGGAAACTCTTTTGATCAAAGTAAAAGGGATGCTCTTCAACAAACAATCTATGCATATGCCCATAAGATGCAGAAGCTATGCTTAGCTAACAATCTAACGCAGGTAGGTTTCACACTTAATGTTTTAATAAGGTATTAATAGGTCTCTTTAAAAGGGTTTCACATTTATTTGTTTGGAGTTGACTTTAGGCTTCTTCATCCTAGGTTCATTTCAAAGTGAAAGTTATTGTTGATGCAGAGGTGGGTTCAATAGCCACAGAAGGCAAAGAAACTAAAGCCTCATGGGTAATACTTGATAGGTACTGTTTTACTTACTTTTATCCTATTATACGAACTACAATTTTGTGAAGGTATTAATTTGAGTAACAATGTGCCAACACTTGACAGTTTTAATTTTTCTAAAATGCAGATTCCAGAAGAAGGAAGTTGGTCCCTGCATTAAACAACTGAACAGCAATGTTGTACTCATAGATCATGCTATTCCTAGAATCATTAAAGCAGTAATTCCAATGACAAGGGAAAAATTCAGTAGAAGTAAGAGCCAAAGCGAACCAACAGAAACATCTATTCTTTATATCTTGGATGACAAAATTGCAACATCTCCAAGTGCTTCTGATTTCAGAAGTTCCACCTTTGGAACTTACTCTTTCTCATTGCCTGACACAGACAAATAATATCATTGTAAAACCAACCCTTGCAATATCAATCATTCTCATTACTTTCTTTATCTAAACTCCGAGTATTTCGATGAGGATTTTAAGATGTCTGGCAGCAATATTGATGAGTTGAATCACAAATCAGTCATTAGTCTCCATCAGGGAGAAGCAGAAATTGTTCAATGGATCATATGAAGTTTAGTCCAAATAATCATAATATGCATAAGGTTTGAAGTAGAAAGCTTCTTGTAAAGCAAAAGAGAAAATTTGATACAATTCCATGCAATATACACAATATGTAAGGTTTCTGTATTTTTTTTTTGATACAAACTACAGAACACAAGAAATTCATTTACAAAGAGGTGATTATAATTTTGTAGTCTTAACTTCATAAAGAATCAGTTTGGTATTTACCCTTAATTGGTGATTTTATTGACACTTCCTCATATAACTTTTTTACAAATGGACACCAAATAGACCCTCAAGTAGTGTGCTTTGAGGATTGAACTATCTTGAGCCTATCAAGAATACCAGAAGCTTTCCTCTTGGCTCTTGAAGTTCCACACTGTGCAAGCTTAGACAATGTACCATTGGCTATTTCGTCTTCTTTTATTTCCTTCCTCTTTGTTTTATCATTGAAAAATATTATATACAAGATTGCAACACAGTTTTCCTTGCTCCGATCCGAAATGCTGTTATCCCTTAAAATACCCATAAAGAAAGGGACAGCGCCGTGACTTCCCAATGCCGCAACAGCCTTTGAATGGCTGGAGAGAAGTGCCAATAGAGCCAAAAACTCATCAACTAGAACATGGTCCATGATGATCTTGCTGAGAATAACCTGAACCGCACCTTCTCGAACAGTCCTCGCTTTATTTTCATGTGCAATACATAGATTGAATATAGCCGAAGCAGCATCTTTCATTGCTGATGGATGTCCCTTTTCTAAAAGATCAACCAAATATTTAATTGCATCAGTTTTCCCAATAATGTGTTTGTTGATATCAAGAGCTGATAATGATAAAATAGCTGCAGCAGCATTGCTTCTTGTTTGTATGGTTCCTGATTTCAAGGAATCGATAACAAAGGTGATAAGCTTTTCGTCCTCTACAAAAGCTCTCTTGTTGTTTTCATCGATTGAGAGATTTAGAACAGCTGTAATCAGGTCCTCGTGGAGTTCAGGGTCGATACAAGCCACTCCAGGTGATAACGGACTGAGCAATTTCCGAATCACTTCCGAGTCACCAAAGAGTCTTCGAAACGACGGCATTCTCTTCGTTAACAGCCGAAGCTCTCTTGTGGCTTCTTTTTGATCCAATGCAGACAAGGACAGTTTATGAAGCAACAAACGTAAACGGTATTTGTGTGCTTCAGTTACTTCTCCATTGTCAATGTCCCCAACAGGCATTGGCAGCTCAATTCCATGTTCCTTACACCACCTTGAAATCATGCCATGGACCAAATAATTAGGAGAAAGGATGGAGTGAGAGAGGACATGCTGAGTCTGAGGGCAAGCTCTGTGGACTTCATTCAGCCACCTCTGGATGAATGGTCGATCATAAGTCTGCAGCATCAATACATTAATTAAGGAATAATGCAATCATGAGCATTGAATAACAGTGTAACATTCCCACCCTTTCTTCCTTCCATATTGAAAATTGAAATCCTACTAGGTGTAAAACCTTTAAACAATTAACCACAATGTCGAGATTTTTTATGTCTATCCAACCACAATAAGACCACGATTGAGGCGCATTAATCAGATTTAGCCGCAATTCCCCAGAGAATGCGACTTCTACCGTGATTTAAAAACTTGGAATTAATATAACCAACTCTCAATCTACAAACAAGTACCACTCCAAAATTCCAAAAAAGAAAAACAACTAAATGGAAAATCCTTCGATTTTGAACACTACCAAGTGTAAAACCTCAAGAAAATTGACATCCCATCCTAAGGTTTTTAAAAAAATCCACCACAGTAATCTGATCCGCGACATCATAATTTTTTATGCCTCTGCAACAACAACGCAACTGCGATTTAGACCGCATCAATCACATCAATTTACCCGCAATTCTTCGCAGAATCACGAATATGCTACTGCAATTTAAAACCTTGGAATCATAATAACTAACTCTCAATCTACAAACAAAGTACAACTCCAAAATCTCCCCCAAATCAAAAACAACTAATCATGCAGCAAAAGAAAACACACAATCACCTTATTTGAACACAATGAACCATCAAAACCAAGGAAATTAGAGAGAAATGGAAGGAAAAAAAAAAGTTTTGAACTCTTAATGGTGTGAATAATAAAGCAATTATCATTATTATGCAAATGTTGAAAATCCTTGGTAAAGAAAGCTTTCAAGAAATGATCTTTATGTTGATGAGAGAGAGAAAGAAGAAATTACCTGTCCATTGGCCAAGATAACAGGATCAGTCATAATGAGACCTGAGATGGGGCAACGAAACTGTGGAGGAACAGGAAGAGATAAATGATCCAATTTACGAGAGAAAGAAGCACTGCATTTCATATCCCTAAGAACAGAAAGAGCAGTGATAGCTTCATCAGCAGCATGCACAGTGAAGTCATCACCTTCCACAATAGTATTCACAAGTTCCCTCAACTTGTCCTTCAATGCATGTTTCTGTTCTTCATTGTTTGCCATTGCAAAACAAGAAGAATATCTTGCAACTTAGATGAATGAAGTAGTAATAACTAACAGTAGAGAATAGAAAAAGATAAAAGAAAAATGGAATACTATTCTTGTTATCGTTTTCTTTTACTTGGTAGTTTAGTTTATCATAGCTATATATCTAATGTTGTGACACAAGACAAAGATTTGACGGTTGATGGATAAATGAATCTTGATAACGGAAATAGGAAGACTTGGCATCCATGCTAGTTAAGAGGCCCACTCACTTCACTAAGCTATATATAAGTAAGTCCCATATTCATTCATTATTATCCAAGTTTAGTGCACCTTTCACTCCCATATCCGGGAAACCGCGTGATTTATTATCCAATTCAGCTATACTAGTACTACACTACATATTAGTTTTTTTTGGTTAACCCTCCAATTCTCAGAGATATGAGATCTTGGTAATCCGGAGTTTGGTAAATATAAACCGACAAAAAAATGTTTCGCCAATGAATCGAACCACACTACATGTTAGTTTGTAAATATGTTTTCTTTTTTTAATTTTATAGTATTTGAATTGAATTCTAGAGGTTGTTTAAGTGAAACTAAATGCAAAAGCGTAATGATTGGTCTCAAGTGGTTAATGAGTTTCCTTAAGAATGAATGGTTTAGAATAACCGAGTTTGATATTTAGGTAGAAACAATAACATGAAAATGTGGCATGAGATAAACTAATTGATTTACTTATCCCCAACCTAAGCTAAGCAAACTCTGTATTTCAGGTATACTTCAAGAAAACATTGAATACACATTAGTTACTATGACAACTTCCTTCATATAGTCATAATGCATATTTGCATCTATGAAGCCTGGAGTATGACACGAATAGATACTTATGATTGTAGTTTATTAATTTATTAAGAGTTTAAGCTTATAACTTGAAGTATAACTTTGGTGTTCCATAAGTTATGAGAAACGTTGGTCTGCATCTACTTTACTGATCTATATCAGCCAGTACCTAATTAAGTTGCAAGCTCTGTATTTCGTGTATGCTTCAGGAAAACATTGAAAAAGTTACTTTAACGACTTCGTATACTCATAGTGCATATTTGCATCTATGATGCCCGGAGGATGACATCAATAGAACTTGTGAGCGTATAGAAAATGATATAGTTTATGCCTATATCATTTTATGTTATATTCGAATTCATATGTCAAGATGTTAACAAAAACATCTTTTGAAGGACTCCAAATAAAGAACTAAAGAAAAAAGTATTTCAAAAGAGGAATTAGTTCTCTTATGTGTGATGTCCACATAAGATGAAAAAGGGTAATCCCTCACCATATAAATTCATTCCACCTAAATTTCTTTTGTATTTCTCTCTCCTTTTGAATGGTAAAAATATTAAATAATCTGGATCATTTCACGGTAGATGTGTAACCTGACAATCATGTTTATCTCACTTAGTTCAACATTTTCAATTTTTTCATTAGATCTTCCCATCTTTTTTCAAATCTATGATTAACTACATTTTGTCTCCATAGAAATGTAATTTTGATATATTATTACATGCAAAACTCATGCTTTTCCAAATAACGGCGACTCACTGTGATGCCAAGCATTCATTAATTCCTTTTAGATAATCGAATGAAAGAAATAAAATAAACTAATATGGGTCCATCAAGGTGCAAACTTTTGATATAAAGGAATAGATTTTAGGTTTTTGTTGCCACCCCGCACTGCCAAACGTAGAATCAAATTTCACTCGGACAGCATAAAACTACCGAACTCATAACATATGCAGCATGATGACCAGCCCATTCTAGCAAATTGGTTCTTACTCTAATTTAGTTTTAGGTATTTGATAACAAATTGGTTCTTCCACAAATTGGTAACTTGTTCCCTCCCCACATTCACCCTAATCCGATTGTACACTGAACTCCTTAAAACTGTACTACTTTTATAATTTAGTTCCCCGATTTTAGTCATGGGTTTCAGTCATTTGATTAAAAAATATATGTTTATTCTTTAGTAGGGGTGTTCGCGGTGCAGTTTGATCGATTTTGAAGCAAAATATCATCCGATCCAAAATAAAAATTATATACAGTTCGGTTCGGTTTGGATGTCTATTCTAAAAAAATCCGAACCGATCCAAATATATGCAGTTTAATTTGGATCGGTTTTTGAATATCCAAAATACAAAATATTTTTTTTTAATATAATTTTTTTATTAAAATTAATATTACACAAACACTTCAAAATAATGGGTTTGATTCTAAATATATTAAAAAATTAAAATTACGGTATGAAAGTTATCGATTATTTTTTAAACATATGAAGTAGTAATAATATAGATTAAATTAGTGCAATATATATATATATATATATATGTTTAAAAACCAACATATACATAATAATTCAATATATACTACTAATAAAAGAATAAATAAGTATTAATATTTACCATTGCGGTTCAGTTCGGTTTGGTTCGGTTTTGAAAAAGTGATCCGAAATCCGATCCAATCTTAGCGGTTTTTACAAAATAACATCCAAATTCATCCAAAAATATTCGGTTTTTTTGGGATCGGTTTGCGATTTTATTTTGGATCGGTTTGGATTTGAACACCCCTATTCTTTAGTATGATAACAACAAGACAACAGGAAAACTGAGTTTTGAACAATTCAAGTAAAAGTAAATCATACACTTCATGGAATTGTTGAGTAATCAGACAAAACTGGCAAATAGACTATTTCCCAGGTAAAATGGCAATTACTCTTGTTGCTTGAGAATCGAAATTTCTAAAGTTTGTTCCTCCGGTACCAAGCATATTGCACAGCATTATGGTATATCTTTCAAAGTAACCAAAAACACAATGTTGACAAGAAAATCATATTACTCAATGGAGAGAACCTGTGGACCGGATATTCTTCCAAAATAAAGTTATGTTCTCAAAAATGGGAAGAGGCAGTTCACAATCCATCTTACAACATAAGACTGCTCAGCCCTTGTGCAAAGAAAGAACTGAGACGACTTATCTTGCAACAAAAAAAGTTTGGTATTGTCTCACGCTGAGCCCAGACTTCCTCCGTAGTCACTAGCATCTGCAGTCCTGAATAAGCACAGCCAGAGAACAAACATATTAGCTATCTTTAACAGATGCAAACAGCAAGACTAGCATCTAAGTTTGGGCATATGTTCATAGTTATCTACCCTCCCGCACCTACCAAGCTACCCTACTCTTTGCATTGTTATCCCCTAATTTCTAAGCATACAAAACATTACTCACAGGGGTTTACTTACCTGACCTTGAAGTCACTTCATCACAGCCGAGTCTCTCTACTACTAAAAAATGTAGAAACAAAGAGAAGTCAATTGATGAGCCTGTAACTCAGAAACAGAAAAGGAAAAAAGAATAGAGGGAATTCAGACAGATATTGAGATGTTCTGTTTTTTTTTCTACCTGAATGAAATCAAAGCAAAGTAAGTTAGCCATCAAAGGCATTCTGATATCAGATAATGCTGAAATATTTAATAAATTTTAATGCGATATATAAATAGATGATAATGACAATGTTCGGCCAGCCTTTGCACATTTTCAGTTAAGATTAGCATCATGTGATTGGGAGAGGAGAACAAAACAGGGGAGTCGATGACAAGAAAAATATTAGAGATTTAAAAAGAATTCAAATCAAATCACTGTATATTGAGACTAAATAGAACAACCATTTACCAAAAACACACTGAAGTAGCTTCATCTTAATACCTAAAGCCTCTATAAGACATAGGAACCTATATAATTGCTTTCCAAGTAGTTAAATTAGCCAATATCTGAAGTAGAACATTAACATCTTCTTTCTTTTCTCCTAGAGACACATTTATCATGTAATTAAACTAAAAACAACAACAGCAACAACAACAACAAAATTCTAAGTAATCAATGAGAAACATTTATTGATGGAAATAGATTTTCTTTGTGGTTGCCATAATTGCATTTTGTTGCTTTTATCTTGAGAAGGAACATAAAGAATGCAATAGTGATAATATGGACAGTAAAATCACTCCAAGGAATGCTTCTAAGATACTCTTTCAAAGTTAAGGATACAAAGGAGGATACATTGATAAAAGCGCCAAAGCTTGGTATGCTAAGACTGCAAAGTTGTGCAAATAAACTACGTTATAGTAGTTAGTGCATCACATTCAAATTTATATTCAACATCTAAATAGGAATAGCTAGCAAAACTTACCCACTGCAGATGTAATGCCTTCATAGTTTTGACCAGTGCAGTTAATTAAGTTCCTTACGATAAAATTTATCTGGTTTGATATATTTGTCATCAGATGAGATATCATGCTCCCCAACACCACGAGACTCTGAAGGATCACTTCTTGAGAAATAATCTGATGTGAGATTCTTGTGTGTGTCATTTTGCCACCTATCCTTGGTTCTTGGCGAGTTATTGTACTTCTTTCTAGCTTGATCAGTACCTCGTTCTTCTCCTCCATAATGATGACTCCTCTGATGCCCTTGTTTGCGTTGTTCATAATCTCTAAAAGTAGCATCATGTACAACTTTTCTTTTGTCAGAATAATTTGTGTGAGATTGTTGCTCATGATAACCTGGGTTACTGATTGTCACTGCAGGTGAGTCGTGACTAACTTTTCTTGCATTATTGGCTTCCATAGAAATGGTGTGACTGGAAGGAAGTTTAGGTGGAGGTGGAGGCATCCCACTGTCTTCAGAAACATTGACAGGGCTCTTAACACCAGCAGCCAGCTTGATTTCCTCCATATATTCCCCTATCAGATCCCTCATCACCTTCAGAGTTTATAATTAAGCGGAAAAAAATCATTACAATGTAAGAAGTTAAAGAAAAGAATCAAAATTCCTTTGAAAAATTATTCTGAAATATTGCTAAAGACAAATGAGCCAGACAAAAATCGCCTTCACCAAGGAAATCCCCCGGGGAACGGTTGTAATACCACCATTAATGATATAATATTGATACCAACTGGAATAACTACACGATAATGAAAAGATGTTCATGATTACTCAACTTTGATAGAGACAACGAACAATTAGAAAACGGAACCATGACTCCGTACATAAATTACTATTATCAATGATAGAAGCATAAAATTTCAATAACTGTCCAGTAAGTCTAACCTGTATAGTTGATTGATTTCTCTTCTTGCCACGATAAGACATTCTTCGACGTTTATAATCCCTTTCTTCAGCCAGTAACTCCTCTTGTGTCTTCTCTTTTTGTGTTTCCTATGATTGATAACAGATCGAAAATATGTCAGTTGCAGGTAAAGCAAAAGTAAATAGTATATTCACTTCCATGAACGCGACACTTTAGATAACATTGGGTACAAATTTTGAATCATCTGCTACCATTCTATTGACAATTTGACACACAGAACGCGTCGATAATGAAAACGGATAGGATTGGATTTATCCATCCATATGACGTTGTCGCAATCGGAGTCTTGGTGGGAGCGGCTGCCATACAGGATTTAGCGAGCCCATTTGAAGTTGCAGCAACAGAGATTGCGGCAATACTAAATCCCTAATTATTTATTTGCAATCTGTTAGGCATTTCAGTTCTCTAAATGTGACTAAAATAAGTTAAAACCCATCGGGTTAGACATCCAGATTTACTACCATTAAAAATAAAATCACTTCAGTTAACAAATAGAAGCCTTCGGATGAAAATCATACAACTCATAATTCAAACTCCGTCTTATCGACTCTAATTCATTAACTGTACCGTAATTAGACAAATAAAGCAATTTAGGAAAACACGGAATGGAAAATTGTGTCCCAAAACTATATAAACCAGATTAAAAGTACCTGGTGATGTGAACGCTGCCGATGAACCCAATCATACTCAATTATAGGTCTATAATCAGCGCGCTTATTCCGCTCTTCCTTAGCTTTGTCAGATAAATAGCAATGCTCAGCTTTCCTATAGAAGCAAGCCACCATAATCCACATTAGTGTCATGATATCCACAATCATATATAGTTGGAAATGATTTATCCCAGACAAAAAAAAAAAAAAATACACTACTCATATTATACAAGTTTCAAATTCTCCAAAGAAATATTCATGATGCAAAATTATAAAAAATATAACAACAAATACATACAGCTGATAGTTGTTTGACGGATGAGAAAACCAAAATTCCTTAATTTTACGTTCAAGCAAAGCCCGTTCGTGCAACGCTGCAACAGCAGCAACAACTTGCGGCATCAAAATCTTCCTCTCCCGTATACCATTGGTATCACTCTTTCCTTCCTTCGAACCAACAGACTCACCACCCTCGTTCCCCAACGGAAACAAAAGCAGAGCCGAAGCACCAACCAGAATACATTTCTTCACAAAATTAAGAACAAACAATTTTCCATTAACACCATACAGAATCGAAACCTGAGATTCTAACCACATTAACACATTATTCAAAACAGAAGCATCTCTAAGAATTGCCTTGAAACACAAACAAAACAGCAAAAAAATATGTCTCTGCATAGACGTATCAATTACAACGCCATATCGAGACGAATTCAATAACAACCAGCTCGCCATTTCACTCTCTTTCGCAATTCCAATACCTAAAATTGCGCGAAAAACAGAGTTTGAAAACGTAATTGGAAAATTGCTCCATGATTCAATTTCACGGGTAATGTAATAGTATTCAGAAGGAACAATGAGGGAAGGTTTATGATATGGTGTGGGTGACCACACGGTAGTGTCTGAACATTCACGAGATAGAAAATCAGGGAGATTAAAAGTGGTGGTTTGAGCGACGGAGCTAGCGTCGGAAAAGGTAACGACGCCGGGGCAATTGTTGTAGAAAAAGTTAGTGAAATCGAGGTAAGAAGAGAGGTGAATAGAGTTAGGGTTTTGGAGGGTTTTAGGGTAGGAGAGAGAGGTGAGGAGGTGATCGAGGTGAGGGAGAGGACGAGGGGAGTAAGGGCAGCGGAGGTGGTGGAGGAAGAGGGACGGTGGTGGGATGAGGTGGTTGGGATTGAAAAGGCAGGGGATGAGGTTGGTGGTTAGGGTTTGGGGTTGGGGGGTGGTTGAAAGGATTTGGGTGGAGAATGTGAGGAGGTTGGTGAGAGAGGAGAGGGTTGTGTTGAGGTTTATGGTTGGTGGTGGTGGTGGCGGTGGTGGATTCATGGTTGGTTAATGCAATGCTTTGTATTTCAGTTTCAGTATTTAAAAAATGCTGGTGTTGTACATCTTACTCATTGAATCAGAGTGAATAAGCTTTTTAGTCGTTGAATTTGTGTTCGTCGAAATAGTTACATAGTTTCTAGATTTGCTTAACTTGTATCAATTAAGTTTCTTCAAACCCAAACAGTGGAACAGACCAATATTCATCCCTTACTCGTTCTCTTCTTCCACTCGAAACTAAAAAAAATGATATTTGATGAACTCATTCGTGGATCTTGTTTTGTTTTGAACCATGACATGTATGATTCGCTTTTTGTTTTTTAGAGGAGCGCATTATAAAATGGTTGCCTTTTGTTTTGTTTGTATACTTCTACCTAAGGCTGGACAAAAAATCCAGTTCCGCTCGTACCCGCTGAAACCGCCCAGCATTACCAGAAGCGGGCGGGTCAAATCGGTTAACCGGGTCATTTGGGTTTAGCTGACCGGATTGGTATGGGCAAGGACGAGTCGGTTCGGTTTAGGTTTATTGGCCCAACGGTACCCTAGACCGACCGACCCAATACATTATTATTATGTCCAGTCCAGTCCAATAGTCCATTACACATGGTCCAGCTCCAGCCCAACCCAGCTTCAGTCCAATCCCATTTATTAAAGAAAACCCTAATCTTATTGAACTCCAACTCACTTGCGCCGTTCAAACCAGCAGTCACCAGACCATCTGTTCCGATCGGCGCTCACTAGTCACTACTCACCACCAAACGCCGCCATTCTGTTCCTGTTTTCGCTTCACTCTGACGAAGATCCAAGGTTCGTCTATGTCTGTATTTGTTAATGTCGTGTTTTTTTTCATTTTGACTTTGTCTTAGCAATCGTTTGGTTTCACGTTAGAAACCATCAAACGTGCCTCTGTCTGAAGCTGGTGTGATTTTAATTTTGATTTTGATTTTACTACTAATCCCAGAATTATTCGATTAAATTTTATAGCAATGACTATATACGAATACGAAATACGAAGTGTCATGTTCTTACTTCTTAGTCTTCACGTTCTTTCTTTTCCTCCATTAGTTTTGGGCTTTTGGCTTTTTATTTAAATACTCTGATATCTTTTATATGATTTAAATACTCTGATTTTAAATACTATAATAATTTAATGCTATTATTGTTTAATGTAATTTATTTTCAAGTTTTTAGTGGAGTTATGCACACATTTTATTTATTCTTTTTTCGGTAAAAATTTATTTAATAAAAGGTTAGGATTTTGATTTTATCTTTCATAGATTAGGGTTTTTGATCACTGATTGATAAAAAAAGGTAGTTTATTTTGTTTGTTATTTCTCTAAGTTTAATTTGTCACTGATTTCTCTAAGTTAGTCACTGATTTCTCTAAGTTCAATTTGTCACTGATTTCTCTAAGTTAGTCAATGATTTCTCTAAGTTCAATTTGTTTGTTATTTATTTTCTTAACACATTTTTTCTATGTTGTTATTTCTATTTCAGCTCATTACTTGTTGGTCAGAAGCTAGTTTATTTTATCACTGATTGATAAAAAAAGTAAAAGTTACTAAGCTAGAGTGTTTTGATTTTATATTGTTTAATGATGTCATTATTTTTAAGTAATTAAGTAGATTTGTAACACTTTTTTTTATGCTATTGGAGACTTGGATAGTTTGTAACTTAGAAAGATGGATCAAGTACACAATAGCAGTCAAGGAGATGTCGAAGGAAGTCATGGAGCAGCTGGCCAAGGAATTGGTTTGTTTTTTTTGTCTCTCTTTTTACTTCTGATGACATGTTTTGATTAAGTTCTATGAATGATGAGTAATGAACTTTTGGCTTTTTATCTAAACAAATAACGAGTATCTATGCAAGTGATAAACATGTTTCTGTTGTTTATAAACATGCTTCTGAATAAAACAGTTTATATGTTTCCATGAGTAATGAATAATGCCTTTTCTAAAAAATAATGAGTTGTTATGAAATTAATCAAAACTATTGCATGATATTATAAAGTATAGAAGAATAGAGAGAATAGGAACAAGAGAGAACAATAGAGTATATTGTATTACTTCACAAGTATATCATTACACTAAAATATGAGTCCAATTTATAGGACACAAAATGAGCAAATGAATGATCAAAAGTAATTAAGGACCAATATCTATCCATTCACTAATGAGAGTTATAGGAAGGTGGAAGACTGAGGATGAACATCCACTAAATTATTATTATTCATAACACTCCCCCTTGGATGTCCATCAGGATATGCCTCATTAAAACCTTACTAGAGAAAAACCCAGTGGGAAAAAAAATTCTAGTGAAGGAAAAAGAGTACAATATCTCTTTTGTGTGTGATAATTTGTCTCGTTAAAAACCTTACCAGGAAAACCCAATGGGATAAAACCATGGTTAAGGGAAAAAGAGTGCATAACACATTTATGTCTCCCCCTCATAAAGACAATCATATATGAAAGGAAGAAAATCAAATAATATTTGTTCTAGTTACTCAAAAGTTTTACTTGCAGCGACTTTGTTGAAAGATCTGGTTTATCTTCATAGTCTTCTTCATATTAGCGGTGCTTGAGAAGTTTCTTCATATTGAGTTGTTGCAAGAGCACCTTTAAGAAATCCACAAGTTTCTTGTATTTGTAAAATCATCATCCTTAATAAAAGATCATTCTCCACTTCCTTGATTATGTTGTTTCTTTAAGATACAAAATGTATGCTTGACTTTGTTTCGATATTTGTATTTACTAATATTGACAAAAACAAAATACCACGATACATATAATTAACAAAATATGCTTTAGTCAAAATTAACAAAATATGTTAATTTCCTCGTTTGAACTAAGATATGGTACTTCAAGACCAATTCAAATTGTTCACCATTTTCTTGAGGACATGTTATATACTAACATCAAGTGACATCACAATCATTCTAGTACACAATCAACTAGATTTGTCCATATCAAATTATTTTAATATATTTTATATACAAGTTTCTTGACGCACACAATCTCATTTAAATAATGAATTTGCAAAACCAGACAAACTTTGTGCATGAAACGTATTTAATTTCAAATCTTTCTACAACCAATCGATTTTAGAATCTCTTCAAGAGTTCTAATAATATTTATACCATTATCATAAATTCAATTATAACAATTTCATTTCCAAATCCTTAAAATGGACAAATGATGTCATCTTTTCAATAGTTTTAATATAGTATGTCTTATGCAAATGAAATCTTTAAGGGAGTTTCATATAATCATCACTATCAAGTGAGCCATACAAATAAATTGTAACACAACTTTCATTTAATTTGAGCTTTTCATATGCTACTGAACTTAATCAAGTATGAAAAAGATCTTGAATTTACTTCAGGTGAATATGTCTCTTAAAAAATAGATATGTATCTAAAAAATAAACGGTAGACATTTTCCAATTCACTTCCAGTGCACATATCAAAATATATTATACCATTCTAATTCTCTTTTCTCGCGAAAAATCATATATATATATATCCAGTTAACTTCACAACTTCAAGTGTGCGGACTACATGTCCACAAAAAAATGCTGAGTTTGATTTCGCTGAAATTGTCTCTTTCCAATTGTAGATATTTTCTTTACCTATATTCTTTAATAGACTTTAACTCATGATCCTCATTATTTAGTTATCACATATAGCGCTATATTATATGCAAAAACACGTCAACGTTGACTCCACTTCGGTTCCATCTCATTTCATTGAAATCTTTCATTCATGACATAATTTATCGATATTTCATAAATTTCAGGTACCTGATAAGTTCTTCTGGAACTAAAAAAATCCATTATGTTAGACGACTCTTTTAGAGTTTCTATATATTTATTTGGGTTATCTTTCATTTTGGCTCCTTTTCTTATTTGAGGATTTTATATTTGGAACCGATTACTTTACCATGCTTGATGCATGATTGAGACTCATTTGCAATATTAGATTATCCTACAGAGACATCTATTTCGTTTGGAGCATTAGCAGCTGCTATTTTATTTGTTTAACTTTGCAAATGATTGATATTTTGAGGATCAAGATGAGATAATAATATTTCCTTTCAAATAATTCAATTGAACTTCGGGTTCACATTTTCATTCAATTGAACTCCGGGTTCACATTTTCATCTGCTTATTCTCTCTCCCTAATATTGAGAAAACTAATCCATCAATTGATAATCGGCCTACTGAAGTTGGCTCAATACAATTTATAATAGTAGGGGATTCATATCAAATATACTTTCTCAATATTCTTTCAATATTTATCTTAGTGCATTATTTTGGAGCAATTGTGATATACACAACACATCCAAAAATTCACTTAGATGAAAAATATTTGGTTGTTAACCTAAAATAAATTATAAATTAAGGGGAGGACTTACACATAATAATGTGTTGGCTTGATGCGAATCAATATCTCAACATACAAGATTACATGTTCCCAAAGTAGAATTTAGAAGTTATGTTCTCATAAGTATCATTCATACAATTAACTTTAGACGTCTAAAGAATGGACCTTCAAGACCATTTTTTTTATGAACATATACTACACGATGTTCAATATCAATTTAAATTGAGAAATGATACTTATTAATTGCTTCCTGAAAACTCCAAAAACATTGAGCTCTTAGTCAAATTTGTTGAGAAAACAATCTCACAAACTTCTGGTTGTGAGTTGACAATAAACATATATGTGATCATTTAGTCGATGTATTAAATCCAGTTATAAGGTATCAAAATGATTCACATCATCGGTGTATTCATCCACAAATATCACCTAATATATAGAAGAGACTTATTTTCTCAGATTGTCAACTTACTTTGGAAAGTAATAACACACAAACTTTTATGGTTTGAAGAATCTTCTGGTTCTTCAATACATGTCCATATAAATTTTTAACTATTTTCGCATCATAATAGATCCGGGATAACCCAACCGGTTTTGCCAACAATAAATTTAATATGATATGTAAATTTCAATTTTACAATAATACGTGCTTCAATTGCACTAATATAAGTGTAGTCAATCCATATGAAGACATGTAATTTTTTATCTACACTTATTTCTATCCAAAACATGTCTCATAATATAGAGATATTCAACATCTCCTTTATTTCTTATTTCAATATGATATCCATTTAGAAGGAAAATAAATTTCTATGAGACCTAGAGGAATATAATGCATTCTCAATGTGTAATTTCATTCCTCCATATAACAATATATTGACTATTCTGGAGCCTTTAATAATTTTTGCAATGCCAAATATAATAATAAAATTAGTTTCTTTCTATCACTCATCCAATTTTTT
Organism: Medicago ruthenica; assembly: GCA_018208015.1. Taxonomy (NCBI): domain Eukaryota; kingdom Viridiplantae; phylum Streptophyta; class Magnoliopsida; order Fabales; family Fabaceae; genus Medicago; species Medicago ruthenica. Next base: position 32,641,406 of record CM031371.1, on the reverse strand, counting down.
ATAGTCTTTTACATAAGAAATCATTTATTTACAAACAATATCCAACAAAATATACATAAAATTATTGTACTCCTTAGTGAGTCCAAGTTCTAGGAGCAATACTTGAACGAAACCTCGAAATAGCATAGACATACTTTTTAGAAGAAATCCATAATACAAATATGATTTATAGTTATTCAGTAAACTAACAAGATTCTCATTTCAAAACAATATAGTTTGTAAATCTTAATCGTTTCAAAAGTAGAAATAATATCAAATTCATAAACACAATACCTACTATTTCATTAGAAAAACAATTATGTGGAGCATTCTACTCAATAAATAAATAAATAAATATGCGGAGCACAAATTATACGAAACAACTAGTATAGATGATTCAATCTAGAAATAAAATTTAATTTATCATGTGAGACTTCATCTTTTCAATCAATGACTACTCTTATTTTCAATCACAAATGTGATTTATCTTCCAAAGTTTTCTTGATATTATTTTCTCAATTTTGCTACTTCAGGAGCACATTCAAGAGGCATAAATAATTTATTTTTTTCTTTAATTCTTTCATAGAATTTATACTACGATCAGATAGATCTTATATATTTGAATTGTGGTCATGAACTCCACAAACCTCTATGAACAATAAGCAAGTAAAATCACAATTTTGCAATCCTTCAAGGATGATTTAATGTTAAATTTCAGTTCTTCAGGAGCTATATTCCAAATCATCATAAATAATGAACAAGAAAATTCTTTTATTTGAGCGATCCTTCAGGGATCCTAAAAAAAAAATTAATTCTTCGATGTCGCGGTGATTTTTGGATATCAAGCTATTAATTAGCGTTGACTCGCAATTTTAAGTTCACCACCGATCTTTTATTTTTCCGAGGAAAAGGGGGAAAGTTCGAAAAACCCTATTTTTTAGAGATCAAAGGTCCGGGGGTTGGTTACGCAAAGGGAAGGTATTAGCACCCTAAACGTCTATAGTACTCTATAGGAACCTCTTGCTTATTTTTATCTTTATGCTAAATTAATTATTTGTTTGTAAATAAAAGCCTAAGTGTGAATAGACTAAAGTGATGAGAAGAAAAAAGAAAGAAAATGTTTTTGTTATTTTGTTGATTTGGAAAGACAAAGTCTTTTGCCTACATACCCGAGCGGGATCAAAATCACGTAGTTCGGGGTAAAAAGCCGAGTGATTGGTTTTGATTGATTTTAAAGTTTTGAAAAAAAATTTTGAGAAAGATAAGAGGCCGTAAAGGCATAGAAGAATAAAAAGGAAGTGAGTTTGATTGATTTTAATTTGAATAAAACAAGTTTTGATTGATTAAAGATTGATTAAAATTTGATTAAGAAAGAAATGACAAAGATTAATTTTTTTGAAATTTTGATTATAAAATGTTTTTGGATTTTTGACTATTTTGACTTTTTTTGAAATTTTGATTAAGTCCTAAGGTCCAGAGACTAAGTTATGCTGAGATAGTCCAAACGCACCGGATCCCTCAAAATGACATTGGATCAAGTGAGGGTCCTTTTCCTCGGATGCGGTCAAAATTACGTTATCGTCCTCGACATAAAGCATAAAAAAAATAAATGTGGTGTCGGTGCATATTCTCACTTATTTTTATTTACATTGGACCTAGATACATTCTAATAGCTATAAAATAAATGACGAAAATAATAAAATTGCATTAAAGTAAATATGCTAAAAAGAAAATGAAAGATGCATGAAATGCAAAACAATAAATAAATACGGTGCATAAAATAAATAAAGAAAAATAAAATGCAAGACATAAAATAAATATGATGCTGAAAATAAAATAAAAAGAAAATAAAAATGCAAGACATAAAATAGATATGATGCTAAAATAAAAAAATGCAAGACATAAAATAAATATGATGCATAAAATAAAAATAAACAAAATAAAATAATAAAAAAAATGCAAGACAAAAAATAAATATGATACTGGAAAATAAAATGCAGAGCATAAAATAAACATGGTGCTGGAAAATAAATAAAGAAAATAAAAAAAATGCAAGGGCATAAAATAAATATGATACATAAAATAAAAAAGAAAATAAATATGGTGCATAAAATAAAAATAAAAAATGCATGGGTACTGGAAATTAAAGGCAATAAATAAAGTGCATAAGAAATAAAAGAAATAAAAAGAAATAAAAGTGCAAGAAAAAGAAATAAGAAATAAAAAGAATAGAGAAGAAGAAGGGGGTGCAGAATTAAAAGAGAGGGCTAAAACAGTATAGAAAAGAAAGATAGCTGGGCCTAAAAAATAAAAAGGGGCTTAAACAGATTAGATCTGGACCGTCTGATCAAACAGAGCGTCCAGATCTAATCACAGGGAGACAAAGCTCCAGCCACCAGATTAAGATCAGAGAGTCATAAAGAGAAAAGGAGCACAGGAAAGCCAGGAGGAAACGTGCATCTGATTGAAACAGGGGATAAACTTAGGCCGTTAGATCTACGATCCAACGGTCCATCCCTGATGATCCATAGGAACAAGGCAGATGCACGCACACCATAACCCAGGCCAAAGACAGCAATATAAAAAGGCTTCCAACCACAAATCTCCCATAACCCTTTTCTTTTTCTCTCTCTTAATTCTCAGAGAACAAAAGTAGCTCTCCCCTCTCTCTTACATGCTTCGGCCGAGGACACCTCCGACGCGGCGGCCGCCGGCGGCGCCACCGTGCCGGAGTGGTTCAGATCTTCCTTTTTTAAAATTTTTTACATCTTTCGAAGCCTCTTAACCCCCCCGTTATGAATCCGAAGTTAGTTTTCAAAGATCTCACCACAAAAACTCTAGATCTAAGCTCAAAAAGAAACGGAATCCTACCCTCTTCCTTCGTATTTGGCTGGGTCGAGTTCGTTTAGTCCGGTGATGATTTTGTTTTATGTGATTGATTTGGGTTCAGTTCCGATTCGGTTCTGGTTTTCGTTTGTGGCTTCGGCTTGTGTTGATTTATGTGTTGCGTTCTGTTGATGGTTTTGGCTTGTGCTGATTTATGTGTTATGTTCTGTTGATGGTTTTTTGAGAGTTTGGCCGAATTGGTGAATTTGGTTTTCTGGTTCTTTGATTCTGTTTGGATTATGGGTTTGTGATTTGTGGTTTATTTTGTGGTGGTGTTTGAATTCGGAAGAGAAAAGAGAAAGAAATTTTTTTAAGTTTTTTTTTTTATTGGTGGTGGTTGTATGGTGGCCGATGGCTTTTGTTGGTGGTTTGTGGTGGATTGGGTTCTGACTAAATTGGTACTGTACTGACTCGGGTGTACTATTTCTCTGACTAAAAATCTGCCACTGCACAGTAATTAAAGCTGCTTAAATAAGCCTGAGCCAGGGTTATGGGAAGGACAAAATTACCCCTTTGGGGTGTGGACTGAAAATTGGACAAAAAAAGGACCTAAAATAAAAAACAGTAAAAAACAATAATAATAAAAACGAAAATAAAAACCAGAAAAAACTAATAATAAAAAAAAGTAACTAAAAAAAAAGAATAAATAAAAATAACCAATAATAAAAATAAAATAAAATAAAACGGTCGCTTTCGGAACAAAAAAATGAGGTATTTTAAAATACCTCCCTGCCGAAATTTCGTCTGAAACGACGAAAATTTCTGGCCTAAAAGACGAGAAAAACGAATTAAAAACGGGTCAAAAATGGGGTATGACAGATGCCCCTATTTAAGTTTCTTCGTTACGGAGGTTTAAAAGTGAAATTTTTAAATCGACGGGTCGAAGAGACTTAAATACAGAGTACACCATTTTTGACCGAATTCAACTGCAAAACGCTATGAATGTAATGCTATGCATGTAATGTTGTGAATGCTCGCGATGCAAGTATGAATGCAAGACGGCGAAGATGGCTCAACTGGGGATACCAAAACAAAAGGATACCCGAATCTGTTAAGGAAACGGGGTCCGACTCCACTGGGGGATAAAATGGTTTCACTGGGGGATAAATGTAAGTTGTCTACTATCGCACTAATTTAGAACGATAGCCTAACAAAGACAAAGACCGATGTTACCTACTATCGTGTACCGATAGCTTAAAAAAGGTAATAGAAGGAGACATTGTCTACTATCAACAAAGATGATAGCTTAAAGAAGACAGATGAGATGTATTACCTACTATCGTGTCTTGATAGCTTAAAAAAGGTAATAGAAGGAGACATTGTCTACTATCAACAAAGATGATAGCTTAAAAAAGACAGATGACATGTATTACCTACTATCGTGTACTGATAGCTTAAAAAAGGTAATAGAAAGAGACATTGTCTACTATCAACAAAGATGATAGCTTAAAGAAGACAGATGACATGTATTACCTACTATCGTGAACTGATAGCTTAAAAAAGGTAATAGAAGGAGACATTGTCTACTATCAACAAAGATGATAGCTTAAAAAAGACAGATGACATGTATTACCTACTATCGTGTACTGATAGCTTAAAAAAGGTAATATAAAAAGACATTGTCTACTATCAACAAAGATGATAGTTTAAAAAAGACAGATGACATGTATTACCTACTATCGTGAATTGATAGCTTAAAAAAGGTAATAGAATGAGACATTGTCTACTATCAACAAAGATGATAGCTTAAAGAAGACAGATGACATGTATTACCTACTATCGTGTATTGATAGCTTAAAAAAGGTAATAGAAAGAGACATTGTCTACTATCAACAAAGATGATAGCTTAAAGAAGACAGATGACATGTATTACCTACTATCGTGAACTGATAGCTTAAAAAAGGTAATAGAAGGAGACATTGTCTACTATCAACAAAGATGATAGCTTAAAAAAGACAGATGACATGTATTACCTACTATCGTGTACTGATAGCTTAAAAAAGGTAATATAAAAAGACATTGTCTACTATCAACAAAGATGATAGTTTAAAAAAGACAGATGACATGTATTACCTACTATCGTGAATTGATAGCTTAAAAAAGGTAATAGAATGAGACATTGTCTACTATCAACAAAGATGATAGCTTAAAGAAGACAGATGACATGTATTACCTACTATCGTGTATTGATAGCTTAAAAAAGGTAATAGAAAGAGACATTGTCTACTATCAACAAAGATGATAGTTTAAAAAAGACAGATGACATGTATTACCTACTATCGTGAATTGATAGCTTAAAAAAGGTAATAGAAGGAGACATGACCTTGCCTACTATCGGTGTGCGGATAGCTTAAAAAAGGCAGACAAAAAATTTTACCTACTACCATTGTGAGGGTAGCTTAAAGAAGGTAAAATGTAAATGTCAGCTGTTCGGGATGTTGCCGAACTGCCACTGACGACAAGAAGCAATGGTAAATGTCAGCTGTCCGGGTTATTGCCGAACTGCCACTGACGACATGAAACAAAAGTAAATGTCAGTTGTTCGGGTTATTGCCGAACTTGCCACTGACGACAAAAGACTGGATAAGACAATGCACAAGCTGTTCGTTAAGGAACTGCCACTTGGCGAAAAGAGAGTGACATCTTAGGACCAGACACACTGGGGATGACACTTGGGGAGAAAAAGGGTTACAAATTATTCATGATTGATTGATATGGAAAGATATTCAAAACAAGACTCAGGGTGGTTAATGCAACCATGTATGAATGATGTCGTCTGTATTGTATATGCATGAATGTGTATATGCATGAATGTATGAATGCATGAATGACGACACAACTTGTATGACCGTATGGAGGATTGACTCGTATGATTGTATGACTGATTGACTTGTATGATTGTATGAAAGACTGACTTATATGATTGTATGAAAGACTGACTTGTATGATTGTATGAAGGATTGACTTGATGAGACAAGATTGGACGGATAAGATGGAAAGTGACCCGACGTCGCATCACAAACACTCGGTAATCTTCAATGGGGATGATGCCAGTGGGGACATATCAAAACAATGACGGGGTAAAGCCCGGCATGTGCAACAACTGATGGGGAGTAAACACTTCCTGGGGAGAGCGTGCTAATCCGAAAATCATGATAGAAGAACTGGTGCTTCTGTGGTCATGCTTATTTTTTGTTTTTCTTCTTTTTTTTTTGAGTCCCTAATTTTTGCCTGGACCGCCTTTTCAGGTTTTCAGCCCACCGGGAATATATTCTTTTGTATGCCCCTAATTTTTGCCTGGACCGCCCTTTCGGGTTTTCGATCCACCGGGACGCTCATTTTTGCCTAAGCCGCCCTTTCGGGTTTTCAACTTACCGAGCTCTTTTCTTCTTTTTCTCTTTTTGTTTTTCTTTTTTGTTCTTTTCTTTTTTTTTTGAATTTTTTTCGAAGCAATTGACCAAGTTCAACCTGCAAAGTTTATCCGTTCCCAGGATAGCTGTTGACGCACCCTTCACTTATTCATGAATTCAAAGAAAATGTGTTTGTTGTTTGTGCTTTTCAAAAAGACATGAAAAATATTTATGATTTTGAAAAATATTTTGTTTCAGGTACTACCATCAAGAATAGAAGAAGTTTTTATAAACTGAATAAATGAGAATTCCAAATGAAAGGCAACAGGCTCAAATTTATTTAGAAGAGTGGTAACCCGCCAATGGCATGGCTCCACGGATCTTACAAAGTTTGGAAAATGGTAAATATAAATTGAAGGTACATTGAACACAATAACCACTATTCTCCCTGACAACTTTGAATTCCACTGTTTGGATGCTTCAGATTCAGAGCCTTTTCGATATTCAATGTGCCCCAAGTGAGTAAAGATCAGACCAATGCAGTTACTTTGTCTTTTGATCCTTAACTTTTGCATAGATCGCCCTTTCGGGTCTTCGATCTATCAGGATGATTATTTTTCTGTTTGATGTCTCTAATTTTTGCCTGGACCGCCCTTTCGGGTTTTCGATCCACCGAGACGCTCATTTTTGCCTAAGCCGCCCTTTCGGGTTTTCGACTTACCGAGCTGTTCTTTTATTTTTTAGACAAAGTATTTCTTGACTGCATCGACATTCACAGGACGGGGAAGCTCGTCACCATCCATAGTCGTAACAGTTAATGCGCCACCGAAGAAAGCTCTCTTGACGACATATGGACCTTCATAGTTAGGCGTCCACTTGCCCCTGGAATCGAGTTGAAAAGATTGGATCTTCTTGAGCACAAGACCTCCTTCTTGGAGCACACGAGGACTGCCCGTGACACAAAGCATTCATGCGTTTCTCTTCAATCAAGTTTGAACTGATCATATTTGTTTTGACATCATTCAGCCTCTGATAATTTGGCTTCCATTAGAACTTTCATACCGTATACCAAAGAGAAAAGGGGTTGCCCCTGTTGAGGTACGCACTGAAGTACGATATCCGTGTAAAAGCATTCTGTAACATCTCATGCACGTCCTTGTAGGTGGTCACCATCTTCTGCACCATCTTCTTGATGTATTTTTCTTTCTTTGTTTTTTTGCTTTTGATTTTTTTTTTTGATTTTTTTGTTTGTTTTTTTTTTGCTTTGTTTTTTTTTTGCAGCCTCGATGGCACCATTCGTCTGGGACTTGATCAGGAATACTGTAGTGCCCAAGTTAATCACTTCTAGTGCTTCTTTCAGGAGGCTGAATGATGTTCTTTTCATATTCTAGTAACAGAGAGATCTTTTCGAGAATCCCTTCATCCTCCTCCTCTTCAGCTTCGTAAACAGGGAACTCAAAGTCGGGAGAGAGCATAGGGTTACAATGTTCAACAGGTTTATTGATGCTTAGTCTGCATATGATTGATGATTGATTTTAGAAGATGAGTGAACAATGCAGACTTTTTGAAATTGATTGAAAACAGAAAATAAAAATAAAATATTTTTGGGTTTTTTGTGTTACCATTTTCCAGAAAAAGCTAAGAATAATAAAAACATAGTCAGGAACAAAACGACTTCTTATTTGATGATGGGAATGCATGAAACAAAAAGCCCTAAAAAGTTCACTTTCGTCTCGGGCGGAACGAAAGGAAATTTTTTGAAAAAGACGAGACAACAAAACACATTACTTGGACCTATGAGTAACTTGAGGGAATGTCAACAGCGACCTAGTTGCGGTAAACTATGCCATGTGTTACAAAATTAACTGCCACCTTCTTCAACAGGGTGAGCTTCTGAACAATCTTGCACCAAATTAACAGATGGAGTCCCATGGCCAGGTAGTAGATTAGCTTGCACATTGAAGTTTGACTCTTTGAAGGATAAGATGTTAGCCTGTATCAACTTCTGGACTTCAGCTTTCAAGGCATAACAATGCTCAACGTCATGACCGGGTGCCCCTTGATGGAAAGCACAAGAAAGATGAGGTTTATACCCCCTTGGCAATCTTTCAGGTACCTTAGGAGGTGCCTTAGTTTGAACAAGATTTTTATCCAGCAAAGCGGGGAGCAACTCTGCATATGCCATGGGGATTGGATCAAAATGCGATATCCGCTGAACCCGATTCTGTTGTCGAGGCTGTTGTTGATACTGTTGCTGAGGCTGCCTATGGGCCACCATACCTACCTCTTGCTCTTTCTCTCCTGAGAAGCCATTCCCAAACTTCTTTGTACTGCTGGCACCAAAAGCACTTTCCATAACCAAGTGTCCTTCTCGGACTCCTTCCTCCAGACGCATTCCCATATTAACCATCTCTATAAAATCCGTCGGCGCACTGGCAACCATCTTCTCATAATAGAATTGACCAAGGGTCTTCAAGAAGATTTTGGTCATCTCTTTTTCTTCTAAAGGCGGGACAACCTGAGCTGCCACTTCCCTCCAGCGTTGGGCATACTCCTTGAATGTTTCTTTATCTTTCTGTGTCATTGCACAGAGCTGATCACGATCTGGGGCCATATCCAGATTATACTTATATTGGCGAATGAAAGCCTCACCAAGATCATTGAAAGTGCGGATGCTGGCACTGTCCAGGTTCATATACCATTTCAAAGCAGCACCAGTCAGACTGTCCTGAAAGAAGTGGATGAGAAGCTTGTGGTTATCAGTGTGCATGGACATCTTCCTCACGTACATCACCAGATGGCTACGTGGACACGAATTCCCCTGTATTTTTCAAAGTCAGGGACCTTGAACTTAGGCGGTATTACAACGTCAGGAACCAAACAGAGTTCTCGAGCATCTTTGCCAAACAAGTCTTTTCCACGGAGGGTTTCAATTTCCCGTTGCATTCCGTCAAACTTCCCTTGAAGCTCGTCTATCTTATCGAAGGCTCCAACACTTTCGGTATGAAAGATAGGCTCTGCCTCTTGCTGAGCAGTGTGGATAAGAGGTGTTGAATTTGTTGCAGCCGCTTGAGTGAATGACAGACCAGGCGGAGGAGTAAGCACGGTAGAAGTTGGCAAAGCAAACGAGGTTGGTTGTTCAAAAGCAGTGACAGCAGGCTGAGGAACTGACGCCTGGGCTTGGGAAGCTAAAAGAGCGTTCATCATGGAGGTCAACTTCTCCATCCCCTCCCTGAGACTAGCTACCTCTTCCCGGAGGTTTTGATTTTCTTGCTCTAACAGATCCATTCTTTTTCTCTGATGTGCTCGAGTGTTGGGAATGCGAGTAGGCTTGCAATGAACACGTCGGGCCACTTTCTTTGACGGCGGCAGATTAACCTTTTATTGGTGAACAAAGTGTAAGACTCGATTTAGAAACTATGAATGCAGTATGATGCATGATTATGCTTATGCAAAAAAGAAAGTTTTGTAATCGAAGGTCTTGTCGAAGTAATTGTAAACATCATAGTTTGAACGTCTCATTTAAAATATTACAAACAATCCCCTTTTTAGGAACAAAACCAAGGGATATGCTCAGAAGTTCATCAGTAGAAATCTTGAAAAAGTCCCGATATTTCAAACTTGAGGATGCCGAATGATCTCCCATAACGAGTTTGAAAAATTCTCCGGACTAGTCACTAAAGATCCTAGCTTCCTTAAGTTTGTCACATCCGAGCTTTTGAAATTGTACTTCTGAGTGTTTCTCTTTGTGAAGTTCATTCCTACGATGTTTGCAACAAAACTTGTCTAAGTCCTTCGATACTTGATGAAAAAAGATGTTTATGAATGAATGCATGTATGCATGATTATGCTAAAGAGCGGAGAAAACATGATGAGGTTAAGTCCATGATGTTGGAGCCGAGGGTAAACACGCCATTTGGTAAGGACTATGGTTTCATATGTACCTGTATCACGGGTTCTACCAAGTTCCCAAAGTCATTGACCACTTCCGAATATTGTCGGATTACGGGACTGACTCCCGGTCCAACAACGTCCGTAGGAAAGTCTCGTTTGAGTGTAGTATCGCGTATCAACCAATTCAAGACTACTCTTGATTAGCCACCGCACTACGTCCTAAAAGGCCAAGATGGGTTAAAGGTAACTAAAGGTCCTCAACTTCATAGGTCACTTGAAAATATCAATGCCAAACACGACTACTCATGCCAACATAATAATACTTCCAAGATTCCTCCATTGAGCGGGGTTATCACATGTGCCACATCCGAAACTCACTCTCGGAAAGCCACTATGATTATACCACCATCCTATCTTATGTTTCCCTCAAGTCCGGGTGTAGGACTTATCTCACCACTCACGTAAAAGATAAACACTTAAGCACATATTTACAATTACAAATAATAATAAAGCATAAAGATAAAGAAAAAGCAAGATAGGTTTAACCCACTTAGGATTTTGCTCCCCAGTGAAGTCGCCATTTTTCTGTCGCGGTGATTTTTGGACATCAAGCTATTAATTAGCGTTGACTCGCAATTTTAAGGTTCACCACCGATCTTTTATTTTTCCGAGGAAAAGGGAGAAAGTTCGAAAAACCCTATTTTTAAGAGATCAAAGGTCCGGGGGTTGGTTACGCAAAGGGAAGGTATTAGCACCCTAAACGTCTATAGTACTCTATAGGAACCTCTTGCTTATTTTTATCTTTATGCTAAATTAATTATTTGTTTGTAAATAAAAGCCTAAGTGTGAATAGACTAAAGTGATGAGAAGAAAAAAGAAAGAAAATGTTTTTGTTATTTTGTTGATTTGGAAAGACAAAGTCTTTTGCCTACATACCCGAGCGGGATCAAAATCACGTAGTTCGGGGTAAAAAGCCGAGTGATTGGTTTTGATTGATTTTAAAGTTTTGAAAAAAAATTTTGAGAAAGATAAGAGGCCGTAAAGGCATAGAAGAATAAAAAGGAAGTGAGTTTGATTGATTTTAATTTGAAGAAAACAAGTTTTGATTGATTAAAGATTGATTAAAATTTGATTAAGAAAGAAATGACAAAGATTAATTTTTTTGAAATTTTGATTATAAAATGTTTTTGGATTTTTGACTATTTTGACTTTTTTTGAAATTTTGATTAAGTCCTAAGGTCCAGAGACTAAGTTATGCTGAGATAGTCCAAACGCACCGGATCCCTCAAAATGACATTGGATCAAGTGAGGGTCCTTTTCCTCGGATGCGGTCAAAATTACGTTATCGTCCTCGACATAAAGCATAAAAAAATAAATGTGGTGTCGGTGCATATTCTCACTTATTTTTATTTACATTGGACCTAGATACATTCTAATAGCTATAAAATAAATGACGAAAATAATAAAATTGCATTAAAGTAAATATGCTAAAAAGAAAATGAAAGATGCATGAAATGCAAAACAATAAATAAATACGGTGCATAAAATAAATAAAGAAAAATAAAATGCAAGACATAAAATAAATATGATGCTGAAAATAAAATAAAAAGAAAATAAAAATGCAAGACATAAAATAGATATGATGCTAAAATAAAAAAATGCAAGACATAAAATAAATATGATGCATAAAATAAAAATAAACAAAATAAAATAATAAAAAAAATGCAAGACAAAAAATAAATATGATACTGGAAAATAAAATGCAGAGCATAAAATAAACATGGTGCTGGAAAATAAATAAAGAAAATAAAAAAAATGCAAGGGCATAAAATAAATATGATACATAAAATAAAAAAGAAAATAAATATGGTGCATAAAATAAAAATAAAAAATGCATGGGTACTGGAAATTAAAGGCAATAAATAAAGTGCATAAGAAATAAAAGAAATAAAAAGAAATAAAAGTGCAAGAAAAAGAAATAAGAAATAAAAAGAATAGAGAAGAAGAAGGGGGTGCAGAATTAAAAAAGAGGGCTAAAACAGTATAGAAAAGAAAGATAGCTGGGCCTAAAAAATAAAAAGGGGCTTAAACAGATTAGATCTGGACCGTCTGATCAAACAGAGCGTCCAGATCTAATCACAGGGAGACAAAGCTCCAGCCACCAGATTAAGATCAGAGAGTCATAAAGAGAAAAGGAGCACAGGAAAGCCAGGAGGAAACGTGCATCTGATTGAAACAGGGGATAAACTTAGGCCGTTAGATCTACGATCCAACGGTCCATCCCTGATGATCCATAGGAACAAGGCAGATGCACGCACACCATAACCCAGGCCAAAGACAGCAATATAAAAAGGCTTCCAACCACAAATCTCCCATAACCCTTTTCTTTTTCTCTCTCTTAATTCTCAGAGAACAAAAGTAGCTCTCCCCTCTCTCTTACATGCTTCGGCCGAGGACACCTCCGGCGCGGCGGCCGCCGGCGGCGCCACCGTGCCGGAGTGGTTCAGATCTTCCTTTTTTAAAAATTTTTACATCTTTCGAAGCCTCTTAACCCCCCCGTTATGAATCCGAAGTTAGTTTTCAAAGATCTCACCACAAAAACTCTAGATCTAAGCTCAAAAAGAAACGGAATCCTACCCTCTTCCTTCGTATTTGGCTGGGTCGAGTTCGTTTAGTCCGGTGATGATTTTGTTTTATGTGATTGATTTGGGTTCAGTTCCGATTCGGTTCTGGTTTTCGTTTGTGGCTTCGGCTTGTGTTGATTTATGTGTTGCGTTCTGTTGATGGTTTTGGCTTGTGCTGATTTATGTGTTATGTTCTGTTGATGGTTTTTTGAGAGTTTGGCCGAATTGGTGAATTTGGTTTTCTGGTTCTTTGATTCTGTTTGGATTATGGGTTTGTGATTTGTGGTTTATTTTGTGGTGGTGTTTGAATTCGGAAGAGAAAAGAGAAAGAAATTTTTTTAAGTTTTTTTTTTTATTGGTGGTGGTTGTATGGTGGCCGATGGCTTTTGTTGGTGGTTTGTGGTGGATTGGGTTCTGACTAAATTGGTACTGTACTGACTCGGGTGTACTATTTCTCTGACTAAAAATCTGCCACTGCACAGTAATTAAAGCTGCTTAAATAAGCCTGAGCCAGGGTTATGGGAAGGACAAAATTACCCCTTTGGGGTGTGGACTGAAAATTGGACAAAAAAAGGACCTAAAATAAAAAACAGTAAAAAACAATAATAATAAAAACGAAAATAAAAACCAGAAAAACTAATAATAAAAAAAAGTAACTAAAAAAAAAGAATAAATAAAAATAACCAATAATAAAAATAAAATAAAATAAAACGGTCGCTTTCGGAACAAAAAAATGAGGTATTTTAAAATACCTCTCTGCCGAAATTTCGTCTGAAACGACGAAAATTTCTGGCCTAAAAGACGAGAAAAACGAATTAAAAACGGGTCAAAAATGGGGTATGACATTCGAGAACTACTTACATTTTCAACGTGTAACTCTTCAATAATTTTTTTTAAAAAAATAATAATACAAAGATAAAATAGATCTTGTTTTCAACCATAAATCTATCAACACCAAGGAATGTCAAGATTTTGCTATCCTTCGAGGATGCTTGATATTAAATATTTAGTTCTTCAAGAACTATATATATCTCAAACCTTCATAAACAATGATAAAAATTTGATTGTTTGCAATCCTTCAGGGACAATTCTTTTGATCTTCATATATATTTAGTTCCTCATGAATTATACATGATATTCATAATGATCAAGAACAATTCTTTTGTGCAACCCTTCAGGGATACTCGATGTTAAATTATTCAAAAATTTATCAAGAATATAAAACATTCTAATGTGTTAACTGAATAAAATTCAATAAAAAAATTATTAAAAATATAAAAGATTAGCATGATAAAAATATAAATTCAATAGATGTTAACAAAGATATAGTTCTTCAAGAACTCACCACAAACCTCTATCGAGAATAACAAAGGAAAATCACAATATTTTTATTTTACAATCTTTTGCGAATGCTTGATATTAAATTATTCGTTCTTTTAGAACTATATATCAAATCAATGAAAAAATATATATATTCGTTCTTTGAGCAATCCTTCATGGATGTTTTAATATTAAAAGGAAAAATAGTTCTTCAAGATTTATATAATAAAATATCTTCATTGTTTGAACTATCCTTCATGGATGATTCGTTGTTGAATTCTTATGGAATTTTCAAAAAAAATAAAGAAAGAAATACATGATAATTATAAGTTAAAGAACTTCAGTGTTAAATTCTTCTAAAATTTAACAAGAACAAACAAAAAAAATATATGATAATTATACAAGTCAAATAACATTTTCAACAAAATTTATGTGCAAAACAAAAATTATATAACTATAGATATGAATGAGATTAGAACCTCCATAGTCGTGGTTATCTGAATGTTATTTTCTAAAAGAGATGTAAATGTTGATATTATAATTATATAACTAAAGAAAGAAAATAGTTCAAAAGGCTTACCACAAGAACAACCAGTGTGTTACCGAATTATATGCCCTAGTTCTTTCAAACAAAACTACATGTTCCAAATAATCTAACCTCAAATGGTCAGAGCATCGTGCTGATAACGTGTTATGAAATTAATCAAAACTATTGCAAGATATTATAAAGTATAGAAGAATAAAGAGAATAGGAACAAGAAAGAACAATAGAGTATATTGTATTACTTCACAAGTATATCATTACACTAAAATATGAGTCCAATTTATAGGACACAAAATGAGCAAATGAATGATCAAAAGTAATTAAGGACCACTATCTATCCATTCACTAATGAGAGTTATAGGAAGGTGGAAGACTAAGGATGGACATCCACTAAATTATTATTATTCATAACATGAGTATATATGTAAGTGATAAACATGCTTCTGTTGTTTATAAACATACTTCTAAATAAAATAGTTTATATGTTTCTATGAGTAATGAATAATGGTTTTTCTAAAAAATAATGAGTATCTATGTAAGTTATTAACATGTTGTTCATCATTTTTTATAAGTTATTGATAAAATGAAAAGCATTTTATATAAACTATGATTAATTTTTTATTTTTTATTTTATGTATGAAGCTGAGCCTATGGAGGGAATAAATGAAGATGCACATATGGAAGGGATAACCGGAGCTGCAGCTGTGGAGGAGGTTAATGGAGCTACAACTATGAATTTGGTAACTGGAGCTGGTGCAAATTGTAAGTTTCAATTTGATTCTATATTTCTTATGTTAAAGTATATCATTATGTGTATTTCGTGTATTGTCTATGCTTATATGATTGTTTCTATTGTATGCTGAAATGTATATCACAAACTGTATACGCTTATGCTCCTCTGTTGATATGTTCATCTGTCTAAGAAATATACGTTTTGAGTTCTATTGATATGTTTATGGCTGAGTTTTGAGATCTCTTTATGGCTGTCTGTTAACATGTTTATTTGCCTGAACTCTGTTGATATGAGTTATGTTTATGTGCATATCAAAAGTTAACTATTTTTTTAAAAAAACACTTGTATGTAATTAAAATCTTTAAACACTCAATAAATTTTTTAACACTTTGTATGTGATTAAAAACTTGATAAATTAAGTTAACACTTGAATACTATAATATTTAACAATTAAAAATTTAAAATATTTTACTAATTGTTTTTCAGCTGGTTCTACTCAACAACCAACATCAGTTGCTGCACCTGAAAATATAAACCAAGCTCCATTCCCCCCCTTACCTACTACTAGGTGTAGAAGACCTAATGCTAATGGTAATAGGAGAACCTCTCCCGTTTGGCTAGACTTTAATCCATTACCTAATGAACCGAAACCAATGGCTGCTTGTAAACACTGTCATATGAGATACCATTGTGATTCTAAATTACATAGGACATCCAACATGTTAGCACATTCCAAAAGTTGTGTTCAAAAACCATCTAACATGCTTAGAGACCCTCGACAAACAAACCTTGTAAGTGGGAAGGGTGGTTTTCTAGTTCCTGCCAACCAAAGGTACAATGAAAAAGAGTGTAGGAAAGCCGTAACTAACTTTGTCATACTTGATGAACATGCCTTTAAGGTGGTAGAAGGTGAGGGTTTTAAGCAATTGTGTAAACAGTTATAACCACTAATGACCCCCCCCCCCCTTCAAGGAGGACGGTTGCTAGAGATTGTTTCCAACTTTATCTTGATGAAAATTTGAAACTTAAGGCCTTTTTTAAGTCTGATTGTAGTAGTGTAGCCTTAACTACAGACTGTTGGACTTCCATTCAAAACCTTGGCTACATAACCATCACTGCACACTTCATTGATAATTGTTGGAACTACCAAAAGAGAATAATTAGCTTCACCTTAGTACCAAATCACAAAGGACAAACCATTGGTAAGAAGCTTGAGGAGGTTTTGAAAGAGTGGGGTATAAGAAATGTGTCCATAATCACCGTGGACAATGCTTCTTCAAATGTTGTGGTTGTTGCTTATTTAAAAAGAAGACTTAAGATAAAAAATGGGTTAATGGGTGAAGGGGACCACTTCCATATGAGGTGTGTTGCACATATATTGAACTTAGTAGTTATGGACGGGTTGAAAGATCAAGATCTGTCTATTTCTAGTATCCGCAATGCTGTTAAGTTGTGAGGTCGTCACCACAAAGAGCTTTAAAATTTAAAGAATGCATTGAAATGTCAAGGATAACATGTAAAAAACACATTTGTCTTGATGTTTCCACTAGGTGGAATTCAACATACATGATGTTGGATACCGTTGCAAGATTTCAAGCCGCTTTTGAGAAGTTAGTGTATGAAGATGTTGGGTATGTCGAATGGTTTAAAGAGGTTGGCCTTCCTACTCGTAGTGATTGGGAAAATGTTAGAGCATTTGTTAGCTTTTTAAAAAATTTCTATGATGCTACAAAGGCTTTTTCATCTTCCCAACAAGTGTCTTTACATACCGCCTTTCACAACTTGGCTTCTATTTTATGTGAGCTTCAAAAGGCAAGTATGAACTTGAATACTATTGTGGCTGGAATGGGAGCAGAAATGAAGGCTAAGTACGACAAGTATTGGGGAAATGTTGTGAAAATGAACCAATTTCTATACTTTGGAGTGATTTGATCCTAGGTATAAGTTTGAGTACATTGAGTGGTCTTTTGGTGATTTGTATGGCGCTGGTAGTGAAATTGCGAAAGAAAGGGCTGGGAGTGTGAAAGATAATTTGTTTAAGTTGTACAATCTTTACAAATCTAAACATGAAACCTTTGCTGGCCCTTCGGGCAGCAACAGTTCCTTTGTTGAACAACCTATTGTTCCCAAAAATCCATCACTAAATGCAAGGGAAGATGCCTTTAAACAACACTTGAAAACCAAAGAAACCATTGTTCAACAAAATGACCTTGAGAGGTACTTGAGTGACCCTCCTGAAAAGAATGATGCAAACTTTGATATTCTAGTTTGGTGGAAGAAAAATTGTGTTCGTTACCTTGTTTTGGCAGTAATGGTTAGGGATGTGTTGGCCAAACCGGTGTCAACGATTGCTTCTGAGAGCGCATTTAGCATCGGGGGAAGGGTTTTAGACACATATAGGAGCTCATTGAGTCCAGAAATGGCAGAAGCTTTGATTTGTACTCAGAATTGGCTGAAGCCCTCTTTCATCGACTTCAAAGATCTAAATCTGAGTGAAGAGTATCAGCTATTAGAAAATGTTGTGGCAGGTAAATTAGTAATTTGTCAATCATGTTGTATTTTTATTATGTGTATTTGATATTGCTTAATTATTTGGCTTATTTCTCTTTTATTATTTTCAATGCATTTTAGAAATTGGACAAGTCTTAAGTGGAGATGATGCCGGTCCTGCTGGTGTTGCACCAGCAACTGGGCCTTCTGTTTAATTCCATTTAATGGTAGAAAATATATTAATTTTGTGACTATTTTATATTTTATGTATTGTTTATATATATATATATTTATTTATTTATTTAGTGTAATTTTATGTTATGCAGGAATGACATTTTTTGGATATTTTGGAGTCAAATGTGACTCATACTTTTGAAATGGAACCTGCATGTTTTGCTTGGCTCCATGGTGTTTGCCTTGCTTGTTAAACTGGTTTACGCCTAAATATTGGTATGTCCATACTTTATAAATCTATCCAGTTCTTTCTAAATAAATTTATGCAATATATACAAATTAGAAATTGGTATGTAGAAACTGGTATGCTAGAGACTGTTCTGTTAGAAAATCTGATGCAAACTGACATGATACGATCGAAAATTTGATGCATACTCACATTAGAAATTGTTCTGTTGAAAATTTGATGCAAACTCACATGTTAGAAACCTTCTTATCTTCAAATAGTATGTTTAAAAGAGCTTCTAAAAAGTAGAAAATTATAATGTTTATTCTGTTATTAAGCTTCATCTACATGGTTATTGTTAGGATTAAGTTGTGAATTAAAGCTATCACCCAATGGCCGTGCATTAGAGACATATGATGTGCATCAAAGCACTATTGATTGGCCACAGAAGAGGTGCATCATAGCTATCATCCAATGCTTGTTCAGTTGTTTACATATCATTGAAGTCTATTATGATTGTCCAACAAAGCATGTTTGTTTTTTTTTCAAATATATTCTAATGGTATATAAAAAGCTTTAATATTTGTTTTTTTTCCAGACCTTGCTGCAGAGTTACCATGTTGAAGCATCAGCAAGCTGCAGTTTTCATTTTTAACAATGAAGATACTTGAATGATTTAGTTAAACATCTGGATGACTGTAATCTAATATTTAATATTTGTGACTTAGCTTAATACATAGTACATACATGTTGGCTGTGTTGTGCTAGTTTGTGATGTGCTTTGAACAAGCACATTACAATAGTATTAATGGCCTTGGACCCAAAGTGGTGTTCTATAATTATTAAGTAAAGGCCTTAAATAAATGATTGATGAATGACATCAATTTTATGCTGACTGTTATTTTAAGATGTGAAATTGATTAGCCCTCAAATGGAGATGAACAAGCTTAATATATTCTCAACACAAGCCCAATTTTAGAATACTATAGGCCAATGCCAGAATTTGTGATTACAATTGTAATGTTAAAAAAAATTAATGGACCGAATTTTAATTGGCCATATTCGAATTAACCGACTAAACCCACCTGATTATCCGCTTAATCCGACTTAACCGAAACCGAAACCGAATAAACCGACTCTTATTTTGGGCGGAAATGGGCCTATGGTTACCAACCGTGGGTTTAAGCGGTTTGAGGTTTAGAGACCGATTTCCAACCGAAACCGACCGTTGTCCACCCCTACTTCTACCCATTTTTCTTGTATAAGGAATTCAAAAAAAGAAGTCCTACATGCAAACACACCATCGACACATTTAATTGGATTCGTCTTTAAATTGAATTTTCTTGTTCTTTCTAACGAAGTCCTTGGATGTTGCATATGGTCTAATTTTGACTTTGATTTAACTACAACACCGTCAATGTATGCATACATAAAGTCATCAATAAAATCATGCCCAATCAATCCCATTGCCCTTTGGTATGTAGCTCCTGCAATTTTTAATCCAAATGGCATTACAGACCATTCAAAAGTTCCAAGGGAACCATGACATTTAATTACAGTTTTAGATATATCTTCTTCTGTAGCGAAAATCTAATTATATCCTAAATATTGATCCATTAAGCTTAATATTTCATTTTCAGAGGAAAAATCTACTAACATATCAGCAACATACATATGATATTCATCGTTAGGACTGACAACATTCAAATATCTAAAGTCTATACATACTACATTTGAAATCTAATCAACATAACTTGCTGTTCAAATAAACTTAGCTTCAAGTAGTTTTTCAATTTTTGCTTTGATCTCTTTGATGACCTCAAGCACAAATCTTTTTGGTCCTTGCTTGATTGGCTTCTTTCCAGGCTTTAAATGCAATATGTGTTCAACCAATTTTCAATTTAATCCTGGCATGTCTTTATAATCCCAGATCAACTTCGTTAAGTGGATCTTGAGCTTCGAGTTTGTCTATTTCATCTGACCAGCCATGTTTAATCCAAAGGGAAAATTGTCAAAGATATAGTCAAGAGATTCATGCTCTTGATAATCATCTTGATCTTCATTTTGAAGAGTTTTTGAATCTGGTAGTTCTTCAACAGCATCAGTACTATTATCTTTTGACACTTCATTAGAAGATACTTTTTTCTAAGTTCAAGATTGGCTCTCAAAACCACTTATTTCTCTATGACTTTGAAATCTCTTCGCAATTTATTCTAGGCCTCGTAGGATGAAATTCGAGCAATGGAGCTCGAGTGGATCATATAAATATCCGGCTATTCGCTGAATCACGGCCTAAGTTTTCTTCCTCATCCCTGTTTTGTTCCAACGTTGTATGAGGATTTAAAATCTTCAATTATCTATCAGTGTTTAGTATTCCAACATTTGTTCCTCTATAGACAACTTTATCTTCCTCTACATGCTATATACCTTTCTTCATCCCAAAGTACCAAGAACATGTATATCTAACAACAATTTGTAAATAGCTTTCGAAGGAATTATAATAAATTTTGTTGGTCGAATTATGGATTCAACTTTCAGATTTAAAGCAACAAAACTATTCTACTTTGAATTTTTGCCATTAAAACCAGTGGTGACAATTTCATGAGGCATCAAATTTTTTTCAGACGTGTTGAAATTTTTCAAAGCAGTTTCTGGCACCAGATTCATAGCAGCCCCACCATCTTTCAAAACTTTATTCACCACTACCCGTCATCCACTTCAGCTTGGATAAAAATAGGTTTTAAACGACTCTTCATCTTATCAGATGGTTGGTCGAAGAATTGAGAGTTCCATATTGACTTATGAATTTCTCTTGGATCGTAAGAAATCATGCTTGGACCATTTTTGAGGTCGTTCTTTTCGAATTCTACCTCGAGTTCCTCTAAACCTGAGACTTCATCAACAAAGTTTGTTGGCAGCACAAAAATCATACCTACCCCATAAATATCCTGCAGGTCATTAGTAAATCCTGACTCAAAATTATCATTAATTTCTTCATCTTCATTAAGATAATCATCCAATTTGGCATCAATGTGCTTGGTTATTGTTCCAATGGCTTTTCCAACAGAGTTTCAATAAGTCACTTTATTATCATCGTGTTGTTTGATGGTAACATTTACAGGTTTGTTACTATACTCATCTTTATACTAAATGTTTAGTAGTGTTGCCCTAACCCTAATGATTAGCCCTAATTTTTAGTTCTGTAAAAAATTTACGGAAAAAATTCTTGCTCGGATCGAACCAGGTACCACATGCTTCCGATTCACAACTCTGATACTGATGTTTTTTATGACATGCATTTGCTTCAATATTGTCTATTCAATTCAATCTCCCTATCTCTAATTCATTTCTCCCTCACTTTCATCTCTCTCACCATCATGCAATTGAACCTAATAACCATAATCCCGCCCTTTTTGACGGACCTAATTAATTTTTATGAAAAAAATGTCATTTTTTTTAAAAGCCAATAACGTCATTGCAATTTCTTTTTTGATAGCAGTTCCTTTTCATTATTAGCGGTTCCTTTTCGTTATTATTTTTTCTTTCAATTACTACGTAACAATTCTTTTTTTCTTTCTTTCTTTCGGTTACTACATAACAATTCCTTTTCATTATTTTTTTTTCTTTCGATCACCACTAACAGTTTCTTTTCCTTTTCATTTTTATAGATTTAACAGCTTTTGCGGTTAGGACCAATTTCTTCGTGCAGACTTTTGTATATATTTTTTCTTTTGATTTGTCATTTTTATTGCAATTCATCTTTTATTTTTGTTGCTTTTTGAGGTAGTTTGATAACATAATACTGAATGTAACTATAAAAGTAACAATATAGCCAACTTGATAGTTATATATGAAGCTCTACAAAACTCGTGCATCGCACGGGTTAGAGTCTAGTAATTCTAAAAGATTTCTTATCGAGCAAGTTGTGCTCCTCGAAATATAGGTAGCATAGAATTCTGAAAATTGCTCTTTCCACAAACAAAAATTCTCATTCCAGCGTGAGTTAAGTCACGCTCGGTACCAGTGTGACTTAAGTCACGCTCGGTACCAGCATGACTTAAGTCATGTTGTGTTATGTTATAGAAACAAAAAGCCAGAAACACAGAGTCAGTGTGTTTCAAACTCAACCAAATCCAAAGTTGCGATTTTCTCCCCTCAAAAGTGTGATTTTCATCAAACTCAACCAAATCAACATCAAAGTGTGATTATTATCCTATTGCATTGGCTTTTTTGGGTTTAAATGTTAGAGTTTTTGGAGGAAATTGTGCAATTTTAGATTTTTAATTAGGGTTGATTTGCATCTTAGTTTTTTTTATTGTTAATGATCAAATATGTTAGAAATTGTAGTTTAGATGTTGTTTAGAGTAAGTTTCACTCCAGCGTGGTAGTTTAGGGTTTATAAATTGTTAGGTTTTATGTTGATTGAATGTTGCACTCTAGGTGTTTGATAAAATGTCTCAATGAAAATTTGTTTGATTTTTGCATTGTTAATGATGAAATTAGTTAGAAATTGGATTGTTAATGTTGATTATATTGAGTTTGAGTGCAATGTGGTAGTTTAGGGTTTAGGGTTTAGTTAGAAATTGGATTGTTAATGTTGATTAATGTTGATTATAGTGAGATTGGATTTTCATTTTTGCATTGATTTTTGCTTTTAAAAATGTTGTGTAGATATGTCTCAAAGACCAGACAGGCTGAGAGGAGACAGGGAGGGCATGGCCAGTAGTGCACGGGCCGAAAAGGCGGCTGCGCGCCCTGCTACTCGACGGAGACAGGGTGTTAGGATATAGCAGGATGTGGGGACATCGTCCCAGGCGGGTGCGTCCCAGATAGTGGACCCCACTCGACATCAGCATCAGCAGCAACAAGAGGAGTATCAACCTCAGTACGACCAGGCGGCTTAGCAGTAGGAGGGTGAGGCCCAGCATCAGGCTCAGGAGGAGGCCGCGCCGCAAAGGTTTTCTTGGGGGCCCTATTGACTTTTCGCTCCTACCGAATTTTGGTAAACATGTGGCATGTCGACTTTGGAACGATGCACAAGTAAGTATAATTGTTTAATTTTATTTAATTACGCGTCAATTGATATGCTTATTTTAATTTAATATTACGATTTAATTTTTATGTTAAAATATTTTAATTACACGTAAAGTGTTTAATGTTTATTTTAATTATTGTTTTTTTACGATTAAATTGATATTTTTGTAGTTATTGAAATGTTTATATTTTTAACGTTTTGTTGTTCGTTTAATTTTTTGTATTTCAGTTTCAGATGGCGCATAAGCTGACCGCTCTCTCGCACGGGAAAAAGATTAGAAAACTGACACTTTCGACACAGGAATATAGGTCTGGTTCTGGCAGTGGGTGAATGCATCCGGTCTTACACCCCTCCTTCATACTGGGTATGAGAACATCAGTTATGCCCTCATCACTGCCTTCTCATAGAGATGGCATGAGGAGACCAGCAACTTCCATCTGCCCGTTGGGGAGATGACCGTCACACTCGTTGATGAGGCGTGTCTTCTACACATCCCCATCGAAGGGAGGCTCCTGGATAAGGAGGATGTAGGATACGAGAGAGGTATCCAGTTGTTGCATGAAGGTCTGGGTTTGACGGAGGAGAAGGCTGATGACGAGACAAAAAAGCAGTGGTGTGGGTATATTAGTATAACTAACCTGAGGAAATATTATGACACACTCTTGCATAGGTGCAATGAGTTGAAGCGTCTTGATGTTGATGAGGAGGAGGAGCAGGTGACGGTTAGGGGGCAGTGCATTAGGACGTTTTTGTTGTACTTGGTTGGCATCACCATTTTCGCCAACAGGAACAGCAAAGCATTCAGCTGTTGTGGCTGGAAATGTTTGTGGATTTGGACACGGTGCACCAATGGTCCTGGGGCGGGATGTCACTTGCTTTGCTCTACCACCAGCTTTCTCATGTTACGGACCGGACCAAAGGCGCCGTTGGTGGTTACATGACTCTACTTGAGGTAGTGTTTTTTTTCTTCTTTTCTATAACATATTATAAATGACTTACACTATTATTGTGTATGTTTATGCGTTTGTGATGCTGAAATATTTGTTTGTATGGATGGATATTGGCGCATTTCAAGAATATCTATCTGAGGAGGCTGAATTCGGACTACCATGTTGCTTCACTGCTTGTTGCTAGATGGAGTCCGCCTAGGGGTCATGCTGATACTGCACACTATTGTGGTCTCATTGATATGATGGGCAATGCTTATGTGATCTGGAGGTCGTACGAGGACCGGCGGAACATCATGCCTTTCCAGGAAATTTGCTGGTACTCCGATTGGATCATGGCCAACAAGACTACTATATGCCTTCACTTACCGGAGCGGGTTCTCAGGTAGTACAGACATGTGCAGACCGTCCCCATATCTCCTACTGATATTCAGGCTCTTCAGGCTCAGGCGGTTGTTGTGGCCTTTCAGAACTTTCTGCTCCATGTCATTCCACAGCGCTTCGGGGTCGGCCGACATCAGCGACTAGGCAGTAGAGGTGTCATGATGGGTACATTAGATGGTTCTACATGGTATCTCATTCCATCATGAGCGACCCTGATGTTGTTGTTGAGGACGCGACTCCTATCCCTCCTTACGAGGAGGTTATTGTTCAGCAGCAGTGGGCCAGACAGGTTCCCGACCCACTGCAGATTATTGCGAACATCAGAGCCAGAGTGGACAGTGCAATGGGTTGTCCTGATGTGTTTGGGAATCCAGTTGTTGCCGATCTTTTCCAGGACATCCAATCAGAGTATCTCATTTTGCAGGAGCAGAGGGTTCCCCGGAGGAGGACTAAGAGCCATAGTCCAGTGGAGTAGAGTCTTGTGACTGATGTAGTTTTGTATATTTTTAGTTATTTTTTTATGACATGAATGTGTTATATTTACATTCGCGCCTTTGCGCATTTTTATGACATTTTGGTACATATATTTGATTGAATTTGCGTATTTTAACTTTGAATGAATGTATGATTGAATTATTGATTGAATGGATGAAAAATGGATGAAAATGGAATAATGAATGGATGAATGAAGGAATGGATGAATGAAAACAGGGAGAAATGGTGCATTCTGCCTGTTCTGTTTGCTGACACAAACAGAGCGTGACTTAAGTCACCTTGGTGTATAACCTGCATGACTTAAGTCACGCTAGTGTATAACCTGCGTGACTTAAGTCACGCTCAGTAGATGTCAGCGTAACTTAAGTCACGCTGCATTCTTTTATAACCCAAGCAAAACCTCACTTTTCCATTTCACTTCTCAAATCTCCCACATCATCCAACCTCAAATTTCTTCAACTTCAAATCATCCACCACTCCAATAACAAGTATGTTTTCATAATCAAGTACAATTGTCATTTTATGTTTATATGTTACATTTTTCCTCTTAAATTATAAATTTTTAAGTTTTAGGGTTTGTTTAAATTTTATTTTATTTTGGCAAGAAATGATAGAATTTTTACATGTAAATGACTTATGTTTCTTAAATGTTTAGATGTTTGCATGTTTATGTTGTAGTTTTTAGTTTTAGGGTTTATGTATAATTTGCACTCTAAGTGTTTGATGAAATATTTGAATGAGTTTTTCATTGATTGTTTTTAATTTCTTACGGTGTAGATCTGAAACAATGGACAATTTGTTCAACACTCAAGTATGCTTCAACGGTGGAAACCCTAATTTTTTCAAGGTTCGGGACGATGTCACGTTAAAAAAACTGAAGGATCAACTTGATGAAATCAACCAACGACTCAACCACGGAGACACAAAGATGGTGGAATACGTTTGGTACGCAACGTCCATCGTTCGACACGGAGGGGAAGTTGACGTTCAGTCAGCCGGAGTTAACGAACGACCACTACTAGAAAAACATGATTTAGAGACGGATTTTAGAGAGGGAAAATAATCCCTCACTAATTGTGACGGATTTAGGGACGGATTTTCGTATTTCCCACAAAAGTTGAGTTACCAAACATTAGTGACAGAATTGTTTTAATATCCGTAATAAAATATGCGTCACAAAAATTCCGTCACTGAATCCCTCACTAAATTCATTAGCTAAATGTTTGTCACGGAATTTGACACGGACTTTTTCTCTATCTAATGTATCCCTCACTAAATCCCTCACTAATATCAATTACATGGTTTGTCAGGGAATTGTTCCCTCACAAACAATTTTTATAGATTAATTATTAATAGTGATAAAACTGAATTATTTCCCCTCATTTCTTTTCACGTTTTGGTCTCCCTCCCACAACTCCAAAACCCTAACCCCCAATTTTATTCCTCAATCTCATTTTCCCCCGATCTGAAACCTAAATCTCTCCCACTCTCACCCACAACCTCACTTTCCCCTACAATCTCCTACCACCACTAACCCCTGGCTCAATCAAAGCATTTTGTTCCTCACTCTCAATCTCCTACCACTGTTGGCTCAATCCCATTCTGTTCCTCACTCTCAATCTCCTACCACCGCAACCCCTGCTCGGTTCCTTTTCTACTGCTGATCGATTCTTTTTCTTCACTGTTCATCAATCTCATTTCTCGACCCATTCCTTTTTCCACAGCTGGGTTCCTCTTCACTGTTCATCAACCTCAAACCTCCGACCTCTTCTTAGGTTATAATTTCTTTTCTCCTTTTGTTTATTCAATAATTTTATTTTACCTCTATTGGAACAATAGGTATTTGAAATTGAATTGAAAAATGAAATTGGGTTATGTTATTTTAATGGGAAGAGACGGTGGAGGAGGGGTTAAGATTAGAGGAAGATTATATAGTAAAGTATAGATATTTCTAGCCAAAAACAATCATAAATATCTATCTACTTTTTTATGTTTTTGAAAAGTATAGATATATTTCTTAACTCTTTGTTTGATTCTATAAACTTGTTTTGACTCATACTGCCAATCAGTTTTACTGTGTCTTATTGTTCATCTAATTCACAGTGGGAATCTTGCTTTTTTGTTTTTTTAGTAATGTGTTACCCTTTTCTTTTGCTAATCTTTAGAGGTACAAATTAGCTTGATTTTGATTAAAAATGAATTGAAGGTAAAATGATTTGTATCTATTGTTCCAACAACCTCTTCATTTCTAGGTTATAATTTCTTTTCTCCTTTTGTTTATTTAAGAATTTTATTTTTTAAATTTTCTGCTTTTATGTTGATTTGAATGTTTTTTATGTTGATTCAACTCTTCATTTCTAGGTTATAATTGGACTGACCGTGTTATGGAATTATATGTTAGAAATAAGACATCCATATCCTAATTTACTAGTATTGAATTTTTCATACTTGCATGATAATGTTGTTTAATGTATATGTTTTAGTTGTTTAGATATCATGATTGCAAAATCTTAATCCAAGTTTTAATTTAGCAAATTGGATTCTAAGTATCCCAATTTTACAATCAGGTCTTTAACATTCGTTAACGTCGACGTATTGGCTCCTAATATTAACAATCGATTGGTTAACAAGTAGATAGACCTGATTGTAACAATTGAGATATTTTAAACTCTAATTTGAGGAGTGTCCGTGCTTCATAGGTTATTGATGCAATTTAAATTTAAATCATACTGTTGTGGAAGAGCTAGCATATGTGATTACAGCCTCTTTTTTGTATGAAATTGTGTAGTTTTTCCCTATTGAAGCTTTTTCTTGTTATGCAGCGACAGCAACACTGACAAGTGAGCATTAGTTCTTCTCAAAACCTGTGACATTTGATTGGCGATAACTGCTAGGAAGCTTGGAGGTACTTCTAATCTTTAGAAGGAAATAATTATTAGTATTCATTGCAGAATTATTGTGGAATACAATGGAGGTATGTGCTGAAAGTACCCATTGCAATGAGAAACAGACTTTGAAGCATTCTAAACCTGCAGATGAAGGAAAAAGATCAAGTGAAAACACCTGCAGATGTTCTCGTCCAAATGGGAAGCAACATTTGAAGCAAACTTCCACTTTTGTCAACCATGGTGAGTCTTTTGTGATCATGGTTTTGCATTAGCTTATCACAATGGTTCCACACGATTATAATTTTTATTCTGTTGTTTAAAACCTAATATTGGTGAATATATTATGCAGCTGCAATAAAGATTGATGCTATATTATGCAGCTGCAATAAAGATTGATGCTAATATTATGCAGCTGCAATATTATGTATACCTGACAGCCAGAAAGTAATTTTTTTCTCTCCATATCTATTAAAAATTGATGCTACCCTTTTCAATCTTGAAGTTTTCATTTATGTGTTAGCAACAGGCGCCCAATTAGGGATGTGTATGTTTGAAGAAAGAATGATGTGCTCAGAGGTGTGTTAGCTCTGTAGGTTAGGTCTTGTTAGCTAAAGTTGAGTTAGTTTGCTCTCTAACTTTGGTAGCTGATGTTGGATATAAATGGAGGTAGATAATGTAAATGGATTTAGTTAGTTGGTTAATACTTATTAGTTTCTTTTGGAGGGAGACACACCCTTTGGTATTGAGTTATAGAGGGATATTCAATAGCATTCCCATGTTCTCTTTCTGTTATTCCCTAGTTTATAGTCCAATTCTATCAAAATGGGACAACTGCTTTAAATTTTAAAGTTATGGCTATGATTGTTTGTGTGGAGATTTGGAGTTTTTTTAAATAAAAAAAATCAGAAATGTCTTTATTCTAATTTTTGAAAATACTGGTCTGATTAACATCATTTTGTCGAGTGTGCCATTATGTTTTCTTTGAAAGCCTAATTAATTATTTACTACTTAAAATGATATTCAAGATTGAAGAAGAAGAAGAAAGAAGACTAGAAGCGGCAATTGAAGAAGCAGAGACAAAATGCTGAAGTATGTGTCCTTCAAGTCGAAGAATGAAGTACTTTCTGAGTTTTCGTTGGTAGATATATGTAGTGAAGTAATGATGACGTGAAATTTGTTCTCCATCTGGTATGATTTCTGAATTTTCTTTGTAATTATTGTGATATGTCAGACCCATTTTACAAGCTGCAACTCTCATTTTTCTTGCTTAATTTTCTTCTTTAGCAATGAGGTTCTTTTGCCTTATATGTGAAATTCACATTGGGTATATCACTTGGATAGAAAAGAGCATTATGTTCAGTGAAAAAGGGTATTGAAAGTTTTAAACTGAATTATTTATGTTTGGTAGCTTTAAACTTTGATGATAACTAAATCTTTGATTGATTTAATGGTTCAAACAAAATGTCACTGTGTATATTTGAGATGTTCCTTTGAGAATGAATGTAGGTTGTGTGTAAAACTAAAAGACCAAATGATGAAAACAATAGGTCCTGCTTGACTAATATTAATTAATATATTGTAGTGTTTCTAATTGATATGTGCTGGTTTCTTAATTCCTATATAGAACAACTATTTTGTATCTTACTATGCTTTGTTTGCGTGTTTTTTGTTAAGTAAGTCATTGTGCTTTTGTTTTGTTTTAAGTCTTATAATAGGTTGAAAGAAGCGGAACTACAAATTTGGGACCAATAGTTATTTTAAAGACATAGAGTGTCAAAGTTTAACAATAGGGGTGAGAACTTTAAGGGTAGTTATGTATTCAAACCACACATATTGAGTTGGGAAAATTCTTGGGACATATCGGTTTTTTCACGGATTCCTTCGGTCAGTTTGAGCTGTTTGGTTGGAGGTTTGGAGGGTGGATCAGCGGCTGTGGGGTGTGTCAGTAGGTGTGTTTGGTTCGCTTTGTAGGTGGATTGGATGTGCGCTGTTTACGGGCGGTCTCAGCGGTGTTTTTAGCAGAAATTCTGCATCTGTTTCTGGTGTTTTGTACTGCTATTTGGCGCACCAGCAGCTGTGTGACAGCAACATTTTTGCTGTTGCAGCAACGGCTGATCAGTTTCCTAGTTTGCTTTGTATGCCTACCCGTTTAGTACGTCTTGTGCCGGGTGTGTTTCAAAAAAAAAAAATAGACGTCTAACTTGGTGTCTTTTTAATGAGACTGTGTATTTTATTTTTCCTCTAACTTTGTAGCTGATGTTGGATATAAATGGAGGTAGATAATGTAAATGGATTTAGTTAGTTGGTTAATACTTATTAGTTTCTTTTGGAGGGAGACACACCCTTTGGTATTGAGTTATAGAGGGATATTCAATAGCATTCCCATGTTCTCTTTCTGGTATTCCCTAGTTTATGGTCCAGTTCTATTAGAATGGGACAACTGCTTTAAATTTTAAAGTTATGGTTGTGATTGTTTGTGTGGAGATTTGGAGTTTTTTTAAATAAAAAAAATCAGAAATGTCTTTATTCTAATTTTTGAAAATACTGGTCTGATTAACATCATTTTGTCGAGTGTGCCATTATGTTTTCTTTGAAAGCCTAATTAATTATTTACTACTTAAAATGATATTCAAGATTGAAGAAGAAGAAAGAAGACTAGAAGCGGCAATTGAAGAAGCAGAGAGACAAAATGCTGAAGTAAATGCTGAACTGAAGGAACTTGAGTTAAAATCTAGCCCCTTCAAAGAATTGGAAGAGCGGTATATTTTCAAGAACAATGTGTTACTTCTAGTACCATTAAAAATGTTGAAGTGTTTCTTATGAAACTTATTTTGAGAGTGTTGAACAATGGTTGTAAATTTATTGAGAGTTTCTTATGAATTTTATGTTTTATGGTGATGAATGTATGTGATGGGTATGAATTTTTTATTGTATATTTATAATTTCCAACAAGTTTCATATGGTTTAATATAGTAAATGCAGTTGCAATATTAATATAATTAATGAAATCCGGCAGGAAATTGAACATTACATCAATAATGCTTTGAATTTCCTCACTAATTAGTGACGGACATAAAATCGTCATTAAACCATAGGTTGTAGTTTGTGGGAATTCAGTTTCGTCACAATTAGTGAGGAAATATACCCTCACAATTTGAAAGGGAAAA
Source organism: Medicago ruthenica (assembly GCA_018208015.1). NCBI lineage: Eukaryota > Viridiplantae > Streptophyta > Magnoliopsida > Fabales > Fabaceae > Medicago > Medicago ruthenica. Next base: position 32,610,270 of record CM031371.1, on the reverse strand, counting down.
CCAATCCGTCATTAAGTAGTGACGAAAATATTGGTAAATAAGAAATGAATGGTCCCTCGCTATTAGAGAGGGAACACAAATCCCTCACTAATTAGTGAAGGAATTGTCCGTTTTTCAGTGCATTTTTGCTTCATATTTAGTGACGGGTTTACATTATTAGTAACGGATTTTATCTGTATAATTAGTGACGGAATCCAAAATCCCTCACAAATATTTAGCAAGGCCAAAATTCGGAACGGATTACTAGTCGTCACAAAATCCGTCACTAAACTCGTTAGTGACGGAATTATAGTAGTTTAGTGACGGATTTATACCCTCACTAAAACTGATTTTTCTAGTAGTGGACAACGACGTGAGGAGCATGTTCTCGATATTTGCTCAGCGCAACATTATCCCCATCGAGATGGATGCTACGTTGCTGAGGTCGTCTGAAGATATTCTCAAGAGTTTGATTCGGCCGGATGAAGATGTTTAGGTAGTATTATTATGTTTTGTCATTATTTTGTTGGATTTTAGTTTAATTTTTGTTAGTTTGTTGACGATGTTGGTATTGAAGTGTCTTTTACTTAGCGTAAAGGTTTGCAAGTCTCTTTGGAAACTCAAAAGAATGAATATAACACAACATGTATTCTGCCGAATCAGCTATATAGGTTCTCACATCGAAGTCTTTCGTATAAGATGTGTGTGACAAAAGGGAATGCAGTTCTAAGATGTTGTTTTGTGCTTGATCATGTTCCTTTGTCAATTGAAACTTGTCAATTGGCAGGGCAGTATGATTAAGTTCAAAAGAATATATTGGAATGCATTCCTTTTTGTCATGACTCATCTTATATGAGGGAATTCATATAGGATGAGTGCCACAGAAGGGAATGCAATTCTAAGATGTTGTTTTGTGCTTGATCATGCTCCTCTGTCAATGGAAACTTGTCAGTTGGCAGGGCAGTATGATTAAGTTCAAAAGAATATATTGGGATGCATTCCTTTCTGTGACAACTCATCGTATATGAAGGGATTCGATGTGATAACCTATATAGTTGGTTCGGTAGAATACATGTGTTGTGTTCTCTTCATTCTTTTGAGTTTTGAAAGAGACTTGCAAATTTTTACACTAAGTATAAGACACTTCAATGCCAACATTTTTGGCAAACTTTCTTGAATTTAATTTTAATCCAACATCATGATGATACAACATCCTTAGGGATAATGTAATGTAATGTAACGTAACGCTTCGTTTATTTGAACGGAGATGAAATTATAACTTAATAAATTTGTCGTATTCTATTAATTTTGGAATTTATTACGCGTACATAAGTATTTTTAGTTATAATTTATTTTGGATCATGAATGAATTGTTGTTATTGTTGTTTCTAAGACATGACATGCTTTTAAAAAATGAACATAACATATTGTATGTTTGGGGTCTTCAAAAAAATATTATCTTTGTGCAAAATTGATGAAACATAACTTACCTAAAACAAGCGTGACTTAAGTCACGTTGTACAACGTGACTTAAGTCACGTTGATATATACCGAACGTGACTTAACTCACGCTGGTATATACCGAACGTGACTTAAGTCACGCTGAAGGTATTTTCGTCAGTTTGTATGTGAGTGGGCAATTTTGTTTGGGAGAAGAGCAATTTTCAAGAATTCTTACAGTCTTTCGAATGATGTTGGGTTGGTCCATTTGAATTTTTTATTTGGGCCAAACCTTTGAAAATATTGAGCCTTGTGTGATCGACTTTATGAGCATTTTAGTACCATTGACCAATTGGAACGTTGCAAGGATAAACATAAGTTTCATTCAAGTGTGGAGGAATCTAAGGACTCTTTCCTTGAGGAGGCGCATAAGCTTTCAGTTGATAAGAAGACTTTGACTTGCCCTTATAACTTGCAACATTTGTTCCAACTAACTCATGTTTAGGAATCATAGTCATGCATCTAGCCTTCATCAATCCAAATCTATTGATGTAATTATCTTTTTTCAATGAAGATAATGATTCATATATATATATATATATATATATATATGTTATCATGTACGGGCATATGTGTATCACGCAGGACAAATGTTAGACACTATGTTTGGGACAACGTGTATAACGTGCTAACAATAATTAAGAGAATAACAGTAAATAAACATAAAACAATAAAGGAGGCATATAGAGTTTGGTAACCCATTTCGGTGCAACATCACCTGCGTCTAGGGGGCATTTACCCGAGAAAGGAAATTCACTCTTAATAGTATTAGTTCACCTAGCCTTATATGAACAAACCTTGTTCAATGTCTTCTTCACCTAATACTACCCGCGTATTTCTATCTAGGACTCCCCCTAAATATGATAAACCCTTCTCGCTTTCTCTCAATCACTCACCATAGTGATTGACTCAATTACAGTTACAATAAGGTAGGAGAACAACTCCAATACACAAACCAACTCTTGCTAGATGCACTAGATTGGTATACAAAGAACAAATTACAACTCAACTAAAAACAAACCAATGGCGGCACATAAAGAGGTATGCAAAACACAAAGACTCAAAACAATGAAACCCTAAAACTCAAATCTTCAATGACGGCTTCGATACTTGTTGTTAGGGTTGAGTCTTCCTCATATAGCCATTGTTCTGTATGGGCTTTTTCTTCAGTGGGCAAAATAATTCAGGTATCAATAATTATATTTTCAGTGACAATCTTCTAGAAGCACAAAATATATTTTAACCAAATCAATTTTGGAAATAACTTGAAGTGCACGCCAATATAAACCGACAACAAGTAAGCTTCTAGAAACATCATGTAACTTGGAGCACAAGTAATTTAACCAAAGCTTCTAGAATATACGTGAAAACCATTACTCAAAAGTATGCGAAATACGGCACATCACCTTGAGTCAAGATGTTGTAGTATATGCTAGAACATCTTACACCACATCTTGTCTGAACGTGTTGTTTTAACAAAATGAAGCCAATCAACATCCAAAAACACAACAGTATTAAATATGATTTCAAAAAAATAATTCAAAATTGTGAGGGATACACATGATTTGGCTTAAAAATCAGGACAAAAAGTATTGATACACACTATTTGAAGGAACGTTGTTTGATGAATTTTTTTAGAGAGACTAAAAATAAAATCTGATATATTTATAAGGGTCTTGCTAACGAGTGCCCTAATGACACTCTTTAAGGATTCCTAATTAAGAAATTATTCATTGAAAAAACTTAATACTTTAATTTCTGATGCTTTGAATGCACAAGTTTCCATGAAAACTTACTAACTAAAGTCGTTAAAGAATGCTCTCAAGACACTCGTTAACATTTCCCTATTTATAATGATCATAAACTTATTTAACTCTACTTTATATTTATGTTAAGATCCTATGTTTTTAATTTGAAATTGTAATATATATGTACCACTTCATGTTTGTCCTAAAGGATGAAGATAAAATTTTAGTTTTTTAAAACTGTAAATTGTTATAGAAAATAAGGATCGATAGAATAATCACAATCCTTCCATGGGATATTCCAAGTTTCTAAAACTAACTTGGATTCATGAATTGAAAGTCGCTATCATGAAATATATTTAGCTACCTTCCTTATAACTACTCTCATCGTTTCAGTACAAGGTCCTGCTTACTCTATGCATTTTTTTCCACAATTCTGAATTCTTTCTTGGGTTAGGAATATATCATTAATTCATTTACATCACCTATATGTCAATTCCACTTTGAGGTTCTACTGAACAATTTGTTTTTTAATATTTATTAACCACTAACACAATTACTTAATTTTAATGTTGGTGTGTGAGGTGCAACTAAGTTATTCAAGTAAAACTTAACAATTGTAAAATAGAAGTAAAAGTTGACTTATTCAAGATTAGTTACGTAGTTAATTAATCATATTTAATCTATATATTTTCAATTGAAAAATTATTTCTGTTGTCTAAATTATCATTCATATACTAACTAACTAAAATTGATTTTGCTGGCCGCCACAACTCTGTACTAAGAAGCAAAACCAAAACATGCATGAGTGAAAAAAAAGTTTGAAAATAAACAAATTAATTAATAAGTGGTATTAGTTCTAGATTTCTACAAGTGCTTGGAATTTTTTTGCTGTCAGGTCTAAAACACTAACAACTCTAATCTTTACACACCAAATCCCATTATAATATCATTTCAAGCACTGGTAGTGGGTAAAATACTTGGTCAAAAAAATAAAAATAGTAGTGGGTAATACCGAAAAATGTCCTGAAGTTTTTTTTGACGTGAATATGTCATGAAAATTGATTTGTAGCCTTTTATTACTCTAAACTTTTGACAAACTTGCTTGTCGCTAAAGAATGTTTCCTCCATGAAACAGTTGATTCCAACATTAAATATACTAAAGTTTCTTCTCCAAAAATATATACTAAAGTTAACATTCCAATTTTTACATATATTTTTAAAAAAGTAGACAATGTATAACGTGTCCATTTTGTATATGTGCATTTGTAAACACAAAATTACATCCAAGTCCTTTAAGTTTAAAATTTTTGTGTATTGATCCTTTAATTATTATTTTTTTATAGATCTTTGATGTTAACTTTTGTTCCGTCTAGAGATGAACAACATTCAGATGTCAATTCATCACGTCTCACACTAAAGATGAAAGAATCACTATTTTCGATTCGTAAATTCGAGATACTCTGGTTTTAAGGTTTTTAAATTTGCATTTAAAGAAGCAGAAGTGAAGGGTGAAAGGAAATGGACGAGTTTGACATGTCTACGTAAGTTTTCTCAATATTACAATGTTATGCGTACTTTTTTTTAGCTATTAATAGGACTAGCCGTGCAAACACAATGTAACATAAAAAACCAACTTAACAAAAAAAATATATTAAAAGACCAATCCAAAAATATGCTCAAAATTTAAAAACTATGTCCGTAATTTTACTTTTTAAAATACTCTTGTGTAGTAGATATGTGTGTTCAATTCTGACTTCTCGTCTCATAAGACACTTACTAGTTTAATTATGAGTATATTTATGAAAAAAATTATATATAATCTAAAATGGTATTTATACTTTGGAACAATTATTTTCTCAATTATAGTTTATATTTAATGTGTTTGGTTTCATGTTATACAGTGTCAAAAATTGTTTTAGATGTACAAAATTGATTTTGACTTATTTGGGTGATTAATATTTAATTGATTTTGCCTCTATAATTAATTGATTTTAACTTGAAACTATGATTTAAATTTTTTTACTCTAAACATAATTTTTACACTCTAAATTATTGTTCAATTTACTTTACGTGAATAAATTTATTGTTCAAACATAAACCACTTCATACTCAACTGATCATGATTGTTTACTAAAATCAATATTGAATTAATTTATTTAAAATCAATTTTTATTATTGTAGAAGCAAACAAACATTTAAAATATAAAGTAGTCTATGATATCAATGGCTTCCCCCTTCCTATAAATAGATGCTTAACTAGCTAGCTTCCCACACAGCAACATTCAATTCTACCAACAACTCAAACATACATACAAAATGGGAGTTTTTTACTTCATCGTTGCCTTATTGGCTTTAGCATCCTCTGTTGGTTTTGCCTATGACCCCAGCCCATTGCAAGACTTTTGTGTTGCAATCAATGATACCAAAACTGGTGGTATATATTTGCTGTTCAATTGTTCAAAATAAATGAATACCTCCATGTTATTACAGTTTTTTGTGTATAGATGATTGCATATCTAAAACATGTGGCAAACTTGAGTATTTATACACCTAAAATTATAGTAATTGATCTTTTTTTTTGTTGGTTAAATGATGATGAATTTTATGCTTCTATATTAACTAATTAGAAAGTGTCAAAAGTTCATTATAATAATCAAGTTTTCTTGTGATTTGGTTTTCTAATTTTCAGTGTTCGTGAATGGAAAATTTTGCAAAGATCCTAAGCTTGCAAATGCGGATGATTTCTTCTTTCAAGGATTGGGACCTGGGAATACTTCAAATCCACTCGGATCAAAAGTGACTCCCGTAGCGGTTAATGAAATATTAGGACTCAACACACTTGGTATATCTTTGGCTCGCATTGATTTTGCACCAAAAGGTCTAAATCCTCCTCACACTCACCCTCGAGGTACTGAGATTCTTGTAGTTTTGGAAGGTACACTTTACGTTGGATTCGTTACCTCGAATCAAGATAATAACCGTCTCTTCACCAAAGTATTGAACAAAGGTGATGTATTTGTGTTTCCAATTGGTCTCATTCACTTCCAATTGAACGTTGGTTATGGGGAGGCTATTGCCATAGCTGGTCTTAGTAGCCAAAACCCTGGAGTGATTACCATTGCAAATGCTGTGTTTGGATCTAAACCACCAATCTCTTTGGAAGTTCTCACCAAAGCCTTTCAAGTGGATAAAAATGTAATCGACTATCTTCAAAAACAATTCTGGTACAACAATAGCTAATTGTGCTTGAACGTTGGACACGTGATTTTCTTAAGCTTACCTCATGTTGAGTCTAAGAAAATTTGACTAATATAGCAAATAAATGCATGAGGATATGCAATATGGTTGTTTTCTTTTGTCACCTTTGTTTTGTGTGTACTTTAGCTTGTTTGATTGATCATGCAAGTATAAATAAATAGTATTTTGTTCCTGCTTTGGTACTTCATATTGCTTTTTGTCCTTACCACTATTAGAAACATTCTTAGACATGCTCTTCAAGATAGAGGTATAATACTTTATATGCAACCTTAGACGTTGAGTTCATATAGAAGGAAGAGATAACGCATCCTGTCCCACAAAAATAAATAACGCATCCTGACAGAAAAAAAAAATGCATCTTGTCCCTATTTAAATTAAAGGACCACTTTTCCCCGCGCTAGAACCCAAAGTCATGCATTCGTACATCAGAGACCCTCTAATCAAGATTGGACAGTTCAAATTAAAACTCGATAGTTTAAATTATAAAATAAAAAATCAAATATGCATTTTATTGAAATCAAGATCAAACGGCCAATATCAACCTGACTACGTGTTTTGATTGACGGCAGAGAATCCAGATTTCTAAATCAAAACAGGCCCCTTAAACAAGTATCATGGAAGATTTAATTTGTGGAAAATTCTCAAGAATATGAAGAAGGATCAAATTATAAAGATGTAACTAAGATTTAACCATTTTCAATAAAAATGCTCATGACATTAATCTTCATACGCCATTTTTTTTTGAAAGGATTAATCTTTATACGCCTTAATGACATACAATTAATTAATATTTATATAAATTTTATATAGATGATATATATGATATTAACTTTTAATACAACGGTAAATTTTGTAAAATAGGTATCCGATAAAAAAATTATTGGGTAGTGTAATATTACTCAAGTGTTACGCCATTGAGCCTTGCTAATCTCGGCATGTCACAACCACATAATATAATTTTATATTTGCATAAAAAAAGCATAGAGAAGGTTCACATGATATTAGTTTTCAAGACAACAATTCATTTTGTAATAAAGATGTTTGGTAAATGCTATTGACGAGTGTAACAATATTCAAGCATTACACGAGTATAATGCCATCTTTATGACTGTAGAGATATATGATCAATTGACACCAAATGTTGAAGTAAAAGCAACAACCATTTACATGAATATGGTTGAGATTCTGATTTTCAAGTTGACATGAAGAAGCTAAAAACAAAAATATTTTTTTGATTTATTTTATCTCATATAAATAAATAAAAAATAATTAGATTAAAATGTTAAATTTCCATAGTTAAAACTTCCATGAACAAGACAATAATTAAGAAATAAATATGTTAAACCTCTCCACCCATTCAAAGCCACAATATTAGATTTTCGAAATCCTATTAACACTAACATAATATACATCAAAGTTATGGGAAATATGACTGCCAAGGTTGAATCAATTGTCAAAAAAAGGCTGAATCTAATGAAATGGATTAGTCTTCCACAACTTGAGGAGCTAATATTAAATCATGACTACACCATGTCTTTATATTAAGTGTCCGTCAGTGCTCCAAATAGAATGATATGAGCAAGTCTTAGATGGACATAAAATTAAATGTAAAGTTTTTGGGCACACACAAACAAAAAGACATATCCCCCCTGAATGTAAAATCATTTTTTTTTCTTTTTAAAAAAATATCTCTTTTTGTGTGTACCTATACACTAAACATTTGGTCATACAAAAATAGCTTGGATTGCATACATTAGATTTAGAGCAAAAAATATAGAAACCAACAAGTAATAATAGGGCTAAAATACACAAAGATTAGCCTACTCACGACTCATGTAATAGAAACAAAAAAGTATAGATATCTTCAACCGACTCTAACTTGAGGTGAAGGTTTAGGATACACAAGGGAATGTTTTTGGGTACCATACAAAAAGTTTTTTTAGCCATTAAATTAAAAGGAATATTGATCCTTATTATAGTATCTCTATACTATATCTTTTTCACCTTTACATCACTATTATTCACCTTAACATCATCACCCTTTTTGAAATCTTCTTCAGTAATCTCTTCCAACGAAGCAGAATCAGAAATCTCACCTTCTTCAACATCCTCAACTTCTTTCCTCATTTCAATCAAATTCTTCGATTTTTCAAAATCCAAACACGATCCAAAAACCATGAATAATGAATCACACACAAAACAACAAATCACACAACAACAATACAAACAAAAAACCGTTAATCGGTTTCGGATCCAAAATTGAACAAAAAATTTAGGTTAATAATTAATAAATTAAGGTTACAAATTTTCAATTTCCGATTTGGATTCTTCAAGATCTATTTAGATTCGATAATGTTACAACAAAATCCGTTATTCGCGGTGGCGGATCAAGTTTCCGGTGATCGGAATTTTCAGATCCGATGAAGAATATTCGATGAGATTATGAATGATAAGGTTTTACTTTGGAATCTTTTGATGTTTGAATATGCAAAGATTGGTAATTTTAGAGAAAGTTTGGGTCTTTTTAAGAAAATGCAGAAGTTGGGAGTTGCAGGAGATTGTTATACAGTTACTTGTGTTTTGCAGTGTTTTGCTGCGTTGAGAAAAGTTCAGGAGTGTAAAAGGGTTACTCAAAATTAGTGGCGGTTGGAGGATGAGAAAGATATAGTATAGAGAGACTATAATAAGGATCAATGTTCCTTTTAATCTAATGGCTACAAAAACTTTTTGTATGGTACCCAAAAACATTCCCTTGTGTATCCTAACCTTCACCCTAACTTGATATTGAAAGAAGGCGCCATCTACTGTGCACAAACATATCATATCGTGTACCATGCACAAGTAACTTTTACCAATAGATCAAAATGTTCTACAGTGTATTATAGTAGACCACCTACATCATATTATTTTCTATATCTCCCTCACTCTAGTTGACGCTCTTCTGTCACACAATTTTGAGAAGCAACAAAGAAATTACAGAATCAAAATCCAAAACTCAACAACGTCAAATACAACTCCTATCAAAAACACAACATATGATTAATAAGATATCAGATCTAGCTTTTGAAGGTAAACCACCAACAAAACAATAAAAGTTTCAGATATGAAACTCACAAACGTGTTCTTTGTTCTCATTACTGCTTTCTTCGTTCATGTATTATAAAAGTTTTTTTTATAATAATACATTTAAATCTATACTATATATAAAGAAAATAGCATGTTTCGACTCTTTTGGGCTGACTTTTTCTCTTTCTAAAATTACCTTCAACTTTCAATACAAATAACGCATATGACAAATAGATAAGAGTAAATTCAAATATTAAAATAAAAGGGTAACAAACACAATATGAGTATATATGTCCAGTTTTTTTTTTCATTATCCTTTAAAAAGTGTAACAAACTAGATGAGTATATCTATACTTACTTTTTCATTATCCCAATTATACCCTTAAACAACTTTTTCTATAAATAATGATTGTCGTTGATGTCATTACAAAGATAAGAATTTAGATTATATTTTGTTGTTATATTGTTGGTGTCATTGAAATAGATAAACATGATTAGTTTAGTTTGTTATAATTTGAGTGCAATAAGCATTTATATTTTTACTTTTAATCAAAATCAAAATTTCATAAAAAGACACCGTTCATAATTTTCAAACATTAACACAATAAAAATAGCGGAAAGACGGACACGTGAGTGCCCGTCTTTTCGCTAGTATATATAAAACTTGAGTTAATGACAATGTTCAACACAAAGTACATGATATACAATAAGAACATTTTTAAAAAATAAATTATTCATATTTATTTGAGTGAGCTGGTTTGATAGGTCTAAAAGGTTTTCTTTGTGGCCTGAAGTCTGACCTTTATAACTAAATAGTTTTTTTTTCAGCTTTGTCTATTAAAAAAAAAGTGATCTAGGTTAGAAGTAGACTCACACATAGACCTTTGTTGGCTGACATGACCTATTTTTACTCCTATACACAAGTGAAATAAGTCTTACATCATGTACAATGTTGTTTTCACCAATGAGTCAATAAGTATCACCATTAAATTAAATGAAAGTGATGAAGTTTATTGATTCAATGATAACAAATAAACTCTTGCATAGTGCAAGATTAACTTACTTGAGTTAAACAAAGCATGTGAAGTCTGAATACTCCAAAAATGGAGACATATCTATATTGGATACATATCAAATATCAATACTTTGCGGATACATACCCTAGAAGAATCAAAACTAGTTTTTTTTTTAAAAAAAATATTTTATCAGATACTTATAGAATAATTCACAATACATTATATACTTATAGAATACTTCACATATACATATCATTGAAAAAATTAAGGTAAAAAAAGGTTTATACAGTTGTGAGAATTTAGTAGAGAGGTAGATGATTACATTCAAAGTGTAAATCAGTAAAGTTGTCATGTTCATTCACGAATTTTTTGAGTGATATTAATGAGAGAGAAAAACCAAGTCGATCGACGTTAAACAAGAGTTTTTTTAACGCTTTTGTGAAATCTCAAAATAGAGATGACAATAAATTATTATGATTTTTGTGTTTTGATCACTATTTTTATTTTATTTTTTAAATTGTGATCTTTATATTTTGTATAATAATGAAGAAGTTCGAAGTACCACTTGTACAAACAAGAACCCCCCGTGTCACATGATTTCTTCTTTAAATAGACATAAGATCTATGAAACAATTACTTAGTAGATTTTGTGAAACGACCTCCATGATCCTAAACTATATCTTATTTGAGATCTAAAACCCAAAATAAATTATGATTTGGGTTTTGATCACAATTTTTTATTAATTTTTTTAAAATTGCAATGTTTCTTATAGTAATGAAGAATAATCAATGCATATACCTTTCAAGTATTTTACATACTTACAAGTTTTTTTAAATTCAAAATTTTCGCATCTTCGTCCATACCACGTATCCAAACTTCATAGAACAAAAGCCTTCATAAAAATGTTATAAGAGTAATAAAAAAACCTGTAGAAGTTTTTTTTTAAAAAATTAACTTTCAAAGAATATATAACATTGTCACAAATGTTAGCTATTACATATTTGTTTGACAGAACCTATACCAGTATATATGACTTTTTAAATACGATGATAAATATCAACCATTTAAAATTTTAAGAGTAAATTACACTCTTCTTCCATCAAAGATACTTGAGTTACACTCCCCCTCCTCTTATGTTAAATTATACACTCATTTTCCCTCTTAGGGCCCGTTTGGATTAGCTTATTTTAGAGCTTATATAAAACAGTTTATGCAAATAAATAAGTTTTTATGTATTATTTATAAGTTTTTAAGATAGTTTATGAAAAAACAGATTATGAAGATACAATTTTCGTTACTGAGAGCTTATAAATTAAAATAAAAGCTAATTTATTTACATAAGTTATTTTTCATAAGCTCAAACCAAACGGGACATTATTCAAAACATATTAGAAAACATTTCACTCCCCTCCCCTAAGAGAAGCTTGAATTACATTTCCCTCCCCTCTTATGTTAAAATCTACACTATACTCCCTCAATAATTTTTTTTTATTTCTAATAATATAGAAAAAAATAATATTCTAACACACTTCCAAAAAAAATAGTATTGCAGATCTATTTTAATATAATCAATATTTAAAATACATATTTCGTTTGCTATTTTTTAACATATAGTTTTAAACCCTATTATACAATATAAAACAACCCAAAATAAAATTAAAATATGTGAAAAATTACTAAAGACAATAAAATATTGTTATTTAAAAGTTAATTTTATAAAATTATAAAATTAATAGCAAAATATTTAAATTTAATTATCATTGACATTTATATTATAAAGAAATAAATTTATTTTTCTTTATGGTGGTCCAAAATTAGTATATATCATAAAAATATTTATTTATGTTAAATGGATTAAAATGTAGTACATATTTAATTATTAAAGGATGAAGTTGTAATTCAAGCATCTTATAAATTTTACGACACGGATGACTCTTTAACACAGGCTCCGAAGGCACAAAGCAAAAGCAAGCATCTTCTAATAACATAAATATAATAAATACGTCACAATTTCTTCTTTCTTACCAATACAAGGCAACCCAACAACTGTAACCAAATACGCGACCCAATTTCGAGTAACTAAATTACAACAATGTATATTCTTTGGAATTTTTGGCAACCCTCGAACATGTGGGGTTAACTACAATTTCCTCTTGATTTTCTTATCTACATTCCCTCTCTAATACGGTATTCCTATGTCTATTTATCATAAGGACATTCATTATCATTTTCAGTGACCTTAAAATGCTGCGGCCGTAGACCAGAGCAATGCAGATTCCACATTTTAAAATATGCTCTGTCGAGATTTCTCACCTATAAAATTTTCAGCATAGAATCTCAGGTTAAGTAACCGTATAGGCAACTGAAAAATTAAATTGTACAAAATATGATTTGAACTCACCCATCGGTTTGTGTCAAAGAGAGGACAGGTCAGACGCACAGATTTGAGCTTGTCGGTTAGAGCTTGAAGCTTTGGGCGATTCAGAGCAAGTGATACAGCTCTATCTTCATACTCTTTCATACTACATGGTTTCATGGAAGTTCAAAATTACGCATGCAAGGAATTAAAAAAAGAAAAATTCAACTCCATTAGGCAAAAGCACAAAGGCACAATCTAAATTTACAAGGGAGATTAGGAAGTCTATATTCTATATCATCAACGGAACTCAAGCAGCAACTGACAAAACATTAAATTGGAAAACAGCTCACCTGCTGACAATCATCTCCTCCCCCAGTCCAGTGGAAATACAGAGTGAGCCAGCAACCCTAGTAGCCATTTTCTCAAGAGGCAGAGTAACCATAGGCAGACCTGCCCATAGTATATCTGTTCCTGTAGTATGTGCATTGCATAAAGGCCTAAAAGAAAACATAATCAGTATATGTATGTCTAAAGAAAACTATTTAAGTGACAGAGCAACAGCAACTGCAGACTGACGAAACAAAAAAACATGTAGATGAGGAGAATTACGTGTCAAGAAATAAGTCTGCTAAGGAACTCCGTCTAATGTGTTCACCCTTCATTGCAACATCTGTGAAGATAATTTGATCAGGTTGTACCCCTTGTGCAGCAGCATCTGAAAGAAGTACAATAATTATAGAGGAAGTCCACAAACAAATTAAGTAGCACATACAAATAGGAAAAATAAAATCTCCCAGTGGTTTTGACATGGATAATGCCCACTGAAGAATTGATTAAAAAAAAAAAAAACCAGACATTACAAACACACACACACACATTTAAGTGTGTTGTGTCATTGTGTGAAAGTATTATGAAAACAGGCACACGTACATGCCCTCAGTCTCATTTCTCCTGCTGCAGGAAATTTCAAGAGCCAAAGCGCGCTGTTGGGTACACGTTTAAGTATATTGCACCTAAAACAACACAAACATAAGCAGACATGTAAAGGATGATATGCCAAATATTGAAAACAAAAAATACACATGGAAATCATATCTACACAAGAAATAGCTTCCTAACATTACCATGTATTAAATATTTCAGGATCCATCTTGTAAAGTTGATTGAAGCATGCAAATAAAAACTTATCCTCAGGTAGACCATAATCTGATCGTTTGGGCTGACAGTTTGGATCTAACACATCCTGATTTTTCTGAATAAACAAGTTACCCAGGGCAAAGACATTGAGCGCCATGTATAGTCAACATACATACCTTACAACATGTACATAATTTTATCCAAGTTCATAACCAAACCTGTTTATAATCGTTTACAAAGTAGCAATGTGGGAGATGGACAATCTTTTCAGAGTAGATATGTGCATACTGAAGAGGTGAAACAAACTACAAGAGAAGTAGCAATAATTCAGAAAGCATGTAAATGTGTAAATGAGTTAATAAGATGGCCTGGTAACACCTAATATTGCTAACCTCATCAGTGACTAAGTAATCTATGTATGTAGCTCCGGTTGTGCCAGGAAATCCCATATATGAAACTTGAACTGGTGCAGGTTTCATAGCAAATATCTCATTTCTCGCACCCTGAAAAAAGGAGGTCAATTGCACCATGCAATCAGAAATAACCAAAAGATAGAAAATATACCTACACAATTCAAAGCCTTTACTCAATAAGTAAGATCAGCTATATAAATTCACCAGGCCAGGATCTTGGTCTGGTTCCATATATATAAACAATCAAAGCTTTTACCCACCAAGTAGGATTAGCTATATTTATCAATTAGGTTCATAATGTCCTTTTATGAATAATAGTATGGACCAAAAATTAATTCACAGATAAAAATAAAATTAATAACTAGGGATTTATATTGTAAACAAAACATACATGGATGTATAATCATATTTCATCATCAAAATTGCTAAGCATGATTAAACGTGAGGGACAACTCTATTTTAGCACAAAACCAACAGAGTATAATGATAAAAAAAAAAAAAACATGAGTTGGATTTGACAATGGCTGAAATTTCCTTCACAATGCCAGTCGGTAACCTCAATATTATAATATGGTGACTTGCCATTGGCACACAAGAAAAACTTCACCTACGTGTATCCAAAAGAGCACTGAATAGTTTGAATTATAGTTTTTATTGGACGCCCTCTTAACTAATTGGCTATTCTCCCTCTCTTCTATACCTTCCTTAATCCTTACTGGTGCTGCTTCTATGAATATCCAGAGTAGACACCCAAACCACATGAGACAAAGCCATACCATCTATACTATAATATTAGGAGCAACATTACCCTACTTCTTATCAAAGGATATTCACTAATCCTGTCTTGTTTTGTGTGACCACTCATATCATAGTATTCTCATCTTAGCAGCAACACTATTTTTATTTTCTTATTAACTATTTAGAGTCCAACACTTAATTCCATACAATATTGTATTGTAAATCTTATAGTTGTGATAAAGAAATCTTTAAGGTTGAGTAATAATTTGTTGTCACATATTACATCTGAAGCATTCCTCCATTTCACATACCCTTCACGGATGAAAGTACTAAACACAAAATTAGAACTGAGTTCAATCATCCATAAATATAACTTCAAATTAGCAAACAAGTAAAACAAAACTAACTTTGACATTAACAACAGCCTTATTTATGAATTTTGATTAGTTAAGGGAGCTACCTTTGTATAACCATTAAGGTTGATAAGGATTTGAATCTTATCCTCGTTGATCAATTTTGCTATCATATCTGATGTCATGGCAGATACATCTACAAAGTGCTCTGCTTCAGATTGAATACGCTGTCTCCATTCAGTACCATCATTTGGACTCAAGGCATAACAGAATACCTATACATGTATACATTGTCAATACATAGAGAACAGAAGAATATTTGGAAGACAACAAGATTTAACAAAACCAAGTTAAATACCTCCACATTCTTTCTGTTGTGCATACCGAAAACAGATCCCATGAGATGTGACAATGGGTGATTACCAAAGTCACTACTCACATACCTGCAGTCCAAAAATTTCCCATGTAATTAAAATTGTTACATATCTCTCACAAGGGGGAAATCATTCAGAGATTTTGCAAAGTAACAATAACATACCCAATCCTCAGTCTTTCATAACCTCCCTCCTGCTTGATTGGAATAGGAGCAGGATGGCTAAACGGTGGAAGAGAGAAACGAGATGCAATTACAGAGCAGTGTGCAGCATATTTGCGGCTGTGAAGAGACAAAGGACATTAAAACACGCATAGTGAGAATATCATAGAGCATTCCATTTGTTATTGAGTAGATCTTCTGTAAACAAATTAATTGTACCTAATTTCCAGAGCAAGCATTGGGTCAAGTGGATATGCTATTGCATGGAAAGGCTGGACACTAGGAAGAACTGACATCTGAAAAATAGAAAAACAAAATAACTGAGGAATATTCAAAGAAACACGCATGTTCATATTATATGTTGATTTATTAAAAAAATATTCAAAATTGTATACGAATTGTTCCCGACATTAATTTGTCTTCTGATAATCCCTTCTACTTCCTTGAACATTTGATCACGATCCTCCCAACAACAGACACACTGCATTATTGCAAAAGATTATACTGAGATGCAAAGAAACTGTGTATATTACGATACATTAGACGCAACGAACATGTTAGGATAATGGAGTGATAACAAAGGAAATGCCCAAGACTAAACAATAACTAATAACAATGAGAAACAACCACGAACAACAGATCATAACAATAAATGCATCATTGAAATAATTATTTCATTTCAATCATTATGCTGAATAGTATATCCAAAATCAAGATGACAGGAGAATATCATATACTCCAATCAGGTCAAACAGACAGCAAGCAAGGTATACTACCATTTCATTCCAAGCGAATGACCCACCAATACAACGACCACTTCCATATTTGAAAAGAATAGCATCACCAAGAATGAACCAGTGATTAAGGCAAAAATAATGGGTTTCTAACTTTGTTGTCAATGCGGAATTGCGGCGCGGCCAACCCAAAAATTGTAGCGGAGCGGCGAGGGGAGCGGGCACTATTTAAGCAACGTGGACACTAATACTAAAAAATATATTACCAATTAAGGTCTGAGAAAGTATGAAAAAAATATACTTAGCTAATATAAATGAAAAGTTAAAGATAATTAAATGATTTTTAGCATTGATATAAAATGGAATATATAAAAAGTTAAATATTTATTTATAAATAATTAATATTCATATAATTTATACTGTATAAATAATTTATATTAAATATTTATTTACTGATACCAATTATACACAAGTTATTATTTTGTTATTAATATTTTACTATTCAATTATTGGTCTGTTATTAATAAATAAGACTATATTAATCTAATTATGTTACTATTACTACTATTGTTTTTTTTACCATTAAAACACTTCACATGTTGCTCTCAAAAAAAAAAACTAACGTGTTTTAAGTCCACTATACTACAAATCTGGTTATACTACCATTTTGATTGGGCCTAAAGGGCCCATATAAGTCTTCCTCATACTTAACCCCAGATCTAATCCTTCAAACATGGAGCACCGCAGCCGCATAAACAACCAACAACGACCTTCTTTCACTTTGCTTCTTCTCAGTTTTTCACAGTACAATCAATCTTCTTCACAGTTGTTTGCTTCTTCTTTCATTTCTTCTCCTTCTCTTTGACCGTGAAAAAGGATGAAGCGGCCGCATTGACCCCGCGCGCTCCGAACCGGCCACTGCATAGCGGCCCGCTTTGACCGCTCTCCACTTCCAACATGCCCCGGTGCAGCCTGGCTTGGTGGTGTTGAAATTTTCCGCTTTTTGACAACAGAGGTTTCTAATAAGGTGCTCCAGTCATACAAATTAAGAAAAATAATACAAGCCGACACTTTATGATTCGACCATATTCTAAAAACTGAACAGTTTTTTTGATAAGCAACCACCATAAGAGATAAGTATTTACTTTTTAAACAGCTATTGACTAAAAAATAACAAATAGTAAAAAAAAAACCTGAAGTGTATGTAGAAGATTGCAAGTTGCTTCAGGAAAGTCTGTACGAAGAATCAATGCCTGTCTGTAGCTCTTTACAGCCGCCTCTACATGTCCACTGAAATAAACAGAATTTCAATGAGCATGCAGTTTTGACAAAGTAAGTAACTAGACATCATAGTGTTGACATGAAGTGACCAACAGATGTTGCAAGGGAGATGGGGGATTAAAAGAAGTTCTAGACAAAACAAGAAACCTAAAACTTATGATGTAGACACAAGAAAAATAATCCCCAAAAGATGTCAGAAGATCCAGGCAAAATTTCAATATTATGCTAAAAAGACATTTTATTTGAATTGAAGCTCACACTGCTAACGATATTTTATAGTTTTACTTCAGTTTCAACGTTGGAGGTATTAGGCAAAATAACAATTAGCATACCTATCTTTATAAGCAGAAGCCAAGTTAGCATGAGCTTCAGCCATAGTAGGCCTGACGGTAATCGCACGTATGTAATCCTGGATAGCATCACTGACTCTACCAATCTCCTTATAAGTATTGCCTCTGTTTACAAGACCATCAGCTGCCAAGGGATCAATGCGGAGGACCTCATTGTAGCAAGATATGGCATCTGCATAATTCCCCTACAATATTGTCCAAGAAATCCATGAAATAAATAAGATAAACAACAATATATTTCTATCAACTTTTTCTCTAAGTTGATAATCCTTGCAGTTATCCTATGTTCTATCGTGGGTATATAGAACAAAATGCCCTAGGTTTTCATACCTGCTGCTTATATATTATAGCAAGGTTGTTATACGGTGCAGATAATCCAGTGGTTACATTTAGTGTAGCTTTATAATATGAAGCAGCAGCAGCCACCATGTTCCTGCATTAACAATTTCAATCAAGTCAATTATACCACAACCCACAAACTACTACCATTAGCATGAAGATAGAGGGATCACATACCATTCCATGTATATATTTCCAAGATTGGTCAACGCTTGTGGGTGGTTGGGCTGTAATGAAAGGCATTGCTACATAGAACCAAAAAAAAAAAATTTGGGTAGGAATCTAGTGGGTTGAAAGCATAATGAACTAATGAAAAAAAATAATCTAGAAAAGAACATACATTATAGCACTGGATCGCTTCCTCCACTCTGCCAACATCTTTCAGAGCATTACCCTAGAAAAACAAAGATAATGTTATCCAATTGCATCTAATCTAAAATAGCACATTTAGGGTCTGGCTTTTGTTTCCGAGTGTTGTTTTTGGTTTTCATTACAAAAATAGCACCTTCTTTTATTTACTATTTTCAAAGTTCTGTATGAAAAATCGTGAAAACAATAAAAAAAATATTTTTCTGATACAAAACTTAAAAGACAAAAAACAAAGTGGCCTATTATAATTAAAACTGAATACAAAAAGTTTTCCAAAATGAAACCCTCAGTATTTTCAACTAAACATAAAATAAAATAAAAAAAACCAACCAAATTATTGTAAGCTTCCAAAAATCTGGGGTCACATGCAATAGCTTGTTTGTAGTGTAGAATTGCCATGTCCAGTTGACCTTGCTCATAATGTATACTGGCCAAATTACCTGTAACATCATTTGTAACACAGTAAAGTCAGTGCAACTAGCACGGATTGAGTTTACTAAATTGCAAGCCATGGTAATTTGAATTAATAAAAAGATACTGGAACTGCCATAGATATATCAGAATAAAAGACACAACAACTTTCACCACTATCCAGTGTTTTACTATTTCTCCATTACCATCATCAATTTGCAGCAAAGCATGGTCAACTGGAAATACTATCAAGTAAGAACCAGCCATGATTATATATTGCATAAAGGAAGCCATGAGGAGCCAACATAACTATGAAACTCCTTCGTTGACATTAATAATGGCATGTTTAACAAAGAACGAAGCTTGTTCCCTAGCAAGCTTTTTTTTTAATATAAAAAAAGCCAATCCTATTAATATAATATGCAAACGAGTTATGATACAATACATCAATGACTGTTCTTTTTGAGTCATGTTAACATTAGTGATTTTAGAAATAGATACACATCAACCACATCATACTATATCACAGTTTTGCAATGGTTATACAACTAATGGAAACTAGAACTTTTTCGATAGTAATGACTCTTCAGAATAGTTTTATTTAAAGCTCCAAATAAATCCTGGAGACCAAGGTTATCGATCAGTGTTTAGAACACCATAACCATACATTTATAAAGAAAAGGAAAACAAAATGATCTTCAAATGTCCATTTCTTACTATCCCATATCTTTGCACTGATCTTATACAAAGAAAATAAAATTAGCTGCAAACATATAAAGAAGTAAAGCAACAGAACTCACCATAAGCCATGCCATAGTTTGGCCGTGTCTGAAGAGCATGTTGATAACATGCAATAGCTTCTTGAGGCATCCCTAAAGCCTGATGAAGGAAAAAAAAAACTTTCAAGGATCCATCAATGCCAATCAAAATTCTAGTTGCATCCAACCTATCATATTCTTAACACGTTACCTTGTATACATTCCCAAGGTTCAAGTATGCATCAGGGAAGGAAGGTTTGAGTTTAACAGCTTCCTGAAATATTTTTAAAAAATGTAAAATGAGAATATATAAAGACAGATAGTGTCGTATAAAAAGAAGAAAGAAATACAGAATTAATCCTTGTTTCTATATCAGGACTTCATGAGCCTGTAGCAAAAATAAGTAAATTTTAGAGAAGACATCACACCAATACAGGTACCGTTTGGCCCGACTTTTTTTTACTTCTCTACAATTTTAAGGAGAAGTTAGGCCAAACACAATAACTATTTAAGTACTTATTAAAAAAAATACTTTTTTTAGAATGCATAAAATTGAATGGAAGGAGCTTTAAAACTAAAAAAAATAAAGTAACCAAACAACTTTAACTTCTTTCTTAAAGTCCTTAATTTTAACTTTGTTTTAAAGTAACTTTTAGACCGTAAAAAAGTCAGGCCAAACGATACCATATTACACAACACTAATATATCATGCACCAAAACTGCAATAGCAATTAGTAACTTCTACAGGTGAACATTAATAAGAAAGCAAAATATCAGAAGTAATTACATCATAGCTAATCGGGTGGTCTGATTTATAAAAGGCACCTAACAGAAGTTCATTCAAGCTGTGAATATGAAAGTAAAGCAGACCTTGTAATACTGCAGGGCTCTGTTGAAATCACCAGACTCCATGAACAGACCAGCAAGATTTGACCATGCAATAGCAAAGGTGGGTTGTATACGCAATGCCTCGAGGTAACAACTGTATGCCTGCACAAAATGTTAGATTCTGACTATTTGCAGTCTTGCAGATGGAAGTTACAACAAGACCAACCATCATCTGAGTCCATGCTTTGAAGACAACAACTTCATATCTGTATCGAACTGTGAATTTGGACACAGTTCCACCCACCAATTATTTAAATCAGTAACTAAAATGTAAAAAAAAGATGTAGGGAATAAAAGACTAAGTATTGAAGGAACCCTCCAGGCTTCCAGGCCAGGACATGGCCATTTTTATCAGGTATAAATGGTAGACGAGTATGATCAATGGAAGACATATTGGTGTTTTTCATTCTGGGAATCCCAGCAGAGAGATGTCTCAAACTGGAAGCCAAACTAAGAGTGTTTTGGCTCTAACATCAATGTAGTTCACCAAGATCAGGACTATTATTGTAGAAAACATCTTAGAAATGCCTAACCACCTACATAAAAAAACTAAACAATAGGTAGAGTACCGCTCATACTGGGAATCCAGTAGAGCCTCATCACAAACTGTGCAGCAGAGAGAAACTGGACTGGCTATAGCAGCAGGTTGTGGTATAACAAAATCCAATTTCAGATATGTTGCACTGTGGCAGAAAGGTCATTAAGAAAAGACTAATCTCCTTATCCATAAGATTTGACAGTTCATAAAATAATTATAGACTGTAAACAACAACAAAATTCCAAAAGATACATATTAAAACATAAAAAAGCATGTCAAATGTTAGGACTTACTTCTTGGACCAACCCTTGAGCTTTCATTAGATTACCCAAGTTACTATGAGCATCAACCTGCAGAACATAGTTAATGACAACAAAAACAATGATATGTCAACAAAGCTAGTAAAACCAAAGTTTAATTAATTAGAGAAGGAAGTAAAAGATTACACCCTATGCCTTAGAGATAATAACTTATAAGCTCGGCTGCAGTTACTCATCAAACAAATAGTAAAATTACCATTAGAGGGTTGATAGCAAGTGCTTGACGACAACATTGAGCTGCTTCAGTAAGTCTTCCTTTACGCATGTATGCACTAGCTAGGTTTGACCATGCATCAGCAAAATTGGGACGAAGCTGCAGCAGC
This sequence comes from Medicago ruthenica, assembly GCA_018208015.1. NCBI lineage: Eukaryota > Viridiplantae > Streptophyta > Magnoliopsida > Fabales > Fabaceae > Medicago > Medicago ruthenica. Next base: position 32,587,856 of record CM031371.1, on the reverse strand, counting down.
AGAACCAGCAGAGGGATAAATATTGAAGCAACTAATCAAGAATGGCACAAAGCGTATAACATAGCAAAAAAGGAAGGAAAAAAAAAAGCATCAAATATGGGGGAAATACTAACAATTGAAATGATAATAATTATAACATATATGCATCATTTTCTATTAATAATTGGCATCAAACAAACTCAAAGTGAGGCTTATATGGTTGTTTATAATAGTAAATTAATGACTCCGAACACGGCTAACATTTGTGACCTACCATTACTACCGACAGCAACAATTAATAATATTATGAGAATTAACCAACAGAATCCAGTTTGTGTGTTAGTACTTAATTCATACAAGATATAGTCAATCTTATTTTTGGTTATTGGACAACAATAATTGGAAATGAAATACTATAGTTTAGAGTAATGATACAAAAAGATGAAAACTAGACCAAAGCAACAAGTAAGTTCACGAAACAATTACATGACAAACTACATTACAAATCAAGAATACATACCTCAATGGCAATCAAGTAATAGCGAATTGCAAGGTCAATGTTGCCTTTTTCCTGCAAAAAAGAAAGTTCAATTAATTCTAGAAAATGAATGTGATCCATCCACTACACACAAAAATAGTACAACACGTGCAACAAAGTCGTGGCACGGTAGCAGCAGTGACCTACCTTCCATGCATTTGCCATATTACCGTAACACTCGGCAAAGTGTGGCTCAATCCTAAGTGCTTCTTCATTTTTCGCCACACACATATCAAAATCATGCAACTGCGTAACACAAGTAGTTCCACACAATTGACGCGAAAACAACAAATCAGCTCTAAGTATTATAAATATAAAGCCAAACAAATAACAGACAGAATAGAAACAAAAGTAGAAATAACAAACCTGGTAATAAATTGCACCAAGGAGTAGTAAATTATCGGTGCGAAGCGGATTTCTCTCATAGACAGTGTTGCTATGTTCTAACGCTTTCTTATAACTTCCACTCTTGTACATTTGATGTGCAAGAGTCAAATGCAAATCTTCATCAACTGGACAAGTACGAAAGTACGAAATAAACGAGTTCACAGTTAACCAATTATAATCCTCGAAAGTACGAAATTGATTCGATAAGAAATAATAAACTGAAAATTGATAATAAAAAAAACTCTATACTAAACATCACCTAATAAACCCTAATTATGAAATTGAAAAACCAAAACCAAGTATAATTGGCGCGCGTGAAGAGAAACCACAAGAAGCATCGATCACGAGCTGAATTACAGTGAATTAAAATTCAAAACAAACCTTCACTAGAATCATGAGCGCGTAAAGGCAATAACGTGAGCGACGACGGCTCTTGCTTAACGGCGAACGGTTCAACGCGATCTCCGGTGAACGGCAACCGAGAGCTGTCGGATGAGCCAACAAGCTGTGAGTGGTGGTTGTGGTGGTGGCGATGGTGATCTCCCTGGACGGAGATCATGATTCTGGTGAACGGAGAAGGAAGGAACGATCGGAAAGTGAATCAGTGAACGAAGAAAGGGAACATGAAAGGAATTGGATCGGGAGAGAAGAAGAGAAGAGAAGAGAAGAGAAGAGAAAATTCTCAAACCCTAATTGAGAGAAAATTCTCGAGCGTTTCTTCTTCTCTACGATTTTGTGAGAGGTCTATGGAGGTGAAGTTTCTGTTAAGATCGGTAATGACAAGAAAACACGAACTCGAGAAGGAGAAGTGGTTTTATAGGGAGATGAGAATCTTGGTTCGGAAGAGATCTGGGCCGTCGATGTAGGAAAGATAAGGACGCAAATCACGTTATCGTTCGGTAAAGTGAGGTTTCATTTCTTATGACACGTAAACACGTTTAATTTATTAAAAATATATATTTTATTCTTTTTTTTTTGTCAAAGTATAATTGTATAAATTCGAACCCAAATTTGATCAGTTGAGAAGTAAGTACGGGTAGAACAAGATATGACACAACAACACAATCCAAGACAGAAACACAGTACATGACAAATTTTTATGGTTTAAACAATTTTCGGTCTTATAAGATTCTTGGTGAACAAAAAGTTATTTTGGTATTTTAGACAATTTGTGTTTTGGACAAAAAATTGTGTGATGGTTCAGTGAGGGACAAGAATTTCAGTTTTTATCTTGTCTCTTATCTCAAGTTTGTTATGTCTTTGAAACAGATTTACAAACCAAACACTGTACAACTAAAGTTGTTTGGTCATGTCCATTTTTTATGCATATCAATCACACTTTAAAAGCGGGATAAGTTGAGGGCAAATGACGGGACAAAAATATAATTTTTGTCTCTCACTAAACCACAACACAATTTTTTGTCTTAAAAGAATCCAATTTTGAACTCACCCATGCATATGACACTATGATGTGCTTGACTTGCTGGAAAAAAAACATAAATTTGTGTCTCTCACTAAACTACAACACAAATTTTTGTTTCAAAATAATCCAAGTTCGAACCCACTCGTGTATACGACATTATGATGTGTTTGAGTTGCTAAAAAAATAAGGAAAATACAATACAACTTCACTTATAATGTGTTTGATCGTAAAAGTGTTCCAAAGACATGATAAACTTAGGGCAAATGACAAAACAAAAACATGAATTATTGTCATTCACTAAATCACAACACAACTTTTTTGTCTAAGGTATAACTTGTCTAAAATACCAAAATCGCAATTTATACATCAAAATCATATAAGACAAAAATTTGTCAATACCATAAATATTTGTCTTGTGTTGTTCTATGTTATATTGTGTTATTCTGTCTTGTGTTGTTCTATCAAGTATTTACCTTTTAGCGTATCAAACACATCGTATCTCTACCAACTAGTTATGGACAACATCTCTCACATTTGTTTGTTAAAACATCCTAAGGGATCAAAAACTACATTTTCTTCTTAAAATAGGAGAAACAAAGTGCATTTAAACGTTTGTTTTATTTTTCTGTAAAAACCCTTTATTTTATTTTATAATTAAAATAATATTTTTTTTAAAAAAAAGAAGAGAAAGAAAACTGAATTTAAGCCTTTACTTTATTTTAGTAATTTTGTTAACTTTTATAAAAGATAATCAATTATTACATTTTTTCCATTGATAAAAAAATTAATTTTTGTTAAGAAAAATTATTATCAATTGTTACTTTTTTTTATCCAAAAAAATCAATCATTTTCATATCATTAAAAAAAATTAACTTTAACCACGTATGATTGATTAAGATCAAAGGTTTTTACATTTCTCAAATAAATAGATAGCTATATTTATGAGAGAAAATGATACGTTAAAGAATTTGATAGGTCCAGACCAATTTTTCTCTCGTAAGTGAGAAAGGAAAACAATCTTGATTCTATTAATTAAGGGTGCACCAAAATTATTTTCTATGATTTTATTTTCGTGTGAGTTTTCCATCTTCAAATATATGATCTTTTACCCATGTTTATATATGAATTTCATATTTAAAGCTTGAAAGTTCATACACAAATGATCAAAAAGATCAAAATGATGTAAAAAAAAAAAGATAAATGACAGATTTGTTGCCTATAATTAAGTTAAGGGATAACCATAGTAATTTTGGCTATAATTAATTATGATTTAAGTTGTGGTTTTGGTCATTTTTAATCCGGAATCACCCGTTTTCGTCTTCGCTTCTCCTCTTTTTAACTAGATGAGTGATTGTCCCTAGGGATGGGAATAGGCCAGACCGGCCTACAGGGGCCTACGACCTAGCCTACGACAGGCCAGGCCAGGCCAGACTTTTTTCTTAAATAGAGAAGGCCTAGGCTTTTTTAGAAGCCTATTTAGCTTAAAAGGTCAGGCCACAGGCCATTCAAAAAGCCTCTTAAGCCTATTAGGCCGGCCTATTTAAGTAAATATGATTAATATTATTTATTATTATAATATATTTTATACTTTGAATTAAAATATAAATTCGTTAGTAATTTAAGTTTATTAGTATACATAATTAATTTTTAACATATACAAATGTATTATTATAAACTAGAATTGAAATATGATGCAATATATAGTTAAATTCCCTAAAAACTCATGTTGATTACTAAAAGAGAGTTTAATCTAATTGATCTATTAGTTCGCTAGTCTATTTAAACTTAGATCATATTGCTTACTTAAAGATGATCATAGGCTTTTAAACAGGCTAGCAGGCCTTATCAGGCTTTCAGAAGGCCAGGCTCAGACCTCAAAAGTAAGTCTATGACAGGTCGCAAGCCAGGCTTATTAGGCCTTAAAAAATTTGGCAGGTCAGGCTTAGGCCTTACAAAGCCTAGCTCGGCCTAGCCTATTCCCAACCCTAATTGTCCCAAAGATATTGGTTTTTCCTTCGTGTTTTTTTCATTGGTGATTATGTCATCTCAGTGCGGCATTGTTTTGTTATTCATCTTGGTGCGACGTTGTATGATTTTCCATCTTGGTACGATGTTCATTTAATTTAGATTGACCAATCAAGTTGAATCAATTACAAATTCAATCCAATGAATATGTCTTCGGCGTTTCAGATCCAAAGACATAAATATTCGGGTCACTTTGATTTTGTCGCATTATGTGTAGTATTTTGTCATTTTATACTATTAACGTAGATATCATGAGTTTATTCGCAAATTCATCATTTTTTATTTTAGCAATTTTAGTTTTGTGTTTGATTAAGATGTACTTTGTCAGTTAAATAAATGAATATCAGGTTTTTAGTCAAAAATATATAATTAATTAGTGTGATTTTTTTACGAGTAAAACTTTTAAATTCACAATATATCAAAGATTCAAAATTAAACACAATGTTTTTTTCTTTCTTTCCAAGAGAGCCTCCTAGTTTTGTCTTCGAGAACGAGTTCCTATTTCCAAAGCATCAATCTTCTTAAAAATAATCAAATAAAACAAATATTTTTTGACTCACTTTCTTTCCACCCTCATAACTTCCTCATCAAATTCACTAAATATATAAAAAAAGTTGAAAGCTACAACCCAACAACACCGAAGCAAAATCAAACCCAGCAACACACACAAAATAAACACCACTGTTTCCGAAATCTTCTTCAACCCAACACAAACACCACTCCCACTTTCTGAATCTTCTTCCATAACCCAAATCTTACTCTCTACAAAACAAATTTCTTCAAGCCCACCTTCTTCGTGCCCTTTTACAAGAGAAATATTAGGGTCATACTCTCTACCACACTCTTTTGTCACATTTCAATAATAGTAAGACGTGTCACCCACCTCTTTCTATTTACTTACTTGCTACTGTTTTAATTTTACAACACTAACAATTTATTTTATATTTTATTATTATAATTATTCTTATTATTATTATTTATTATTTAAATTTCAATTTTTCATCTTCTTTAACCTTCGACCACTACTCTCCCACCTTCAACCGGTCTCTTCAAGTTCCAAGACTCAATCAACAACCCAATTTGTAAAAAAAAATTAGAACAACTCCAAAGAAAATCCTTCGAAAACAGCAAAACACAATAAATGGCCTTTTGTTCTATTCAGGTCCTTTTGGGAAAGAACAGACGACATAGACATGGTTGCATACAAAGACATGGTTGCACATGTGAGGGTTCAAAACATTCCCTTTGGATCCTCCATCATACAACTCAGTTACAACCATAGCGATTAGGGTTTCATTCTTTTCGACATCTATTATCGTACCCACTCCGACATTCTTCAAATTTGTATGGAAGATTGATCGATTCATTTTGTTGATCTCTACTATATCTCTACCAATTATTCACTCAAAAATGTTATGTGGTTTTATGTTTTAATCTTCATCAATTAAGGAAAAAAGGTTTCTGGTCTCTCCTTTTCTCAACTTGCTAAACAAGTTATCAGGTAAATGATTAAAAAAAGGTGATGTGACCTAATAGATAATAGAGTGTTAGAGGGTGTGACACATTACTTTTTTATTCTAAAAAACACCTTTATTTATTCTAAACAAGTATTTTTATATTATTTTTATAAATGTTTTTAATTCTTCAATTCATATATTGTAAGTTTAAAAACAGATATTGTTGCTTCAAAAAAAAGAAAAACAGATATTGTCAATCAACCATCATCGTTAAATCATTAAAAAAGTTGATGTTAATCACAACTATATATAGTTACACATATGATGGGGTATCAAAATTGAAACACTATTTTCTTCTTTCTTTTCAAGACCGTCTCATTGTTTTGCCCTTCCATCTAAAGCTCCCAATCTCAAAGCATGACACGTGTTTTTTAAAAATAAATTATGAACAAAAAATACTAGAACCGATAGTTTTAAAATTTACAATTTTTTTAATTTATTTTACTAAATTAACTTTTTTTGACAATATAAATTAATTAATATTTTTTACAAGATAAGTTAATTAATCTTAATTTTCATCTTAATGATGAACTCAATAAGATATGTTTAATTTTATTTCTTTTCACTCTAAGTATCGCAATTGTGCGTTAGTCTCCCACCTTTTTCGAAATTTTGGACTCTTATGTTTTTCTCTATGTGATTTGATAATTCATCTCCCAATTTCCTCTAAATTTTACACAAAGATGACATTATTTAACGAGTTGGCACTCAACTATCATAGCTAACGTAATTTTTCTTTAAAACAATAGAGACCGAATGAAACCCCTAAGCCGAGTTTCAAACTTTTTGGTATTTTTTGGAGTTTTTTAGTTTTAAAGAAAATTTGCATTGTTAAGAGAGTTAGATGTCACGTTAATAAATAATTTTATATTAGCGCAAATGTGGGGTAAAGTGGGATAGAGATTAATGACTATCAAATTGCAAAGAGGAAAAATATAAGGGGCCACAATCACTCAAGAAAAAGTGGAGGAATAAAATCGCACAATTGAGATATTTAGGATGATTAAAAGTGCAACTAAGCCGGTAAACATACACACAGAAAAAGAAAATCTTCACGAAGTATTTTTACAAAATCAACCAACAAAAGCATTGTTGCCACATCACCTTAAAATATCATTTGCAGTTCTTTGCAGTTTTGGTTACTTATATGTAGTTTTGCCACTGATAGGCTATATTACAGTTTTGGTCTCTTATTTTCACCCATTCAAAAAATTGGTTCATTCATTTTAAAACCATTCAGTTTTAGTCCCCCCCCCCTCGGATTTGTAGACTAAAAACAATGATGATATGATGTGTTTTAAATGACGTGACATCCCATTTGAAGATGTAGGATCAACTAAATGATTAATTATTTAACTATTTTTTTTATCAAAGTAGCATTATAACATTTCATACATAATCAAGTGTGTAATACATGTTGGTACACCATGCTAATCAATGAATCAAATCATTCTTCATCAAATCGATTCATATTCTAAAAAATTTCAGATTTTACTTTTAATGAATGATTCGAATCAAGGCTTGGTTGAATTGAATCTTTAATGCGTTTTTTTGCATGTTTCTGCACAAATTTATGTTCAATATTATTTTTTTGTCAAGTAGCTTAGTGGCTGTAGCTCACACATTTTAAATGTAGAGAATTGGGGTGTCCGGGGTTCGAACTCCGACCACTGCATATATTATGCAATGTTCCCACCAATTGAGCTAAGCTCACGGAGACCGTTCAATATTACTTTGTACAAATACAACTCATACTCATTTTCTCCATTTTATTTGCAACATCTCTCTCTCCATTCCTCCCTCAAGCATTCTTTTGAAAGCACCTTCTTACATTTGTTGGAACAAAATGTGTTTAACAAGTCTCTTATAAAGTAAGGGGGAGATTGTTGAAACATTTATGTGTAAACATATCTCTCTTTATGGTTTTGATGATAACAAAGTATTAAAGAGAAAATTAGTTAATTGCTAATGCTTTGTTCAAGTGTTTCAGAACCACATGCTTAATAAGTATTAATTGATAATGGTTATGAAGAACAAGCTAAAGAGCAAGAAGGAAAGCCAAGAAGCAAGGTTGCAAGGCTAAGAAGGAACTGGTCCTGAAGAAGTGCTCCTGAAGTGAAGCCTCTGAAGTGGTCCTGAAGAAATGCTCCTGAAGTGCAGCTTCTGAAGACTGGGTGCTTCTGATGAAGTCAACGAAGAGTCAGCATCTGAAGACCAGCTTCTGATCCGTACAACTGAAGCAGCTTCTGATCACTGTTCACTGAGAAGCTTCTGAAGCTGATATGGCATGGATTTTTGACCAGTACTGTGCGCATTTAATGCCTGGAGGTGTCAGAACAACTCTATGGAACAGTTGTCTCCCTGACCCAAACATTCTCCAGTTTTTAAGGTGGGCCAATTCAAAAATGGCACCTGCCCTGTTCTGACAGAAAAAGTGCAGCACACATTTGCAGCAACCTAGTCCAATTGCAACGGCTATATTCCTGATTTCCAGCAAATCTTCAACAACTCTATTTTTGTCTATAAAAGGAGGAAGATTTGAAGAAGAAAATGTTGAAGACTCTTTGAAACGCATTGCTGAAACTCTGCCCTGTTTTGTGTAAAAACTGTCATAGTTCAAATCTTTTAGAAATTCTTCAGTCTTTGTAACTTAGAATTTCTGAAGGTTAAGAGTCTTAACCTGTGTTGTATTTAGAGAACACCTCTGATATTTGATCAAGTGTTCATCCCAAACTTCTTTACTTGTAAACCAGTTTGGTCCCTAAAGTCTTAGTCTGAATACTAAGCAATTGTAACCTCATTCCTTTGTGGTCTGAGTCAGAAGCCTCTTGTCTTTGTGACTTGAGCATTGGGAAGTCTCTTGTCTTAGTGACTTGAGCAGTGGAAGCCTCTTCCTTGGTGGTTGAGCATAGAAGTCTCTTTCTTTGTGATTGAGCAACTGGAAGTCTCTTCCTTCGTGGTTGAGCACATTGTGTAATCTTCAGATTATAGTGAACTCTCTTGTTGGATACAAGGGGACAGGACTACTTCTCACATTGAGAAGGAACCTGTATAATTTCTGTGTGTCTCTCTTTCCCTTACTCCTTAACTTGTTTAAATCCGCTGCATTTAACTTCTGATATTTGTTCAGAACTGATCAAATCAGCTTCTGAACTGAACCTTAAGTTTTGAAAAGAAAAAGAACAAGTTTCTTTTAGAGTCACACAATTCAACCCCCCCTTCTTGTGTGTTTGTTTTTCTCACCTTCAACATTGAGTTTGATTCTTAGTAGACACTACAAGAAAACATGATTTTAGCCTCAACATTTAGCGTCGGCCCCCGACACCGACGCTAATAGCGCCCCTTTAGAGTCGGCCTAACGCACTCTACTTCAATTTCTAGTTTTCCTTTATTTTTAAAAAGATTTAGAGTCGGCCTAGCTGAGGCTAAAGGTTAGGGGACCCACGTATGACATTTTAGACCATATTTAGAGTCGGCTAGCCAACTCTAAAATTTTTGCCAATAAAAATTTAATTTCTATATAAATTATTATAAAAAAAAAAATTTATATGAAGGGAAAGATAGAAGATACATATGGGTTTTCACAGATGTTTCTCTCGTTCTCTCACTAACAACACATTCCACGTTTTTGAACATACCAACCTAAGCTCTCACCCACTCAAAACCCTAAGTCTCAATCGGACGCTGTCAATCTCAATCGATCGCCGTCATTCTCAGTCGGCCTCCGTCGTTCAAGTCAGCCTCCTCCTCTCTCCATGAATTCCGGTCTGAGTTGTGGTCTCTCTCTCATCGCTCCTCTCTCGCGCTCACTCAAACCCGCGGCTAACAACAACACTGATGAAGAAGGCATGATGGTGGTGTGATGGAGAAGAAAAGAGGAGATCAGATCTGAGGTGGTGGTGTTTGACTGTTTGTTCACTCTCTCTGTTCTTTCCTCTCTCTCCGCTCACCTCAAGCGATCTGGCAAGGTATAATTTTCTACTTTATTTTTTTTTTGTTGCAAATATTTGAAATTTATTTGAAACCCATCAATTTTTCTATGCTCTGTGAAATGAGTTTTTAATTTTTTATAATATTGACCATTTTTTCATGACCTTTTTTTTGTTGAGTTTTTAGTTTATTTGAAACCCTTTTGGTTTGTTATTGTAGTTCTCAAGGTCTGAAGATATGGATGATGAAGAGAGGTACCAGATGCTAAAAAGTGAGAGCAAAGACAAGTGTTCATGTGGAATTATGGTGAAAAATATTTCTCTAAAATGGATTTCACGAAACTCGTGTTTCAGAAACCATCACGAAAGTTATTTTACGTTGAGGTAGTTTACTCTATAACTAAATTCAATTAAGCTATAATTTATTGTTATGAATAATTTTAATTGCAATTTGTTATGTATGTATTGTTATGGTTAATCATTGTTAATTGCTTTGTTATGATTTTGTTAATCAAGAAACTGAAACACAGATAATAATTTTGGCTCTAATGTACCTTGGGACTGGTATAAACAAACACACTAATTATCTAGTTGTTCTTTTGGTGACAGGAGCTGAAGTAGAGAAAGGAAATAGCTCATTGACTTGAGAGAAAGAAGCTAATGACCAAATTAAGGGTAACAACTTTAGTTTTTTTATGAAATTAATTTTATGCCATTAACTAAACAATTTTTGTGCCATTAATGGTGAAACCATCTGTTTTGAATGATGGTGTATGTGTAAAAAAAATTACACTAAACTCTATATAATAAAACTATGTGATTTGCTTTGCATAAAATAAACTGGACTCCATAGTTTATACTTCATTGTAAAAAACTTATGCGTCTCAATGTGATTCTCTTGGGTTGAATATAGGCTATTTAATTTATACTCTTTTAATAGATAAGGAAGAACATTGTTTTTATCAGAATGAATTAGATCATCTCGGCTATTTGATTTATGTTCTTTTGAGTTTAGATAGATAACAAGTAAATATCTTTTAATAGAATGAAGGGGGAATGATCCAAAACACTATATCCATTAAAGTTTTTGAGTAGGAAGCAGAATTTTAATTAATAATTCAGGTTTACAAAGTTGAGTATAAACTATTTTTCATTGTACTCGCAACTAAGTAATTTCTCTTTGTATTTTGTAATGTAGAGTAAGATTTTTTATTTTATTTTTTTGACGTTTGTAGAGTAAGTGTTATCTCTAGCTTGGTGAAGAAAATCTAAGCTATATCTACTGTTTACTCATTTGTTGTTATGCTGCAAATAAGATGCATAGTTAACTTATAGCAATGTTTCACTTTATCGGTAATAATAGGTGTGGACACTGCAAAAAACTTGCTCCGGAATATGAAAAGCTCGGTAACAGCTTCAAGAAAGCCAAATCTGTTTTGATTGCCAAGGTCAGCCCCCTGGTTTTCCTATTTCCCTGGTAAAATGTTTTGTACTGTTAAGGTGCAATAAATTTTATCTGTTTATGATTAGTAATTGTGTTCTTATTGCGAAGCATGTTGGTGTTGGATACCTGTCTACAAACCGAAGAGATTATTAAACTGAAACTGAGACATTTGTCAGGGTCCGTTTGTTATAGATTTAAAAAAAAATAAAAAAAAAATTCTTTGTATTTTTAGTAAGGATTTTTATACAGAGTGATGTCTCCTTCTGCATTTTGTGTATATATATATATATATATATATATATATATATATATATATATATATACATGATCAAAAGATTTACATGATCAAAAGATTACATCTAGCTTGATTCATTACCTCTAATCCCAGCAATGGAGATTTAGTTGATCATTTTCATGTCAACAATACAAAAACTGGAGAAAAGATGAAGATCAATGTCAAGTTTTGATTTCTCAAAAACCCTTTGGTGATCTAATCTTGATTCCTTTTTTTGTCCTTTGAAGTGCCCTTCTTTTAGCCCTATTCTCTGGTAATAAATCTCTAAAATGTGTTCTTAAAATAAGCTTAATAAAATCTTAACCTCTTAACCTAAAAGCTGAAAGATAGCTTAAATACTAAAGTTGATAAGTGACATCTCGCTCAGCGAGATATATTTCGCTCGGCGAGTTTGACAATCTGGCCAGTGGCTTTCTGCCACGTCTTCCACAGCATTAAACCGCCTTGATGATCTCGCTGGGCGACAAATATTTTGCTGAGCGAAATCAATCTTCCCCTGTTCCTGAAAATCCTTGCCTGAACTCGCCAACTACTCGCCAACCACTCGCCAGGCGAGTGTATACTTTGAAAACTCCTGAAAATCCCTGCCTCTACTCGCCAAGGGCTCGCTGGGCGAGATTCTTCATTCTTCTCTTAATGATTTCTTGCTATTTTCAAGTCCTGACTTGCTTTTTCCTGCACAAATGGGGAAGAATAAGGTATACAAAGAATAATTGACATTTATTCATAAATTCCATGCTTTTCCTAAGATAACTTGCAGAACAAGTAACTAAAAAGCCTTGTAAAAGACATGAATTTATTCATTTCTTGCCACTTATCACAGGTAGCTTGGAAAGAGGAACAATAGGATCATCTAGTTCTAAGAATTTGTTTTGAAAGAATCTAGTTCTAGGAATGTTTGATGTTTTTTGTTCACTTAGTATTAAGATTTCATTTTTGGTATTATGCTGAATTTTGAGTTGTATTATCATATTTTATATTTATAGTACATTTTTTGTTACTATGGTTATATTTTTAATGGATTTTTTAGTGAAAGTTTGAGTATTGTAATAATTTTTTGCTGCAGAATAAATTCATTTCTGGCTTGTAATTTCGTTGCTACTGGTTAGAGCACACTTGATTTTTGGAATTTAACTTTAGAGTCGGCCAAACTGACTCTAAGATTTAGTTGACTTGTTTGACTGTAGAGTGGGTTGGCCGACTCTAAATTTTATAGTTAGCATCGGTCTGACAAACTCTAAATTATTTGTTGACTTTTTTGATTTTGAATTTAATAGCCTCGGCTGCGCGAAGAGTCGGTTTTAGAGTCGGCTTAACCGACGCTATGTTAGCTTCGGAGGACAGATAGCCGACTCTACCCAGTAGCTTCAAATTTTTTAGCATGCCCCCGACCCCGACGCTAAATCTGTGTTAGCGTCGGTTTTAGCCCTGTTAGAGTGGGTTTTTGGCCGACGCTAAATCGCAGTTTTCTTGTAGTGAGAAGAATATTCAAAGTTTTGTAATAAGTGTATGTTCTAAGCACCAACCAATTCAAGATATCAACTCCAATGTCTACTAGTGGGGCCCAATTGAAGACATAACAAAACTCTGTATGAACTGGCTCCACACAAGAACTGTTAGCACATGAGAGAATCGAACATGAGACTTTGAGATGAGCAGACTCTGAGGTTTCAAGCCTACACCGCCATGCCAATCTTCCGGGGTTTAATTTTTTTCTTTAAAAACTCAATATCCAGTTCAAAGACCGATTAATCCGATGAACCAAATAAACCCTCTGGAGCTTTAATTATTATTTTTTTTAATATTTCTAATAGATATATGGTTTTAAATTTTTTTAAAAATTAGTATGCCATGTCATTAGATTAAAATTATTACAATTATGCTATATTTCCACTTAATTAATAATAATTGAAATTAATTGAGCACAAAATTAAAATAATATTATATTTTTTTAAGTTAATAATATTTCATTTAAAACATTGCTAAATTATTAAAAGGAGAGGAAAATAAGAAACATGGATCGACAAACATTTTAACACGATTGTGCTCATCTCAAAGTCATATTTAAATGAGATCAATTTAAACTAAAAAAATAAAAAATGAAGCGACACACTACAACCCGAATTAGAGGACATTTAAACAAACACAAAACTAAAATATACAAAACAAAACATAATCCACAACAAATGTGAATTTTACATTTAAAAAAGCTACCACTAAAATTAATTTTTTACAAAGTTTATTCAAGAACTTTATACAAAAATCTATGTTACTTATTCTTGACATGGTGATAACAAAGATTGCTCTTTCCGTTGACTTGAGCTTGTAAGCATTGAGACAACTTTACGCATAGTTGGGCGTCTAGAAGGAGAGTTGTCGGTGCATAGTAAAGCAATTTTTAAGACATCGAATACTTGTGCAACATCAATTTCATGTAGTAGGTCCAATTTTGCATCAAGGATGTTGTCTAGTTTCAATGAATATACGTTGATATTATTTGTCACCCATGTTACAAGATCACCACCACCTTGATCCAACGATTGGACTGGCTTCTTGCCTGTAAGTAACTCCAAAAGGACTACTCCGTAACTGTAGACATCACATTTTTCTGTGACTTTCATTGTGTATGCATACTCTGCATCAACAATGTTACAATCATTATTAATTTACGATAAAATAAATTTGTTTCTAAGATAGGTAAAATCACAATGTAACATACAATGTGAGTAATACATGTTGGGATTTGGATCCACTCATGCCGAATCATAACATGAAAATGTTATGTGATCGATCTCATTGTTGAAATTTTTTAGGTCCAACAACTTAAAAAATATGCAAGTAGATTTTAATCAACTTAAAATGAATTTCAACATAAGAATATTCAAATTTCTTAATGCTGACACACGACTTAAGTATAAAAAATAAATGGAATAACAATACACATAAAACAAAAGAACAAATATTTTTAAAAATGTTTGCGCTCACGCAACATTAATGTTTTTGATGTATGCTTGTCTACAATGCAAAATTGCATTAATCAATGTTTTAAAAATCTGATCAGAGATCGAGCTAGCTAATGAAATCTCTAAGTTATGGTTCAATCGATCCAACTATGGCAAAACATGACAAATAAATAAAAAATATCACATAGGCAAAAATAAATAAATGCAATAAAAAAGCCAGGATCAAACTCACTAGTGAACTAGCTAGTTCTTAGTTGAACCGACCAGTTCGATCCAGTTTTTTATAACATCGGCATAAAACCTTGTATAAAATGCAACAATGATTGAAGAGGAAAAAAAACAGAATGTGTTTGGATGAATTCTCACCAGGGGCAATGTAGCCATAAGAACCAACAACAGCAGACATTGATTTAGACCTTGAGATATCAATTAGCTTAGCCAAACCAAAATCACCAACATGAGCTTCAAATTCATGGTCAATAAGTATGTTATTGGACTTGATATCACGGTGGATAATCCTAGGCATGCAATCATGGTGCAAATAAGAGAGTCCTTGTGCAGTTCCAAGTGCAATCCTAAACCTTGAATACCAATCTAGACTAGAGGAAGATTCTCCATGAAGTAACTCTCCCAAACTACCCTTTTCCATGTACTCATAAAATAGCATACTTGAGCCACTATGGTTGCAGAAACCATATAACTTCACAATGTTTCTATGCCTTATTTTTCCCAAAGTTGAGATTTCGGCGCGGAAACAGCCATTTAGATCAATGCTGCTGTTGTGACTGTTTGATGTTAGCTTCTTTATAGCAATTGAATTCATATTTGCATGATAAGTTGATATATCTGCTCTATATACAGTTCCACTACCACCTTTTCCAATTTCATATTTGGAATGGAAATTTTCAGTAGCTTCAACTATATCTTGGAAACTCAACTCCTCTTTTGGGAAAAAGTACATGTTTGAAATATTTGGAGAATTCGGTTTATCTATAACTTGTTGTGGCACAATGAGATTTCTCATGAGATATATAACAACTAGAATTAAAATCAATGAAACAACACTAACAATAGCTGCAACTATAGCTAGAATTTTCCCTAGTTTATTTGGAGGGGAATGTGAAGGTGAATTTGGACAAGGGACAAGGTGTCCTCCACAGAGACCTTTGTTACCCAAAAAGCAGTTGAATGTTGAGTTTTGAAAGAGAGGTAGAGAAGGTAAAGGGCCTATAAGATCATTGTATGAGAAGTTGAAAGAAAGTAAACTTGAAAGTCTGTTAAAAGAGTTTGGAATTTTGCCACTCAAATGATTGTTATTGAGTTGAAGGGATTCTAGCATAATAAGATTCCCAAGTTTAAAGGGTATTTGACCTGAAAGTTTATTATAGCTGAGATTAAGTGCAATTTGTAAGGATGAGAGGGAACCTAACTCTTGTGGAATGTAACCACAAAATGAGTTTTCACTCATTTGTAGCTCAGTCAACCGCAAGAGTTTTCCAACTTCAAAGGGAATATTACCAGAAAAGTTGTTATGTGAAAGCCTGAGAAGCTCTAACTGTGAAAGAGTTCCTATCTCACCTGATAAAGTACCTGCGAAGCTGTTGCCGCTGAGGTCAAGTCTTTGTAACTTCCTGCATTTGAAAAGTTCCATAGGCACTCTACCAAAAAGACAATTTGATGAGACATTAAAGGATACCAACTGAGAAAGGTTACCGATTTCTTTCGGCAATTCTGACAAAAAATGGTTGTTAGAAAGGTGAAGTCTTTGCAAATTTTTGAAGTTTCCAATTTGTGGAGGAATAGGGCCCGTGAATTCATTCTGATCTAAGTCAACTGTAGAAAGGTTTACAAGGTTGCATAAATTAGAAGGAAACTTGCCCCTCAAGTTGTTACCGAAAAGGCGAAGATACAACAAAGACTTGCAGCTTGTGATTCCATAAGGTATATTTCCAGCGAGTTTGTTTGATCCTAAGTTCAACATCATCAAGTTAGATAATTGGCAAAGATGAATTGGAATTCTTCCAACCAAAACGTTGGATGACAAATCAAGCACCCAAAGTGGACTATTTGCTCCAAGTGCATAAGGAATTCTACCACTTAATGAGTTGTTGAAGAGCTGCAAAGAGGTAAGTTTGGTCAAATCTTGAAATCCATTAGGAATAGTTCCATTGAGATAATTGATAGAGAGATCCAAGTCAGTCAAGTTTTTCAATGTAGTGAACTCATTTGGAATCACGCCGGTTAACTTGTTCTGAAAGAGATGAAGCAACCGCAAACCTTTTATATTAACCAACTCGATAGGTATCTCTCCTGTAAGAAGATTCTCTGAAAAATCAATCTCAATTGCAACAGAAAGGTTTCCAATCTCCCTTGGAATATTTCCTGTCAACTCATTCCTGTAAAGGTATAGTTTCTTTAGGACTTCAAGGTTACCAAGCTCCTTTGGAATTTCTTCCACAAGATTGTTCTGATAAAGAGCAAGAATCTCCAAATTTGTACAGTTTCCAAGCTCTTTAGGTATACTACCATGAAGATTATTTTCCCTAAGGACCAAACATTGCAAGTTCTTGAGTAACCCAAGTTCTATTGGTATTTCACCACTTATCTGATTGAGAGTTAAACCAAGATACTCCAAGCTTTCACATCCACCTATCTCTTGAGGTAGACTTCCTGAGATCATATTCTGTCCGGCTCTAAACCGGATCAATTTTTTAAGGTTCCCGATAGAAGGTGGCAAAGGTCCACTGAGATGATTGGTGTAAAGAGTAAGTATTGAGAGTGAAGAAAGGTTACCAATTGCATCCGGTATGGGTCCAGAGAGCTGGTTGTTGGAAAGATGCAATTCGGTTAAATTGGAAAGCTGGCCTATTTCGACAGGAATTTGGCCTTCAAATTGATTTATGTTGAGACTAAGAATCTGCAAACTTGAACAGTTTCCAATTTCCTTTGGTATAAAACCAGAGAAAGTGTTTTGAGACAGATTAAGGTGAAGTAAGTGAACCAAACCACCGATGCTGGAAGACAAAGAACCTGAGAGATTCATTGCATGCAAGTCAAGAGACTCCACCATTGGATTGATGTCACTGTTGCAGATGACACCTTTCCAACCACAAGGTGTGGAATCACTTGAATTCCAATTCTCAAGGTGTTTGTATTTGTCAAACAATCTCACTTTTATGGACATAAGGTATTTTCCCTCTGCATTTAGCCCTTCAGATAGAGAGAAAATAAGAGTACATATCAACATCACCAATAATGTAGATACATTCCTCTCCATCTGCATCATTCACCAAGGACCACTTGCACATGAAAAATATGCACAGGGACGTTCTATTGGAGGTGAAGTGCTTACTTTTTTTTATTTTTAGAAGAAAATAGAATTGAGGCACTAGAAGATTCATTAAAATAGGCAAATTTTGAAGGAGTATTGAGAAGAGGAATGACACTTCCCATAATAATGGGAAGGTACATAAAACTGTGGAATTTAATTGCCAACTCGTCAAAAGATAATGATTTAGTGCATGAAAATAAAATGATGTCCTTATTATAAGAAATAAAACCAAAAAACATCAAAACCAATGCATTCATTAATTAATGTAACTTTTTAAATATTTTTACAAATATACCCTCATAAAAAATTGTGAAACATTAAATACATCCACTAATATTAAAAAGAGAAACATTAAATGGGGGTAGAAAAGTCTTTTAAGCAATAACTACACCTTAAAAATTGTGATATTTTCTTATAAATAGGACTAAAATTTTTTTTGAAAATTTTCTTATAATAAGGATCGGAGGGAGTATTAGTTAAAAGGATTTATTTGTTAGTTAGTTGAAGCTCCATGAAGTTGAAATCCAATTGACTTGAAGTTAAGTGGAATTTGAACGGGCACCACATCCACCGATCCACTTGGTTTAATTTATGAACGTAGTCAAAAAGTTAGTATTATTCTTCTACAAACTTAACCCCTTGTGATGAAAGTAAAACTATCACACGCATCATTAAAAATTGATATATTGAAAGGAGAAAAAGTAGAGAGATGGTGAACTGTATAATAAACGGCGTAGTACAAAAATCGATATAAAAAAAGTGGTACAAAAAACAATGTGTTAAATAGTTTATGTTCAAAAGTAGGTTTATTGTAACTTGGCTTGGATTTAGTCTATGTGCATTGCAATGAACCTTTAAACAGACGAAAAACAACGTAAAGATTCAACTTAGGAATCTTGTGAGTGGATTAACGACAATGCCTTCCCAGAACTCACATTAAACAATGTAAAAATTCAACTTAGGAATCTTGTGATTAAAATTTTCATGGTATAACATTCTTCAAAAATGCTGAAATATATAATACCTGCTGTGGAATCTATCTCGCTCTAGTGGTGACTCAATGAAAGGTGATGTTTATGAAGCTAGTTTGTAATGACTTTTTTTAGCGAGAAGGACCTGACAATTTGAAGTTCGTCCAAAACATGAATAAAGTCTGGCCAAATATGGTTCCAACTAAAATTTAAACTTGGAAGACACCAGACAAAAAAAATTTAAACTTGGATTCTCCCAAATGATTCGTCTAGAACTGAAACTCATTAACCACTTGAATTCGACCACTTAGTTACTTGTAATGGTGTGATCAACACCATTAAGTTTAGCTCTATTTAAACTTATTGGTTGTAATAGAATATGGCGGAGTCAAATAAAAGTGAAAAACTATGAGAGTAGAATAAGCGGCACAAAAGATCTATAAACTTGGTAGGTTTTCAGGTACTGATTCTATACATTAACAGCTCTACTCAAAATTTGCACAAGACTACAACAATGAAATAATTATTATTACATGACAATCAACCACTACCACTTTCTTTTCCCGTGTAAAATATTACAACATGAAGGTATAATATTACAATTCTGCATCCATGCCACCATTTGAAGCAATGTCAATCCCCTGTTTAGCAGAAATCACCCTGTCCAGAGTCTGGTCTGAAACCGAGATCCCCATGGTCTCCAAGTCTGCCACAACGGCAACAGCTGCATCTAGTTCCCCAAGATCAAGGCAGAGAGAGATGACCTCGTCATAAAGCGGTCTGCAACATAGGGGAAAGAAGGGAAAACATCAGCAAGAAAGCAACAAAGATATCAAGAGTTTTGTTGGCACCGAGTGAGTTTCTATTCTTGGAGACTTCAACTACAAGAGTCTTGTTATATAAAGAAAATAGAGTTACCCCCCAAACTTATAACCAAGACCATGAGTTGTCTGCAAAATTGTCAAGAAAGCTGGAGGTAGAGGTGCACTTATAGCCGCACGCAAGATCATGGCACAATCTCCAATAGTTGGCGTCCCTCCCAATTGTATGACCTGAGTAATACAGCCAAATTATGAATATATCTCAATTATGATTTGATATATAATTGAATGAATATGCACTATGCTTGAACAGTAACCAACAAGCAGATACATAGACTTCAATGCAGTTTTTTTCTTTTATACTTAATGCCATACATTATAACCACTTCGAGCATATATAAATTCATATTTGAAGCAGCATAAAATCATGCCTTCTAGAGTAGCTGATAATACGAATAATAAAAGTCTGTTATAGACACTTCAAGTTCCTTTTAGATTTCCTTCTTGATCAATGACGGCCGCTGCATTATCACCATACTTAATCATTACGCCATAGCCAACTTTTAGTTCTTTACATGTACTTACAATTACAGCTCCGACTATTTCTTTTTTGTTCAATTTTTCTAAAGGTGTATTTGCTACTGCTTAAGCAACATCAATGTCACCACAATAACAAGCATATCTTCAATTATCGGCTCCTATTACACATTAATACACGGGATTAGCTGTTCAAATTCAAACGAGTTTGAAATTAAATCATATAATTTTTTGCTCAGTCCAAGGGTTGGAGTAAAACAATACTGTGTTCACAACAAAAAAACCAACAATTGCAAAAAAAAAATCTATTTTTTTTCCTGGTGTTGTTTTCATCTATATAAGATGTACCAAATGTAATGGATATCCTATATATGCCACTAACCAATACATAAATGGTAGTGATACTTTAATGGATCTTTCTCACAATATATTTACATAAAAGATTCCTTTAGTTTTATGATATTTCAGAATTGAGTGAATGAATAAACTCAGAAATCGGAAGCATACACTGAAACTTTAAAAGTTTACAGAGTAAGCAACTTCACTTAAACTCTTCAAGTACAGGAACTTCCACAAAAAGTTTAAATAGTTTTCATTTTATTCACATGGAGAGGCAGCGATTCTTAAATATGCCTCTTGGAATTTAGAAACCAAGGCATCTTACCATTTCAAACCAATTCAACAAGAGGAAAGCTTCCAATAAAAAAAAAAATAGTCCAGGTTAAGTTACTTGCCTTCTGCATAACTTTGATTGCCAAATCGACTTCCCATTCTTGTGACCACCTATGAGGAGGTTTGTTCTTCAGTTCTCTCTCCCATGTCCATCCCCAAGCATCTGCTAAGGTATACATGTCTGATACATCAAACACTCTTCGATTCCTCATTTCCTTAAATGCCTCAAATATGTCCAAAGGAAACCAATCATCGTCGGCATCATTCTGTAAGGAAACATCTTTAGGTTCTCAAACAACATCAAAGTATTCAAAATGTAATGCTGCAACAAAGAGTAAAATAATGTAACATGAAATTCAAGCTCAAGGTCCAAAACAGACTCAGCCTCTCATGCATGATCCCTCAAGGTCCAAAAAAATCATCCTGATTGTCAACCCCCCCAACCAACCAGAACATGTGTAAAGAAAAAGAAGACACCAAGGGATTATCATACCTCGACCATCTTCCGTCTTGATCTTCTTCTTGACTTTTTAGAATTGGCAGAGGGTTCGTCAGAATCTTTCAACAGCTGGACTCCAATCATTTGAAGGGGCTTTTTAGCTTCAACTTCCTTTTCCTTTATCCTCTCTACATCTTGGTTCTTTACTGGTGCTACTTCCTCTTCTACCTGTTCTACTTCCTCCTCCTCATCCTCATCTGCTTCATCATTTTCAGCCTCTTTTGCATCATCCCCTACAACATCAATATAATCTTGAACATCAGGGGACTCTGTTTCACCTTCATCCATTGCATTTCCTTGATCACCATTTAAGCCTTCTCCTAAGAAACGGCGTTTCCAATACTCTGTATTTCCTTCCTCCAGCCTTATGCGTGAGATCAATGCATTCAGCTCTTCATCCACCTGCAACACGAGCCATATTTAATTTAGGCATTATATATTGAAGATCAAGATGGAGATCAAGATGGCAGACAAAAGAAAATGGCATTCAAGCACAACAGATAAAGAATCAACCTCTTCTTCTTCCTCTTCAATGGGAGGAACCCAAAGCGGCCGACCACGAGATTGATTTATTCTCCTTGCTTTCTGAACACGCTGGTAAAGAACATTTCTGGTTCCATCGATTGGTAAACCTTGTGCTTCTAGTTCTTCCTTCAATTCATTCACAAGCATTTTACTAGCCGCCTTAGGCTTTAAAACATTCTGTTCAGGCCCCTTTATGATTTTCTTTAGCCACTCAAGCACTCTAACATAATCGGATTCAGATGCACCATCCCCTAAAGCTACAATTCCTTCATACTGCAACTTCTTCAGAAGCTTCTTATGGTACACCTTCCTCTCCTCAAGGCATCTTTGTTTGAAGGAAGTCTCCATTGGGTTTGAATATATAAATCCATCAGCATCAGGATCTAGAGGTGTTTTACCACTTCGAGGCACCCACCGTTTGCGCTCTCCAGTAAGGCCACCTTCTTCAACATATCTGTTTCAATAAATAGCAAATTTGCAATCAAGACATCAACAAACATAAATCCATATAATAATATTACTGAGTCAATAAGCTCATTAACCAATATATACTAGACTAGCGGTAGGGTGTGCCTGCATTAAATAGAAAGAAAGGAAACCAAAATAAAAAAGTTTGAAAATTTTCTAGCTAGAAAAATTTCAGGAGCTTCTTCAGACCATTACTAGGATTTTAGTCTGCCTATTTGCCAATAGTCCAATATTGGGTACTACAGAGATTCAGAATTTTATAGTATAACACTGGGTCTAGTGGACATATTGGCCTGCACACAAATGTGAAAGCTATATAAACACAATTTAGCATCACAAGGTAAAATAACAATCACTAGGTAGGAATATTAGTGACACAATTCTTGGACAGTAAAAAACAGTTGAGATGAAGCCTCGATCAAAACTAAAAATGATGAGTCAGTTCATTATAATAATTTCAATTTGGGGTTTAGTGACCTGGCAAAGAATAAGCAATAGAAGCATGTGCAAAAATAAATAAAATTAAAAACTTAGGCCGTAATAATATTAAAATAACCAAATACAAAATAGCTACTATTTGCTTACATAAAAACAATACCTAGCAATATAATCAATCTCATAACCAAGTTCAGCCTCCTCTTGTAAAGGTTCAATCCATGAGCTCACTAATGTCCGGTATTTTCTGTTCAAGATCATTGCCCGTGGGGGGATTTGCTGGTTATCGTTGGCCATAGCCTCTAATGCTTCAAGCATGTCAATAATCCTTCCTATAGTAAAAAAATGTGTACCGGCTTGTGTCAAAGCATTCCCGGACAATTTTGGTCGTAAATATCTTTAAACAATTTATGACACTACATATTGAACTCCACAGACAATTACATTTACCATGATCATTATCCATAGTAATGTAAATTATCTGTCTCACCATATAAGCAACAAAATGTAAGAAAATAGCTTCTCAAGGAAATGATCATATCTTGTGGAAGCAAACCTTCTACACAAGATGAAATAGCATATTACCCTTCAACTACTAAGTATACCATGAAAATAATTCTTTCAGCTGAACGTATTTTACACCCTATAGAATGCATGCCTCAAATTCTCTAACATTTTGTACAAAATATTAATGAAATATTAAATTCTTTAACAATAAAGACGACAACTCTAAGAATGACAATAAAAATAAATAACTGTATAATCATACCTTCCCGACACAATGCCCGAAGGTACAAAGAAAGAGGATCTCCGTGGTTCCCATCCATATGTAGAATTTTCGTACCCCCTTCAAAGTTTGTAAGTGCTCGGAAATGCCTGATAGCTTCTCGTACTACACAGTACTTGGTAAAACACTCCACTAACAGCCTACAGAGACACCAGTCCACAGGGTTACTTAGTCACTGGTGCAAAGTAAACTCCTCGTAGAAGGAAGTATCACTAAAATCTATACATTAAAGCAGGACACCACAGGACTTCTGAATTTAAATAGAGTAAAAAATCCTAACCTTAACACTCCCCCACCACCAACACTCTCACACAGATTATGAAGAATTGCTTGTTTTTTCTGTATTTTAGCAAAAACTTTTTCCACACAAGGGAAAGTAGCTCAAACTTCCATAAAAAGTATTTAAAATAATAATTAAATTTTAAAAAAACTAATATTCTAATTTTTAACATAATAACTAATTTGAAGTAAATTAAAGTATTCATAATGGCAGACTGCGGCGTATTATTTTTAAAAAGTATTTGAAGTGAAAATTGTATTAAAAAAGAATTTATATAAGATTGCATAAGTTTATCCTTTTATATCAATTTATCTGCTAATTTTGCTGAATATTCTTAGTGGCAGACTGTGATGTGCGGTCTTTGTGTGGTTACCCTCTGGAATGTATAGTTATAGAGGAATGCTCACACTTTCAAGGAGTCTCTTAGCACACAGTTGTTGGGCTTAAGGTTCATATTTATGGCCTCTGTTGTAGCTTCACTCAATGTTGTTTTAATGGAAATCTAAAGACTGATATTCAATAGCTTTGTGATACTCTATAGCCTCATTGCTGGTATCTTTTATACTCCGTGGTTTAAGAACCTTCCCCAAGTTTATATTCCCTCTTCGACGATGTTTCTTCTTTTATACAAAGACTCACATATTAACGCTTCTTTGCAATCTGTTGCTTTGTGATGGGTCTTGATGCAAACTTCAGCTCATTATAACTTCTAATATTTTTCAAATAATTCAGGTACAAATACTAATGAATACAGCCAATAAAAAGGCCAAGTTCTATACTAATGAATTCAAATTATTCGACATTCAATATGCTAAAATGGTCAGGTTCGTTAAAGAAAAAATAGAAATAATGTATCTTACGCATAGGTCTTCACATTTGGCTGTACGCGCTTATGATCTTCAACCATCATGCCAAGCAACTCAGCGACATCTTGAACTCTACAAGCCAAACGGAAACAAGTTTGATTAGATCATGTAACAACAAATCCAATTCAATCCAGGAAATATTCAATTTAAGAAATCCAATGGGGACCTCAACGCAGTGTTCTTGAACGGCTATAGCAGCGCTATAGACTAGCGGAATTTAAACAAACCACTGCTGTTCGACAATTTAGGACAAAGTGTTCTCAAAAAGCAGTTATATCAGCACTACAGCACTACAATGTAGCGGAAGTTGAACAGATTTCTATTTTTCAGGATTGACAACACTGCCTCAACTATTAAACTATGCCAGGTGATAGGAGTCAGAATCAAATTCCAAACGTGGACTGTGGAGATATCGACAAATAAAAAGGTAGAATATGAAGATTAAAGAGCAATTCTAAACTGTTAAAGAACAAAGATTGTCATGCAATAATGTTGCCTTTTGCCTATTGTTGGCCATGGACACGCAACAAACTAACCTGTCATAAGAGTCAGCTCTAGTATACGCTTGAATGACCCAATTGTATGTTTCAGTATCAGGCTTCATATAATCTGTAGCGAATGAATTAAAGATAATTCACCTCAGATGTAGTTCATAATGGAGAAATAGGCTATATCAATCTAGAAAAGGGCGCACTTATCCCAAACAATATTCATACGTAATTGAAGAAATGAAAAAGAAGAAAATTGAAATTTAAAAAGAAGTATTTCACAAGCAATAAGAAATAGAGAAGTGGAATTCAAACCTTCTCCATATTCCATGTTCTCAAATGTTGTAAAGGCTATTTCAGGTATTCCGCAGGTAGCCTATTTAATTTGAAAGAAGTAATATTAAGAAAAAAAACATAACACAACCAAACACACTCATAATTTGTTTTTCCACAGCTAATTGAAATTTGAAAAGTTAAAAAACTCAGCATTGTTCACTTGAAAGTTGAAAGACTGAAACATGTAAAAGTGAAGTGACATTACATCATATCCTATATCAGTAACCTTGACATATTTTACAGCCACAAAGAAAACCACATTCCATGAAGCAAGAATTTGGTTGGTGTTTTCACTATAGAACTCCTCTAGATAATGATGTATGTATCATGGCTAGTGCACATGAGTTAATTAATTAACGCTAAAAATCAGTTTTGTGTACAGAGAAATGTTATTGAATGACATGTATGATCCCTAAATATCTGCATCCCCATCTTCATGGTAATTAACAAACAACTGAAAACTTATAAATGAATAATAGTAAAAAAGCTATCTTGATCTTATTTTCACCATTACATTTGCGACTAGAGACACTATACAATGTGAAAAACAATACGACAATTATTGTATTTATTTATAAACAAACGCATATCAGTTAATTTAAAATGGAAAGGACGTAATGGCTTTTACACCCATTTTTATTGTGATATGAAACTGAACCTAAAAAAATTATTAGGGAAGTTGACCTGCACAGAAAGGAGGCAATTAAAATGGAACGTTGTTGCCATTCGTCCAGCAGCTTCCATCTCGTATGAAATTTCTAAAGCATTAGAATGGTCTCCCGCTTTGCAATCTTCCTCAATCAGAAGATCATAAACCTCATCAGTAGCCCTAAGGCCACCCTTAGCACCCTTCAAGAACACTTTATTAGCATCTTCCAAATGCTTGTTCCGAACAAGTTCCTCTACATCAGATGAGAAAAGAAACACCCCGTAAATCAGTCACTAAATTAAAAAAAGGAATAAAACCATCACCAAGTGAGAGTGGAATAAATAACGTGATAACCAAAGTAATACCAATAAGAATTATCCAAGCATGACGAATATCATAATTTAGGTTCTCCATAGCTCCAAGTATCTCTAAACCTCTAGTTGAATGACCTTTAGACCCAAACAATCTCACCAATGCAACGAAAGTTTCATGAATCGGTCGAAGCCCTGCACCCAACTCTCTCCTCAACGAATCCATCTGCAAAATATTTATTAATCAATAACTACACCTTGTTTGGATAAACAACATAATTAAACGCATATAGCACAAACATTTATCATACAAGTGCTTATTTATAAGCTATTTCTATAACAAAATATAAAATAAATTGTATTTCTATAACATTTATGATACGACTTGTTTCATTACTAGTTATAAGTTGTGTTTTCATAAGCTATCCTAAAGAGCTTATGTAAATAAGCTAGCTGAAAACAGCTTTTGGACATGTCATAAGTTGTTTCCTCAAGTTCTTCCAAACAATCTCACATGTGCTTACGCTACTAGATAAGTTCAAATAAGTAAATCCATACATACCCAAAATAGAAATAAAGTCAAACTTTTCTTACATTAGCTATAAAGTTGTCTTCATAAACTATCCTAGAGAGCTTATAAAAATAAGCTGAAAACAACTTATAAACATGCCATAAGATGTTTCTATAAGTTCATCCAAATAGTCTCAAAAGTACTTACGGTACTAGATAAGTTCAAATAAGTCAATTCAAACAAACATATCTTATATTGGCTATAAGTCCGTTTCATAAACTATCCTATAGAGCTTATGAAAATAAGCTAAAAACTGTTTATGAAAATGTCATAATATGTTTCTCTAAGTTCACCCAAAGAGTCTCACAAGTATTCAAGACACTAAGTAAGCTCAAACAAGTAAATTTAAACATTACCGCGGCTTGTTCATCGCCATTAAGAGCATAGGAAACAACCAAACCATGAAACGACCTAGGACCAAGACTCAAACCAGCAGCAATCATATCATACATAACTTGAGAAACCCCGGTTGAGTCACGGTTCCTAGCCCGGTTCATGAGCTCTTCCATGAAACTGAACCGGAGACTGTTCTCAAGTGAAGTGTCATCATCTTTCAGTTGCTTCTTCTTTCTGGTTCGCTTCTCTGGAGAAGAAACTGCTGCTCGAACCGGTCCGGTTAGAGGAGTTAAGCGGTTTAATTTGAACGGGATGTAAATGGAACCGTAACTGTAACTGTAACATGAATGCATGTGTATGAGTTTTGGTTTGAGAGTTGAGAGAGTGAAGTGGTTATAGTGTTGAGTGTTGGGAGAAAGAACAAAGTGCTCGTGTGTGTTGATGATAAGGAAATGACACTACAGAAATGACGTTAATATAAACTGGAACTAAATCCAACTATCTAACTAGTACACTTCTTTATTTGGGTCTTGTCTTTGGGCTTTAATGTGTAACAGTGTAAGTATGCCCTATACCACTTTACACTTCAATTTTGAAAATTTCTCATATGTTATGCTCTCAAAATTTTCCTAAATTACCGAATTTACTCATGTCTGGATTACATAATTCGGATGGAATTTGGACAGATCAAGAAATTTGGACTGCAAAAAATTTGATATTAAATTGAACTATGTATTTTGTACATTCGGATTGGCTAATTTGAATGCATTAGGGTCTGTTTGATTCGAGAGTTTTGAAGGGGAAGGGGAGGGAGGGAGGAAATATTTTTAATTTGATGTGTTTGGTTCAATTTTTATAAGGGAAGGGGAGGGGATCTCTTTAAAATTTTATTACATTGCCAAAATTATCCTTAGATTAATTTAAAATCTCAATATTATCCTTGTAACAACTTTTATTATTATTATTATTATTATTATTATTATTATTATTATTATTATTATTATGTTATATTATCTTGTAACAACTTTTATTATTAGGTTATATTATCCTTGAAACAACTTTTATTATTATTAGGTTATATTACCTTTGTAATAACTTTTATTTTCATGTTATCTATCACTCTTATTTGTTATATGTAAAAACAAACATCATTGTATATTTAATTAAGT
Organism: Medicago ruthenica; assembly: GCA_018208015.1. Lineage (NCBI taxonomy): Eukaryota > Viridiplantae > Streptophyta > Magnoliopsida > Fabales > Fabaceae > Medicago > Medicago ruthenica. The sequence goes on along the minus strand of CM031371.1, from coordinate 32,559,304 downwards.
TTAAGGGTAACACAGTAAATTAATTTTAAAATCTCTCCCCTCCCCATGTAAATCAAACACATTTTTAATTAAAATCCCTCCCGTCCCGTCCCCTCTCTTCCCCTTCCCTTCCCTCCCCTCCCCACCGTTGAACCAAACGAACCCTTAGGAGCGGCAAAAACATTGAGAAAACCATAAAATATGCTTGTTTGTCCTTGATCAACAAATTAATCGAAATAGTTTAAACTCTCTCACAATTGTAGGGTGTGTTTGGTAAAAATAAACTATAAGCTAGCTGATAGCTGATAAACTAGTTGATAGCTGAAAAACTAACTTATAGCTGATGGTTGATAGCTGATAGCTTATAGCTGAAAAGTTAGCTTATTAAAATAAAAAGTATTTGATAAAATTAGTTGTTGAAGTGACTGATAAATATAAAATGACGTTAAATGACATGTTTGTTTATTTTTTTTATAAATCATATATACTATTTTTATTACTTAATGTATTTCTTTTTAAATGTTTAAATTTATTTCAAAATATTTTCATCTCCCAAATGATAAATGTATTTATGAATTCAACTAACATTTTTTATTTAACAAAACTTGTTTCACTATTTATTGTAAATTTTATATAAATTTTTTTATTATTGAATTAAGAGCGGGTAAAAAAGAAAGTGAACAAGAAAATTTAAAAAGTCATACCATGATGCTAAACATGGGTAGTTGAATAAGAATGTGAGTAGTTTTTTTAGTTAAAATTAAATTAAATTAATAAAAGGTTAAAATTGAAAGAAAATATAAAAAGCTATGTAGTACCCTAATTTTGTCCAAGTCCTTTTAAAAAAAGAAATCAATCATCATCATGCATTAATAAAAATCATCACCAATTTTCGTTTTTTTTAAATAAAAAAAAAGAGAAGTTTTATTATTATTTATTTTAATTAGGTTTTCTTATGGCTTTTTATAAAACAAAAAAAAGAAAAAAAAGAAGAAAAGGTCAAAAATACTGTAGACAGCAGCAAACAGCGTCCCTGCTTTCGTGCATCTCTTTCATCATCCTTTGTCCAAAAATAAACCCAAGTCTTCACAAAATTAACAAAGTCAAAAACACTGTTCACAGCAGCTTCTGAACATTGTTCACAACAGTTTCTGAATACTGTTCACAGCAGCTTCTGGAACACTGCAGCCCTTGTTCTCCTGCATCCCTTTCTCATCCTTTGCACAAAATCAGACTCAAAACATCACCAAAATCAGCGGCAATGTCACTTCCTTCCCCTTTAATCATTGTTAACCAAAACTTTTGCCAAACGTATACAAATGTCCAGCATGCAATTATGCCCCATGGTCGCAAGAAGAACTTCAAAGGGCCTATATAACAAAGATGAAAATCAGAAGGAAAGAGGGAGGATTTGATCAGAAACAAAAATCTCAGAAATAGCAAAATCATATAGCAAAACCTCCACAAAAAGAGCTCTGCCATTTTTTCTTTTACAAACCACCACAACAAAAATGATCTAAGCCATTATCACAAAACCTCACATAAAACAGCAACCCATCACACAAAAACATCACAAAAACACCACACAAAGAGAGGAGATTAGTAGCAAAAATACTTCTTTTGCTACTATTTTCTTTTTCACCTCTACCTCTAACCTAAACCACAACCATTCAAAAACCCTCATATTTTTCGTGCATCTAAAGCTTTGCTGGGAGTTTGTGAGTATTTTTGACCTTTTACTTCAGTTTTCGCATTTTTGTTTAAATGTTTGCAGCTGTTTTCATAAATAATGCATTTTTAACCATAAGTTCATGAGCATGACTTAAGGCCAAAATGTAGTTAGTTTTAGGACATCTTTTGGTAGATCTAAGACCACTAGGATGTAGTATTCATGGCAAGCTTTACAATGATGTTCTTATTTTCATATTTGGTTCAATACTGAGTGAGAAAAAATCATACAAAAATCCAAAAAAATCATATTTTTCTGCTGCTGTTTCTGCATATTTTTCTGCATTTTTAGTCATTTTTAACTCATTTTTGCACTAAAAAGATCATTCAAAAACCCAAAAAAAATCACAAAGTTTATAACAGTCACTAAAACAGAATTTTTTTTTTCCTTCCTACTGTTTTTAACGTTTTACTTCAGAGGTTCTGAAGTGAGCTTCAGAAATGAGCTTCTGAAGTGTGCTTCTAAAGTCAGCTTCCGAAGGTCAGCTTCTGAAAGTGAGCTTCTGAACAGTGCTTCTGAAGCTTGCTTCTGAACAGTGCTTCTGAAGCTCAGCTTCTGAACAGTGCTTCTGAAGCTCAGCTTCTGAACAGTGCTTCTGAAGTTGAGCTTCTGAACAGTGCTTCTGAAGCTCAGCTTCTGAACAGTGCTTCTGACGTTCAGCTTCTGAACAGTGCTTCTGAAGGTCAGCTTCTGAAGTGAGCTTCTGAAGTCTGAGTCTGAAGTCTGCTTCTGAGGTTCTGAGTCTGAAGGGGCTGTAATTCATTTTATTTCAAAAATACAAAAAGAAATACATTTAATTCTCAATAGGGGTGGCAAAATGGATGGATTGGATGGATATGGATTTTGGATCCTAATGGATGGATCAAAAAAGTCCATTAGTCCATTACAATCCACTATTTTGTTTTGTTAAAAAAAACCATCCAATCCATCCATTAAGAATAAAGTCCATCCAATCCATCCATTACTAGATTTTAATGGATGGATTATCCATCCGATCCATATATTTTTTAAATTATTTTTGTTAAATTATTTTTTTTTATTCTTAAAATAATTAACATAATTTTTTTTAAAAAAAAATTCTGAACAATTTTTTAATAAAAGGCTTAAATATGTAAAAGGTCCCTGTAAGTTAGCGTGTTTTTGGTTTTCGTCCCTGTAAGTTTTTTTGTTGCGAAACAGCCCTTGTAACTTGTTTATTTTTTGGTTTTGGTCCCTGCCGTCTGATTCCGTCTAAAAAAAGCACAGCTGGCTAACAGACGATGACGTGGCCGTTGCTGATATGGCATTAGTTGCTGAGATGGCAGTAGACCAGTTGCTGATATGGCATTAGTTTTCCCCCCTTTTTCTTACAAAACTTTTTTGCCTTTTCATATTCGTCCCTGTGTTTTAGGGTTACATTTCAGCAAAATTAGAAACACTATTCCGGCGGGGAGAAGAAGCGTTTCCGGCGCTGATCAAAGGCAAGGACGACGGCGAGACGTTACCATTTTGGTTTGCGACGGTGATCGAAGGTATAGGACGGTAGAAGAAGCATTTTAAACAGAAGCATTTTAAACGGCAGGAGTTTTTGTGTTTTGAAGGTAAACAAATTTTTTCATCCTCTGTTTTTGGTTTTTTCTTGGGTTAGTGTTTTCTTTTTCTGGGTTGTTGGTTTGTGTTGTTTTTCGTTGTAGTTTTGATGTTGTTGTTGTTGTCTGTGTCGTGTTTTTGTTAGGGACGAATTTGTAGGGTTATTAACTACCTAAATCTAAACAAAATTTTACAGGGATGTCTGTATCTGTTGTTTTTCATCATGGGGGTGAATTTGTAAGGGATTTTCTTTTGTATTACAAAGGAGGGAAAGAGAATCAGTTTAATGGGATTGATAAGGATAGGTGGAGCTACTTTGAAGCAACTGGTATTTTGAGAGACTTAGGATACGATGATCATCTTAAGTATAGGTTATGGTGGCATATTAGTGAGGAGGACAAGTACATTAGGATTATAGATGATAATGACACTGATAATATTGCTGAGTATGTAGTTAATAACAAATGTCAGGCTCACATTTATGTTGAGCATTCAGTTTTAGGGATCATAGGTGCCAATGTTGGAGGAGGACCTAGTAATGTTGAAGGAGGTCCTAGTAATGTTTCTGGAGGAGTTGATCATGGTGGAGTTGATATTTCTGGAGGATATGATGATGGTGGAGTTCAAGTTTCAGGAGGAGTTGATGATGGTAGAGATGAAGTTTCTGGTGCTGAAATTGAGAGTAGTGAAGATGAAGCTGTTGGTGTAAGATTTGAGGATAGTGAGGAGGAAAGATCACTGGGTTTGGATGATGGGTTTGGAGTTGTTGGTGATGATCCTCCTCCTCCTCCTGTAATGGAAAATAATAGTAGAAGTTTGACTGTGTTTGGTGGTGTTGCTGATGATTTGGAAGTTGGATATGTTAGTGAGGAGCTAGGTAGTAGTGACCCTGATGCATCAGATGATGAAAAAGGACCTAAATATGATAAGTTTGTTATGGCAGAGTTAACAAAGACTTACAAGTTTAAAGTGGGGTTGGAGTTTAAGTCATTAGCTGAATTTAAGGAAGCAATTACTGAGTGGTCAGTTTTAAATGGGCATGAAATAAAATTTGTAAAAAATGACAAAGTTAGAGTAAGGGTACAATGCAAGGGCAATTGTGGGTTTTTAGCACTTGTAAGTAAAGTTGGGGATAAGGCTACTTTTAGAATGAAGAGGTGGTATGGTGACCACACGTGTGCAAGGAAAACTGAAAATAGATCTGCAACCTCTAGGTGGGTTTCAAAGTCTGTGATTAAGAGGATGACAACAACTGATGCCAGTAATTTGACTCTTAAGGACATTGTAACTGAGATGAGAAGCACACATGCTGTGGGAATAACCATGAACAGAGCATGGAGGGCTAAACAAATTGCAAAGGAGAAGATAGAGGGTGATGCTGCTAAACAATACAATCTATTGTGGAGGTACTCAGCTGAGTTAAAAAGGGTTAATGTTGGAAACACCTGCAAGATCAATATGGAAAGGCTTGCTCCACAACTACAACCAAGGTTTTCATCTTTTTATTTCTGTTTTGATGGAATCAAAAAGGGGTTCAAATCTGCTTGTAGACCATTTATAGGCGTTGATGGATGCCATTTGAAGACCAAATATGGAGGAACCCTTTTAATTGCAGTAGGCAGGGACCCAAATGATCAGTATTATCCACTAGCTTTTGGTGTGTGTGAAACTGAAACAAAAGAGTCATGGAAGTGGTTTTTAACCTTGTTATTGGAGGACATTGGTCAAGATCAAAGATGGGTTTTCATCTCTGACCAACAAAAGGTAAACACCTTTAATTTTTTTTGCAATTGATTGGTTTCTGTATTTCATCTCTGATCAATGAATATGTACTAATTAAATGGAATATGTTATGGTATTTGACTGTTGTTTTACAGGGTCTGATAGCTGTATTTGATGAGTTGTTTGAGAATGTGGAACATAGGCTTTGCTTGAGGCATTTATATGCCAATTTCAAAAAGAAATTTGGAGGAGGTACACTAATTAGAGACCTTATGATGGGAGCTGCTAAGGCTACTTACATTCAAGAGTGGGAGGCTAGGATGAAAGAACTCAAAGCTGTAAATTATTCTGCCTGGGATTGGCTCATGAAACTGCCAACCAAGTCATGGTGTAAGCATGCCTTTTCTTTTTACCCTAAGTGTGATGTCCTTATGAATAACATATCTGAAGCTTTTAATAGCACAATATTGGTAGCTAGGGATAAACCTGTGTTAACAATGTGTGAATGGATAAGGAATTATTTGATGAATAGAAATTCTACTCTTAGGCAAAAAGTTGATAGATGGAATCAAGTGATATGCCCTAAGCCTAGATATAGGTTAGATAAAGAGGTTGAAAAGAGTGGTAACTGGACTCCAATATGGTCTAAGGATGAGATCTTTCAGGTGGGACATATTCACACTAGACATATTTTCATAGTTGACATTGCCAAAAGAAGATGCACATGTAATTTTTGGGAGCTTGTGGGTATCCCTTGTAGACATGCAGTAGCTGCATTAGGATATAGGCAGCAAAAACCTGAGGAATTTGTTGATGATTGCTACACAAAGGCTAAATACATAGAATGTTATACTAACAATGTCAGTCCAATCAATGGAGAGGACATGTGGCCTGAGGTGGAGGTTGATGAAATGCTACCTCCATCATACAAAAGAGGTCCTGGTAGGCCTAAGAAACTGAGGAGGAGAGAACCAGATGAGGATCCTAACAAAGGAAGGACATCTACTACATATAGGTGTACCAAATGTAACAAGCATGGGCACAATACAAGAAGTTGCATTAGCCAATTGACTGACCCTGAAGCTCAAAAAAGAAAGGTAAACATAGTGTATTATGTATTTCTCAGGTTCAATCTCAATCATATATGCTTTGACCATAATGCTTTGACATGTTTACAGAGAAAGGCCAAAAGGGTACAAACTCAAGCATCTCAACCTGCAACTGCATCTGCATCTGCACCTGCAGCTGCAACTGCAACTGCATCTGCATCTGCAACTGCATCTGCATCTGCATCTGCAACTGCAACTGCATCTGCATCTGCAACTGCAGCTGCAACTGCAACTGCATCTGCAACTGGATCTGCATCTGCATCTGCACAAGCATCTCAGACTGCTCACCCTGTTAATGCAACTGCTCAAGCATCTGGTCCAAGTACTCAAGCATCTCAGACTGCTCACCATGTTAATGCAACAAACATTCCTGATATAGACCCTGAATTTGAAGCCCTTGCTGCAGACCTTGCAGCAGCTTTTGAGGCTACTCAATCTCAACCAAATGTGACTTCAATTCTGAATCCTCACAACACAGCTAAACATAAGCCAGTTAAGTATTGATACTCCTTCCTTTATAGCATTTTTTTTAGCTTAAAAATATGATATATGTAGTTCTTATTATTGCAACTCTAAGCTGAGACATTGCTGTATTTAGGTGAAGAATACTAAGCAACAGGTTAGGAGGAGTAATAGGTGCAGGAAACTGAAGTGTGTCAATGAGGAGGAGGATGATGCAAGTAATGCTCAAGCCACTGATAAACCATCAAAAAGGCCTAGGAAATTACCTCAAATTGGTAGTAGTTCTGAGACTGTTATCAATGTAAGTGCATATGGTTTTATTGTTATTAGTTCAAGTAAAAAATTATGCTCAGGCTCAGGTTTTAAATTTGGTTTTAATGTGCTCAGGTTCAATCTAACAACACTGAGGCAGATGTTCCTACTGAGGCAGATGTTCCTGAACAAGCAAACAGCACCCTGCCAAATGTTCCTGCACAAGCACACAACATTGATACTCAAACTGAAGATGCTACTCAAGCCACTCAGAATCAAGCTCAGCCTTCTCAGACTGAATCAAACAATGATGCTGACATGATAGTGACTGGACTCAAAAGGTTGCCACCAAATCAACTTGATGACACAATCAATGATGTGATTTCTGGTTTGCTGACATGGCAACATAATATTGCAAAAGTTCAAGGCAAACAGGTGATGACTGTTGGAAATTCATCAGAAAATCAAGCAGAATTAATGTTGAGTGGACTGAGAAGATTGCCACCAGATGCATTAGAAAAGATCACTAGAGAGCTAGTCACAGATCTAGTGACATGGAAGGACAATGTTGACAAGATCAAGAAAGGAAAAGGAATTGATGGAGAAGAATAGATCAAGCTAGACTTTTATTTTGCCAAGAACCTGTCTAAACTTATGTATAAGTTATTTTGCTTTGAACTTGTCTACTCAATGTCTAAGTTATTTTGCTATGAATTTGGGATCTGTTTTGATGTACTTTGGCTTTTAGTAATGGCCATATGACATGTAATTGACAATCAATTTGGCAAGTTAATGCCTAGCTACTTTAATCACAAATTTTCTATCTATGTACATGTTACTATTTAATCATGTTTGAAGAAACCTTCATCACATAAACTGATGTCAATTGTATAAACATCCTTGCATTAATTCAATGATAAAGCATTACAAGATCAACATAAACTAAATCATTTCAAACCAAAATAAACAACTAGAACATAGTTGTTACAAACATCCTTGCATTAATTCAACTAAAGCATTACAACCCATCTCAACTAAACCATTTCGAACCAAAATAAACAGCTAGAACATAGTTGTTACAAACATCCTTCCATTAATTCAACTAAAGCATTACAACCCATCTCAACTAAACCATTTCAAACCAAAATAAACAACTAGAACATAGTTGTTACAACTTCACCATCAGCTTAAATTCATTACATATGCAACAAAAAATACCCAAGATAAGATCAACATAAACATAAACAAATTCGTCTTCTTCCTTGATTGCTGCAGCTTCTTCTTCAACTTCTCATTTTTGTTGATTCCAAAATCTTTCATTACAATATTCAAATCTTTCAAAAGCTCTTCACAATTGCAATCACATGGAAGCTTATTGACATATGATTGTGATGCTTCAGGTGCTGCTACTGGACGGTCATATGGAGGATGTCCTTCAATTTCATCATCCCATATGAACAACTTACAACTACTAGCCCCCTAAAACAAAATCAAACATATGCATCTTTTAAATACATTAAATTGTGCGAAAATAAACAAAAAACAAAGTATTCTAACAACCAACTCACCATAAAGGTTGGGCACTTCCAATATCTCCTTTTAGGGTTGTCATGTGAATTGGAGATGAACATCCTCATTGTTTTGTTGCAACCACATATAGGCATCACATTTGTTGATGATTGAGATATGGAATGAGAAGACATTGTTGTTAGGAAGTGGGTTTTCCTTCTTAGGGAAAGGAAGCTGAGCAAGCAAGGAAGGTGAAAACAGAGTGCTGGAGAAAGAAAGAACAAACTGCTGGAGAAGATGAAAACATAGGGTTTTTAATTTGAAATTTTCGTGATTACGTTTTTTAGTTTTAGTCCCTATGTAAAAATTCGTTTTTGGTTTTAGTCCCTCTTACAACAGCACTATTCAGCTTTATTGCCACATAAGCGTGTTTGTCCATGTCAGCAACGGCCACGTCATCGTCTGTTAGCCAGCTGTGCTTTTTTTAGACGGAATCAGACGGCAGGGACCAAATCCAAAAAATAAACAAGTTACAAGGGCTGTTTCGCAACAAAAAAACTTACAGGGACGAAAACCAAAAACACGCTAACTTACAGGGACCTTTTACATATTTAAGCCTTAATAAAAATGATCCATTGGATAAAAAATAAACAATAAAAAATGATCCATTGGATCTTTAAAATAAATTGGATGGATTGGATACATCCATATTTTTTAATGGATGGATTGAGTCCAATCCAATAAAAAAAAATTGTTTGACGGATGGATCGGATGGATTTTATAGTGGATGGATTGGATGGATATGGATTTGATGGATCTAATTGCCACCCCTAATTCTCAATAACAAACTTGAATGAAAAAGGAGTGGTCTGACGTATGTCTTTCCATTCCCCGGTTGTACGAGCACTTGACGTATGTTTCGTTTATTCGGACAATCGTCATTCTATCTTCAAAATACCAAAAAACAAAAGAAAAAAAAATTATTTTTCTTTTTTCCTTTTTTTTTTTTCGTGCGAGTGAAAAAGGAAAACTTGGGTAGACACCCGACGCTTCCCCGAATATTCGGAAACGAGGTAAACACTTCGCTTTCAATCGGATATTCGTCCTCCGTTTAAAATCAATCTCAACCCACCAAACTTTATTCTATTCACGCCCATGCCCGCTTTCAAACGGATACCATCGCCCAAGTGCAAGTCCGCCTTTTTTTTTAAGCAAACATTTTCGTCCAAGCGCGATCAAATCTTTTTTTAATAAATAAAATCAACCAACACACAAGCATTTTCTACAAAGAACTACGTAGCTTTGAATTTTCCATCGCACCAGGAGATACGTAGGAGCAAGATCAAACTCTTGTCAAGCACACTAATAAAAAACTCATTTTTTGGTCTTCAAATCCTTTTTTTTTCTCTTTTATTCTTTGCAAACACTTTTCATAATGATAAGGAAACAAACATAAAACTTACACGTAATTGAATACTAAACTAATTAATGGTTCCCGTTGGGTACAACGGATGTGAGGGGTGTTAATACCTTCCCCTCGCATAACCGATTCCCGAACCCGAAATTTGGTCGCAATGACCTTGTTCTCGTTCTCGAAAGGGTTTATCGACGTTCCCCTTTTCAAAAATAAAACTTCGGTGGCGACTTTACTGTTTAGCGAGCGCTTTCTGCCCGCACATTTTTCCCGTCACTTCAAGCTATAAGCTCAAAAGCTACTTGAATTAGCATCTCAAAAAACCCTATAAGCTAACGAGAAAAGTTTTTTACCAAACACGTCTCATTCTACAAAAACAAGCTTATAAGCTAGTTCAAAAAGCTATAAGCTAGCTTATTTGTGTTACCAAACAAAGCTGTAATGTTCAATCACCATAATCCTCCGTCTAGTTGGGTTGTTAGTTGCGTTGATGTTAACTTTGAAAGTGAAGTATGTTATCCGAAAAATATCAATTGCATCTATGTATTGTAATTACTTATTTGAATAATACTTGGTTGCAAATTGCAGTAAAGCCCTTGGGCTAATACTTGCATAATCGATCTATCCTCCTTAAAGTTATCTCTCACTTTCACCAAGTATAAAAATGAATAATAATAAATGAAATGGATGATTAAAAAGTCTCCACATCCCCCAACCTTGCCTAAGAAAGAAAAAAACCGTTTTATCGCAGGGCCGATTTAATAACTTTTAGTAGTAATTAGTAAATGAGACTTAAAATAAGTTTTATATATGTGACATTTTCTGTTTACATGAGGTATTTTTGTTTACAAAAAACTAATGAAAGTAATTGTTTGTTGATAAGTTGAAAGTGAAGGTTTTGGTAACCTTATTCTTAGACCAAGCATGTTTATACGAACTAATTTTAAGACAATATTCTCACATAGCGTACCAATTATAAGAGGCGTCTTAATAATCATCTAAAGAGTAGTGTTAGCAACACTCTTTTTTCAACACTCTCTCTAACACTCACTTTTTTATTGGCTTAAATCATGGTGGGTCTCACTTTAAAAAATGGGTTTCATTCAAAATGGTGGGTCATACAATGGTTTCAGCCAATAAAAGAATAAGTGTTGATGAGAGTGTTGAAAGAGTGTCCCTAACATTCCTTATCATCCAAATCAACATAATAAGAATATGGAATCACACCATAAGTGCAGTAATGAAGATTTAAAACAAGAAGATATTGAAGGCAAAAGAAAAACACATTTAATTATTATTATTTTTTTGTAAAAAAAAGGGTAGCATATATACTACGATGCATAACACTTTTTTTGGACTCAAAATGATACATAAAACTTATTATTAATTAAGTTCCAATATGGATAATGTACTTATTATGATATTATTATACAGGGAATCATGAATATTGATTGGTGGTTTAGCTAGAGAGGGATCTTGGAATCCAAGGCCAAAATGGTGCTGAGATTCATTGGGTATATAACATCTGTGGAACCTGTCATGATTTGCTTAACGATCATCTTGTTGGCTCTTTCAGATGGATGAAATGCATCCCAAAATAAATGGTCGTCACGGTTTTGACATATGCTGGATGCCAATGTGCACAGTCCAATACCATTATAGGGTCCTTGACCGCAACATGCAACCTTTGATGTCTTGAATTCTGCATATATGCACAATTTCATTACATCATTCATTAATAAATAATAACGACTTCTTTAATTAATTGTTAGTATATCAATATTGATAGTATATACTAGTACTAACAATCTAGGTTCATCGGATTAATTCAATATATTAGCTATTTATGTATAGATAGATCAATCTAGGTACAGGCCAAGTTTGATTTCAATTACGTTAGGCATTGTACTCTCTCTCTTATAACAATATCTTAAAATTGATACTTTTTCAACAAAAAAAAAAATTGTGTTTTAAATATTTCATTAATAAAAACATATATAATTTCACAATTTGTTTTAATTTTTACTTAAAATTATTTTTTGTTTCTCTTAAAAAACTAATTTAAATCAAATTTAAAACTTTTGTAAAAATATTTTCAAATAACTTTTAGCTTAAAAAAATTATTAAGTTTAAAGTAACTTTTCAGTCCCAAAACAAGCTAAGCTAAATAAAATGTTTGTACAAACAGCTGTTTGTCCTTATGAAGTTTAAAGTTATTTGAATTATTAAGCACAAACAACTAAAAATATATACTCTTATAGTTATATTTACTTACAAGCTAAAAATATATTTTTTTATTTTTTTGTCAAAAAAATATATATACTCGTATAGTTATATTTATTTAGTACCATTTCCAAAAAGGCTCAGTGCATCTATGTTAAGCACAGAGAAGACATCAGATCCAATTTGTTGATTGAGTTTTGTGATCAACTGAACAAGTTGTGGATTGTATAAGGACGCAGCAAGCTGTAACTCAGGTGCACATTCGCCATCTTTGCCTCCTATAGCTAATGCTGCTGGAGCACAACCCATTGGACCAGTTCCTGTCACCAGAACCCTACGTGCTCCAAGATGATATAGTCTCTGGAAATGACATTAAAAACAAACTCAATGTAAACAATTGTATTATATGCATGCACTTTAACAAGAAATAATTAAGATAAGCATGTCATTAATCTATACTTATATATAAAGAGATACTAAGATATATCACCCAAAAAAAATACTAAGATTATGTTTACTTTGTGAACAAAATTATTTTTATTTTTTAAAATTTGTGTTAGTTTTACTTGTTAACAAAGATAAAAAAAACTTTCAAATGAGACATTTTCTTTTAGGGTTTTACCAAAAAATGGAGCCCTTCCAGAAATTCTCAAAGGCCCGAGACATGCTTAGGCTTAGAGGGGGTTTAAAAATAGTTTTCAACCAACAATAGACGCGTCTCGGTTATTACCTCACTAGTTGCGTCATTTCTCCAAGCGCTATTTTAAAAATGAGACATTTGTGATGAAGAGAAGATAAAATACTAGTTAAAGATGATGCATTAATTTGTCGGTGTTCTCTATTTTTGTGGGACTTTTAGGTCATCTCTGATGTTCCTAAAGCCATGTATATTCGATCTCTTTCTTTTATATCTATTTTTTTAAATAATCATTATTATTATTATTATTATTAATATTATTATCATCACTATTATTACTTTAATTCGAAGAAAAGCATGCAAACATAAAATATAAAAATTACCCGTAAAATCTTCTTGTACTCAGAGAGCACATACGTGACATATTCTGGTAAAGCATACTGGCGGGATCTTAGGGAGTTAGGGACCAAGTAGTAGTTATTCACAAAATCATTACCTCCACATGAAATAAGGATTAGTGCTCCATTTATTAATCTCTTAGCTTCTTTTTTTCCAATTAGATCACTCACCCTTTTCTGGTATTCTTCGAAAAAATCTAGCTGTTTGTACATTCTGATGACTTCTATCTGAAACAATATATGTATACATGATTTCGTTGCATCCATAAATAATAAAAGTATATACAAAATTCAAATTAATGTTACATAATGTGTCATCAATTTTCACATACAAATTGAAATCCAGTGTCATTGAGAATTCCAATGCCAGCAGAAGCAAAGTTGGCACCATTAAGCATTCTATGCCCTCTTAGCTTAGGACTTAAATATGGCAAAGGGGGAGCTGACCGAAGTTCTTTACCTTTAATAATCACAAACACAAATAATTACTATATGAGTTAATTATTAATTTACACAACACAATGCAAATATGAGAAATGATAAAAAAAAAAATTGTTTGAAAAAGGAAAAATGATGAAATTAATTTACACAACTGATTAAATCGGGAACGTTTAAGCCATTAGAGAAACGTCCAGTAGGTTGGCGAGTTGGAAAATCAATGCCATAAGGTGGATAATTGGCTCGCGCCGAGGTGGCCAAAAAATTGTTGTTGCCATTATCAACTAGTGAATCTCCAAACACAAAGAAAGCCCTAGCTGCATTTACACCAATAAAACCATTTGCTAGACCCAAAATTACAACAATGCAGGATGTGAAAACAAGAATATTAGCCATGATTATTGGAATTGGATGAATATGGCTAGGAGAAAAAGGTTTTGATAATTGGTTACAACACTACAAGTAGATGTTGATTCATGTGTCACTGTTCTTATATAGTTAGGACTCTATGGTTGCCACGTTTTGAAAACGAATGCTCGACAAATTATACAAGGTATAGTTGGTAACTTTGCATTTATATATGAATGATTAACTGTTTATATTAAAATATAAGGTTGTGACTTGTGAGATTATACCAGACAAATTCAAGCAAAAATATGTTCGATATAATGTCGGTAGATTTCACTCACTTTTAGAAGTCACATTTCAGCCTTTAAATGTAACTAATCATGACTATGTTTAGCAGTTTCATTCGATTTATATTTCTTCTAGGATTTTCCCTATCAAACAAGTAGGACAATTGGATATTTGTAGCACATTTCGTCTTTTGCTCTGTCTCTAGCCTAAATAAAGCTTAGGTTTAATATTTTTGGAGAAATGTATTTTTCACACGCATTCATTTCACTTTGTTTGTTTTATACTTAAATTTGTTTGCATCTTTGTTGATCTCGAACCAAACATCTCATAATTAAAAATGGACATTGTTAGTGTAGTTCAGTAAATTTGGCGGATAACTAGATTCTTTAATTCTTTAAGTTTATTTCGAGTGCTTAAATGATTTTCTTATGTACATAACACTCATTTTATGATTTTTGTTTTTTACTAAAAATAAACGATACTCATTTATTAATAGAGTACGTCCATACAATACAAATTCACTAACAACAAAAATGATGAATTTACGAACAACTCACAACATCCATGTTAATACCATAACACGGAAAAATACATAAACCTAAAACAAATGTAACTATATTCAAGTGTCTAGAATACTCAAGCTTTCAGATATGTAACGTTGACGACACCAAAATCATTGATTAGACCTGCATTGGATCGAATCTGATCTGACAATCGAAACCGAACAAACATCGTAACAAGACGGAAAAGCAAAAAAAAATGTTGCACAAAGACGACAAACAAAACAACATCACACTAAAATGACGAAATCACGAAAGAAAATACTTAATATACATGAAGATTACTTATTTAAATAAAATGGAAGGAGAAAAATGACTTAGAGGGTGATTTTAGGTCAAAAATTGACCTTAAATCACCACTATTTGGTGGATGAAGGAGAAGAAACTAAAGTTACAACGAAGGGGTGACAACTCAATAAGGAGATTATTTATAGTTTTGTAATGTTACTATTTAATAAACATTCAGTCTCTCCATACCAACGTCTTAATTTTTTTATTAAATGAGTCTTATAAATAACTTTATATAATTACATTTCAACGTAATTTGTTTATTTAAATACAATTTATTAAGTGGGGCAAGCAAAAAACGAAGGGAGGGAGTACTGCGAAAAAGAGTGCCTATTTAGCATGATATTAAATAGGTAAAACAATCGTCATGGTGTTAAATAGGTAGAACAATCATGGTGGATGCTTTATGGGTTAGGGAATACAATTATTTTTTTACAAAACAATTTTTTTTATTGCAGGGAATACAATTATTATATATAATTATTTTAAGAAAAATAAATGAGATCAATACTTTTCATTAAAGGATGCGAAATATTTTTCTTCTCAAGTGTATGGTCTACGAACTAGTTGATCGAGATACTAATTATTTTAAGAAAAATAAACGGGATGAAATACTTTTCATTGAAGGTGCGAAATATTTTTCTTCTCTGTATGGTCTACAAACTAGTTGATCGAGATAAACTAAAAAAATATTAAGGTTAATTAAATTTTTGGTCCTTAGAAAATTTTTAAACTTCGCTTTTTGTCCCCTTTAAATAATTTCATCAAACTTTTGTCCTCCAAATATTTTCTGTCATCATTCTTGGTCCATACTTTTAATTACATTCACGTGTATCCTTCAAAATCTTGAATTAATTTTTGCAGTCATGTTTAGTATATTATAAAAATCTCTGTTGCAAAATTTTAATTTTTTATCAAATGATGAATTAAATATGAATCTTTAATTTATTAGCACTTAAAAATTCATATTTTGTTAAAAAAAATATAAATTTTTGTGCGAGAGATTGTTATAAATATTCTAAACATCTATGTAAATAGTCAGGAAGGTGTGTTAATTTGCTGTGAATTTTAGTTACATGTAAGTTTGCTTGAGGACAAACAAATGCTCAAGTGTGAGGCTTTGATGACAAGAAATCATATAGGGTTTTTAGTCATCAATTAGTGTCATTTTAACATAATAGTATGTAGTTTATGTTTATTTTAGTAGAGTTTTGTTTATATTCGTTCAGTCATGAAAAAGCAAAAATAGAAAAAAGACCTTGAAACATGTCAAAATCACCCAAACCAGACAACTTCGTGATCATACTATGCTTATTACATGTTTTATCATGTTAATTCTTGGGCTATAGTCGTTATAGACGTTTCAATGAGAAGAATTGTGACAAGGAATAAAGAAAAGCAGAAAGATCAGCTACCGCATAACACATGCGCGTGCTGCGAACCATGCCTCACAACATTGAAGGAAAGTCAGAAATATTTCGCCACTGCCTCACTCGCATCGCGGACTCAAAGCTTAGCATCGCGAGATATGTATGAATTCATAAGTGGTTCGTCACTATCTAAGCCACATCGCAAATTACAAGCTCACATCGCAAGAATTGGAGAAATTCAGAAGATTCACGAGTTGAGGAGTCCCTTGTTAAAGAGGTGGAGTGCATATATTAATAATAATTGGGTTATTAGGCTTATTTAGCTTACCAAATTGGAACATTAAGTTGCTAAGAAATTAAGTCAGAACATGCCGATAAATACAAGGAGCAAGAAACACAAGACAAAATCCATCAGAAGAGGAGAATAGAAGAAACACAAACTAGGGTTTTGGAGAAACCTCGAGAGGAGGCAGCCGCAAAAAGGGTGGGAAGAAGAATCAAGGAGCAACACTATCATGGTTATGTTAATTACTCTATGTCTAGCTGGATTCTCTTTGATTAGGTTAATTAAAGAATCTTCTCTATAATTGCTTTATCATGTAACTTTACACGATTCTATGAATTCCAGTCGATTAATTTTCTATTTTATTCGGTTAACCTCGTTCTTTATGCATTTTATGTGTTCAATGATTATTAACCTTAACTTTGTCCATAAACTGATTTCTAGGTCACAATGATTTTTAACCCTAACCATTCAATTATTAATTAGATTCGACATAAATCGATACTAATTGTTACTTACTTTGGTGTTCTTAAACCTTCAATGATTATAGCTCACCTAAGATATTATGGACATAACCATTGAAGAGGGTCAGTGACCAAGACATTGGCCTAACTTTTATCCTTACAATGATCTTGTTCTTTTATTCATTTTCTGCAAACTAAACTTATGCCTAGTGCAAACACCCCCCATTTACACATCCTATTAACAATCGATATTGTTGAGTAGAAATTTCACAATCTCTATGAAGACGAACTTTTATAAATATTACTACTTGTCAACACACTACTACACTTGCTAGTATTTTGTAATCAACCGACTATCTTCTCAGTTTTGGATTAAAATGTTTTGAAATCTTCATGGATGATTTATCAGTTTTTGGAAGAATTTTTTTTTACCTATGCTTGGTCAACTTGGACATTGTACTGAAGCAGTGTGTTGAAACAAATCTCAATTTTTGGAGCTTTTTTTTTATCCAATGGTTATTAATCAACCCTCTCATCTCTAACAATAAAAACTTACTCCCTCCGTCTCACAATAAAAACTTACTAATGTTGTATTGGTATTATAAAAGGGACAAGTAATAATTTGAGACAAAAAAAATTAGGAAAGAGGACACCTATTGTGAGCCAGATGGAGTATCTTAATGCTTTTTAGAATTGGCAACTCGTGAAACTATACTTTTGATATAATTAGTGCTTGAAAAAGACTTTTTAAATAGAGATCTAGAACAATTCATCTCTGGGTTTATCGTCACAAACCATTATCGGATCTTAATGTTATTGTACACGTTAATCGAGTGAGTAATCATAAGCTAATTAGTATGATTGATCCCTCTTCATTTAGAGAGGGAACAAAAGCGTACATAGAGCAACAAATGAAAATATAATTGAAAACTTGAAAGTATATAATCAATCACGAGGACACATTAGATGAATATTTAATAAAATATAACCCCAACGTGTTTGTTTATTGTGAATTTCGTCAATTTTATTGTTATTTTAGTTTATGTACTATCAAACCATTTTAAACCTTACTTAGAATCATAAAATAGTTGAACAAAAAAAAATATTGCAGCTCTTTGTGGATATCATAAAACAAATACTTTGATTGCCACTAGGAACTATCATTGATGCAATGCTAAGACAAAGAACAACCCTTTTCATGCTATAAATTAGGCACAAATTAATATGTTACTATCGGGAAAAAAAATCTTGCAATTGTGTTTCCTTTGGAAAATTTAGACCTCACCTTATTGATTCAAAAATTGTTGCGTATATTGACCATGTAGCTATCAAGTACTTGATGAACAAATCATATTCAACGCCTAGATTGATCAGATGGATGATTTTGTTGCAAAAATTTGATTTTAAAATGAAAGACAAGAAAAACACAAAAAACTTGGTAGCTGATCACCTGTTCATATTGGTAATGATGAGGTGACCAGAAAAGAACACGGGGTCTTGGAAGAATTCCATGATGATAACTTGTTGATGAAGAAAGAAAGGTCATAGTTTGTTGACATGGCTAACATAAAGTAGCTTGTTTAATCCATAATGATTTCAACTCGTACCAAAAAACACAGTTTCTCTGAGACTTCAATCGATATGTGTGGGATGATCCTCATCTGTTCAAAATTGGAGTAAACAATTTACTGAGAAGATGAGTCATCAAGGAGGAGGCACAAATATATTCTGCCACTATCATAATTCACCATATGGTGACCCTTAAAATGGAGAAAGGACTACTGCAAAGGTCCTTCAATCTAGTTTTTTAATGGACAACCATCGCCAAAGATCAAGAAGCATCTTAAGAAGACACGAAATGCCTTTGCAGAACATTCTTATTGTAGAAGTATTCGATTGTTGGGGTATTGGATTTGTTATACCTTTGTTGTCCTTGTTTCTCGATGAATACACAATAGTTGCAGTTTATTATGTAACTAAATGGATTTAGGCAGTGCTCTCAACTTCGGACTACAATTTATTATTCGAGCTTTTAGTGTGAATTGGATATCCACTGCTTGCAACCTCACATAGACTAGTCTATCGAGCTGGATAGGACCGCAATGAGTGTTAAAACGCTCCTCTAAAAAATTATTGTTCAATCTACCTATTATTATATTAATATTAATGTATCTAAATATAAATAGCTTTATATTTAACTTATTTTTAATCAAGTCAATTTTATAAAATTATTTTATCAAAATTATGTTTTGTTATCGAATTAATCAAGCACACATTCATTTTTCCAAAATTTACATCCCGTCTGAGTCCTCACTAGAAAGTAATGAGTCGGGGTTGATCCGATCAACAAAGAGAACATGGATAAAAATAGGGGACAAAGGACATGACACAGGTACCGTTTGACCCGACTTTTTTTTTACTTCTCTGCCATTTTAAGGAGAAGGTAGGCCAAACACAATATCTATTAAGTACTTACTAAAAAAATATTTAAACATTTTTTCCCTTCAAAAAATATTTTAATATTTTTTTTATTTATTATATATTTGTACAATATTTTGTCAAACAACTTTTAACTTAAAAATAGCTTTAAAACTAAAAAAATAATAAAGTAATCAAACAACTTTAACTTCTTTCTTAAAGTCCTTAATTTTAATTTTGTTTTAAAGTAGCTTTTGGACTGTAAAAAAGTCAGGCCAAACAATGCCATAGTTGAAGAAGGATCGAGTTTGGGTTACTTATCCTATCCCAAAATGATTATTGGACAATGATATTTTTTATTTTATTAGTTGAAGAAGGATATTTTTTTTAGTTGAAGAAGGATCGAGTTTGAAGAAGACTATTCACTAACTCACTAACACATTAAGTTATTAACTAAAATACGACTCTTCCTTAAAAAAAAACTAATATACAACTCTATTTTTCTTCTTCTAATTCAATTAATTAATTGAACCAACTAGTACTAACATTGTCGTTAAGTACTAATCCTCTTGCCTTTTTCTCTTCATAATTAAGTTATATATTTTCTTTAGTAAAATAAATTATCACGCTGTGATAAATCTCATATCTTTTACTTAAGGTAGCAAGTTATATTCTTTAAAGCTTCAAATTTTGAGTTAAAATGACTTATTTTGAGACCAACTCAAGCTTGTCTTTGTAACGTCTCCTCCTTATTAAACATGTATCACATCGAGTTCAATCAAATTCAATGTCAAGTTCGAGTAATCACCCGAATGTTAGAGCCGCGCGTCCGAGTCTACTAACCCGACCCTTTGTACAACCCTACCCACAAGCACAAAAAGATTTGTTTGTCAATTACATGTGGCTAATTTCATATGTGGTGGGTAAATTACATGTGGCTACCTATTACTCAGCATTTAGTTATAACTTGACTAGTTGTTCGTTGCATGTACATTAGTAAATTCAATTTTTTTTTTTTTATGAACAATAGTAAACTCATTTGCCCATAATTTGAAAATTCGCAATACATTTAAGAGGTGCATATAAAGCTAGCTGTAAGTCACGATCCAAATTAATTTCTCCAATATTATCACACACCAAAGAATAAAACATTTGATTACTGGCAATAGCAATTTAGGATACACAAGCCAGCATATTTTGTAGCACAAATCACTCTAGCTAGGGACTAGATAAATGGTAACACATACACATATTGTAACTTGATTAATCCCAGCTAGAGATATCTGGAATCAAACCATGGAATCCATGGCCAGAACAGTGCTAAGATTCATGGGGTGCATATACAGGTTGGATCCAATGAACATCTGTTGGACTATGATTCTGCTAGCTTTTTCAGATGGATGAAATGCATCCCAAAATGCATAAAGGTTTCGATTTGGACACAATTTTGAAATAGGTGTACACAGTCCAATCCCATTGAATCGCCCTTGACCACAACAAGCTTCCTTTGCTGTAACAAATCCTGTTGGTCCAAATTTTATTGATACGTTCAAATATAGTTAAGACCTAAATTTAAATAATTGGTTAAAAACTAAGCTTAGTGCACATACCAAAAGCTTGAGGGTTGGTAATAAAATCCATGTGCATTTTATGTGCATTAACAGCAATGAAGACATCAGCACCAATCTCTCTGTTGAGTTGTGTGATCATTTGAACAAGTTGTGGATTATATAAGGACGCAGCTCTCATGAGTTCCACATCACAATCACCATTTCTACTCCTCAGAGCTAACTCAGCAGGTGCACACCCCATTGGTCCCGTGCCCGTAACAAGAACCTTACGAGCTCCCAAATCATAAAGCTTCTGCACCGTTAACGTATTAAGCATTCTCATAACAATCAAATACTTAACAATACAAAGACTAAAACTGCGTGTGGAAAATTATGTAAAGATGAAAAATAAAATTTGGTAAAAAATTTAGAAACGAAAAAATAATTTAACCTTAATTAGAAATTGTGGATTTTTTTTTAAAGAAATTGTGGGATATTTTTGTGTACCATGTTACTCAATTACTTTTTATTTTTTTACGCGAAAATGAGCATTATGTAATAGTTAAGTTTTTCCTATGTGACAAATTCTAATTGACTGTGTATGTGGCTATAATGAATGAAATAACACATGCCTTAAAGGTAGGGTGGATCTAAAGGTAGTATTTATTTGAGAATCAAATAATACCTTCAGAATTTTTTTATACTCAGATATGAGATAGGTCACATAGTTTGGAAGAGAAAATTGGCGAGATCTTGCTGAAAATGGGACCAAATAATAATTGTTGACAAAATCGTTGCCTCCAAGCATGATGAGTACAAGTCCTTTGTTGACTAGTTGTTTAGCTCCCTCTGCACCAATTTGTGCACTTAATTTTTGCTGGTATTGATTGAATAGATCCAATTGCTTGCCGATGTGGATGATTTGTAGCTGCCAAAACATTATTTAATTTAGAACTTAGTCATTTTTCAGTTAAAACTTTTGAAACTGGGTAATAAAAGCCTATATTTAGAAATTTGGGACTAAAATCATGTTTCAGTTAAAATACACCGACCAAAAATACATTTAAATCTAAATTATAAAAATATTTACATATGTAGCCCAATAATATGGATTGAGACACAAAAAGAGTATTAAGAAAGAGGTTTAGGATTCAAGCATGTACGACACAATTTCCCCTATCCATATATGGAGATAATCTTATATATTGAAGAGGATCCTAACCAACCCTAAAGTATTGGTTGATATCTTTGATGCATTCTGAATTGTTGTAAACTTACAAGTGATTGAGTTATTATTAATAAATTTCTTTGCCTACTAAAAAAAATAAAAATAGAATTATCAATTAATTAAACTTACAAATTGAAATCCTGTATCATCGAGAATCCCAACACCTGCTGATGCAAAATTGGCACCAACTAAAAGTTTTTCACCAACTAGTAAGGGACTCAAATAAGGAAGAGATGGTTCTAAACCAAGTCTCTCACCTGCAATTTAACCATTTCACAACATCAAAATTCATCTTTATTTAAGCAATGCATGCAAATGAGAGACTAGAATCAAATAAATAAGCATTGTTAAGCGCATATATATATATATATATATATATATATATATATTCTGAACATTTAATAAATAACAAATTAAAACATACTCCCTTAGAAGAAAAAAAAACATACTAATTATGTCAGGAATATTTAGGCCATTAGAGAAACGTCCAGTGGGTTCGTGTGTAGGGAAGTCAATGCCATATGGTGGAGCATCTGCACGAGCTGTGGTCGTTAAGAAATTATTATTGCCATTGTCTGCTACTGAATCACCAAAAACTAAAAAAGCTCTTCTTGGTTGAGCATAAGCTAAATCAAAACCTATAAACAAATTTGTTATCATTATTATATAACAGAAACATAACATTAAAGAACTAGCCATGGCTAAGTATGAATAAGTGAATGAAACTTTTTGTGCTATGTTGTGGCTATATATCTAATGTTTGAAGAACTGATACGTACCTTCTAAATACATTCATAAATGTCTTCTTGAGTTTAAAGCAACGCCGAATCAAGTAACAAAATAATTGCACTTGTTCATTGTCCAATTCATAAATATAGTTTTTCTCAAAAAAAAAATTAAGGTATAGTTTTTTTTTAAAACTTGGTATCCAATGCAAGGATCGACCAATTTGAGAGGTTCAATCTCACTGTCCACCTGCGGGGCCTCATTTAAAGTCAGAGCAAAACTCTGTATAGACTATTCCACCAAAATTGGAACCGAGGAAATCAAACCTAAAAAACACATTTCAAGTCTCAAACCAACATCATCAAACTAACCCAAGTGCGTCAAATTATAATAGTTAGTTACATTTGCATTTATATATGATTAATGAATGATTAGCTGACTATTTGTATTAAAATTTAATCCCGTGACTTCTATGGTTGTCACGTTTTGAAAACGAATGCTCGACAAATTATACAAGGTATAGTTAGTAACTTTGCATTTATATATGATTTATGAATGATTAACTGTTTATATTAAAATATAAGGTTGTGACTTGTGAGATTATACCAGACAAATTCAAGCAAAATGTGTTTGATACAATGTCGGTAGATTACACTCTCTTTTAGAAGTCACATTTCAGCCTTTAAAAGTAACTAATCATGACCATGTTTGGCAATTTCATTCGATTTATATTTCTTTTAGGATTTTCCCTATCAAACAAGTAGGACAATTGGATATTTGTAGCACATTTCGTCCCTTCTCTATCTCTAGCCTAAACAGAGCAAAGATTTGTATTTTTGGAGAAATGTTATTTTCACACGCTTTCATTGCACTTTGTTTTTTTTATACTTCTACTTGCTTACATCTCTATTGATCTCCAGAGCTGTCAATTTAACGATTTAACGAGGCTTCAATTTTTGAGCCTAAGTCCACATGTTAAGTGGGCTTAAAAAGCAATAAGAAAAAATATGTCCTCTTTCAGATAGACCTCAAATATACAATAGCACCCAAATATATAATAGCCCACAAAGGCCCAAAAGCCCCATGTAAATTTTTTTCAAAAACAAAAAAAGCTGAAAACCGGTCAAACCCACAGTCAACGCCGGCCACCGGTCAACGGCAGCGGTCAACGCCGGAGCTCCAGCGCCGGTGGTGGTTCGCGGCGACGGAACGAAATTTTCCTGCAAAAAACCTGTGGTGGATGGCGGCCGGCGCGGTGATGGATGACGGCCTTTAGCTCCGAAGGTGGTTGGGCGGTGGCTGCCGGAGCTCTGGTGGTAGTTGGTTGTGAGGGTGGTGGCTGTGATTTTTAATTAATTAAAAAATAAAAAATATTTGTTTTTTCATAAATTGTTTTATTATGTTTTTTTTCTTCAAAAATAATAATATAATTAGTGGGCCTTGAAACCTTTATCACTAAGCCCACAAAAAATTTAATTTAGTGGGCTGGGGCCGAATAAACCAATTTCAATAAGGGGGCCAAGATTATAGGGGGCTTGATGTGAGTTTTTTATGTGGGGCTTTGTGTTTTGGGGCTTAATTATTTAATTAAATATTGATCTCGTACCAATTCGCTTATTATTTAATTAAATATTAATCGGTCCATACGTGTGACTCTATAAGTTTTCACTAAACTATAAATAATACTTCATCCGCCTCAAGATAAGTGAGTCATTTGATCATTTCACACATATTAAGAAAAATGTGTAAGTGAAAGAGAGAGAAAAATGGTTTTAAGTGTCTTTGTCAAGTATTGATGGATTCACCATTATTATAAATGCAAAGTGGAAATATTGAATTGGAAGTGATGAAATTAATATTAATTAGAATGTATAATTGGAAAAAAGTAATTAATATTACATTGAAAAATGAAATAGGTCAATTATGTTGAGACAATTTTTTTTTACAAATGGATCACTTATTTTAGGACAGAGGGGGTGTTAAATATTATAAACAATGAGTGATATCTAGTAATACATCATTTTTATCCAATTTATAAAAAATTAGGTGATCCAACTTTAACTTTTTTTTTAGGCCAAATACAATTTTTGGTCCTTTAAGTTTAACAAGAATACCGGATTAGTCCTTTACGTTTTTTAAGTTTCAAATAGGTCCTTTAAGTCGTTAATTTAATTCGCCTATTTGAAGTTTTTTAAGTTTTTAAGTTTCAAATAGGTCCTTAAAAGGGTAACGGTGTAATAAATTAACAACTTAAAGGACCTATTTGAAACTTAAGAACTTAAAGGACTAATCCGGTATTTTTGTCAAACTTAAAGAACCAAAAGAGGTATTTGGCCTTTTTTTTTATTACAAAGAGGGCTGAACGCCCCCAACTTTAACCTTTTTGTGACCAAATATATTGTGTGGTAATTGTCCATTCATCAAAATGCCTAATTAAATGCAAGTTATAATGTGTGTCGCCCTTGCAATATCAAATTATTTATTTATCAATCCCAAAGTAGACGTGTAAATATCAATGAGCCCAATATCACATATTGGCTAGAATGGCCATGCGTTTCCACGGGTTGATTCTACCGAGATGCCCAAGACATAACTCTTATTATGTAGGAAGGGACGAATCTTATCTACATCACTCACACCTCTTCACATGGTTTATTGCAGACCCAATAACCACATTTATGATTGTCCTCTTACATACATTTGATGACCTTAAAGCCTACAACTTTCCATGTAGGGTTCGTTATGACTTTAAGTCAATGAACTACTCACTATGATCGCATGAGAATCACTAGCTAATCCAACTTACATATAACAATTGTGTAACATTCTCATGGCAGGTCAACCTGTAATATACCTATGTGAAAATTTGATGTCTCATAGCCATTAACTGTAAGATATGATCATCAATGTACGCACATGATAGTTTATTGGTATTAATGCTCTAATGTTTAATAGGGTCTCATGATCAAGCCACACTTGATGTTTTATTGAACAAACTATCCATTCTAATGACTTTATTATGATATATATTTAATAACAAAATAAATCATGTCTCACACATATATATCAAGAAACAAGATATATTATTTAATTTCAAAATACTAATAATAATCTATGGAAAAATAAATTGACACTAGGGCTTACACCAACAATCTCCACATCTTACTTGATTAATTGTTTTTTTTCGAGTCTTGAGTAATGTTAGTTCTTTTAGACTATGCTTTCACATTTTCCTTATATTTCTATATTGCAGAATCTCGAGTCTCGCATGTTTGGTTGTGTTGTTGTTGTCCATGTTTATTAAGCAATATCAAAATAAGTTGGAAGCTCCTGTCGTAAGATGTGTCTTAATGGGTTATACACGCAACAAAAGAGAGTATAAATGTCATCATTCTACCAGTCGTAAGTACTTTGTCTCGAACGGTGTTATCTTTCATGAAATTATGTCATACTTCACTCGTCCTAAGATATTATGAATGACTTTGACTATGAGTTCGTCTTTCTGATCCTTAGTCCTAGTATCCTCCTTGAAACCTTTGTCTCAGTTCCTACTTCTAGTCCTCGTTATGAGTTGTCTTCTAAATTAAGTCTTATTCCTGAGTCTGC
Organism: Medicago ruthenica; assembly: GCA_018208015.1. NCBI lineage: Eukaryota > Viridiplantae > Streptophyta > Magnoliopsida > Fabales > Fabaceae > Medicago > Medicago ruthenica. The sequence continues at coordinate 32,532,734 of CM031371.1, read as the reverse complement.
TTCTGAATTTGAATCAACACCTATTTTAAGTCTTAGTCTTGAGTATACTTATAAATGTGAGCCTATTTATGTTCTGGTTCCTCCATTGTTTTCTATTTTGTAGGAATCATTGCTTTCAAGACCAATTCTAGTGTATAAGAGAAAGTAAACCTGACCTGCTCTAGAAACAACTTCAATCCCCTTAGCCAATGGTAACTACTGAAAATGGGTTCTTTATTATCGGTGATTCTTAGATTTCTGATACTTGTGTATCGATCCAGATGATTTACCAATTTCATTGAGAAAGGATAAAAGATTTGTCCCATCAAATGTAAATATCGTATTTCATAGTATCTCTTTTAAACATCTTTTCACGCAATATCAAAGTTTTATTGAAGATGTTGACTTTGTGAGTATTCCATCATTTGTTCAAGAAGCATTGAAAAATAAAATTTGAGTTGAATTTATGGATGAGGAATTGAAAGCACTTCAGAAAAATGAGACTTGGAAGATTGTTGAGAGGCAAGCAAATAGTTGGATGCAGGTGAATTCATACTGCAAAACAAAAAACAAGTGACATCTTTGATTGTTACAAGACCATATTAGTGGTAAAAGGTTATAAACGGAAACATATGACATTTATTATGAGATGCCATTTGATCTAGTGGCTAATATGAATATTGTTAAGATATTACTATCACTTGCTACTTACCACGGATCAAAATTGCACCAGTTCGATTTTAAAAATGCGTTCTTGCATGGAGACTTAAAGTAAGGGCTTAATTGATCATCCGGTCCCTTAACTTATTTTATTTTTTCATTTTGGTCCCCTAACTATTAAGTGTTTCAAATTGGTCCCATAACTCTTCTGCCGTTTACCATTTTGGTCATCTCCGTTAGTTTTTAACATCAAATGTCTAAAGTGAACCATATTTAACGGTGGTTCACCATAGACCTTATAAATTCATTTAATTTTAACCCTTTGATATTTTTTTTAAAAAGAGAACCGTTGGATCATATAGGTCTATTGTATCTTACGGTGAACTATGAACACCTAATTTTTTTTTTCTTATTTCTTCTTCTTCCTTCATCTCCTTCATCATCACATTCATACTCCTTAGTCAATCTTCATATAACCCAGGAAAAAAAAATTGAAAAAAAAAATAAAAAAAAATTATCTTCATCAAAATCAAATCATTTTCATCATCTTCATCATCAACAACAACACATAATACCATCATCAAAATCAAACTCAGAAAATGAAATAACAACAACCCTTCAAACCCATAAATCAACAGGAAAAAAAATCAACAGAATTCAACTGAAATTCAAGAGGAAACAAGTGACAAGAAACAAACACAACCTTTTTAAGCGAAACAGTGGTGCCAAGAACAAAACCCACAAAAAAAAATCAACCTTTTGAAGTGAGATTATCAAGAACAAGGAAAGGAAGAATCAGATTCACATCAAGAATCGAAGGAAGAACAATATTATCAAGAACGATCCCATTTCTTACAATTTCTGAGATCCATTTCTCAGAATTTGAAATTCTTATTTCTTATGTTTAAGGGTTTGATTTTGGTGTCCAGATGGAAAAAGTATCAAGATAATTGAAATTGGGTTTGAGCAGTATGATGTTTAAGGGTTTTTTTCTTCTTCATTTTTATGTTTTTGCATATATAATGTTACTACTGAAATTGGGTTTGATTTGGGTTCCAAATGAAAAAAGTATCAAGATAAATGAAATTGGAGAAGATTGTTAAAATATGAAGAAGATTGTTGTTGGAGAATATAGAAATTGTTAAAAGAATGGTGTTGCTGCATGTGAGAGAGATGAAGGGGTGGAGGTGTGTGATAAATTGATTTTCTTCTTTTGGGTATAAAGTTGATTATTTAAGTTTTTTTTTTGTTTTTTGGATTTTATTTTATGAATGTTGATGAAGATGAAGAAGAGGAAGAAGAAAAATAAAAAAGATTAGGTGTTGGTGGTTCAGTGTTGTATACAATGGACATGCAATCAAACGGTTGAAATCATATCAAAAATATTAAACATTAAAATACTAACGGAGATGACCGAAATAGGTAACAGAAAAATACATAAGAGACCAGTTTGAAACGTTTCTTTTCTTAGTTAAGGGAACATTCTGAAAAATAGAATTAAGTTAAGGGACCAATGATCAATTAAGCTTAAAGTAAGAGGTGTATATGGAAATTCCACCAGGGTTTGGTCTCACAAGTGGAGCCAACAAGGTGTGTCAATTGAAGAATGCCTTGTATGGACAAAGACAATGGTGTGCTTGGGCTATAAGTAAAGTCAATGAGATCACACTTTGTTCTTCAAACATTCAAAAGGAGAAAATAACATATACTTCTTATTTATGTTGATGGTATTATTGTTACATAAGATGATTTACCTAAGAGACAACGACTCAAATATAACTTATAAGCAAAGTTTGAAAGGAAGGATCCTAGTCAACTAAAATTGAGGTGAGCTACTCAAACAATGCATTTTTATTTCTCAGAGAAAGTATGTAATTGAGCTATTGCAAGAAACATGTAAGTTTGGATGTAAACCTTGTGTGGAAACCATGTTGTTCGGGAAGTAAGAAACTTAGTGTAGTGGTTTGACCAAGTGTTGAGGCAAAGTTTAGAGTCAAGACACAAGGAATTTGTGAGCTATTGTGGGTGAAAATTGTATTAGAAGGTTTGAAGATACAATGCGAAGGCCCTGTATATGAAGATGTTTTTTGACAATACATTGGTTATCATTATTGTTCGTAATCCAGTTCAGCATGATTATATACAAAACACATAGACTAAAATTTAGTTAAAGTGAAACTAAATAGTGGATTGATAATTAGAATAAGATAGACTTAAATATGTAAAAGGTCCTTGTAAGTTCGCGTGTTTTTGGTGTTCGTCCCTGTATCTTTTTTTTTCTTTCTAAAACATGCCCTATAAGTTGTCAACCTTTTGATTTTCGTCCCTCCTGTTAGCTTCTGTTACAAAAACGCACATGTGGCAAACGGAGGATGACATGGCAGTGTGTGACGTGACAAACTTGATGATGAGTCACACAGTGAGAGGGACCAAAACCAAAAAACAAAAATCATAGAGGAACCAAAGCCAAAAAACGAGAAGAGGGAAAATTCAAATTTAGTTTACATTTCTTCATCTTCTTCCTACATCTTCTTCTTCATCACTATCATTATCTTCATAAACTTCATCTTTATCATCAAACAACACACATAAATTCATCACTTCAAAATCCATCAACTCAAAACAACAACATACTCAATCTCAAAACTACACTACAACTTCTTTTTTTCTCTTTTTTTGTTCATGTGCTTGAGATTAACACACATCGATCCAACACCTTCCATTAAACCTTCATATGATAAATTCTCTTTTATTTCTTCTCACAAACAACAAAAGCAAATTAAACCCATACATCCACTATTCAACCTGTAATCCAATTTCACACACATTTTAAAATCATTTACACCAAACATACACAATAAAATCGGTCAAAATAAAACTCATCTCAATTCAATATTCCAACATATTTTTCAATTCCATTTATTATCCCTCTATATCTTCAAATGAAAACAATATTCAGATCAAACTTGAACCTTTCTCTTATAATCCAATTTCATGCAACAATCTTCCAAATCAACCAAAAAAAAGTACACGACCCAAATGCTCAAAACAAAAATGATGAGATAAGAGTTCAAAGAATTGACAAAAAAAGCATTTGGGGTGACCAAGAAACAGCAGAGACGCGAGAACAATGATGAGACGATAGCTGGTAATAAAAAAAACAGAAAATTCATTCTTTAGGTTTTTCAATTTGGGAATTTTGTGAATTTTTTCAATATTGTGAATTCGAGCATTCTCAATGAGGATTTTGTTGTTATAATTTGATTATGATATTATCAGTAACAGTTTTGTTGGGACTATGAACAGTGTGGATTTTAGTGTTGAGATGTCAAACTGACCACTGTCAATGGGGATTTTTTTGGGTTTGTGAGAAGCTGTCTATTGAGGGTGAGATGATGATTTTGAGTTTTTTTTATCTCTTTTTTGGGTATTTTTTCTGGGTTTTTTGATGAACTTATGAAGATGATGATGAAGATGAAAAAGTAGGGGTGAGCACCGGTAGGTTTCGGCCGGGATCGGTTCATAAAACCTCATGCAAAGTGAAACCGAATAGATAATATATATACCTATTCCCGTTCGTCAAGAGCAACAGTTTGGTTGGTTTGCGGTTGGAATCGGTGGCGGATTCGGCAGTTCGATTAGTTCGGTTTGCATCTTCTCCATTAACGAGTTGAGAAGGATGATTTTCTCAGGAGGGCGATGGCAAGCTTCTCACCGGAAACAATACGAAGGACATGAGAAGAAACACTTTCCGATGAAGGTAAATTTTCAGTGAAGTTGCACTTTTTGAGACTATTTTCTCCATTGTTGGATGATGAAGCTTTGCAATATTGCAATTGTTCAAGCTGTAACATAGAAGGAAGGTTGGGTAGTGAGGGAGAGCGCAAGGCTTTGGACTCCAGAAGAGTACAAAGAAATAACTCATGCTACTGTGAAACTAGAAAGGAGACAAAGCATAAGAAAGTATTTAAGTATCATTTATTTATTTTTGTTGAAATGAGTTTGAAATTCCTGGCAGGACCTGGTTTCGAACGTAAAACAGAGTACTGGTGCAGTAAAACAGAGTATGCAAAACAGTAGTTCAGAAGCAGAATAAAACAGACAAAAATTAAAGATGCACAAGTGATTTGTTAACCCAGTTCGGTGACAAACACACCTACATCTGGAGGCTACCAAGCCAGGAAGGAAATCCACTATGATAGTATCAATTCGAAGTCCTATGACAACAGCCCCTGTTTCACAGCCTTCTCACTTAATCACTACCCGTATTGACTTCAACCTAGGAACTCCTAGACCTAAGATCCCATCTCACTTCCCTCAGTCAATCACTGCCCCAGTGATTATCAGACTCTAAACAAACAAAGATGAAGACACTCTTCAAAACATAATCAGTCACTTTTGCTTAAAAGCTTCAAGTGATTACAACTCAACAAACTAAACCAACTCTAAACAATTGAGTGGTGTACAAAAACAAAGCACAAAGCTTACAGACTCAAAACCTAAGACTTTCTCTATAATAACTTATGTTTTGATGTAAATTTCTTCAATAACAGCGTCCTCTATTTATAGCTCCAGCAGCAACATAATTCTTGAAGCAAATCCTTCAAAGATATATTCCCAGAATTCTTTAGAAGCAAATAGAAGCAATTTATTCTTTAGAAGTATATTTTCCAAAGATTTCTTTGAAAATATATTCACAAATAAAACAATGTCCAATCTTTAATATATCTCACGCAAAATAATCTTCCTTCTAGAAATAAATCCAGCAAGGAAAATTCTTCAATTAAATCTTCAAAAGATCACATGAGAAAATAAACAGAACATAGAAAACCAGCTTCTGAAGGTACTTCTGAAGTCTGCGTCGGAACTTCTGCGTCTGAACATTTCAGTTTCTGAAGGTTGCTTCTGAAGGTCAGCGTCTGAAGTACTGTTCAGCGTCTGAACATCAGCTTCTGAAGGTTCAGCGTCTGAAGTATTGTTCAACTTCTGAAGCCCAGCTTCTGAAGTACTGTTCAGAAATGAGGATCAGCTTCTGAAATGCTTGCTTCCAGCTTCTGAAGACGAACAACTTCTTGTATATTTGATTTTAGCAAACATGAAGCCAACAACCAAATATCCAACAATCTCCCCCTTTGGCAAATTTTTTGGCTAAAATCAAATTGAGATACAAGGCAAATTCTGAACACATCAAGAGGAACACAAACGTAGTAACACAATAGCAACAGAGTCAGTAGCGGATGATTCCCTACATTTCACACATATAACTCCCCCTGAACATATCAGCTTCTAAAACACACACTACTCCCCCTAAAACTCAGCTTCTGACAGGAAACTCATACTCCCCCTGAAACAGATCATTCAACAGCAGCTTTTGAAAACATACACTCCCCCTGAAACAGAGACTCCTGAAACAGATCAGCAGCAGCTTCTGACACACTTATTTCTCCTCCTTTTTAGCCAAACAATTTTGACAAAAATAACCATGCAATCACCAGGAGTAGAAAGAACAGAAAAACAGCAGAGGTTACAAACAACCATCACAGCACCATACACATTAGTAATATCAGTGACACTTCTCAGACCAGCAGAATCACACAACCAGTACCCACACACATGCTTCACAGAAGAACAAAAACAAGAGAACACAACTGCAGAGATCAGTACAAAATGCAGATCATAAACACAAAATGCAACCCAGAACATAAAGCCAGCACATAGCTTGCAGTCTTCAGACTCAGCATCACAAGCTGCACAGTTTTATACTATGACTCTTCAAAAAAGACAAATGCCCAGTTGACCCCTCAAATTTTCAAATTGCTTGGCATTTAAAGCTTTTGTAACTATATCAGCACCATCTTCATTACCCTCAGCACACTGAACATAGGGCATGATGTTTTGAACATCTTGCTCAACATGATCCTCAAACTTACTAGGATCCACTTCCTTTCTTATTATTGCCTTCTTCTTTGGGACAGGGACCACTACCTTGCTCCAGACTTTAGATGGTCCAACAACATCACTCTTCTTAGCAACACAGGTAGGCCTGCTGGCAGCAGCAACAACCTTTCCTTTCCTATTCTTGTCAATACTTTCACATTTTGGTCTCCATACCTTCTTGACATTGACTACAACAGGTTCAGATTTTCTTTGTTGAAGGTACTTGGGGTATCCATGCAGCTTGTAACATAATGGCTTTATGTACCCCTTTTTACCACAGTGATGACATACCCAAGGATGAGATGTCTTCTTGCTCTTAGATCCCTAAGGTTGGTTCTGGTGTTCCAACTTAGGTTTATACATCATAGGATCACATGTTTTAACAGCTGGAATGAATTTTTTAACTGGATTTTGCTGTTTGTTCAAGGTATTATCATCAAATCCTATACCATTTGGTTTCCCTTGGTTCTGACTCTCCAAAATCTCATCTAACATATCAGTACCAGTGTTCAACATTCTGACCTGCTTCTTCAAATGTTCAAGTTTAGAGTTCAAATGGGTTACCTCATCTTTGAGATCAGAAATTTGTCCCAAGTGTTCACTTCTTTCAGCCTGAAGTTGACTGATGGTCTTCTTCTGATTTTCCAGTTCCTTGCACACTTCTTCACTTCTGATGAACAGTTCTTCATAAGAGGCAGCTGGTTCTTCAAAAGACAATTCTTCATCACTGGCTTCAGACTCTGATAGTGCTTCTGAACCCATAACTTCATCATTAGTCATGCACCTACCAGTAAAGGCAGCAACATGCTTGGCTGATTCATTCCCCACTTCTCCTTCTGAGTCATCTTCATCAGACCAAGATACAGCCAAACTTTTCTTCTGATTCTTAAGATATGTGGCATATTCTGTCCTGATGTGGCCATATCCTTCACACTCATGACATTGAACACCTTTGGATTGATTGCTTTTCTCATCAGTTCTTGTCTTCTGCTTCATAATCTTCTTAAATTGTTTACTCAGCATCACAAGATCCTCTGATAGCCTTTCAACATTTGCTGCAAAAGCAACACCTTTCCCCTTCTTATCAGTTCTGGCTATTTCAAAATTCTGAAGAGATCTTATCAATTCCTCAACCTTCATGCTGGAGATGTCATGTGCTTCCTCAATGGCAGTCACCTTCATGTCAAATCTCTTGGGAAGAGACCTTAGGATTTTCCTCACAAGTTTCTCATCAGATATTTTTTCTCCAAGAGAATCAAATGAGTTAGCCATATCCAGAACATTCATGTAAAAATCCTGTATGTTCTCATCCTCCAACATTTTGAGATTTTCAAATTTGGTGGTGAGAAGTTGAAGTCTGGACAGTTTTACCTTGGATGTGCCTTCATGAGTAGTTTTAAGAATCTCCCAAGCATCCTTAGCTACAATGCACTACTTGATCAGTCTGAACATATTCTTGTCCACTCCATTGAATATAGCATTCAAGGCTTTGGAGTTTGCAAGAGCTAATTATCTTCTACCTTGGACCAATCTTCCTCTGGTTTTAATTCAGCTGTCTTCTTACCATCTTTGTCTAGCACAACAGGATGTTCCCAACCCTTCAAAACTGCTTTCCAGGTCTTGATATCTATAGATTTCAGGAAAGCACTCATGCGTGATTTCCAATATTCATAGTTGGAACCATCCAACAGAGGTGGTTTGTTCACAAATCCTCCTTCTTTGTCCATTATGCCAGAAAAACATTCCCTGGAGCTCACCCTAAAACAGGCAGGGTGCCTGCTCTGATGCCAATTGAAATTCCTGGCAGGACCTGGTTCTGAACGTAAAACAGAGTACTGGTGCAGTAAAACAGAGTATGCAAAACAGTAGTTCAGAAGCAGAATAAAACAGACAAAAAGTAAAGATGCACAAGTGATTTGTTAACCCAGTTCGGTGACAAACACACCTACATCTGGAGGCTACCAAGCCAGGAAGGAAATCCACTATGATAGTATCAATTCGAAGTCTTATGACAACAGCCCCTGTTTCACAGCCTTCTAACTTAATCACTACCCGTATTGACTTCAACCTAGGAACTCCTAAACCTGAGATCCCATCTCACTTCCCTCAGTCAATCACTGCCCCAGTGATTATCAGACTCTAAACAAACAAAGATGAACACACTCTTTAAAACATAATCAGTCACTTTTGCTTAAAAGCTTCAAGTGATTACAACTCAACAAACTAAACCAACTCTAAACAATTGAGTGGTGTACAAAAACAAAGCACAAAGCTTACAGACTCAAAACCTAAGACTCTCTCTATAGTAACTTCTGTTTTGATGTAAATTTCTTCAATAGCAGCGTCCTCTATTTATAGCTTCAGCAGCAACATAATTCTTGAACCAAATCCTTCAAAGATATATTCCCAGAATTCTTTAGAAGCAAATAGAAGCAATTTATTCTTTAGAAATATATTTTCCAAAGATTTCTTTGAAAATATATTCACAAATAAAACAATGTCCAATCTTTAATATATCTCACGCAAAATAATCTTCCTTCTAGAAACAAATCCAGCAAGGAGAATTCTTCAATTAAATCTTCAAAAGATCACATGAGAAAATAAAAAGAACACAGAAAACCAGCTTCTGAAGGTACTTCTGATGTCTGCGTCTGAACATTTCAGCTTCTGAAGGTTGCTTCTGAAGGTCAGCGTCTGAAGTACTGTTCAACGTCTGAACATCAGCTTCTGAAGGTTCAGCGTCTGAAGTATTGTTCAGCTTCTGAAGCCCAGCTTCTGAAGTACTGTTCAGCTTCTGAATCCCAGCTTCTGAAGTACTGTTCAGAAATGAGGATCAGCTTCTGAAATGCTTGCTTCCAGCTTCTGAAGACGCACAGCTTCTTGTATATTTGATTTTAGCAAACATGAAGCCAACAACCAAATATCCAACGGAGTTGTCAATTAAAATTTTTAGTTTTTTATTATGACTAAATCAGTAGGCTAAATCAGTAGTAGGCATACATTCTAGACATGTCTTTTTTGCTTCTTTAAACACAAGAGATGTGACTTGTCAGGAGGAATAAATGGATAACACGTTAGAGTTAACATTAGAAACACAAGCACGTGAAGCTCTCATACGTGTCATATAAGCTGTTTGCAACACTTATAAGTCGGTCAGACATGGTCTCCCACGGTTGTTGTTTTTAAAATCCGATCCCGATCGTTAATAACTGAGTCAAACTGAATTTTCCAGTTCTATAGACCCGTCGACCAATCCGTACCCGCCTGTACCTTTTATTTTCCATCAGATTTATCAGGTTTCGGTCGGTTTAGATAAATCTGCTCACCCCTATGAAAAAGAGGTGGAAGGAAGAAGATGAAGAAATGTATTTTTTTTTCTCGTTTTTTAGTTTTGGTCCTTCTAATTTTAGTTTTTTGGCTTTGGTCCCTCTACAAATTTTATTTTTTGGTTTTGGTTCATCTGACTGTGTGACTCATCATCAAGTTTTTCACGTCAGCATCGTTTGCCATGTCAGACACTGCCCCGTCATGCTACGTTTGTCACATGTGTGTTTTTGTAACAGAAGCTAACGGGAGGGACGAAAACCAAAAGTTTAACAACTTACAAGGTTTGTTTTAGAAAGAAAAAAAAGATACAGAGACGAAAACAAAAACACGCGAACTTACATGACCTTTTACATATTTAAGCCAATAAGATATATAGTAACACATACTAGTACACATATTGTAACTTAATTAATCTCTGAGAGAAATATCTAGAAAACTAATACTGCAATGTATGAATCAAACCATGGGATCCATGGCCAGAACAGTGCTAAGATTCATAGGGTACATATACTCGTTGGAGCCTGTCAAGATTTGTTGGACTATGATTCTGCAAGCTTTTTCAGATGGATGTAATGAATCCCAAAATGCATAGAGGTCACGATTTTGGCACAAGTTTGAAAGGGGTGTGCATAGTCCAATCGCATTGTATAGGCCTTGCCCACAACAAGCTTTCTTTGATGTAACAAATCCTGGTAGAAAATAATTGCGAACCTCTTTAATTCGACACAAAAATTTCCTTTATTTATTTTGAAAAGGAAAAATTTAGAGTAAGAGAATGATATTTCAATCCAAAGTAGAAAAAACCTTAAATGACTAATTTTTTTAAAAAAAATTAGTACAAATTATATAAAAGAAATAAATCAGAAAGTGATGAAACAGTTTTTCTAAATAATTTTCATTTTTTTCATTTATGCTTTTTTTAAGCTTAAGTAGTACCTCATTAAATTTGGTAGTGAATATTTTAAAATTAAAAATTTATTTCTTACTGCAAAATTAACAGAAAGATTGATAACATTGAGGTTTAGTGCACATACCAAAAGCTTGAGGGTTGGTAATAAAATCCATGTGCATTTGATGTGCATTAGCAACAATGAAGACATCATCACCAATCTCTGTGTTGAGTTCTTTGATCATTTGAACAAGTTGTGGATTATTTAAGGAGGCAGCTCTCACGAGTTCCACATCACAATCACCATTTCTACTCCTCAGAGCTAACTCTGCAGGCACACACCCCATTGGTCTCGTGCCCGTTACAAGAACCTTACGACCTCCCAAATCATAAAGTTTCTGCACCCATTAATTAAAAATCCTCATAAGAATCAAATAGTAATTTAATGGGTCGTGCAAACTAGGAAACAAAAAAAGAAGTTTCTTTCATTGAAAACACCATTTTTACATTTTAAGAGTTTGAACTATTTCTCCAGGGGCACTATTTAACATTTTTCACAAATTTTCCTAAAAAAACATTTTCGATTAATTTAATTTATTTATATAGTATAAGTTGATCTTTAAGTAGGTAATATACATGTTCCTTAAATACAACTTATATAATAAAAGTATTGCAAAGATATTTGATATGATGTGCCTCAACTTCGAATTTGTAATTCTCAACTTTGATGCACTTAATGTGTTTGAGTTTAATCGCTAGATTCATGGGAAAAAAAAGAACGGATAGGTAATATATATGTCACAATTATAGACTATGGAATATTTTTGTGTGCCATATTTATAATAGGAACCCAAAATAAAATATGCTAAGTGTCATATTTATAAAAATCAAGAAAAGTAATCCATATTTATAACATACTCCCAATAAGTGATCCATTTAGACATTTCACACATATACAGAAAAGTGTATAAGTGAAGGAGAGAAAAATGGTTTTAAGTATCCTTATCAAGTATTGGTGCATACCAAAAGCTTAAGGGTTGGTAATAAAATCCATGTGCATTTGATCTGCATTAGTAGCAATGAAGACAACAGCACCAATCTCTGGGTGTGTTTGGTAAAAATAAGCTATAAGCTAGCTGATAGCCGATAAGCTAGCTGATAGATGAAAAACTAGTTTATAGCTGATAGCTGATAGCTTATAGCTGAAAAAGCTCGCTTATTAAAATTAACGTGTTTGGTAAAATTAGTTGTTGAAGTGGCTGATAAATATAAAATGACATAAAAATACATATCTATTTTATTTATTATTTTGTTTATAAACAATTTTACTTAATATATTTATTTTTAAATATTTTAATCAATTTCATCTTTAAAATGGTAAATGTGGTATATAAATTAAATTGTGATTTTTGTGTAATTAAACTTTTTAACTTTGATATAATATATATATTTTAAAAGAACTTTTATATAATATATCTTTTTATTTTTTGAAAATTATATAGTTTTATTTGAAATTATAAATAATATATAAACTAATAGATGTAAGAGGATCTAAAAGAAAGTGCTTAGCTGTTCAGCAAACCGGAAAAGAAAAAAATTGGCAGTTACTTTGATAACGTGGGTTTAGTGGTAATTTGTTTAAAAAATAATAAAATAAAAATAAAGGTTAAAAATGAAAGAAAATGTCAAAAGCTATAAGCTATAAGCTCCAAAACTACTTGAAATAGCATCTGGAAAAAAGCTATAAGCTAATGAAAAAAGTTTGTTACCAAACACGTCTAATTTTATCAAGCAAGCTTATAAGTTAATCCAAAAAGCTATAAGCTAGCTTATTTGTGTTACCAAACACAGCCTCTGTGTTGAGTTCTTTGATCATTTGAACAAGTTGTGAATTATATAAGGACGCAACTCTCGTGAGTTCAACATCACAATCACCGTTTCGACTCCTCAGAGCTAACACTGCAGGCACACACCCCATTGGTCCCATGCCCGTTACAAGAACCTTACGACCTCCCAAATCATAAAATTTTTGCACCCGTTAATTAAACATCCTCATAAGAATCAAATAGTAATTTATTAATGGGTCATGCTAACTAGTGTCCTTGAGATATTAATTAAAGAAATAAAAAAAATAAGTTTCTTTGATATGGATTCTCGGCAGCTCTAATGTCTGTAGCAACATCTAACTCTTAATTTCCATCCATTGGATTAATCTGGGTGCATATATTAGCGAAATTCTCGTAATTTTCAAACAACAAAAATCTATTATGTTGTTTATAAATTAATAAAAACAAATTGACGCAAAAAACATGACATCAATATTTTTTTTAAGGGAAACATAGCTATTTTTTGGAAAATGCTAACAAGTGCATTTGGTGCATTGTTTAAGCAACCAAAAGTAGTAGTTTTTGCATGGAAAGTTGTGTAATTATTACATTTACATGTGTTTGACTTATATTTTTAAGATACAATTTCTTATAATGAAGTCTTTAATCAATTCTCTTAGAGTGTGTTTGGATGAGAGAATGTTTTGAGGTAATGTAATATTTTGAGGGAATTCAAATACTTTTAGATGAATTTCATTGTTTGGATAATAATATGGAGAATTTTCAAAATGATGGAAATTTATGAAGTATTTTGTTTAAGTTAAATTTAGAGAATTTCAAATGACACCTAAAAGCTAAGAATTTCAAATTTTGCATTTTGGTCCTCAAATTTTCCAAAGTTTTCAAATTGACCCCAATAAATTTATAAAAATTACAATTTGACCCCTAAATTTTTTTGGAAATTACAAATTAACCCCTCAACTTTTTTTAAAATTATAAATTGACCCCTCAAAATTTTTGAAATTTACAAATTGACCCCTAATTTCAATTTTCAAATTTGGCCCAAAAAAATTAAATTTATAAAAGTTGCCCAAAAATGACGACAATGAAATTTTTTATTACTCCATCCAAACAAGAATATTTAGAAATGAAGTCAATTTAATTGAATCATTTGAATTGCCTAAATTTCTAAATTCTTCAAAATTTCTCAATTACCTCATCCAAACACACTCTAGATTTGAGGTAATGTAATGTTTTGAGGGAATTCAAATACTTTTAGATGAATTCCATTGTTTGGATAATAATATTGAGAATTTTCAAAATGATGGAAATTTATGAAGTATTTTGTTCAAGTTAAATTTAGAGAATTTCAAATGACACCTAAAACCTAAGAATTTTAAATTTCTTCATTCTTATAATTTTGCAAATTTTGCATTTTGGTCCTCAAATTTTCCAAATTTTTCAAATTGACCCTAATAAATTTACAAAAAATTGCAATTTGACCCCTAATATGTTTGGAAATTACAAATTTACCCCTCAACTTATTCAAAATTATAAATTGACCCCTCAAATTTTTTGAAATTTACAAATTGACCCCCTAATTTTAATTTTCAAATTTGGCCCAAAAAAAATAAAATTTATAAAAGTTGCCCAAAAATAATGACTATAAAATTTTTGATTACTCCATCTAAACAAGAATATTTAGAAATGAAATCAATTTAATTGAATCATTTAAATTGCCTAGAATTCTAAATTCTTCAAAATTTCTTAATTACTTCATCCAAACACACTCTAGATTCTAATTTCTCAATTTCTTAATTTCTCAATTTGTTTGCGAGTTTTGAGGGGATGTGAGGGAGGGTTTGAAAAAAAAAAAAAAAAGAAGCAAGTGGAAGAAATAAATGACCTTGAGAGGGAAAGACTTTTATTTTTCTTCATAATACAACACCCTTTTATTACTTTCTCAAAGTATTATCGATATTCATGTAATAGTTTGTAGTATATGATGTTTGTGTTTACAACTATATTGCATGTACATGTACGATACCAATATAATATGTGTAGTCAAAACATGAGTTAAATAATAAAAAGAGGAAAACATAGAGCAAAGATTTGTGTTACGATTAATCTGAACGCACCTAACAATGAGAATTGTTTTATAAAGCCCCGGAAATGAGATTTGAGATATAAAAAAAACCATTAAAAATGCTGAGAACGAGATTGAAAACAACTGAAAACTAATACATTCAAGACCTAGTGGAGCAGCGTGAGTAAATTGGCTTGGGTACTCATTTCCTTTTTTTTTTTTGGCTATAATATGCTTTTAGTCGCTGTAAATATGATTTGTTTTGCTTTTGGTCCTCGGTAAAAAAAAAATTTAAAAACACCCTTGCAAAATTTTATGTCTTTTAAAAAAGTCCCTGGGCCCACTTCAGTGACGATTTGGCATGGTTTTCGCCACGTGGCAGTTGCTGACTGTGCAACTTTTGCCACGTGGCGATGAAGTGGCAGACCACATAATTAAAAACTAAAAAAACATTTTAATAATAAAAAACAATTTAAAAATTCTTTTTGAAATTAAAAATTAGAAACAAAAAATCAGAAAAATATATTTAAAAATTTTAAAAACTGAAAATAAATTTCCAAAATATTTCAGATTATTTAATTTTCAAAAATTAAAATTAAATAATTTGATAATTTTGGAAAAAATCCTAAAAAGTAAAAAAAAACAATTAAAAATCCTTAAAATAATTTTTTGAAATTAAAAATGTGAAAATAAATTTAAAAATCTAAAAATCTGGAATTATATAATCTAAAAATCTAAAAATCTGGAATTACATAATCTGGAATTTAAAAATCTAAAAATCTGAAAATAAATTTAAAAATCTAAAAATCCTTAAAATAATTTTTTGAAATTAAAAATCTGAAAATAAATTTAAAAATCTAAAAATCTGGAATTATATAATCTAAAAATCTGGAATTATATAATCTAAAAATCTGAAAATAAATTTAAAAATCTAAAAATCTGGAATTATATAATCTGAAATTCGAAACAAAAATTTGATAAAAATTTGTAAAAAAAAATCTGAATAAATTATCTAAAATTAAAATTAAAAATTTTGAAAAAAAATCTGAAAATTATATATTCGAAAATTTCCGAAAATTATTAATCTTCAGATTATATATTTTTTTTAAAAATTAATTTTCAAATATTTATATTCAGATTTTAAAAAATTATATAATTTTCGATTTTTTTTAATTTAAAAAATTTAGTTTTTTTTTAAAGTATATATAATCGGAAAATTTTTTGAACTTTTTTTCTGATTTTTTTATTTTTTTTAATTTTATTTTCATATTTTTTAATTTTAAAAATTAATTTTCAGAATTTTAATTTTTTTTTAAATTTAATATTATGTGGCATGCCACGTCATCGCCACGTGGCAAAAGTTGCACAGTCAACAACTGCCACATGACGAAAATCATGTCATCTCAGCTCTTAAGTGGGGCCAGGGACTTTTTTAAAAGACAGAAAATTTTGCAAGGGTGTTTTTAAAAAAAAAATTTTACCAAGGACCAAAAACAAAATGAGCCCTATTTGCAGGGACTAAAAACATATTTTAGCCTTTTTTTTTTTTACATTGTTTCTAAATCCAATCTAATAAGCCAATTCAATGGTAGATATTAGGCTGCAAACATGCTAGTTGTCGAGGATCCACACACAGTTTTTTTCATTGAAAACAACATTTTATATATTTTTAAATGTCTGACTATATAAATTTCAAAATATTTATGCTATACTCCCTTCTTTTAAATTAGGTGTACTTTTTTCTAATTTTCTTTGCCTCAACTTATTTGTTTCTTTTATAATACCAAGTCAATATTTATTATTTTTTTCCACTAACATATACTTATTAATCATTTCCATAATAATCGTGTAAAACTCAAATGAGACACCTAAAATGAGACGGATGAAGTATTTGTTTACCTTGGCTAGGGGAACTATTCAACATTTTCCATTAATTTAATTTATTTATGTAGTATTGTTTGATCATTATGTAGGTAATACACATGTTCCTTAAGTACAACTTAGATGATAAAAGAATTGTAAAGATATTTGATATGTTGTGACGCGACTTTAAATTTGTAATTATCAACTTAGTTGCACTTAATGTGTTTGAGTTTAATCACTAGATTCTTTGGATAAAAGAACGAGTAGGTAATATATATGTCACAATTATAAACTATGGAATATTTTTGTGTACCATGTTACTCAATTCATGTCATACATATATATATATATATAGGAAACCAAAATAAAATATATGAACTGTCATATTTATAAAATATTAAGAAAAGTGATCCATATTTATAAAATATTCCCTCCGTCCTACAATAAGTGATCCATTTAGACATTTCACACATATTGAGAAAAGTGTATAAGTGAATGAGAGAGAAAAATGGTTTTAAAGATCATTGTCAAGTAGTGGTACATTCACCGTTATCATAACTGCAAAGTAGAAGAATTGAATTGAAAGTGATGCAATTAATATAAATTAAAATGTATAATTCAAAAGTAGGTGATTATATTGTATTGAAATGTGAAATGAGTCGTTCATTTTGGGACAATTTTTTTACAAATAAATCATTTTTTTTTTGTGTGACAGATGGAGTATGTATTAGATATTTAAGTCTTTTAACCAATTAGTTAAGATTTCAATTCGTGATTAATGTACACATAAAAAAATGTTAAGAGAAGTCAATCATGACTTCTCAAGAAAAGAAGTCCGTCTTGACTTATAAAATGAACAAATTATTCTTTAAAAAAGTTAAATATTTAAATTTTCAACGCATTGAATACACACATTTTCATAAAAATTTATGGTGACAACTTGGGTACCCATCAATAAAAGGTGGGTAACACAACCCATGTTGAGTTGGCACCAATCAAAGTTATTTGTTTGTTTTCTATTATTTTTAATGTTATATAAATATATTGTTTTGATTGGTCCAACTCAACATGGGTAGTATTACCCACCTTTTATTGATGGGTAAACAAGAATTTCCCAAAATTTATTATTTATGGTTCTTAAAGTGTGTTGTGAAGACAATCGTTAACAAGATTCTTAAATGCTTAAACTTTATATGTTCTGTTTAGACTAATCTTTAGCCAACGTAGGAGTTGTATTTTTCTAATGTGAATAATAAATTCTCCAATGTGAATCATAAATTCTTGACAATTGAACTATACATGGCACATGCTTCAACGTAGTATTTATTATAGTACTCCCTCCGTCCTAAATTATACTAGTAAGTCGTTTTAAGAAAAAAATTGTTTCAAATTATAAGTCACTTTAGAATGTCAATGAACCATTAATGTTATTTTTTAATTATACCCTTGATTGTTTATTATTCTCTTTTATTTCAATTCTTTAATTTATCTTTTCAATACCATTTATTAAAAACAATTTTGTAAAACAACTCATAAACTAAACATCTTTTATAATTTAGGAAAGAGGGAGTATTACCTTGAGAATTTTTTTGTATTCAGATATGAGATATGTCACGTAGTCTGGAAGAGAAAATTAGCGAGATCTTGCTGAAAATGGGACCAAATAATAATTGTTAAAATCGTTGCCTCCAAGAATGATGACTACAAGTGCTTTGTTAATATATCCGGTAACAACACTAGATTATGCTCCTCAGCTAATATGCAAGATTTTGTCATCATGAAAGCTTTCAGAGTCAACATTCATCCACCTTAAGCCCCAATCATCAAAGAGGTTTTATGGTCTCTTCCCACCTTTACCTGGCTAAAGGTCAACACAGATGGTGTAGTAGTGAAGAATCCGGTCAAAGCTTCATGTGGTGGAATATTTAGAGACGCTGATGGTGCCTGCAAGGGCTATTTTGCTCAGAATATCCTTAACTATTCTTCTGCTTTCACTGCTGAGTTAGTTGCAGTAATGATTGCAATTGAGATTGCTGCGAGTAAGCTATGGAAAAATATATGGTTGGAAACTGATTCCAAATTGGTGCTGCTGGCATTTAAGAATACTTCTATGATTCCCTGCAATATAAGAAATAGATGGATTAATTGCTTAGAAATTGTTAAAAGCATGAATTTTTTGGTTAGTCACATTTACAGGGAAGGGAACACTTGTGCAGATGGTTTAGCTAATATAGGCTTAGCTCTGTCTTCTCTTGTTTGGTTCCCTTCTGCCCCTAACTGTATACAAGCTGACTATATTAGGAATAGACTAGGTCTTCCTAACTATAGATTTACTTCTTTTTGAAAATGTGTAGACCTAGTTCCCCTTTTCTTTGTACATTTCTTTTTGGTTTAATAATATCATGTAATGCTCCTAGCATTACTTTTGCTTAAAAAAAAAAAAGAGTACAAGTGCTTTGTTGACTAGTTTCTTAGCTTCCTCTGCACCAATATGTGCACTCAACCTTTGCTGGTAATGATCGAATAACTTTAATTGCTTGTCAATGTGTATGATGTCTAGCTGCCAAAAATATTATTTAATTTACAAGCTTATTGTCAGCTTCAGTTGTAAATAGAGAAACAACCATGCACTCTTTATGTACTATAAATTATTTAATATATAAATTTAAAGGACTCAAAATACATTCTAAAAATACCCCCAAATTTGTACTCCACTATGGAGATACTTAGGGAAGGATCCACCTCTAAGCATAATGTGACTATAGCCAAACCCGTAGATTTTTTGCAAAAACAATTAAAATTTAAAAAAGATTTTCCTAAAACAAATACGAGCTGGACAGAACTGTGGGAGATGAGAGGATTTGGACAAAGAAGTAGAAGGAGAGAAGATTTGTTCACAATTTGAATGAAATAATATATAGTATTTAATTTCATTGGATAATTGTTTTGACAATATTATTTTAACCAGACAAAAATTAGTCATGGATCCGCCTCTTGAGACAACGAGGGAGTGTTGAAAAGGATGATCGAAGTTTGATTCATGTCACTAACAATTTTGTCCTCCTATAACAAAACTAACCAGTCATATTTATAACATTAACAACTAACTAAACTTACAAATTGAATTCCGGTATCATTAAGAATTCCAATGCCGGCAGATGCAAAATTGGCACCAACTAAAAGTTTTTCACCAATTAACAAGGGACTCAAATAAGGGAGAGTCAGTTCTAAACCAAGTCGCTCACCTGCAATTTAACCATTTCACAAAAGCAAAATTCATCTTTAAGCAATGCATGCTAATTAAAGACTAGAACCAAAACAGTTCGGCATTGTTAAGCAAGTAAATTACATATACTATTTTCACTAGCTTGTAATTAAGCTAATAACTAATTAAACACATACTGATTATGTCAGGAATGTTTAGGCCATTAGAGAAACGTCCGGTGGCTTTGTGCGTAGGGAAATCAATGCCATATGGGGGAGTATCAGCACGTAATGTGGTTAATAAGAAATGATTGTTGCCATTATCTGCCATTGAATCACCAAAAACGAAAAAAGCTCTTGTTGGTTGAGCATAAGCAAAATCAATGGCCACAAACAGATTTGTTATCATTATTAAACAACACCTAAACACTATAGAACTAGCCATGGCTAAGTACGAGAATAAGTGAAGTGAAACTCTTTGTGCTATATGTTGTGGTGAGTAAGTGATAGTTTGGAAATGTTATGTCTATATATATACAATTTGAAAGACTACTGCAAGTCTACAACATTTTAGAAAATGATAAAAATGAAATGGATAGAAATTATGTTTGTTCTTAAAAAGTTTGTTGAAACTGATTTTTTGTAATTATTTTGTATCTCTTTGTAAAGAATTCATTGATAATGAAGTGGATAGATCTCTCTCCCTCATAGTATGTCAACTTAGACCGAACTGGATAAATAATTATTCGTGTGTTTGTTTCTCTTCTCTCTTTATATTTTGTTTGTTTCCCAACTCAAAAATCTCACCCAAAGACACTCAACTCTTATCCTCTAAGTTTTAGGAAACTTAGAGGCTACTTTAATTGTACTTTTACTAAATTCTCCAATGTGAATCGTAAATTCTTGACAATTGAACTATACATGGCACATGCTTCAAAGTAGTACATAATGGGAAGTAATAGTATTACCTTGAGAATTTTTTTGTATGTCACATCCTGCTTGAAAGCAAAAACCGTGAAAGGCTTGGAAAGAGTTAAGGGAAAAAGAAAGAAAAAAAAAACAGGTAGTAACGGTTGGAATATTGGTGTAAGGTTGGAAGAAAATTGGAAGATTAACCATCAAGTAATAAGATTTTGAGTTAGTATGATATCAATTGAAAAAAAAAAGAGTGGGGTCCCACATAAAATAGAACACACATTAGTATTGTTTAAAGAGTAGTGCTAGATAGTACGAATGTTTTATACGAGAAATGCAAGAATTGCAAGTGGAATGATATTTTTTATAAAAAAACTGCTATGTCCCCCTTTTAACGGAAATCATGGGGTAGTAGTTGTTTAAATCTATGGACATAAATAGTTTTTGCGTTTCGTTTTGTAACAAATCGCATTTCCCTTGTTTAAATTGCGATATTTAATTTTAAATACTTGATAATGATAAAAATAATAGTAATTATTCTTTTTATTCGTGATATCACTTCCCATAAATTTAGTTTATGTTGGCTGTGATAAGAATAAAAATTCAACTGAGTTTCCTATCTTTCCTTTATTCATATCCAATGAGTTTGTTTTCTCCACTTTTGTGGATTTGTTTCCTTTTGATCTTATCCACAAGTGTTGTTGACCTGATTAGTGGTTAAGTTTTCTTTTGATCTTATCCATTAGAGTAAATATTGCCGCAATTTTAGCTAAAATAGTTACAAAATCTCTATATAAATAGAGGACTCCGCTCATTTTAAAAATCACACCAAATGGTTCTATTGAGTTGTCGAGAACTCTTTCTCTATTCTCCCTTCAGCTTGTGTTAACGAGCTATTAAGAGTGTTCTTAAGATCTTTGTCTTTATTCGGTACAATGTCCCTTCGGAATTAAGAAAGGTCTTAAGAACATAGTCCATTCGATAATATATGTCCCTTCGGAATAAAGAATACTTTTAAGATCATAGTCCCTTTTGGAATAATAATGTCTCGGAATTAAGAATGATCTTAACGGTATATAAATATTCTTTCGATATTTTTCTACTCTTAGAGAAGTTAAAAAGTCAGAATGGTGATTTCACCATATTTGAATGGTCGTAGTACCATACTTGTTTTAACCTGAAGGCGGCGTTGTTGATAGTCTGTCTTCCTCAAAATTTTGAGCAATATCACGAAACGTCTTAAAAAGAGCGACCTGTGACTCAACCTAATAACAACTCTGGTAGATATTCTTTTTCAAAATAGAATTTGAAAATCCAAATACAACAATTTGAAAATTCAAAAACAATAGTAACTAATCTTGATATGAACAAGATGACATTAATATTCAACATGGTTGTATGTTCGAGAAAGACCCGATATATTAGTCCCACGAATAATACTAGTTGCAAAGTTTATTTTTTGAATAGTACTAGTTGCAAAATTGAAAATTATATGTATTAATATTGTATTTTTATTAACATAAATAGAAAGTTAAAAATCATGATTTTAGTGTGAAACACAATGTATTGGCTACATGGTACGTGTAAATAAATAAATAAATGTAAACTACGTTAAAAATTGAAAGTAACACTCGTTTTAGGACATATATGACAACAGAAATGTCGAATGTCCCGAAGGAATTTATCTTGAATACGAAGCAATGTGATTAGTTTGTTTCACTTTAATATGCCGTGTTTTCCGCAAAAGTCAAAAGGTCAAAAGGCTTGCTTTTTTTTTCCTGATACACATGAACAAGCAACTTGCTTTAACACATCATTTCGTCACTATTATAAATAAAAATTGACATTTTAGATTCATTAAATAAATAATATATATGTTTTTTAATATAAGTCACATACATCATTTATTAAACGAACCTAAAATATTAAATTTTGTTTATAATAGTGACCGAAGAGTGTAACACTTTGTGATGTTTTTGGAAAATAAAAATTTGCTATATATAGCATCGTTGATATGACATAAAAAAATTATTTCACATAACTGTGACAAAAACTGAGAAATTATTTCATCATTTCTTAAATAAGATAAGACAAGAGAAAGTGATGACACCCACAATATTTTGTTCTCTATTTCTTTTATGCCAAAATGTTAGTTTTAATTCAAGTTAGTTGAGATAAACTAAAAGTTAGTTAAGATAGAAAGAAGTTATATAGTTTGTTATGATTGTTGGCTATTTTAAGCAAAGTATGTTCGCTTTTGATTGATTACTTGATCAGCAAGAGATGTACATAAGCTTGTATATAAGTATGATGTAAACACACTTTCATTGCTAAAGAGAATAACAAGTTTACAATCAATAGTTCATTCTCTAACTCTTCTTCTCACTCAATTCTCTCTTTGAAAACAAATAACTTGCGGTGCAAGTTATCATTGATGCGCTATCACAAACAACATAAGGTTACTCTCCCTTAACTAATTCTCTCAAAAAGATAAACATATTATTTTGTTAATTTAACCCAAATGCATTTAAAGTACTGTTTTTTCACCAATATATGCATATAAAGATAGTTTAACATTGTGATACAAATCTATCCGACCAATTTTGGAACCATGGTACAATACTCTTTAACAGTGGACAATGTCATTTTATATGTTCAGTTTTTTTTTTTTTACATTCTAATATACGAGTTTGGTTATGAATTGACTGCATGTTCATCACATGCACTATATTTTTTAATTAGGAGGTGCAAAAGCTACACGATCACAATTAATTTCTCCAATATTGTCACACACAAAAGAATACAACATTTTATTACTGGCAATAGAGCAATTGCAATTTATGAGATACAAGCCAGCATATTTTGTACCACAATCAACACTAGATATGGACTAGGGAGTCAATATATAGAATAAGATATATGGTATACTTCTACACATATTGTACCTTAATTAATCCCTGAGAGAAATATCTAGAAACTAATAGTGCAATGTAAGAATCAAACCATGGGATCCATGGCCAGAACAGTGCTAAGATTCATGGGGTACATATACTCGTTGGAGCCAGTCAAGATCTGTTGGACTATGATTCTGCTAGCCTTTTCAGATGGATGGAATGGATCCCAAAATGCATAAAGGTCTCGATTTTGGCACAAGTTTGAAAGGGGTGTGCATAGTCCAATCCCATTGTATGGACCTTGCCCACAGCAAGCTATCTTTGATGTAACAAATCCTGGTGACACATTATTTATTGTAAGTTCGAAAATAATTAAGAACCCCTTTAATTCGACACAAAAATTCTCTTGATTTAAATTTTTGAAAAAACTATATTTTTAAAAGAAAATTTTTGAGTGAGAGGATGATGATATTACAATCCAAAGTAGAGAAACTCTTAAATGACCATTTTTTTTAAACTAGTAAAAATTATACTAAATAAATAAATCAGAAAGCGATGAAATAGTTTTTCTAAATAATTTTCATTTATGCTTTTTTTTAAGCTTAAATAAATACCTTATTAAATTTGGTAATGATTATTTTCAAGCGAAAATTTATTTTTTACTGCAAACTTAAAATAAAAATTGATAAAATTTAAGTTTGGTGCACATACCAAAAGCTTGAGGATTGGTAATAAAATCCATGTGCATTTGATGTGCATTAGCAGCAATGAAGACATCAGCACCAATCTTTGTGTTGAGTTCTTTGATCATTTGAACAAGTTGTGGATTATATAAGGAGGCAGCTCTCACGAGTTCAACATCACAATCACCATTTCTACTCCTCAAAGCTAACTCTGCAGGCACACACCCCATTGGTCCCGTGCCCGTTACAAGAACCTTACGACCTCCCAAATCATAAAGTTTCTGCACCCGTTAATTAAACATCCTCATAAGAATCAAATAGTAATTTAATGGGTCATGCAAACTAGTGTCCCCGAGACACTAATAAAGGAAACAAAAAAAGAAGTTTCTTTCATTGAAAACACCATTTTTACATTTTAAAAGTTTGAACTAGTTCTCCAGAGGCACTATTTAACATTTTTCACAAATTTTTCTAAAAAACATTTTCCATTAATTTAATTTATTTATATAGTATAAGTTGATCTTTAAGTAGGTAATATACATGTTCCTTAAATACAACTTATATAATAAAAGTATTGCAAAGATATTTGATATGATGTGCCTCAACTTCGAGTTTGTAATTCTCAACTTTGATGCACTTAATGTGTTTGAGTTTAATAGCTAGATTCATGGGAAAAAAGAACGGATAGGTAGTATATATGTCACAATTATAGACTATGGAATATTTTTGTGTGCCATATTTATAATAGGAAACCAAAATAAAATATATTAAGTGTCATATTTATAAAAATCAAGAAAAGTAATCCATATTTATAACATACTCCCTTTGTTCTACAATAAGTGATCCATTTAGACATTTCACACATATACAGAAAAGTGTATAAGTGAAGGAGAGAAAAATGGTTTTAAGTACCCTTATCAAGTATTGGTGCATTCACCATTATCATAAATGTAAAGTAGAAAATATTGAATTGGACATGATGCAATTAGTGTTAACTAGAATGTATAATTGGAAAATAAGTGATTAATATTGTACTCCCTCCGTCCAAAATTATATGACGTTTTGGTCATTTCACACATATTAAGAAATGTAATTAATTTTGTATGTGAAAGATATATTATGAGTTATTTTACAAAATTGTCCTTAATGAATGGTATGAGAAAGATAAATTAAAGAATTGAAAGAGGATAGAGTAATAAATAGTTAAAGATATATTAGAAAAAATAACATTGATGTTTCATTAGTATTGTAAAGCGACATATAATTAGGGACAATTTTTTTTTTCCAAAGCGACATATAATTTGAAAAATAAAAAGTATTAAAAAGTGAAATGAGTGGTTCATTTTGGGACAATTATTTTTTTACAAATAAATCGGTTATTTCTGTTTAGGTTAATCTTTAGCCCAGCATAAGAGTTGAATTCTTCCAATGAGAATCATAAATTCTTCGATGTTAATCATAAATTCTTGACAATTGATGTATACATGGCACATGGTTCAAAGCAGTATTACTGGGAATAGTTTTACCTTGAGAATTTTTTTGTATTCAGATATGAGATATGTCACGTAGTCTGGAAGAGAAAATTGGCGAGATCTTGCTGAAAATGGGACCAAATAATAATTGTTAACAAAATCGTTGCCTCCAAGAATGATGAGTACAAGTGCTTTGTTGACTAGTTTCTTAGCTTCCTCTGCACCAATATGTGCACTCAACCTTTGCTGGTAATGATCGAATAACTTTAATTGCTTGTCAATGTGTATGATGTCTAGCTGCCAAAAATATTATTTAATTTACAAGCTTATTGTCAGCTTCAGTTGTAAATAGAGAAACAACCCTGCACTCTTTATGTACTATAAATTTATTTAACATATAAATTTAAAGGATTCAAAATACTCCCTCCGCTTCTGTATATAAGAAATTTTTTAAAAAAAATTTTGGCTTTATTTATAAGAAAATGTAACAACTTTTAAGGTGAAGTTATTGTTTAAAAGGTTTTTCTACCCTTAATTTAATGTTTGTCTTTTTAATATTTGTGAATGTATTTAATGTTTCACAATTTTTTATGAGGGTATAGTTGTAAAAATATTAAAAAAATTATATTAATTAATGATTGTATTGATTTTGATGTTTTTTTGTTTTTCTTCTTATAACAAGGATCGGAGGGAGTACATTATAAAAATGACCTCGAATTGTTTTAGTCGGGTGTAGGGACACCGATGAAGTATTAAAAAGGTGGTCAGAGTCTTATTCATTTCGCACAAACCAACCACTAACGTTTAATAACATCAATAACTAATTAAACTTACAAATTGAAATCCGGTATCATTGAGAATTCCAATACCCGCAGATGCAAAATTGGCACCAACTAAAAGTTTTTCACCGATTAGCAAGGGACTCAAATAAGGAAGAGTTGGTTCTAAACCAAGTCGCTCACCTGCAATTTAACAATACAAAACCCTACTTTAAGCAATGCATGCAAGAACCAAACAATTCAGCATTGTTAATCAAGTAAATTACATATACTATTTTGACTAACTAGTAATTAAGCTAATAACAAATTAAACTCATACTGATTATATCAGGAATGTTTAGGCCATTAGAGAAACGTCCAGTAGGTTTGTGCGTAGGGAAATCAATGCCATATGGGGGAGTATCAGCACGAGCAGTGGTTAATAAGAAATGATTGTTGCCATTATCTGCTATTGAATCACCAAACACGAAAAAAGCTCTTGTTGGTTGAGCATGAGCAAAATCAAAGGCCACAAACAAATTTGTTATCATTATTAAACAACTAAACACCATAGAACTAGCCATGGCTAAGTATGAATAAGTGAAGTGAAACTTTTTGTGCTATATGTTGCGGTGAGTAAGTGATAGTTTGGAAAATGTTATGTCTATATATATAAAATTTGAAAGACCACTCACTACAAGTCTACAACATTTTACCGCATTCATAAATGTCATATTGATTCTTCTACCGTCTTCCAATTTTAAATCAATCGCCAAATGAAGTAACAAAGTAATTGCTCTAGTTCATTGTTTCAGCAAATGTGTCACATTTTCCTTAGATTCCAAAATAATATCATCCTTCGTTTCAAAGGAGCAGAACATTGGGGGTCCGTGTGCCAACCTCCATTGTAATTTTGAAATGAGGTAAAACAATTCATTTAAAGCTGAGTGGAACTTGAGTATACAACAACAGCAAGTCACAACTGGTAGGTTGGTACAAGATAAAAATTGTAGTATTTAATTACTAGGCCTATATGTATAACGTGGTAAATTTGTCAAACAACATATATACCATGGTAAAAACAATGATAAGAGATTATTATTTTTATGGGTCAAATAGTCCTAAATTTGTCAAACAACGTAATACCATGGTAAAAACAATGATAAGAGATTATTATTTTTATGGGTCAAATAGTCCAGTTGTTAGAAATTCACACTTTTAAAGTGAATAGGTGGGAAATCTGAGGTTCAAATCTCGGTCCTTACATACTACAATGTCTCAACTAAAATATGCTCACGGGAACGAATAAAATGCTAGAAATACACACATTTTTTAACCCCAAAAAAATTGATGTTTTTTTAAATAGAGTAAATAGTCAATTACCCCCCCCCCCCCCCCCCCCCCCCGAAATTGTAATTTTAGTCAAAAACCCCCCTGAATTTTGCAAAACTTCAAAAAAAAACTCGAAATTGTCAAACATCTGTCAAATACCCCCCTCCGTTAATTTCCTTCATCCAACATGCTGACGTGGCCGTTAACTGCCATATGGTCGGAAAAGTCATGCCACGTTAGAGGGGGGTAATTGACTATATTTTTTAAAAAAATCTGATTTTTTTTCCTTTTCAAAATTAACATTTGTGCCACCCACCGACCCTGCAAATACCCCCTGAAATTAAACATTTATGTGCAAAAACCCCCTCAAATTTATAACTTATATGCAAATATCTCCTCCAACTTTAAAAACTTATGTGCAAATTACACCTTGAATCATAAAACTTAGATGGCTAAATAAAACTTATTCATAATCTATAATTTACTATATCTCTAATAACAATGAAAAAGAAAAAAATCACAACTTACACTCAAACAATATTTGAAACTCTTTCCATATATTTCAATTCAAACATACCCTTTGAAATTTCCCCTAAAAAAGGGTTTGTTGAAAGGAAAGATTGTTGCTCATGGCGGTTAACGGCCACGTCAGCATGTTGAATGGAGGAAATTAACGCGGGGGGGGGGGGGGGGGGGGGGGGGGGGGGGGGGTTGGGAGGATTTTTGAAGTTTTGCAAAATTAAGGGGTTTTTTTGACGAAAACTACGATTTCAGGGGGTAAATGACTATTTACTCTTTTTTAACCTGAAAACTTATGGATATAAAAGTTGGAAGTAAACAAGCTAGAGGAGGCCCCTATTTGTTTGGGAGAATCAACTGCTTGGAGATCAACAGAACTAGTTCAAACAAGTTACTATTTCGATGGCGGAGTATGAGTTATTTTAGTTGCATGATTCGGGTGGAAAGTACTTGATTAGTTAAGCTTACATATCTTGTCTTGCCAACCCAATCTTTTCGTGTGGAGGTTCTCTTGATCGACGAGTTAGGTATTATGGTCAAACAATTCAAGAGTTGAGCCCCTCCGAAGCCTTTTCTTGGCAACTATTTTTAGACAGGGCTCCAAAAAGAAAAAGACTTTTTTGCGACTTTTATTTTTGTGTGTTTTGGTTGAGTTCAAGAATCGGCATCTCATCTTTTTGTGCGTTGTGAGTTTTCTCTCCATGTCTGGTACCGAGTTTTCAAGTCGTTGGGATGAAAGTATGTCTAATTAATGAAGAAAAAATCTTTAATTTGTTACTCCCTCCGGTCCTATATATAAGAAAATTTTAAAAAAAAACTTTTTGGTCCTATTTATAAGAAAATGTTACAACTTTTAAGGTGGAGTTATTGTTTAAAAGACTTTTCTACCCCTAATTTAATGTTTGTCTTTTTAATATTTGTGAATGTATTTAATGTTTCACAATTTTTTATGAGGGTATAGTTGTAAAAATATTAAAAAAGTTATATTAATTAATGATTGTATTGGTTTTGATGTTTTTTTGTTTTTTTCTTATAATAAGGACCGGAGGGAGTAATTATTAAAGAAAAAACCTATCTAATTAATGATCAAGTGCTCTCTTTTGATCAAGTGCTATCTACCGACTGCTATGCATGATGCAGGGACCAATAGGGAAATGCATGGATGTGCATGTGATCAACATAAAGAAGGTGAGTAGCCCCTACATTTTCACTGAATTCACCCTTCACCTTCTGCTCCTTCTTTCTTTTAGTTAAAGCATGTTGTCACTTAAAAAGCAGAATTTTGCCAAAAAAAGACCATGCGAAACCACCATCAACCAAAATGTTGATAGAATCTTAGCAAAATCAATTATCTGAAAAACCTTTCTTATTTTATTTTTTATTTTTCTCCCCTAAATGCTCATATCTAACAGTTGGATGTTGGGGGATCAAATGGGCCACTGAACCCTGCTTGTAAGTACACTAAGTTGGTATACTGTCCTACTCTTAACATTTAAAAGTCTATGCTTAATACAAAGCCTTATCATTAATATTGAAATTCGTAGCTCCTGATTGAACTATTTATATCCCTCTGTCTTGGCCGTAAAAAATCAGAGAAGTCCAGTGAAGATATATTGGGCAGCATTTTGTGCCTACATTGATTAAATGAGTTATCACAATACATACTCATTTTGTTGGTCGCTGTTTCATATAAACTGACAATTTAATACAATAATTACCCAGAAATTAAAAGAAACATTGGGTTGATTCAAAGTTTAGAGTATCCATTGTATCGTAATAAGTGTGACATTTCAAAAGAAAAGAGTAGTCACACCATCGTGTAAAGTCAAAGAGAATACCGAGTTGAGTTACATTGGACGCGCGATCTGTGTTCATCAAACCAAGAACAACTACTGTTCGTGAGCATCAACTCAAGTTATTAATAGAACAGATGGTTGATTTTGAGTCTCTGAAGTGCAATGGTTTTCCACTTAAACCGTTCTTTGAAGTTCAAGGTTGGATGTCGTATTTTGATATGTTGAATGGTCCAACCTATCAAAACTTGGTGAAGTATTTCTGGGTTCGTGCGGAAGTCTACGATGAAGAGGCAGATAACATTCGTTTGTCAACGAAAATTGCTGAGAATCCCACTGAGAACAAAAAGAAAACAAGGGCTGAGTTAGGGCTGCCTGAGTTCAAGGAAACAGAGATTCGTTCTTCAGTAATGGGAGTGGATGTCACCATTACTCAACAAACAATTGCAAAGCTGCTAAAGGTCCCTAACAGAGGTATTTGTCTTCTGGAATCTGGAAGCAATTATGGACTTGCAAAGGAAGTCAAGGAGAAACTGTTCATGGTCAAGGATGACATTAACAAGGTGAAGAACATGTTTGTGCTTCAGAGGATGCTTTTCAAGGTGTTAATCAGTTCTATTCTACCAAGGAATTCTGCATCTGACCAGATTTCATGGGATCACAAACACTTTCTTTATTTTTTGGCAAATGGAATTGGGATGAACTTGGCTGGGTATGTTTTTAACCATCTCTGCAAAGCAATTCAGAGCTCCTGTAGAAAGGCTAGCACTACAGTAGTATATGGGAGATTGCTGTCTGAATTGTTCTATCAAGGCAGAATACTGGAAGCTCTGGAAAGAGCAGGAGCTGTGGAAGACTTGGATATTGCTTATGGACAGATGCTCAATGCCAACATTCTATATCATATGAGCATCAGGAAAAAGAAGGATTTTATTTATCCAATGAAGCCTCTTCTGCTGAATAAGAAAAGCACCAACCTTATGGAAGATTATCCAATCATCCACAAAGGCGAACCTCTGGAAGTCATTCTTGACTATATGAAGACAGTGAAAGAGGACACTGGTGTGGAGTTAACAATGGATGATATTCCTGAAGAACCCTCCATCAGTGTGTATGTTGAGAAAAAGAAGAGGTCAAGAAAAGCTGGTGAAACTGCTGGAGAGTCTTCTGCTCCTGTGGCCAAGAAAGCTAAGCAGGCTAAGACACCTGTTAAGCCAGTTCAAGATGTGGAAGCTCGTGGCTCAAAGAAGATTCCTGCTGGACCTAAGAGAACTGTCAGAAAGTTAGTCGTTACAGACTCTGATACAGAATCTGAAGAGGTCCCTCTACTGAGGAAGAGCAAGAAGCTTCAGGATCATGGCACTGCAGCCTCTGTTCAAGGTCAAGGTACAATTCCTGTAATTCCTGAGCAACTTTCTACTTCTTCTCGTGATCTTCTCCTCCAAAACCTTCCTCCATTAGACCTCATTCTACCTAACCAAACCCAAACTGAAGTCATTCCTTCAAAATCACCCTCTCCAACCACTGAAACCTGGGGCACTATAACCCATCATAATCCAAGAACTGAAACAACTAAACCTGCCCTTAATCAACAAGAAACTACTGAATCCCTCTCCAACAAATACTATGATAATATTCATGTTAGAATGCAAGAGGAAGCAAAGAAAGCCCATGTTGATGCCATGCGTGCATTGGAGGAACATCTCTTTGCTGACCTTAACCAAACCTCTCCCTCTGCACACCAACAAGCTTCAGGTTCTGCTGCAGTAAGTCCTGGAGATGTCAACGCTACTGAGCATGACTCAGTTGCTGCTGGTTGGGACTCTGGACTGCTTTCAGGACCTGCTGCATCCAGACTCTCTCCCCATCAAACACCCACTCAAACACTTAACCCAGACTCTGCTATTGACCAAACCACTGACTTATCAATCTCTGATACTACCATGCAAAATCCTGAACCCTTCATCTCAACAGATCACACAATCACTCCTACAGAAGATCAGGTCACAATCCAGTTATCTCCTTCATCTTCTGCAGCCACTCAAACTTTTCACATTCCTTCATCCTCCACCACCCTACCTCAAAGCATTATTCCTGTTTTTGTCCCTAAACCTCCACGATCTGAACCCAACCCAGATCTTGAGAAGATAGGACAGATGTTGCTTAAGGAAGCTCAGGACTTGTACATGAACAGGTTCTCTTCAGCAAGTGCTCAAGATCATCTACAGCTATGGGATGACCTGCGTCTTAAGATTGACAACATGCTGAAGGAACTGTCACAGGCAAGTGCTGGAGATGTGAAGAGATACAGAAATGATATCAATGCTTGGATTGAGGGAGTAAATTCTGAGGTTGCGTTAGCCAACCTAAGGCAGAAAGGATTGTTGCACTTAACTGACTACTCTCACTGGGAGACTGTTGAAGCTTCTGATAAGTCTCTCAGAGAACACTTCAAGTCCCTTCTTACTCCTGAAGAGATTGTTGTGTCCAAGAGCATTTTAGAACATCCTGAGTTTGAAGCCTTCAAAGCTGATGTTAAAGATAGGTTGGCTGCTCAAGAGACTCTTTCGGCTGAAATTGCAAGCAAGCAGAAAGAAATGGAAGCACAGATCCTGACTGTCATTCAGAACCAGAACTCCTCAAATTCTGATATCAAGACCATCCTGTCCCTCCTTCAACTTAAACCTTAGGATTTCTTAGTCTTAGCACTTTTGTTTTTTTTCTCCTTATGTATCCGTATTTTTTTTCCTTAATATCAATTTTCCTTGCTACTACTTCTCAACTATTGGTTTTAAATATCTACTCTCTTATCTATTTAACTTCTGATGTATTTGATAATGACAAAAGGGGGAGTATAAGCTGCAACATAACTCTGTACTTTGCAGCTGCAACTATTGCAATCTCTGAACCAATATATACGTTGTTGCTTTGATTTGTGTTTATATTAAAATTAAATGTTAAGATAAAACTTAGGAAAAGCTTTCAAATCTTTTTCTATGGACTATTGAACTTAGTGGGAGCTTACAAACCTTCCTCGTCAGTTATTAGATTCAGGGGGAGCTTACAAACCTCCATTCCTGAAGCTAAGTTAACATTTGATTTATTAAACAATTGTTTCTAATACAGATGTTTCTCATCATCAAAAGGGGGAAGATTGTTAGAACAAAATGCATTTTACTAAACCCTCCTTAAGTTTTGATGATAACAGAGTATTAAAAACAATTGGCATTACTATTGTATTCTCTAGGTGTGCAGGACTACTGTTAAAAATAATAAAATGAAAAAATACTGTACGAAGACCAGATGTCATCGCTTTTGGAGTAAAAGTAAATTCTGAAGAGGGTCAGCGAAGTCAACAATGGTCAACTACTGAAGACCAAAGTCTGCAGAACAAATACTGATGAACAAAGTCTGAAGAACAAATACTGAATAACAAAGTCAGAATAACAAAGTCTGAAGCCCAAATACTGAAGACCTCTCTACTCCTATCAAGTACAAATACTGAATAACACCGTCTGAAGAACAACTTCTGAGTAACAAAGTCTGAATAACAAAGTCTGAAGCACAAATACTGAAGACCTTTCTACTCCTCTCAAGTACAAATACTGAATAAGAAAGTCTGTATAACAAAGTCTGAAGAACTAATATTGAATAACAAAAGCCTGAATCACACAGTCTTAAGCACAAATACTGAAGACCTCTCTACTCCTATCAAGTACAAATTCTGAATAACATAGTCTGAATTACAAACTATGAAGATCAAATACTGAATAACAACGTCTGAATAACAAAGTTTTATGCTCAGATCCTGAAGACCTCTCTGCTCCTATCAAGTACTGAATACTGTATCATCTGCAGATCTTCAAGACAATCAATGCACACGCGCATCAATATTTCCTTAACTGGCGAAGAGGATATTCCTTGCTCAAAAAGGAAATTGAAAACAATAAACGAATTACCACCAGACAAGATAGGGAATATTGAATTTTATGTTTTTTCTAAATGGAGCTATATAGCAAATTATAATCAATAAATCTAATATTCATCAAATTATAACTAAAATTAAAATAACGTGTCTTTAATTAGAGGGAAATACAATATACAATATGTACGTATTGGGCCTAATTTTATATAAATAACATATACTATGAAACTCAACCCTTAAAACCCAAAATAATTAAATCATATTTAAATCAAAATGGAAAATGATAAGTCAGTGTTGTCTTTTATGTGGCTGAGATTTTGTTACTAAACCATTACATATGCATTTGCCATAAATGACCTAAACAAACATTCACTTTCCTCTCCATCCATTCCTTTAAAGTTCAAACGTACGGTCCCCTTCCATCCGTTCCTTTCACTTTCCTCTGCATCGCTTGCTCCCTGCACCGCATATCTCGATCGTTCGAAGCTTCCTACGGGACCACTACATAATGGCCGAGAATGAAGAAAGGTACATAAACCCTACCTTAAACAGCTTTTTGTTGAATCAAACATTATTTTCTCTTTGCCTTTGCTTCAAACTGTCCACATCAAGCGCTCAATTAGTACAATTTTGGTTTTTAACTGATTAAGTGATTTAACTGATTAACTCATTAAGCCCTCAATTGTGTTTGTTACTAACATGCATGCCACAGTAGAATCCCTCCTTTTCTCTGCACACGATTTCTGACTACATTATCCTTTGGTTCCAAAATAAAATTTATCCTTTTGTCCCACAATGTAGATTCCCAACCAATTTTTTTAGTGGTTTTTTTTTATTCATGTATAAAATAGCTTTAAGCACACTCATTATGTTATACATTAATTGCTATCACTCAAAATAGCTTTCACCACATTCTTTATGTTATAGCTTGATTTCTATAACATAAAGAATTTGCTTCATCTTTTCATGCAATGTTAATATTTCAAATGTCTATCTGCTGTTAATTTATAATCTACTTATTTCACACGAAATACACTGATAATACCCATTTTAGTTTCACTTCATAACTGTTTACCTAATATTGTTTTATCCAACTACTTCACTAAAGCTCACTTTCATTTTTCATACATTTTTAGATGGTTACCAGGTGTTACCCTTGCTCATAGAGGAGAGGTATTGGAATCCATTATATGGCCTGATCAGGTCAAAAAATCCTCCTTAACATGCTTATTGAAATTTTTAATTTAACTTTGACCTATCATTAACGGTGTTTTTATAATTATATTATAGGGAAGAATACGCATCCATAGCAAATGGATCCGTAAACACCGTGATCAACTTGATGTCAATAGGTCTGGTTTGCTCTGTGATGCCGAAGAGAGAACTATTATAACTCACTTCGGAAGAGACGAGACCGGAGTCTATATGACAAGTGGTATAAGAGTGGCCAGGGAGTTTAACCTGCAGAATCCAACAAGAGTGAGGCTGGATTATATGGGTTCTGTCAATTACTTCACCATGACACAGCTAGAAATTGTACACGTTCCAATTTCGCACACAATAACCGTTAAGGAAGAGCCCATCGAGATTTTGTCCGATGAGGAATTTGCTGTCCCACAAGCGGAGGACGAGAATGACAGTGATGTTGAAGAAGTTCCGGACGTGGAGCAAGGTGCTGCTGAAGGTGTACAAGAGGTGGAACTGGTTGGAGACTACCATTTTGTGAAACCGGTAACAGAGGCCATGGCATCACCTACTAAAGGACAAGTGATGGTATGCAAACTTCATTTTTACTTTCTTCAATTACTTACATATCACACTTCATTATAAAATACATTTGTTAGTAGGCTTGAAAGTAACTTACATGTCCAACTCATAATAACACATGTTTAACAACTTCAAACATGACTTAGGCGAACAAATCTAAAGAGAGAAATTAAGAAAAGACAATAATAAGTTTCATCTATACAAATTATACATCTCTAAATATTGCTTAAATATCATTCCTTTTGTTTACCAATATTTTTTCCTCATGTTCCAGCTCATTCATTCTTTTTACACTAAATTAGGATAACAAAATTTTATATTTAAGAGACAAAATTGGATTAGAAATTTGCATACTACTTATAAAATACCAAAGTGTTAGTGGTCCATCACATTTCTCTATGATTGTAATGACAATTTTATCTCTTTTATTGACGTCAATTTCTTTACCCTATGCAATTGTAAAGATCTTGACTACTTTATTCTTACTTTGAGTATAGGTTAACAATTTGTTTCTAACCTGACTTTGAAATATATTTTTGCTTGTGCTTATCCATTATACACTATGTTATGCATTTAATTTTTCTGATATCCAAATTTTCAAAGCATTGATAGTATCATTTAAATATTGTTAAATTGATGTCTATAGTTTGTTGTCATGTAAACTTGCATCGTAAATAAATTGATTTTGCCATTTTTTGCTAGCATTTTCCCAATGGAGTCGCAAGGAGGGTCTTAAGAAAAAAATCAATGCGGATGACTTTGCATGATGTTCAAACACGCAAACAATATCAATGTCGTGTTATTACCGGTCGCAGAAATGCGGAAAAATTCTTAGGCGGAGAATGGTTTGAATTTCTTAGAGACCGCGGACTAAAAGAAAATGATAAGCTCATATTTGATTTGGAGGATCCTCCGAATAAAATGTGTGTTCAAGTTGTCCGTGCGGAGGATGAGGATTAAGAATGGGATATACTTATTGTAGTAAGAGCATTTAGTTTTTTCAATTAGGGTACTTCATGGTTTATTTAGATGTCATGTGATTTACTTGGTCTTAACTAACCTAGGATTTGGTACAATTTATTCTGTATTACTGACATTGTTGGTCCGCGCTTGCTTATTGTATATTATTACCATCCTACTATATTCCTTCTTTAATTTTAATTTATGTTCATACCTTTTTACATTCGTATTTGACCTTATGTCATTGCCTTAGACAATAATGCTCTTGACTCAAATGAAGACTTTTCTTATCCATATCAATGGGTTACTAATGTTTCAGATGGTACTGCTAAGGGTAGTGATGTTATGGTGAGTACCACAAAAATCTCATTTGTTATTCATTACTTGAACAATATTGGTAAATGTTATGTACATCATTCTTAACTTTAATTTACATTAACTTTATCATATATTATATTTCATTGCATTTATCATTTTGTATATGTTCATACTAATGTTTTTTATGCATGGTTATGTAATACATGTTGACCTCTTTAGCCTTTTCTACAGTATGTAATGTACTTAGGTTCCCTATCTACTCTTTAGTTTTCATACTACTACAATCTATCTTCCACTTCATGTCTTGCCATACATGTCATCAATAGCTTCTTTCTAACTTTTTCTACCTCATTCTTCGTTACATTTTTATCAGAATCACCTTACTTGAACGAATTATGGTCTCACATTCCTATATCTATATATATGTTTACTAATCAATTACAATTACCATTTCCAATTCATACTGCTATGACCTAAATCAATTAAGACTAAAATAAAACTATACATTTCAACACTTATTAATTATTCTTTTACAGTTTTATTTTAATATTTTCCACCTAATACAATCCAAATTCAAATTGACGATTACAATTCCTATTCATTTTATACCATTTCCAACAAAAATTCATGTTCACAAATACGCTTCCTGTAAACCCATTACATAATTCTTTCAAATCACATCCAACATATTCCTGATATTAACAATTTTTCTAAACTATGTTTTTTTACAATATTTACACTAACAACAACGAAATACTTCAATGTTTTATCACCATTTTTATCCATTCACATTGACCATAACTATCGCCTTTCTAAACATACAATGTAAACCAATACTAACCAAAATATTATTTCTTTTCATTTTTTCCCTGTCAATCTATCCTTCAATTTTTTGTATTTACTTATCATTTTGTCAAACAGTCTCTATTTAAATCATCACGCCCAACCGGCACCCGTGCGGATGCACGGGTTGGTTACTAGTTTCAAAAGAAAAGAGTAGTCACACCATCGTGTAAAGTCAAAGAGAATACCGAGTTGAGTTACATTGGACGCGCGATGAACACAATGTGTCCAATCAAATTAGTCCAAATAAGTGCTATTCCTTTTTTTCTTTTTTGACAAAATAAAAATGATATTTATTTATTCTAATTGCTATAGTACATCGAATATAACTATAAATTTAACATCAAACAATATAAAAATGATGAATCTACAAACAAACTCACAACACTCAGGCTAATAGCATGCAACGACAAAATACCGACAAGTATGGCAATGTAATATCCCGCCTAAGCGTGACTTTTAACAGTATCACAGGAATGAAACGTATGGAATGTCATTATAGTAATTATGAGAGGAAGAGTTTATAAAAGGGGATAAACATGAAAATTTTCATATTTATCATTTCCTTCTCTCTCTAGGAGCTGATTTTCTCCTCCCTCTCTCTCTAGAAACTCGGCCCTCATCATCTTCACCTCATAATCCATCAAACTTCATCCTAAAATCTGGTATTTCAAGCAAGCTTTGTTGTGGGAAAAGTTGGAACAAGAAGAAGTTAAAGAAAAGCAAGAAAGTTTAAGCTAGGTTTTGAAGCTAAAGGTTAAGCCAGCACCAAATCAGTTTAAGGTGAGCTCCCTAGGGGTTTTAGAACCCCTTTTGAGAGATTTATTGTGTATTGCATCATAGGTAAAGTTATAGTGTTTTTACTCTAATTCTCTATGCTTGTTAATTCCTTGCTCATATATGTTTTAAACTATCATTTTGTAATAGAAAATCTTTCCTAACATGTTTGGGAAGCTTGGGTACCTTTGAATGAGCAAAAATGGTGGAAAAACATGGTTTTTAACAAGTCCTGTATTGTCATGGTCGCTACAGCGACCAGACAGCAATTTTGAATCTGGTGACCGTAGCTTGTAGCGACCAGCCGTCGCTTGTAGCGACCAAACCAGAACAGCTCATGACAGTTGAGCTGTTCTGGGGGTTCTGGTGCGCGTGGGCGTGGCTTTTTGCAACTGTTTTCTCCTAAAACATTTTAGAAGCATTATCCACCATTTTAACTCATCTTAAAGGCTTCCAATGGTTGAAAGATTATAGGGGCAAGGAATACGCAAGGCGGGGAAAATGCAAGATCAAAGGTTATAGGAATAGGTAAACCCTAATAGC
The DNA here is from genome assembly GCA_018208015.1 of Medicago ruthenica. Classification (NCBI taxonomy): domain Eukaryota; kingdom Viridiplantae; phylum Streptophyta; class Magnoliopsida; order Fabales; family Fabaceae; genus Medicago; species Medicago ruthenica. The sequence goes on along the minus strand of CM031371.1, from coordinate 32,493,464 downwards.
GGCATATGACAACGATATGTCGAATCCTTGATAGGATAACAAGATTTAAGAGTATGAGAGTAAGGATTAGATAAATAAATGCATTACATGGGAGTTGTTAACTCTTAAGGAAAAGCATACGACTTTGAAAGTCAAGAACCTACTTTAGGTATACAAGATTATAGATGTATTCAGTTTAGAATACAAGGGTAATAGGAATGCTTTGGCAATCAAAGTCTAAGATAAGAATGTTGGTTTTCCAACAATTAATAGGTGGCTTATGAGAACGATAAGCCAAGAACCTTGTGTTATAGGTTAAGAGTTACAGGATAGCTATTATATGATTACAGTAACAGTTATATGTATTTATATGTAAAAGTTAAAGAATAATATATCACAGTCATAGGCATGTTCAGCAGACTCCGGGATACGCCGGATGGGACTTCTCCGAGAGGGTTGTCCACATGCAATTCATAGTGGAGTCCGGTGTTAGCCTGATATGATAGGAATTTCACCGGGTCATAGGGAGATGTACCTCGGGGTTACTCCACCCGGGCTGCACTCCGTAAAATGAACTCAGATAATAATGTTTGTTCAACGCTAACCGCTAACATAAAACTGCTATATGTATTATGTTTCATAGTTACAGTCAAAGTTATAGTTACAGGTTGATTACAGTTACAGTTATAGGCGGTTTACAGTTATAGTTATAGACAGTTATCAAAAAGTGGTCCTAGGTTTCCCCTTGACACTAAGTTATAGTCACAGGTAGGTTACAGTTATAGTGATAGGCAAATTTATAGTTATAGTCATAGACAGATTTATATCCTTTATGGATAAAGATAAAGACTTGGCGATCATAGGAATTCCCCAAGATTGCCAAGGTAGGCATGGCGACCATAGGTTCCCTGAGGTTGCCAACAGTTGGTTGAGCTGGAGCTCACTGAGACATTATGTCTCATCCCATTCCTTCTGGTGCAGGTTTACAGGTAAGTCAGAGGTTCGTGATGGAGATCTTCATAGAGATACTGGATGGAGTACAGTTGCTCGTCGTGTACCAGCTCAGGAGCGTATTGGACATTCATATAAGCATTGTAATGGTATTGGATTATTTGTACAGACGAGTAAACTTATATTCATTCAGATGTAATGTAATAATATTATTGAAAATTTTAAATGTATCCAGTATCAGTTTAACGCACATGTTAATATTCTAGATTAAATTAGTATGGGTGGTACAGGCAAAGCCTACAAATATAACGAAATTAAATTGTTCAAAATACTCATGTTTCTGAATCTAAACCGTTGACGACGTCAAAATCATTGATTGAATTTGCACTAAATCGAATGTAGTTTGTCAATTTGAAACAAACAAACACCACAATAAGACGAGAAAGCAAAACAACGTCGCATTAAGACAATGAAATAACAAGAGACAACTAAATATACGTGAAAATCATTTATTTAAATAAAAAGGAAAAACAAATAATTTAGATATGTGATTTCATGTAAAAAAAATAACCCTAACACCCCCTTCTTGGTGGATGAAAAAAGAAAGAAATTACGGTTGAAGAAAAGGGGGCTCTTGCTGACATTTTTAATATGAGCGTTGCTATTGATCGCAGCAAATTTTATCAAGAATTTATCACGAACAGGTTTTAACCAATTAAAATTCTTCTTGGCTGGAAATCAAGGAAGGTAATGGATATAATTTAGAAAAGGTATTTAGCAATTATACGGTCGGGAAATTTTCGCAATACTACCTTTCGCTACAACTGTCATTTCCCTTTTATATAATATTTGTTATGAAATTGATCAAAAGTATTGCAATATAATGTAAAGTATAGAAGAATAAAGAGAAAAGAATAAAGAGAGAACATGAGAGTATATTGTATTACTTCACAAGTACCTCTTTACATTGCAACATAAGTCCTATTTATAGGACACAAATAGGTAAATGAATAATCACATTTCAATCCACTTACTAGTGGGAGTTACATGTATGTGGAAGGTTAATGGATGGACATCCACTAATTTATATATTCATAACACTCCCCCTTGGATGTCCATCGAGGATATGCCTCATTAAAACCTTACTAAGAAAAAACCCAATGGAAAAAAATCTTAGTGAAGGAAAAAGAGTACAATATCTGGTATATCTGCCTCATTAAAAACCTTACCAGGAAAACCCAATGGGACAAAACCATGGTGAAGGGAAAAAGAGTGCAAAATATATTTATATCTCCCCCTCAATCAAACAATCATCTTTGAGACGATTAAGATCAATATTTTGTATCAGTTGTTCAAAAATTATGCTTGGAAGTGACTTTGTGAAAAAGGTTTGCAAGATTATCATACGAACAAATTTGTTGACGGCTTATATCATCATTCTTCTGAAGATCGTCTTCTTTCAACTGAGCAATGCACATGGTATCATATTCATAAAAGATTGTTTCATTCACTCTTCCGGAAGACAAATTGCAAGTTTCTCTATGTGTTCAATCATAGACCTCAACCAAACACATTCTCGACTTTCTTTATGTAGTGCTAAAATTTCATATGAGCATCACACAAATAACCTGCATTTCTAATATAACAAAGTAACAAATAATATATCTAACATGAATAGTTATCAAGGTACATTATTGTGTCTTAATTGAACTAAAATATGGTACTTCAGGACCAATTAGTTCTTCATTATTTACTCAAATTCTCAAATAATTTTTTTGTCTACATCTAGCGACTTTACAATCATCTGAGTGCTAACAAATGTGATTCGTCCATCTATAACCATTTTAACACATTTCTATATAAGCTTCATGATTCACAAAAGTGTTATTTTTCAAATACTCAACTTGTAATCTCAAATAAATATTTACCATTTCTACATATTTCAACTTTCAAAAAACTCTTCAAGAGTTCTTAGGTTTATTTCAAAATGGACAAATGATATCAGGTTTATATCTCTCTCTTAGAAAATATTCACTGAGAATATTATACAACATGTTTCTATATTTCAAGTTGATTAATTAATCTCTTCAAAAATATGAATTGTATGCCTCGATAAAATAATTCCTTCGGGGAATTTCATATAAAAATATCAAGTGACTCATATAAATATATTGTAACATGTAATTCATATATCGATAGATTGAGGCTTTCAAGTAGTGCTAGACTTAATCAAATATGATAATGTACTTGAATTCACTTCAGGTGAATAAGCCTCTTCAAAATTAATGGTAGATTTTCACCAATACTCTTGAAAATAAGGTAAACTTCATATATCAATATTTCATGATTCTCTTTTTCTTTTCACATCTTCAGATGTATGGACTACTGGTCCAAAAATCATTCTCTTTGCAAAGCTAGTATATCGCCACAAAATCGTCTTTCCATTTCGTCAATAATTTTATTGTCTATAATCCTCAATAGACTTTGATTCATGATCCTCATTATCATTTTTAAATATAGCGCTATATTTTATGTAAAAACATCGTCAACGTTGACTTTTATTTTTCGGTTCCATCTCATTTCATTGAGATCTTTCACTCATGACATAATTTATCGATATTTCATAATTTTCAGGTACCTGATAAGCTCTTCTAGAACTGAAAAATTCATTATGTTAGACGACTCTTTTAGAGTTTCTATATCCTCATTTGGGCTATCTTTAATTTTAGCTCCTTTTCTTATTTGAGGGTTTTTATATTTGGAACCGATTGGTTTACCATGTTTGATGCATGATTGAGACTCATTTGCAATATAAGATTATCCTACAGGGACATCTATTTCGTTTGGAGCATTAGCAGCTGCTATTTTATTTGTTTAACTTCGCAAATGAGTGATATTTCGAGGATCAAGATGAGATAATAATATTTTCTTTCAAATAATTCAATTGAACTTCGGGTTCACATTTTCATTCAATTGAACTTCGGGTTCACATTTTCAGCTGCTTATTCTCTCCCCCTAATATTGGGAAAACTAATCCATCAATCGATAATCGGCCTACTGAAGTTGACTCAACAATTTATAATAGTAGGGGATTCATATCAGATATATTTTCCCAATATTCTTTCAATATTTATTTTAGTGCAATATTTTGGAGCAATTGTGATATACACAACACATCCAAAAATTCACTTAGATGAAAAATATTTGGTTGTTAACCTAAATTAAATTATAAATTAAGGGGAGGACTTACACATAATAATGTGTTGGCTTGATGCGAATCAATATCTCAACATACTAGATTACATGTTCCCAAAGTAGAATTTAGAAGTTATGTTCTCATAAGTATCATTCATACAATTAACTTTAGACGTCTAAAGAATGGACCTTCAAGACCATTTTTTTTATGAACATATACTACACGATGTTCAATATCAATTTAAATTGAGAAATGATACTTTCTGAAAATCCAAAAAATTGAGCTCTTAGTCAAATTTGTTGAGAGAACAATCTCACAAACTTCTGGTTGTGAGTTGACAATAAACATATACGTGATCATTTAGTCGATGTATTAAATCAATTTATAAGGTATCAAAATGATTCACATCATCGGTGTATTCATCCACAAATATCACCTAATATATATAAGAGACTTATTTTCTCAGATTGTCAACTTACTTTGGAAAGTAATAACACACAAACATTAATGGTTTGAAGAATCTTCTGGTTCTTCAATACATGTCCATATAAATTTTTAACTATTTTCGCATCATAATAGATCCGGGATAACCCAACCGGTCTTGCCAACAATAAATCATTCATTTACAATTTTTTATAGTCTTTTACATAAGAAATCATTCATTTACAAACAATATCCAACAAAATATACATAAAATTATTGTAATCCTTAGTGAGTCCAAGTTCTAGGAGCAATACTTGCATGAAATCTTGAAATAGTATAGACATACTTTTTAAAAGAAATCAATAATACAAATACGATTTATAGTTATTCTATAAACTAACAAGATTCTCATGTCGAAACAATATAGTTCGTAATTCTTAATCGTTTCAAAAGTAGCAATAATATCAAATTCATAAACACAATACCTACAATTTCATTAGAAAAACAATTATGTGGAGCATTCTACCTAAAAAATAAATAAATAAATATGCAGAGCACAAATTATACGAAACAACTAATATGGATGATTCAATCTAGAAATAAAGTTTAATTTATCATGTGAGACTTCATCTTTTCAATCAATGACTACTCTTATGTTCAATCACAAATGTGATTTATCTTTCAAAGTTTTCTTGATATTATTTTCTCAATTTTGCTACTTCAGGAGCACATTCAAGAGGCATAAATAATTTATTTTTTTCTTTAATTTTTTCATAGAATTTATACTACGATCAAATAGATCATCTTATATATTTGAATTGTGGTCAAGAACTCCACAAACCTCTATGAACAATAAGCAAGTAAAATCACAATTTTGCAATCCTTCAAGGATGATTTAATATTAAATTTTAGTTCTTCAGGACCTATATTCCAAATCTTTATAAACAATAAATAAGAAAATTCTTTATTTGAGCGATCCTTCAGGGATCCTAAAAAAAAAAAAATCTTCGAGAACTACATTACATTCTCAATGTGTAACTCTTCAAACCTTTTTTTTTAAAAATAATACAAAAATAAAAATAGATCTTATTTTCAACCATAAATCTATCAAAACCAAAGAAGATCATGATTTTTGTCATCCTTCGAGGATGCTTGATATTAAATATTTAGTTCTTCAAGAACTATATATATCTCAAATCAATGAAAAAAATATATATTTTCGTTCTTTGAGCAATACTTCAGGGATGCTTTAATATTAAAAGGAAAAAATAGTTCTTCGAGAACTGTATCTTAAAATATCTTCATTGTTTGAGCAATCCTTCAAGGATGCTTCAATGTTAAATTCTTCCAAAATTTAACTAGAATAACAAATAAAAATATGATAATTATACAATTCAAAGAATTTTTCAGCAAAATTCATGTGCAAAATAAAATAAAAATAAATAATTGACATGAAGCATGTTCTATATTTTTAAGCTTCATGAGTGCGAAGTTAAAACTATCCCTTTCCTAACTATCATAGTCTGTACAGTGAGAAATTGAAAAGTTGTAGATAATTCACTCAAACAAATTCAAAACAAAATGAGAAATTAAAAACATAGAGATGTAATGAACCATTAGCAAACCTGAATCATGTCTAGAACCATCAAACATTCAAATTACTTATTTAGCTTCTTCAACACTTTTCACTGTAACAATCGTGATTAATCTCCTGCTCCTGGCTATGACTAGATCATACTCATTATCATACTCAATCTATGTGATTGAATCAAACAAATACAAAAATAAAAACAATGAAAAAAAATATGATATCATGATCAAATTAAACTAATCGGTGCAAAGAAATTAGAAGAAGAAAAATTCTTAGAATATAGTCTTTAAGATAATTAAGTCATTGCTTTGGTAGAGTCTCGTGCTGATAACGTGTTATGAAATTGATCAAAAGTATTGCAATATAATGTAAAGTATAGAAGAATAAAGAGAAAAGAATAAAGAGAGAACATGAGAGTATATTGTATTACTTCACAAGTACCTCTTTACATTGCAACATAAGTTCTATTTATAGGACACAAATAGGTAAATGAATAATCACATTTCAATCCACTTACTAGTGGGAGTTACATGTATGTGGAAGGTTAATGGATGGACATCCACTAATTTATATATTCATAACAATATTAATTTTTTGTTGAAAGATAAATGAAATAACAATAACCATTAAAAAATAAAACTCACACACACAAATGGATGAGTCGAAGTTTGAACCTTAATATGAAATGAAAAATTTGAGTGGCTATAGAGTGATACCTTGGAAAGAATCCTCTTTCTCTCTTCGCTTTTTTGAGTCGCTCAACTTGAGTCGTTCAACTTAATTCAAATGTGTTTTATTTATTTTTTAGTTTTTATAATTTTTTGGGTTTTTTTTCTATGTGATTAAGAAATGAAGAAGATGATGAACATTGATTTTGCTAGATTTTGATTTTTGGAGAAGGATAGTTTGTTACAATATGAAATTGCAAAATATCTATGCCTATAATTTTGATCAAAATCAAAATAAGTTTAATCAAAATTTGAGAAAAATCAATGTTTATAATTTATACGCATTATCGTAATAAAAAGATCGGACAATCGAACACATAATGCTTATCTGAACGCTAGTTACAATAATTTTATTACTATAATTTTGAAATATGACCATAATAGTGAGTGGCAGATCTCCTCCCCCCACTTAAAAAAAAATTAAAAAAATATATAGATATGAGAAATTTACCAAAAAAACCCCAAATTTTAGGTAATCCATTTCATTTTCTTATTCTTTCTCTAGTCAACATAAAACTTTGTCGAATCTCTATAACATAAACCAAATATATAATAGTGTGAATGATAGGTCATTGCCCGGGAAACAACACACTTTATAAATCGTGTTACATTGCTTACTCGTTGCATTGCTGTCGGGATTCAGTAAAAAAATAAAATAATCTAGGGTCCTCACATCTACCTAAACATGTGTGGTTAAAGAAGTTAGTCCATGAGAATATGATTCATTTCGAACATAGAATATATGCCCTCTTACCAAAAACAATATATATGGAATTAATGGACACTATGACTAGTGGAAATTAAGTAGTCGCTCTCCCCAATATTTTAAGCATTAATTAGGCCAAAATATTCATTCTACACTCCAGAACATTTCCAAAATATAGCTATATATAGAATAAGACATTTTAGAGGATCCTCGCAAGATCTTTAATGGACGAAGGGAAGAAAAAAAGGCACGAATGGTTAAAAAATTAAGAGTTAGAGATTTATCTCTTTAAGGGACCATATTATCCCTAAAAACATTATAACAACACATGCTCAACATTTTATTTTTGAAATGACCATGTTAATGGTTAGTTGTTATTGAACATTCCTGACACAAATCAGCACGTAAAAAAAAACCAATCATTAAACGCAAGTCGAGATAAAAATCTTGGAACTAAAAGTTGTATTTGTTTTACAAAACCAAAATGAGTCTTCATGAACTAAAAGCTAGACTATATAATATAAATATAAAATATAGTACATAATAATAAGTAACACATGCATGCATTTATATAATACATCAAACTCAAAGGCGTGTGTAGCATCCAATTTTCAAACACTAATTTAAAACGCTGAAATTATTGTGCGAAAGGATGGATTAAATCTCTAGCAACGATGATGGATCCCAATCCTTAAGCCCTTGAGCCAGTAATGTATCATTAAGTTCCATAAAATCATCCATGACAAAGTCACTAGTATTCCACGGAAGACTTTGTAATTCGAGGTCCAAATTAGTCTCCAATAACACACCCTTATTATTATTGGAATTTTCTTCAATGCAGTTGGGAGCAGTAGATTGTGTAGGACTTGTTGTTGGAGTGGACTGTGATGGTGCCAAATTTAGCCTAGCAGATTCACCATATAACCTTTTTGCAGCATTGTCATAGGCAAGTGCTGCTTCAGTAGAGGTGTTGAATGTTCCTAACCAAAGCCTAGTGCCACGTTTGGGCTCTCTTATTTCAGCAACCCATTTTCCCCAAGTCCTTTGCCTCACTCCTTTGTAATTGCATAATGCATTCTCTGGTCCTCCCTTTCTTTTTGATCGTGGCTTTTTTGATGCTGTCACTTCTGATTCCTTTCTCATCATTGCTCACTACTGAAGGTGTAGCAACCTTTGCTACTAGTAAATATAAATACTATATACTATTTCTTTTAATAATAACAATACTATGTATGTATTTATTTGTGAGGTACCAACAAATATATATTGAGTGAATGAATGTATAATGTGTGAGTAAGTGAGCAAGTGACACTTGGAATGTTGGAGAATGGATACTGACTTAAGAGTACCGAGGAATGACTCGTGGCAACGAAGAAGGAACACTTGTCTCTGCTAGTACTCCTTCGATCATAAGAATTTAATTTTTCTATTTTTGGCAGAAATGTTTCTGGTGATGATAAATTACAAAAAAAAAATGACTTGACTTTTTATGCTTAAATTTGACAATCAAATGAGAATTTACATTTTAAGCTAAATATTTAAGAGTCTTGTTAACGAGTGCTTTGGGACACTCTTTAACATTCATAATGAAGAAATTATTTTTTAAAAAAAGTAATGACTTCAATTTTCAATGCAATAAATACACAAACTTTTATAAAATCTTACCACTTTGAGTGTTTAAAGAGTGTCTGGAAGCACTCGTTAATATTTTCAATATTTAAATATATAATTTTGTTATGTTGAATTATTTTATTTAGTTATTGTAAACATAACTCAATAACTCAGTTGATAAAAGATAATATATTGTAATACGAAGATCGTTGTTTAAACTCTAGACGCCATGCTCTTTACTATTTAATATAAAAAAATAAATAAAAAAATTGTTCTATTTAATTGTACACATACTACTCTGTCCCAAAATATAAGCAAAAATGAGTCAACATAAGTTGATGTATTTGGTACAAATTTTGAACCAAATACATTAACTTTTATTGACCAATTTTTGCTTATATTTTGGGACGGAGGGAGTATTTCTCTATGTCGGGTTTCAGGATTAGTGTCACCACAAGTGCACAAGCCAAAAGGTGTGATAGCCACTTGGTACTTGTACGAACCTCCAACTAAAGAAAATTGCTCTTTCCCCAAACAAAATTGTTCACTCTCATACAAACAGATGAAAATACTTTCAGCGTGACTTAAGTCACATTTGTTTTAAGTAAGTTATTTTTTCATCAATTTTGCACAAAGATAATATTTTTTGAAGACCTCAAACTACAATGTTATGTTCATTTTTTAAAAGCATGTCATGTTTTAGAAACAACAATAACAACAATTTGTTCATGATCCAAAATAAATCATAACTAAAAATACACAAAATTAATAGAATACGACAAATTTATTACGTAAATATAATGTCATATCCGTTCAAATAAATGATACGTTACATTACATTATCCTTAAGGATGTTGTATCATCATGGTGTTAGATTAAAATTAAATTCATGAAAGTTTGCCGAAAATGTTGGCATTGAAGTATCTTATACGTAGTGTAAAATTTGCAAGTCTCTTTGAAAACTCAAAAGAATGAAGAGAACACAACACATCCATTCTACTGAATCAACTATATAAGTTATCACATCGAATCCATTCATATAGGATAACTCCTGACAAAAAGGAATGCATTCCAATATATTCTTTTGAACTTAATCTTACTACCCTGTCAACTGACAAGTTTCAATTGACAAAGGAGCATGATCAAACACAAAACAACATCTTAGAACTGCATTCCCTTTTGTCACACTCATCTTATACGAATGAATTCGATGTGAGAACCTATATAGTTTATTCGGCAGAATACATGTTGTGTTCTCTTCATTCTTTTGAGTTTCCAAAGAGACTTGCAAACCTTTACGCTAAGTAAAAGGCACTTCAATGCCAACATCTTCAACAAACTAACAAAAATTAAACTAAAATCCAACAAAATAATGACACAACATAATAATACTATCTAAACATCTTCATCCGGGTGAATCAAACTCTTGAGAATATCTTCAAGCGACCTCAGCAACGTAGCATCCATCTCGATGAGGATCATGTTGTGCTGAGCAAATATCGAGAACATGCTCCTCATGTCGTCATCTTTCGTTAACTCCGGCCGAGTGAACGTCAAATTCCCCTCTGAGTCGAACGATGGACGTTCGTACCAAACGTATTCCACCCTCCTTGTGTCTCCGTGGTTGAGTCGTTGGTTGACTTCATGAAGTTGATCCTTCAATTCTTTTAATGTGACATCGTCCCGAACCTTGAAAAAATTAGGGTTTCCACCATTGAAGGATGCTTGAGCGTATACTTGAGCGTTGTTCCGATTGTCCATTGTTTCACATCTACACCATAAGAAATTAAAAACAATCAATGAAAAACTCATTAAATCATTTCATCAAACACTTGGAGTGCAAATTATACATAAACCCTAAAACTAAAAACTACAACATAAACATGCAAACATCTAAACATTTAAGCAACATAAGTCATTTACATGTAAACATTGTATCATCTCTTGCCAAAAAAAATCAAAATTTAAACAAACCCTAAAACTTAAAAATTAATAATTTAAGAGAAAAAATGTAACATATAAACATAAAATGACAGTGGTACTTGATTAAGAAAACTTACTTGTTGTTGGAATGTTGGGTGATTTGAAGTTGAAGAAATTTGAGGTTTGATGATTTGGGAGATTTTTTAGAGATTTGAGAAGTGAAAGGAAGTGAAATGGAGAAGTGAGGTTCTGCATGAGTTATGAAAGCACGCAGCGTGACTTAAGTCACGTGACATCTACCGAGCATGACAGAACAGTCAGAATGCCCAATTCTCCCTGTTTTCATTCATTCATCATTCATTTTTCATCCATTGTTCATCCATTCAGTCAATAATTCAACCATTCATTCAAAGTTAAAATACACAAATTCAAATAAATTTATAATACACAAAAATAAATCCAAAAAATTACCAAAATGTCATAAAAATGTGCAAAGGCGCGAGTGTAAATATAATACATCAATGTTATAAAAAAAATAACTAAAAAGATACAAAACTACATTAGCCATAACACCCTACTCCGCTGGACTATGGCTCCTAGTCCTCAACCGGGGAATCCCCTGCTCGTGCAAGATACGATACTCTGACTCGATGCCCTGCAACACACTGGTAAAGTATTCATGCGGCTCAGGATACTCCAATGCTGACTCGACTTTGCGTCTAATGTTCACAATAATTTGCAGTGGGTCGGGAACCTGTCTAGCATACTCCTGCTCAACAATAGACTCCTCGTAAGGAGGGACGGGAGGCGTGTCCTCAGCAACGGCATCAGGGTCGGTCATGATGGGATGAGATACCCTGTAGAACCATCTCATGTACCCATCCTGATACTTCTAGGGTTTCCCCTATGGTGTCGGCCGACCCCAAAGCGCTTGTGGAAGAACATGGAGCACAAAGTCCTGAAAGGCCACAACAACCGCCTCAAGCTAAAGAGCCTGAATATCAGTAGGAGAACTAGGGATCCTATGTCTATATCCGTACTACCTGAGAACCTTCTCCGGCATGTGAAGGCACATAGTCTTACTGCCAGCCTTGATCCAACCGGAGTACCAGCAAATGTCCTCGAAAGGCATGATGTTCCATCGGTCCTCGTACGACCTCCAGTTCACATCAGCATTGACTATCAGATCAATGAAGCCACGATAGTGTGCAGTATCAGCATCGCCCCTGGACGGACTCCATCTAGCAGCAAACAGTGAAGCAACATGATAGTCTGGATTCAGCTTCCTCGTATACATATTCCTGAAGTGCACCAATATTCATGCCTACAAACAAATATTTCAGAATCACAAACCCATAAACATACACAATAATATCGTAAGTCATTTATAATATGTTATATAAAAAATAAAAAAAATTACTACCTCAAGTAAAGTCATGTAACCACCAATGGTGCCTCTGGTCAGGTCCGTAACATGAGAAAGATGATGGTAGAGTCGAGCAAGTGTCATCCTGCCCCAGGACCACTCGCCCAACGTGTCCAAATCCATAAATATCTCCAGCCACAACAGCTAAATGTTTTTGCTGTTCCTGTTGGCGAAAATGGAGATGCCAACCAAGTACAACAAAAAAGCCCTGATGCACTGCGCCCTAACCATCACCTGCTCCTCCTCATCATCAGCAGCAGGATGCTCCAACTCATTGCACCTATGCAAGAGTGTGTCATAATGTTTCCTCGAGTTAGTTATACTAATATAACCACCCCATTACACCTTTGTCTCTTCATCAACCTCACCCGCCGTCAAACCCAGACCCTCCTGCAGCAGCTGCATACCTATGTCGTATCCCACATCATCGACACTCAGGAGCCTCCCATGGATGTGGATGTGTTGAAGACATTCCACTTCATCGAGTGTGACGGTCATCTCACCAACAGGCAGATGGAAGCTGCTGGTCTCCTCGTGACATCTCTCTGAGAAGGCAGTGATGAGGGCATGGTTGATGCTCTCGTACCCAATGAGAAGGAGGGGAAAAGACCGGATGCATTCACCCGGTTCCAGAACCAGGCCTGATTGTTTGTCGGGACTATCAGTTTCGTAATTTTCTTCCCGTGCGAGCGTTCAGCTTATGCGTCATCTGCAACTGAAATACAAAAAATTAAACGAACAACATACCGTTAAAAATATAAACATTTCAATAACTAAAAAAGACATAACTATTTAATCGTAAAAAACAATAATTAAAATAAAAATTAAACATTTTACGGGTAATTAAAATTGATGCGTGTAATTAACATATTTTAACATAAAAATTAAATCGTAAAATTAAATTAAAATAAATATATCAATTGAAGCGTAATTAAATAAAATTAAACAATTAAACTTACTTGTGCATCGCTCCAAAGCTGACATGTCACGTGTCTACCGAAATTCGGTATGAGCGACAGGTCATGTGGGCCCCCAGGAAAACTTTGCGGTGCGACCTCCACTTGAGCCTAATGTTGGGCCTCACCCTCCTGCTGGTGAGCCACCTGCTCGTACTAAGGTTGATACTCCTCAGGCTGCTGTTGATGCTGAGTGGGGTCCACTATCTGGGACGCACCCGTCTGGGACAACGATCCCACCTCTTGCTGACTCCTAACGCCTTGTCTCCGTCGAGTAGCAGGAGGGCGCACAGCCGCCTTTTCTGCTCGTGCACTCTGTGTCATGCTCTCCCTACCTTCTCTAAACTTGTCCTGTCTCTCAGACATATCTACACAACATTTTTAAAAGCAAAAATCAATGCAAAAATAACAATTCAATCTCACTATAATCAACATTAATCAACAATAACAATCAACATTAACAATCCAATTTCTAACTAAACCCTAAACCCTAAACTACCACATTGCACTCAAACTCAATATAATCAACATTAACAATCCAATTTCTAACTAATTTCATCATTAACAATGCAAAAATCAAACAAATTTTCATTGAGACATTTTATCAAACACCTAGAGTGCAACATTCAATCAACATAAAATCTAACAATTTATAAACCTTAAACTATCACATTGGAGTCAAACTTACTCTAAACAACATTTAAACTACAATTTTTAACTTAATTCATCATTAACAATGCTAAAAACTAACATGCAAACCAAATTTCTAAAAACCTAAATATGTTAAATTTCTCCACAAAAAAAAAAAACCAAAATTTAAACCATAAAAAGCCAATGCAATAGGATAATAAACACTTACTTGATTTTGGAGTAGAAGTTGACGTTGATTTGCTCAAGGTTGATGAAAATCGCAAAAATTGGGAGAAAATTCGATTTTTTTTCACAAGAACGCAGTGGTTTTGTGTTCTGGTTGTGTTGTTTCCATAACAGCACGCAGCGTGACTTAAGTCACGCTGGTATGTACCGAACTTGAGAATCACGTAGAGGTATTTTCGTCATTTTCTTAGAGAAGGAGCAATGTTGTTTGTGGGAAGAGCAATTTTCTCGACTAAATGGTGTAACCATTTTTGGACCTAAAGTTACGTATGCGCCTGAAAATTTTATTATTTCTTAGTCAAGAGGCCGGAAGGCCAAAACGGCTGGAATTCTTTTTGCAACATACATTTTAATTTAAAACCATAAAAACAAATCACTTAATGTTGACTTTATGCAACATACATTTTACAATTTTTGAATGGAATAAACATGACTATCTCCTCTCCTCTGCATTTCATTTTAGATGGGAAAGTCACTTATCCCTTTCATATTTTATTTTCACTTTTATTTTTTCTCTCCATTTTTATCCATATTTTCCACACACTTTTTGTAACGCTCTGTTTGGTGGGCATGTAACGCTAGAGGCTGATGAGGGAGGTGAGTATTTGGCTCCTGGCAGCTTCTAGGCAAAACCGAATCATATCGGAATGAGAAGAATCATAAAGCCGTGCAGGTATGTGACTGCATGATTGAAGAAGGCTTATAAGAATTGTTTGGTACTACCTATACCAACAAGATGAATCTTCTTTTCGGTAGCCCAAACAATAAAAACTTCACTGTTAAGCGTGTTTGACCTGGAGTAGTCTGTGGATGGGTGACCTTCTGAGAAGTTTCCCGAAAAGTGTGTGAGTGAGAACAAAACATGCTGAAAAGACTCGTGTTGGTTTGTGGGGTCAATCGGCAATCCTGAAAGCAGTCAGGGATGTTAAGGGTAAATATTTCAAAGGTAGAGATCCAAATCCGACTGTCCAACTTAAGATTCACAGTACTCACTTCTATGCTATGGAACTTAATTAATGTATCCCAATCTAACCGTTACAAAGCTAAGATTAAACTTTTTTTTTTTGAAAAAAAAATACAATGCAAGACTTTAAATTATTCATATATTTGTTGACCAAACAATTTTTTTTTAAAGAAATGTGAATCTGTGATAATATATAAAGATGATTTTTTTCATACTATATATATGTGTGTGTATCTATGTATTAATTCAAGTCACTTAACCAAGAAAAATTACAATGTCTCCGGTGGGATTTGAATCATGTCCCTTGAAGTTACAAAGTTGAACTCTAATCAATGAGTTGACACCTCTTGGACTATAACAATATGTAAAGGGTTTATGTTAAAAAAAAAATATACAATTGGGATGCACCTTTTCGTGTTGGACTTTTATTTTATTTTTACCTTTTGTTTAATCTATTTTATCATTTTTATAATATTATTTAAATTATCAATTAAAAAATTAACTAAGTTTTATTAAAATACGAACAATCCACAATAATAGGAAAAACAATCCACGAGAAACAATACTGAACATTATAAATAAATCTTTATTCTGACTTTATATAAAAAAAAATATTATGCTTTGATGTAACATTTTTCTTCTAATTTTTCTCTTCACTTAATTATTTCTTATCATTTTATTGTTCACTTAAATAGTCCCGTCTTGATGCTATTTATTGATAAAGAATCAAAGGGGTGAGAAGAAACATGCCGATTGTTTGATTTTCTTTAATCAAATTTTTAAAATTATTTTACCATTTGTCAAAATTGGGGGTGACAATATCAAGTTCGTAGTATCAAAAATATCACCTGAATTCATGACATAATGTCCATCAGCAGCATAACATCAAATTTTAGAAAGTTGTTGTTCTCACTTCATCATTTGCTATGAAATACCAGGAAATTACACATTTACCCCAACGACGGTTAACTGCCGCCAATTTTACGCTTTAAAAATGTTACAACGGCAGTTAACTGCCGTTGAACAATGCATAGCGGTAGTTAACTACCGCCGGGAAGGTTTTTTAGTAATTTCAAAAGTGGAAACAACAACTTTCCAAATTTTAATCTTTCTTAAATAGGCCCTAAAATATGACTCTTGACCTACAAATTTCAGGAGGAATTTTACTTCATACCCCCCTCCCTCCTATTTTATATCTACTAATAACATAAATTTCAAAAATCGCATACCTCCCTTTTAGACTAAAAGATGGGGGGGGGGGGGGGGGGGGGGGGGGGGGGGGGGGGGGGGGACATAGTGCGTTAAAATTTCTAGATGTTTTGAATTTTTTCAAAATTTCAATTAAAATATTCATACCGAAAGTTTTGAAATTCAAAACATCCAGTTTCTAGATGTTTTGAAATTTTACTTTAATTTGATAAAATGGAGTACAGTTTAGATAATTGCACTTTGGGGGCTGTATAAATATAAATGAGAGTATTGACTTCCTTCTTTCTAAATACGACTGAAAAAAGATCATTTAAAAATATATGTCGACTAACAAGAACCAAAACATAAAAACTACATGCATGAGAATTTCGTAGGGATAAAAAAGTGCAATTTTTTATATAGATGAAAAATAAAATATTTATAATTTTGTAAGGACAAAAAAAAACTTATTTAACCTTTAGATATATTTCAATCTTGATTTAGATCATATGACCAAACTCAATAAATCCATGACATAGTGTATATATGATGTAATGTATTCTACTATGAGATTGTTAATTATAATAATCCGAAACAGCATTAACGTGCTTCTGATGGAAGGCATGAGGCCAATTAAGTTGGTAGCTGCCAATGCTTTACGGTTAACTTCGCTTCTCCGTTAATGTATATATGTGCGGTGGTTAGTATGTTTAGATATATATTGAACTTTCACAAATTTATATTTATGAATATATCATTCTGAATTAAACACGTATAGTTAGGTGCTGTTAGTTTGTTGATATTCACACATAGTATTTGTACGAATGGTAAACCGAAATTCACCTACCAGTATTATTTCTGCAACCACGTACCTTGCCTTTAAAGCGATCTCACTTAACACAGAATTGCTCAGCACCGAACATTAAATCTGATCTAGATCTAATCTTCACAAAAAAAAAAAAAACAATCTATTTTCATTAATAAAAAAGAATGAGAAATTGAATAAGATGTGCACGTGATGATCGATCGTTAACATTTTACTACTACTAAAAACGTTTGACACCCCCATTCCCATAATTACATATCACACACCTTAATTAATTACGTTGAACTTAATTCTGCTTCCTTTACTTTTATACGTAGTATTAGATTAATGATTGATTGAATGCAATTTTTAGGATGATGTACAGATCTAGGACAATCATTTGGGAATTTCCCATGCAGACTTGGAATTTTAATAAGCATTCTTTCAAACAAGCGACTTTTCGCTCTTTTTATTGTACTAACATTTGAAAATTATAAACGGCGTTCTTTTATTAAATTTTGATTTTGATTAAAAGTTAAAATATAAATGTTTATTACTTTCAAGTTATAACAAACCAAATTAATCACGATTATCAATTTCAAACTTAAAAAAAAAATGATTATCCATTTCAATGACACCAACGATATATAACAAAAACAGAATCTAAATTCTTATTTTTTTAAAGATACCAACAACAATCTTTATTATAAAAAAAGTTGTTTAATGGTATAATTGTGATAATGAAAAAGTAAGTATAGATATACTCATATAATTTGTTACACTTTTCAAAGGATAAAGGAAAAAAACTGAACATATATAATGATCTTACCTGATCAAAAATGGACTACCGGTGTAGTTTGACTAGTTGTGGAATGCAGTTGAATGGAACGGCGGGGTGTGTGTACCTGCATGCACTCCGGCGCTCAAGTCAGTATGAGATCAGAATAGAGGTTTAGAGGGTGAAGAGATTCTAACTTTGGAGACTGCTAAGAGTCTCATTTATATAGAGGTGGATGGTGCAGGTGCCGTTGTATGTAGAGGTGTCAAATGGGCTGGCCCGGCCCGGCCCGGCCCCGCTCGGCCCGGTGGGCCAATGCGTATAACTGGGCTGGGCCAGCCCGTCTGATGTATGGGCTATAAAAATTGGGCCCGGCCCTTACATGGGTCAGCCCGTATTTTATTTTTTACTTTTTACTTTTTTAAGCGATGAAACGTACAACAAAAACTACTTTTTTTCACATACACACCAAAAGGATCAATAACACAAACAAACAACTCACAAAATAACTACCACATCATCAAATATTATCCACACAAAATAGTTAGGGCATAAACATTCACCCAACCTTACAAAGTGCAACCTTAAATAATAAAATATCATGAGCCTGACAATTCAAAATAGATTAACAAAAGAAATTATAATACATGAGAAGTGAGAACTTGGTTCAAAACGACATTTCAAAATGAGTCTGACAATTCAAAATGTTATGAGTCCCTTTGAGCATTTCAAAATGACTAAAAAATGAATCTTTTGCTCTAAGTCCCTTGAGCACTTGGTTCATCGTACAAGTGTATCTCTTCTACTTCCACCACATCTGACTTTGGCTTAGGCGAGACCGTAAGATAGATTAGGATTTTCGGTTGGACTTGGTGTGGACCTAAAAAATAAGTGGGTTTTTTTTTTCTAAATAAAAAAGAAATAAACACATACCAAAATATTTTTTAATTATTTTTTTTATATTTATTTTAAATGGGCCGTCCTGAAGCCCGATGGGCCAGCCCGGTCTGCCCCGTGTTTTAAATTGGGCTGAATGGGTTGGGCCAAAAAGGCCCGATTGCGTTTTGGCCCTACTTTTAGAGGCCTGGCCCGATCCAAAAAAAGGGCTAATGGGCCTGGCCCGTTAGCCCGATCCATTTTTTACAGCTCTAGTTGTATGGCACAAATGTGGCTCGGCGGTTACGAATTCGTAAGAATCGTAACCGCCAAGGAGAGATTCGCGGGAACGTGGAAGGAGACGTTACTGATTGTTTCAATCGGTCTCCGTTTGCTCCGAGCACCCCCCTCACGGAGAGGAGGTGTGTTGCGAGTAATTCACCCGATGTTGGATCTGGGTCTTTTTGTATTGAGCCTAATTAAATGGGCCTAAGAAATGTGCTTGCTCTAGAACATATATATATATATATATATACACTCATATCGTGTTTGTTACACTTTTATTTTATTTTAATATTTGAATTTACTCTTATCTATTTGTTATGTGTTATTTGTATTGAAAGTTGAGGGTAATTTTGCAAAGAAAAAAAATCAATTCAAAAGAGTCGAAATATGATATTTTCATTATATATATATATAGACACACACTCACACTCTTTTCCTTTTTGTCTATTCTATCACTCTTGATTTTTGTTTAAATGCTCTTATTTGAAAGAGACAAAAAAAAAAAAACAATATTTCACTTTACAAAATATACACTAGTAAAATACATTTTTTCTTCGATGATCGAAAAGTACTATCCTCATCTCGAGACAACTTAGGATGAAATTGCCTCCAAAGAATTATAGTACTTTTTGGTGTGAAAAATTAATGTTTTTTGCTAAAAAGGGTGGTCGCATCATGTGGATGCAACTTTTAACCTTCATTTTTCTTAATATAAAATTCAAAAATAAATATAAAAAATTATCAGTACTAATAATTTATAATTAATTGATTAATTAATAATGTTTAAAAAATACATAATTTTTTTTTTTTACAATTAATTAGTTATCAAGGTGTTCCTCTAGTTCACATTGAGGAGGTCTTTTAGGATGTGGATGTTGGTGGTCATTCTGGCCAAATATTGTCATTCATGTACATATTATCAAATGTCTTGGCAGCTGATTTAGAATTCTGCAATGTGTACCAAACAAATTATAAATTAGATTGTCGACCATGTCTTGTTGTTGGTAGTGGATAATCAAATTGTTCCTTCACTGCGACTAAAAATGATTGGCTTTGCGTTTCTATTAAAGTTCAATAAAAAATTTAAACAATTTATCTCAAGCCAATAGCTCGTATGCATTTAAGTTTTGGTAAAACTTTCATTTTAATATTAATATTCAATTAATATTGTATATGTTATACAACTTAGAGCATCTTTATAATTGGAGCAAGATAAATTTGTATCTTATTTTTTCTTCTCATTGAAGAAACTTGGCGTGAAAAAGTGGGTTTCATAGAATTTGGTGAATGACCTTAATTAAGTTACTATAGCAATAGAATAAAAAATGTATTTCATTTAATCAACCACCAACCAATACATAATAAAGGGAACCAAAACATTTGAAATCATAAGTATGGGTTCTTTAAGTGTTATGTGATTTTTTTACCATTCGAGCAAAATGTGCATGAGTTGTACAATACTTAAAATAAGTTCTTTAAGAAAAGACTCTCAATGATGCTGCATACTTTTATGATCAAGATATATGTTTTTTTTAAGAAGGGAAAATTAAATATATTAACAAAACCAAAAAAGTCCCTCCAACATAAGTCGTATTAGGGAGGACTAAGAGTGGAAACAAGGTTACATTACAAAGAAAATCTAGAGAGAAAAAACAAAGAGAACTAAGATATACAACAATCAAACAAGAAAAAGGTTAAGTCTCCAAAAATGATAATCAAAGTCGAATGTTACATATTTCAATTTCAACCACCAAGAAAACGGAAGCTTAACTTTTTCACTTAAATGTTTCCCGTGATCCTCTTTATGTTAAAAAATGTGTTTGTTTCTCTCTTTTTAAATTACTCATAGAAAGCCAAATAAGCGTTTTATTTTCTAAAGAAGCATATCAGTTATATTTTAAAAAAAAAAAAACATATTATACACTAACGTTTCCGTGCCTTTTGGGTACCTCCATAATAATATCTTTTGATAGAAATTCATTAATATTATTTAATTAATTTTTTTTGGGGTAAAATTAAGTGATTAATATATAATTACATACGTGTATATATTTTTTTTAGTTATATAAAATCTATACAGGAACCGCCACTTGCTTAATACATCAAAATCAAAATTAGATGAAATTATAAATACTGTTTATAAAAACAACTAAATTTTTTATCACCAATCTATATATCTTATATATAAATCCTAGGCAGTCTGATAAACACTTTTGCAACCCTAAAATAGCTAACCCTAACCCTAATTTTTGGTTCTGAAAAAAATTAGTGAAAAACAAGTCTTACTGAGAGTTGAACCCCAGACCCAGTTCTGGTAGATCACAACCGTTACCACTAGATCACTAAAGTTTTTTGTGACTTATAGTTGCTTTCATTTTATTTATCTAGCACAAATGCGAGTTCATTTTAAGTCATTATCACAACCCTGAATTCCAACATAATTTGAACACGAATTGAACGTCATTCACACACATCATGCGATTCAACTTCATTTTCACCGCCGCCGGTGACCCCAATAACAACATCCCGCCACCGTTGCAACTGCCACTTCAACAACACATGCCGCCGTAACTGCCACCGCCGGAAAATCACTTTCTCTCACTGATCCACACACATCACGCCGCCGCCGCAACTGCCACCTCACCAACAACTGACTGCCGTAAATGTCATTGCCGATAACTCACTTTCTCTCACCGATTCACACCATCTTTCATCGAATTGACAAAAAAATTATGACCAATGTTGATATTGATTGTCTGAATTTTGTTAATTTCGAATCCTTGACATTAGGGTTTGAAAATTATTGATTTTGTTATGTGATTGTGTGAATTTTAGCTTTTTCTTCATTATTCTTTTTTTCATACTAAATGTTAAGTAGTGTTGCTCTAACCCTAATGTTTAGCCCTACTTTTTAGTTATAAAAATTTATGAAAAAAACTTCGGATGGGGATCGAACCAGGTACCACATGCTTTCAATTCACAACTCTTACCACCAAGGTACTGATGTTTTTTATGACATGTGATTGTTTCAATGTTGTGTATTCAACACAAATCTCGGGTCCTCTTTCTTTCAATCTCACAATTCCTAAATCATTTCTCACTCACTTTCATCTCTCTCACCATCTTGCAATTGAACCTAATAACCATAACACCATCCTTTTTGACAGACCTAATTAATTTTTATGAGAAAAAAATATGCAAGGAATTGAATCAGATAACACATGAAAATGTCATTTTTTTAAAAGTCATTAACGCCATTGCAATTCCTTTTCATTATTAGCGGTTCCTTTTTATTATTATTATTTTTTATTTCAATTACCACGTAACGTTCCTTTTTATTTTATTTTCTTTCGGTTACTAAATAACAATTCCTTTTCATTATTTTTTTCTTTCGATTAACAGCTTTTGCGGTTAGGATCAATTTCTTGGTGCTAGCTTTTGTATATATTTTTTCTTTTGATTTGTCATTTTTATTGCAGTCCATCTTTTATTTTTGTTACTTTTTGAGATAGTTTGATAATATAATACTGAATATAACTATAAAAGTAATAATATAGTCATTTGATAGTTATATATGAAGCTGTACAAAACCCGTGCATCGCACGGGTTAGAGTCTAGTAGAAACTAAAAGCATAGCATTGTTCTGATGTACATGATAAAAAATTGTAAAGAATTTGATGTACTGGAGCATGGCTAAAATTGCTACAATTATATTGTGTCACATATATAGTACTAGTTATATAACCCGTGCGTTGCACGGGTTTATTAGAATGTGTTTATATAATATTGTTTTTTGTACAATGTGCTTATTATTTGATTTTATCAATTTGAGTACTATTTAAATTCCTGAATATTATTTATGAAATAGAAGAATTTTAAAAAGTGATTTGTACAAAGACACATCATACTTAAACTATATAGATTTGTCTTCAATGATTAAAATTTTAACAGCCTTTATAAAATTGATTTTAAAAATGAAATATTTATACAATCCACACTATTATAATATTTTATTAAAAAAATGTTAATGAGTGCACTAAAGACACTATTTAAGAGTTTAAAATAGTAATATTTTATAATATTTTTTTGACCAAAAAAATGGTAATATTTTGTAAAAATGTGTATTCAATGCATTATAAATGAAATGTTTTACCTTTCCAAATAAATTCATTGTGGTAACTTCTTTATTTGGAATCCTTAAATAGTGTCCTAAGGGCACCCGTTAGCAAAACCATTTTTTATTCAATTACACTTAATTTTGCTTAAAAACAAAAATACTAATTGATTAATTTTATTTAATAAAATAAAATTATATTAAATATTTAAAACATATATTTACTTTAATTACATTTGTGAGTGTGTCAAATAGATAGAGGTCAAAAAAATAAATTAAATTTATAGTGCCTAAAAAAGCTACCAAA
This sequence comes from Medicago ruthenica, assembly GCA_018208015.1. Classification (NCBI taxonomy): domain Eukaryota; kingdom Viridiplantae; phylum Streptophyta; class Magnoliopsida; order Fabales; family Fabaceae; genus Medicago; species Medicago ruthenica. The sequence continues at coordinate 32,469,781 of CM031371.1, read as the reverse complement.
AAATTTAATTATGTGCAGAACTTTCTCTTTCTTTGTAACCCAAAAAACGTTATCTTCTCTATGTGAAAACACACTTCAATGATTCAAAAGACAAAAAACAATCCCTTAAATCTTCCAAATTAACAATATGATCATCTCTAAAATATATTTTGTTTGTCTCACAATAAGTGTAAAGTAATTAAAATATAAATGCAAATATATGACATCAATATCCAAGTTTTTTTTTTGGTAAGGCAGGAGCTAGGACAAGCATCAAGAGGAAACAACGACATCCCAACTAGGTTGGCACCCCGCGAGACCTCCATCCTATGCCGCCTAACTCAAAGAAATTTTATTAAAAAAGGGAAAAAAATTATTGTTATGTGTAAGTAGTCTTTTATATTAGATACAAAATTTAAAAGAACATATAGTTTGTCAATCAAATAAAATTCATAAAAAAGAATCAATCAACCATCATGTTAGGCTTCTAAAAAAAAAAGAAATCAACCATCATGTTAGGTAACATGATATACAATAAAAATATGCAAATAATCAATTTGAATAACTTATAGGCGGAGTTTCATCAATATCCTTCGTATATTATAATCACAACAACCACATCACACACTACAAGAAATGTGTCTATTTCCCAAGGATTTTTGACAGGGACATAAACCCCTGGCAAATTTCACAAGGGAAAAGCCAAGGAAAACCCCTGGCAAAATGACATAGCTGAAGAACAGGCCCACTTACCATTTGACAGGGGCGAGCCCCTCGCAAATGTACATAAGACCTTGGCTTTGGGAAAGTTGAATTCAAATAGCTGCCTTTCACGTGAACAAAAGCCATTCAATTTGACTAAGCCTGGCGCTGAAATGACTTGGGCCTGCAAAAAGCCTGCGCGCTGCATGCCAGGGGTTACACCCCTCGGAAATGGCATATATTCCCTGTTTTTTTAAGCACTTTTCAGACCAATTCTGTACACTATCCTGCCACCTAGCTGTGCTACTATCCACTTTTCATTTGCGACGGAATGGCCCTCGTTTTTTCCCTGTGAAGCTTTCCCCTATATAACAGCTTCGGCCCTCACTATTCTTCAGTGTTTTACTTACAAATTTTTTTCAACCATTGTCTTACTGCTTCTTCCATTGCTTCCATTCACGGCTTCTTCCATTCCTCAATACAATCTACACTTCTTCAACATTTATAAACTTCTATAGTTGGTAAATTTTTTTCACTTATTATATTTTTGTGTTTTAATTTTTTTACTATTTATTAACATATATATTTTTCATGCATCAGTGTTCAAGATTAATTGCCTCCTCCTGTGGTGCCTTGCTCTCTGGATTTCTTCTTCTCATAAACTTCAACAAGTTAGTATTTTTTTTCTACTTCTAAATACAAGTTATAATTTTCGAATTTATTATTAGTTTGAAATATATGATGTTTGTTTTTTTTGGATATATATGATGTTATAATACTGTTTAAGAAAATACTGTTTAAGAAAATAATTAATTTGAAAAAATGTTAAAACTAGAGAAAAAATATTGTATAATAAAACTGTTATTTTTAAACTGTTTAATGTTTGAAAAACATTTTTTTTTCTATTTTTAATTCGAAATTTAAATAAATAAATGTGATATAGAATGGTATATATGTTGATGATGATGTTGGATGTTATTTACATGATATTTAAAATTATTTATGGATTATATGAATGTTGTTGAATATTCAAATTATTTATGTAATAAATATGCATTTTTTTTTTACAAAATAGAATATATGCATGTTGTTGAATATATGTTTTTTAGGTAGATTTGTTGATTATGTATATATTTATAGTTATACTAGAATGCCAAAATAATATAGCATATTTTTAATTATTATGGAAAACTGTTTATGTACTAAAACTTTTTTTTTAAAAACTGTTTTTTTTTAATTTAGGGAAAACTGTTTTTTAAATTTGTGTAGTAAATAATTTGATATTTTCGGGAAAATTAAATCTGTTTTTAGGGAAAATTAAATCTGTTTTTAGGGAAAATTGTTTTTAGGGAAAATTAAATATGTTTTTAGGGAAAATTGTTTGTTAAATTAAATTGAAAACTGTTTTTATGTGGAAACTGTATGTTACATTAAATCTAATTATAAAAAAAATAAATTAAATTTGCGCGTAAAATTATTTTTGCGCGTAAAAATAAAAAACTGTTTTTAAATTTGTGCGTAAAATTGTTATTTACGCGTAAAATTATATTTTTGCGTGTAAAAATGTGATTTGTTTTTTTGCGCATAAAATCTGTTCTTATCCCCCAACATTAAATCTGTTTTTAGGGAAAATTGTTTGTTAAATTAAATTGAAAACTGTTTTTATGTGGAAACTGTATGTTACATTAAATCTAATTATAAAAAAAATAAATTATATTTGCGCGTAAAATTATTTTTGCGCGTAAAAATAAAAAACTGTTTTTAAATTTGTGCGTAAAATTGTTATTTACGCGTAAAATTATATTTTTGCGTGTAAAAATGTTATTTGTTTTTTTGCGCGTAAAATTGTTATATGCGCGTAAAATTGTTATTTGTTGTTTGCGCTTAAAATTTTTTGTTTGCACATAAAATCATTATTTGCGCGTAAAATTATGTTTGCGCGTAAAATTAGTCTTCTCGATTGAGTAACCCATTTTTTGACGTGGAATATGTCAATGAAGTTGGTGAAGGTGTAGAAGATGGAGTACTATCAATATTTTCGTAGTTGGATGTATGATAGAACGTTTCCGGGAAGAACAGGACTAAAACCGCATTTTGTGCAAGGAGTTGAAGGATTTATTTCATGGGCATGGGCACAAGAAATTTGTACAACAGAGGGAGGAATTAGATGTCCGTGTCTGAAATGTAAGTGCAGATATATAATTACCGACCCTGGACATGTGAACCAACACTTAAAGAGAGTTGGTTTTATGCCTGATTATTGGATTTGGATTTATAACGGCGAAAAGTTTCAAAATTTTGGGGTAGAGGTCAATGCACAAGCTTCTACTAGCCATGGTGGAACAAATGTGGAATATAATGAAGAAGGCAACAGAGAACAATTCAACATGATGGATGATATGGTTGCAGATGCTTTAGGGGTTGAATTGTCTTACGGTGATGATGTTGAAGATGATCAAGAGGAACAACTCCCGAATGAGAAGGCGCAGAGATTTTACCAATTGTTGAGTGAAAGTAATACACCATTGTATGAAGGGTCTTCGCACTCTAAGCTATCTATGTGTGTGTGGCTTTTAGCTCATAAGTCGAATTATGGTAGTCCTGATGCTGGTGTGGATGATGTTACGAAGATGTTGAAGGCCGCGACTCCGTTTAAAGATAATCTGCCAGCTAGTTATTATGATGCCCAGAGGTTGGTGATGAAGTTGGGATTAGCAGTTAAAAAGATTGATTGTTGCAGAAATGGATGCATGCTGTTTTATGACAATGAGTTTGGGATAAATGATGGAGCACTGGAGGAATGTAAATTTTGTCAAAGTCCGAGGTACAGTGTTCGCAAGCAGAAACGAGTAGCGGTTAAGTCCATGTTTTACTTGCCAATAATACCAAGATTGCAAAGAATGTTTACCTCGATGAAAACTGCTAGTCAAATGACATGGCATCATTCGAATGGAATTCTCGGAGTGATGCGACACCCTTCTGATGGTGAAGCGTGGAAACACTTTGATCGAGTACATCCTGATTTTGCAGCAGATCCACGGAATGTAAGACTTGGATTATGCTCTGACGGTTTCACTCCATATATACAAGCTTCAGCAAAACCATATTCTTGTTGGCCAGTCGTTGTAACCCCGTACAATCTCCCTCCTGAGATGTGCATGACAAAACCCTACATGTTTTTGAGTTGCATTGTACCAGGACCAGATAACCCCAAAGCAGGCATAGACGTGTTTCTACAACCTTTAATTGATGATTTGAAGAGGTTGTGGGTTGGAGAATGGACATATGATATTTCAAGAAAACAAAATTTTTGAATGAGAGCAGCTTTGATGTGGACCATTAACGACTTTCCTGCATATGGCATGTTGTCTGGTTGGAGTACTCATGGTAGATTTGCATGTCCACATTGTATGGAACATACAAAGGCATTTACTTTGAATAATGGAGGGAAGAGTTCGTGGTTTGACTCTCATCGTAGGTTTTTGCCTCATAATCACCCGTTTAGAAGAAGTAGGAATGGCTTCAAGAAGGATGAGAGAGTATTAGATGGGCCGCCCCCTAAGATTACATCAGAAGAAGTGTGGTTAAGAGTTTGTGATTATCCAAAAGTCACCGATTTTGGCCAAACTGTCCCAATACCCGGATACGGAGTTGACCACAACTGGACTAAAAAGAGTGTATTTTGGGACCTCCCCTATTGGAAAGATAACTTGCTCAGACATAATCTTGATGTAATGCACATTGAGAAGAATGTTTTTGACAATATATTTAACACAGTGATGGATGTCAAAGGCAAAACAAAAGACAATGAGAAGGCAAGAAAAGACTTAGAATTGTATTGTAAAAGAAGGGACTTGGAGTTGAAACCTCAACCGAACGGGAAGCTGTTGAAACCGAAGGCCATCTATAGCCTAACTGCCCAAGAAGCCAAATTAGTGTGTCAATGGTTAAAAGATTTGAGAATGCCCGACGGATATTCTTCCAACTTAGCTAGGTGTGCTGATGTCAACACGGGAAGGTTGCATGGAATGAAAAGTCACGACTGTCACATTTTCATGGAGAACTTAATCCCAACCGCATTTAGCTCACTGCCCAAACATGTGTTAAATCCACTTATTGAGATCAGTCAATTTTTTAAAAATTTGTGTGCTTCAACCTTGAGAGTAGATGAACTTGAGAGAATGGAGAAGATTATTCCAATCATAATCTGTCAGTTGGAGCAAATTTTCCCCCCAGGTTTCTTTGACTCTATGGAACATCTTCCTGTGCATCTGGCATATGAAGCTATACTTGGCGGACCTGTTCAATATAGGTGGATGTACCCTTTTGAAAGATTCATGGGTGACTCAAAACGAGCAGTTAAAAATCAGGCCAGAGTAGAAGGGTCAATTGTTGCTGTTTACCTTTCAAAGGAAACCACACACTTTATCAGTCATTATTTCGTTGATCGTCTACTTACTCCATCAACCGCAAGAAATGAAGTTGATGTTGAAGGTGAAAGGGATCCATCAACCTTATCTGTTTTCAATCTTCCTGGTCGACACTCGGGTAAGGTGCGTGAATATTGGATGATAGATCAGAGAGAGTTGCGGTCTGCTCATGTTCATGTGTTGATTAATTGCGCGGAAGTTAAACCATACCTTGAGTAAGTAAATCAAACTTAATCTTTTTTACGAGACCCTTTACCAATAAGTATAAAATCATCTAACAACTTTGTATTGAATTTTGGAATAGGCAATTTAAGACTTTTTACGAGGAGTTTGGTGAAGGTTCGTCAGCTGGTTCAGTACATGAATATTTTCCAGCTTGGTTTAAACAACAAGTGTACAATGCCGAGCCAACTGAAGAAGTCATTCGTTTATGGAATTTATCTCAGGGTCCTTTACAATGTGCCCGTGAATATCACACTTACTTTGTGAATGGATATAAATTTCATACTCATTCTTGGACAGAAGGCAAAAAGACTATTAATAGTGGTGTTTATGTAAAAGGAGTTACAGAAGGAGGTGAAGATGATTTCTATGGTGTGATAAAACACATTTATGAGTTGTCATACAATGATAACAACGTGGTGTTGTTTTATTGTGACTGGTTTGATCCCTCTCCTAGATGGACAAAAATTAATAAATTATGCAACACTGTTGACATTCAAGTCGACAAGAAATATAAAGAGTATGACCCGTTTATCATGGCACACAATGTTAGGCAAGTGTACTATGTTCCTTATCCCCCAACTCAACCACGCAAACGAGGGTGGTCTGTTGCAATCAAAACAAAACCGATGGGTCGCATCGAGACTGAAGAACCAAATGAAGAAGTTGCTTACCAAAGTGATAATATGACACATGTTCATGAGATAATTGAAGTTGAGCAAATTACAGGTTGGCGTGACTCACATGTTGAAGGGGACCAAGTTGATCCTTCTATTTTGTTGACGCCTAATGAAGTTGAAGATGATAATGAAGATGATGTTGGTTCTGAAGGGGACCAACAGGACAAGCAAGTTGATGATGATGACGTCGATGAATATGACTATGTGTCTGACAATAACACTTGAAGACAATAGTTATACACACTTGTAATGTTTGAGTTTGAATGAACATATCTCTTGTTTTAATATATATTTTTGGTTAAGATGTAAATATTGTTTTAATATGTAGATATTGTTTTAATTAATGTATATTTTTATGGAATGAAGATGCCTCCAAGACCTGAAGATAAAGGCAAGAGCAAGGGCCGCAGGAGGCGGTACAATACACATGTTGTGGACCCAGCCACAATTGCAACTTTGGCCCCACTCCCCGCCCCAACCGCTGCATCTAGCCAGGGATCGACTGGGTCCTCCCAGGCTAGTGTAGCTGCTCCTGCTGGAGCCTCACCTCCATTTGGTTTCCCTCCAGGATTCCACTATGGATCATCACCTCCTTTTCCCTTTCCTTCAGGATTTCCTTTTGGATCCTCGCCTCCATACCCTTACGGGTTTCCTGAGTATATGATCCCACCACAACAACCCCCTCCCCAACCCCAACAACAACCCCCTCCCCAACCCCAACAACAGATACATGTGCCCAACGGTGATGGAGAGGTGGATGATGAGATGCCTGATTATGAGATGGATGATAGGGACCGCTTCGTCATCGTGCCCAGCGGCAACTCGTAAGTCTTTAATGTATTTTGTTCAATATGTATTTTGTTCTAAATTTGTGTAATGTTTAACTATGCGTTTTTATTGTTTTAGATTTATGCCATGCAAGCCCGCCGCTTCTGCTATTAAAGACATCATTCAGGGAAAGTATCAGAAGCCGTGGAAGACGTATGGTGAGGTTGATGAGGATGAGAAAGAGGCTTGGTTTAATCTCTTTCAGGTTACTTTAATACTTACCATAGTTTGCACTTTAAATTATAAGCACATTTGTTATATTTATTAGTTTTCTAAAATATGTTAACAAATATGCAGACAAAGTGTACCTGGAACCCAAGGTACTATGACATGATCAGGCGTAATTTTCACATCAGAGCTGCTGCCCGTCTCTCCGACATGCTTAGAAATGCTCGGGTTCGTTATGAGAGGAAGAGAACGAGGCCGCATTGGATTGGGGAGCCGTTGATGGCGCAGTTGGTGGATTATTGGGCCAGTACCGAGTTTAAGGAGAAGTCTGAGAAGGCAAAGAAGAATCGGACATCGGAGAAGGGAGGCTGCATTCATACTGGAGGCTGTATAAGCAATGCAGAGCATGCCCGCAGATTGGTAAAAATAATAATTCTTTTAATTTTTGTATGTGGCTATATAATTTAATGTTTTACTAATTAATTAATAATTTTGTGTTTCTTAGGCCAAGAAGCTTGGAAGGGAGCCATATATAAATGAGCTCCATAAGCAAACACATACATATAGTTCTGGCCAGTTTGTCGACGATCGCTCCAGGATATGCCAGGTAATTGTTACATAAATATATTTTAATTAATTTAAATTGTTTTATAATTTTAGGTTAATTTTTATTTGTCTTTAACTATTTTGTTATTATTTATTTTAGGAGGAGTATGATAGACAGCTTGCAGATGCGCTCTCCCGTGGTTGCTCTGTTGATGAGGCGTTGTCACTTCGCACTTGGACTAAAGTTGCCGGTGACAAGTCAAAGGGCAGATTATATGGTGCCGGCAACTTAGCAGGCAACTACCGCAAGGGCATTGCTGCAACTCTTAAGTTTACCCTGAATGCTGGAGAAGGGTCTTCGAGGCAACCCGAGCTCACTCCTGAAATGAGGGAAATGATACAGAAGTTGACTCAGGAGCAGCTTGCGGTTCAAATGGCAAGCCAAGAGCAGCTTGTGCAGCAACTGCTTCAAAAACAACAAGATTACTTTCAGGAGCAGTTGTCACAATTTAGGCAAGCTCAAGGCTGGCCTACAGGAGAGCAGCAGGGTACAGGGACCTCCCAGCGTAATGCCCAAAATTTGAGAGCGCCGATCATCGATGATAATGATGACCCGTATGAGGTGTTTGGTGAAGAGGAGGATCTCGAGACCGAGGAGGAGGATTGATAATGGTGATGTCAGTGTTTTAATTATGTTTTTTTCGATATGGTTGTACTATTTGGGAGGCTTTCTACGCTTCCCGGCACAATTTTTATTTGCTTCTTTTATGATACTTTGGTTTGTAATATTATTAAGTACAATTTTAATTTCACGCCTATTACATTTAATATTTTAGTGTCACGCTTTTATTAATTAAAATGATTTTTGAAACAATTAATTATATTTAAAAAAGCATTTTGAAAAAAAAAAGATTTTTTTAATTATTTTAAATAATTTTTATTAATTAAAATAGTTTTTGAAACAATTAATTATATTTAAAAAAGCATTTTGAAAAAAAAATGATTTTTTTAATTATTTTAAATAATTTTTATTAATTAAAATGATTTTTAAAACAATTAATTATATTTTAAAAACAATTTTGAAAAAAAAACGATTTTTTTTATTATTTTAAATATTTTTTTTAATTAAAACGATTTTTATTACAATAAATTATTTATTAAAATTTTTTTTTTAAAAAAAATATATATCGTTTCACAGGGGTTTACCCCTGGCAAAACCCCTGTTACTGTACGATTTGACTTGTGTCAGTACAACAGTGCGTCAGAAAAAGCAGTGCAGATGCGTCAGTTAGAAACAGGGGCTAAGATAGGGATTTTGACAGGGATTTTGCCAGGGATTTTGCCAGGGCTTGCCCCTCGTTTTTTTGCCAGGGGTGAAACCCCTGACAAAATCATTTGCGATGGGCGTATTACCCAGGGATTCCGCCCCTGGCAAAATCCCTGGCAAATGTCCATTTGCCAGGGCTTTTGGTTTTTTTTCCCAGGGATTCTGCCCCTGGCAAACGAGCTTGTTTCTTGTAGTGACATGAGTAACAACTTCAACTAATTCATTTTTCACTATGTTTCTTGTCCTTCTTGCCTCCAACATAAATTTTCTCTCAATTCACAATGAAACTTATTGTTCTACATGTCATTTGAAATAAATAAGATTAAATATTGAATAACCAAATTGAAATTATAGAGAAGCACTAAGCTTATAAAAAAAAATAGAGACACACTATTTAAATAAATATATTGTTAATTTATATTTAAAAACTTATTATATTTATCTATACCATCTTCATATAGAAAAAGTTTCAATACCAATTCAACAAATTTGAACTTAATTTTCTTGACGTAAATATTAGGATTAAACATATATACTTACATAAACAGTCATTTTTCATAGACTTCCCTAGCTGCAAGTGAAGGGTCATAGTTAAAGAATAAAGAGTTAAGTAATAAAAACAAATAGTAGTTTAAAGTTCGGTGTGGCAAAGTTATTTTTTAAAAAAAATAATAGAACAATACTTTTTTTTAAAGAATAGGACAATACTTATTAATAGAAGATATATATATATATATATATATATATATATATATATATATATATATATATATATATATAACTAAAAAATATATTAATAAAATTCATTTAAATTTTTAACACATAACCTTTTACTATTTTAATAATATAAATATTTTGACTAATTTTTGTAATTTGTATTATTTTTATACTAAAATTATTTTATCATTTTATATGTTATTCTATATTGTATTAAAATTACTTACGTGAATTTAGTATATATAAATGTCTACATTTCTTAACAAATTTTTTATAGACTTCAATGATTAAAACAATTTTTACTTGAATAAATAGTCATTTCACAACAAATTTGTTTACAATTATTTTTAATGACATCATATTTTTACTTGAATAGGTATCCTCTAACATGAAGAGAGATATTTTAAGGGATAGACAAAACTCACCTCTTAAGTATCCCTTCAAATCTTCTTCACTTTTTGAACATGAGCAATCATTGTTTTGCTTCCTAACATGAAGAAATTCAATTTATGTAAGTTTACTACAAAGAAAAATAAATATGGTGGTAAAAAATGTAGAAATTGTACCACTTATCTTGTTGACATTGCTGCACAACTTGAATATGCTAGATATGATCTCAGATCAATGTGAATGAAAGTGTCAAGTAAGTGGAGGAAAGAGATGAAAATATGTGTGTTAAGTTGTGGTTATAAAACGTTGTAGTAAAACTAAAAAATTAAGCTAAAAAATCAAATACTATTTATTTTTGTGTGAATAGGTTACATTTGCAATAATGTTAAGGGACGTGTACACCGTAAGTAATTGGATTTTGTTGAATCCTTTATATTTATTTTTATGGTGTAGGTTACATTTGCAAAAATATTAAAGGACATGTGTAATATTCATCCTGTAAGTAATTAGAGATTGTTTGAATATTAAAAAAATGGATGAAAAATAAAGAACATAAAAATAATGAAAGTTTTATCACACATAGTGATAGAAGTAACATATTACATACCTATAAAAAATAATGATTAGAAAGAAAAAGAAATGGGAGGTAAATTAACATTCACTGGTAGAATGTTAGAGTAAATAATGATGTAAAACACAAATTTCAATGCAACCACAACCACCTTTGCAAATAAGAGATGTTCTTTCAACAAAATTCTCTTGTCTCCAAAACCTGCTCAAACTATATGACAAAAGAGAAAGAAGAAATTCCATTGTAGAAAATGAAAGAGGGAAGTATGAAAATGAAAACTAAAGAAAAGTGGAATGGACAGAAAGAAACATGTGAGTAGTGGTTACTAATCAAAGGAATATAAACAATCAATAATGTAATTGAAATGACATGTATAATACTCTTTTCTTTTCTTTTTTAATATCAAAAGTCTAATAAAATAGCCTATATAGTGTTGTATCTTTTTTTTCTTGAGTGGAATATATATAGTGCTCTACCTTATCAACCAATCAATATCATCCATCATCAATAAGTATAAAACTGAAATTGTTTTAACCAATACGTTTGTCCCGTAAAATGATAATAGAAGTTTTTTATGTGCAAATTTAAAATGATTAGAATAGCAACAACTAAGAAATGTAACTCAAAGATAAAATGTAACCGATATTTTTTTTTTAAATAGACCCATGATATATTAATCATGCAACATGCATAAAGTCAAATTAATAGAGTTATTTCGTAACTTATATGAGAAATGAAATTGAAAAATTGGATGGATTTTTTTTTAAATAAACCCTTGATGTATTAATCATGCAACATGCATAAAGTCAAATTAATGGAGAGTTATTTCGTAACTTATATGAGAAATTAAAATGAAAAATTAGTATGTAAAAGAACACATGTATTGGAGGAAGTGTCAATTTTAGAATAAAAGTCAAAAAAATTAGGAGCTTTGTTAGAATGACACATCACCAAAGTGTAGGTTAGAATACATGTATATAGAGATTCTCCGCACTTACGCTCAAGTAACTCTTAAAATCCGGTGACAACTATACTTGAGGAAGCCTCCCCACTCCGTTGAATTTGATTTCGTCATTTCGATATTGAAGATCAGACCATACTCATGGATATTCATACCTATCAATATATAGCAAGTTCCATTTCCATAGATATATAGCGTGACGATGTGTTATCTTATCATGAATATTTCGTACTCTTTTTTTCCTTTAAGGTGAGAAAGAATGGTCAAATGTATATATTTGATAAAGATATATTTTGTACCCTTTTTTATATTAATTACTTTAAGGAAAACTCTGTTTTTTTTTACAAAAGATATACTTTTTATCCAATAACCAACAACAATTGAAGGCGCACCCGTTGTTTGTAAAACCAAGTCTGACCAACACCCGTCGTAACAAACCAACTCAAGGGCAAAAACCCAGGATTGAACCACATACCTTATGGGTTTAGCAACAAACGTGGAACACTCCAGAAAGAATGACAGAACCATCAAAACCAAATTCTACCTAGAGAAGGCCCAACGGACCTGAACCAACCTAAATTTTGTCGATCTATATTTGGACCTTTTGAACCCACATAAAACTCAACAATCATCTGTTGTGGAAGAAGCTGAAATAGAACTAATAGTCACAAGAAAGAGATGTTTTAATTGTGACCCTTTGAAATTTTGGTTGCTTCTCAACTTTCAGATATGGTGATCTGAAGTATGTATCAAAATAAATTCGATACTTGAAGAGATTAGATGATTATGCTTGCTTTTAAACTATCAAATAAAGGTGTTAAGGGATAGAGAAGATGACACAATGAAGTTATCTTGTTTGACCTTACATGTTTTGGACAACCTCTTCAAACTTTAACTACCACACAATCCACCTTTATAATATCAAAAGGAACAACGAAGCTTCTTACAACTGATTACATAATTGTTTTGTGATTTTGATCTTACAATGATTTTTCTCTCGAAGATCAATCTGATCTCATTAAGGTGAATCTAAACTTTTCAAATACACTTTAAAAGATGTGTCAAAGATATATTGGAGGCTTAAGTGTATTTGTGATTACTATCTAGAGTTTGAGAATGAATCTCAAGTTTTAAGATGATTGTGATCTTTTTTCATGCAATCTTTTTTTTTTTGAAAACTTTTATTCAAGTGATTTTGATTTTCGGCTTCTGATCTTTTTGGGATTTGATTTTGATGCAAAATGGGAGTTGTTGGATATGAGAGAGATTGATATCTTCTTCATTTGAATGATGGTTCCCTTTATAGAGTTTTGTCATGATGAGCAAGTTAAAAGCTAGCTGTTGAGAACTAGATGTTCTTTTGTCCTTTAGTTCCTTACCTTGATGACCAAGTTACTCTTGAAACTAGTCGTTATTCCATAAGATTTGCTTTCCAACTTTTGATCTTTGATTTTGATCTTCTTGTGCACCTTTGGCTATGTTTCTTTCATCATTCCATTTGGTGTTTTTTAAATCTATGCTTCTAATGTCATTCTGATCTTGCTTTTGATTTTGAGAATTTCAATCATTTATATCCCTTGACTTGCATTTCTTATCTACCTTATCTGCAACCTCAAGTACAGTTGATTTCAATTCCTTTCTTCAAAAAGCTTGATATTGACTTATAAGATGATAATCAATGTTGAACACCAATTATGAACTTATTGGTTTAGTCATTCTAAAGTTCTTTCGATATGCATTATGATGTCTAATTTGAACTTCCTTTGTATAGAAGAATTTTGTACATGAATATGTTTTTCATTTCATATTTCCATAGTCAATCTTGCTCTTCAATTTTATAATGCCTATGAGATGGTTTTGATCTCATTATGAAGTACTTATAATCATTCTGAAGTCCTTCTTAGCACTTGGTGTTGATAAGATTCATGTTTCTTTGGATATTTGTGCATTTGTAATATCATGTTCTAAAGAAAAATTAAAAAAACTTGTTAGAAAACATTACATATCAGAATCAATTTGATCATCATGTTCAATGAAGTTTGTTATCATTAAAACATCAACTTAAGAAGGATTTTGTGACTTTCCTCCACAAATATTGTTGACGCCGTCATCTGTATTGGAAACATCAACAAGGCCAAACCAGAACTAAAGAACCCATAATCGCATCTCCAAAAAATAAGATTGTCAATCTATCAAAATAACTAAAGTGGTCATTTGAACAAACATGTGAGGGGTTAAGGGTGGTGACGATGTGGGGGCAAGATCATGCTATAACACCTTAAATCCCCGAGACTAATATTCTAATTTAAATCAAGCAAGCATCAACTTCAGAATGTTACAATTCATAAAAACTCATGACAATTTCTCATAAATAAAATTTCATCAACAATATACTCAGATCACAGCGGAATAAACATCTCAACATATAATATCTCGGGTCTCTTCAAAATCAATCTCAGGCATAAGTACATTAATATAATGATCAAATAGATCTCTCAACAATAATTCAGAACAGAATATCAAAAATCCCCAAGACTCCTAGATCAGAGCACCTAATCTAGACATCCTTAAAAGCAAAATAAAAGAAGTAGGCATGACACCATCCTCAACAAATACTCACAATCAGCTACTCCTCAATCTGCAAGTCTACACCCACGAGGATGCAGGCGACAACAAAGCCACTGGAGGGTAAGATATACGTTCAAGAAAAAAGATTAATAAATACATGTAAGTTTCAGGCAAAACAACATCCACGACATATCAACAGTCAACATAGAAAGCCTGGCTACAATCACCAACATTTATATCGCATTTATATCCCATTAACGGTTAATTACATCATCATTTAAAACAAGACTCACAAAGCATATATAGCTAATCACATCAACGAATAATTATCAACTCACTATGCATCTTCATATTTTGTCGTCAATCAATTATAAGATATTCACAATCTCAACAACATCATCAATTAGACATTTACTGCGTAAACGCACAAGTTCACACCAAAACATTATCATGTATGACTCATGTTCATGCAATGCGCCTATCACGACTCTACATGCATGTGGTACCAAAGTTTGGATATCAGAGGTCTATTACTGAGTGGTTCCTCGGCATGCTGGATTATCAAATCCCTCGGCGTGCTAGCTTGTTCAGAAGTATGTTACTGAACTACCCTCGGCATGGTGATGACTCTTAAAGTCCCTCGGCTCGACAGACCATGTATGCATGGACACCACGTATAGACTCGACAATGCACTCATCATGCTTGTTATACAATTCACTCCATCATATAACATATCTCTACTATTTGCATTATCAAATCAATACATTCCATACATCACAAGTCATGTTATCATCACATCATCATTCATCATGTTTATTCATCACATCATCATTTCATCACATTCATCATGCTTAATCATCACATCATCATGCTTTCATTCAATATAAATCATATAGTTCACAAACCACGATTAATCATCACAAGGTTCCATTAACCTACCACAAACTAACTCATCATCATCTCATATGTTTAATTATGATTCATCATCATTCATGCATCATTAGTCAATTAACAAGTTCACATGCAACTTACGACTCAATTAAAGATAATTCACGAGTTCGTTTCACCTCTTTCCATTCCTAAGTTATCTTTAATCATACACCAAGTTAATCAACCATATACATCATAAATAAACACCTACTAATGAATTTTAGGGGCTTGGGAACCAATCACGTGAATTTGATACCTCAAAAAGTTGGAGTTCCCCAACAACACAGCGGCGCACGGTCGTGCTCACAAGGCGCACGGTCGTGCTGCCCAAGTACGAGAGGAACGCACAGTCCGTGCCACAGGGGCGCACGGTCGTACGTCTTCACCAGGACATGATTCTCTGATTTTTTCGCGTTTTCGCGAAAACACCGTTTTTAACATCATTTTTCGATCCAATTCGCACCAAAATCGTCCCAAAGCCTTAAACCAATTATATCCAACTATTAACACCTCAACTTGGCTTAAACAACTTATTCATAATCGCTTTTCATCGATAATTACCATGTTTTCCAATTATTTCAAACATCGTCTCAAAAGTTCATTTTCACCAACAACTTAACAACCAAACATGGTATAACATCAGCAACAACATTTCATCATGTTACACATAATCAAAATCACGCATCTCAATTATCATAACTACAACTTATTCAATTTAACAACAACTTAATCATAACCAAAGCACAACAACAACAACTTAAATCACAACTTATTCAACATAATTTCATGAATTGACAAGTTAAACACATACTTATGCTTAAAATCAACTTAATATACCACAAACATCATTCAATTATGTTGGATATCTGAATGTTGGCTACATGTTTGGTAAAATCAAAATGTGCAAGCAATGCGTCTCCGGAAGCTATTTTGTGTCTTCAGAAGCTGGAAATTGGATTTCAGAAGTTTCAGAAGCTGGTACTGTTCATCAGACGCAGAACTGGTCTTCAGACGCTGGTACTGTTCATCAGACGCAGAACTGGTCATCAGACGCACTGTTCAGACGTTGACTATTGTTGACCTTCAGAAGCTGATGTTCAGACGTTGACTTGTGTTGACCTTCAGAAGCTGCATTTCAGAAGCTGAATTTATGCGTTCTTTCTGTTAATTCTTCCAGTATCTTTTGAAGATTTGTTTGAAGATTTATCCAGGCTGATATTTCTAGAAGGCTGCTTAATTTGCATGAAGATCTTGTTGAAGATTGGTTTCGTTTATTTATGAATATATTTTCAAAGGAATCTTTGCAAAATATATTTCAGAAATATATTTCCTCTATGAGCTTATAAAGTATTTCAGAATTATATCTTTGAGGATTATATTGTTCATAATTATGTGTGCTGCTGAAGACTATTTAAGGAGGACGTTGCTATTGAAGAATTGTTGAATTGAGTCAAAAACAGTTATCATTATAAGAGTCTTTGTGTTTTTGAGTCTGTGAGCTATTGCTTTGCTTTGTACACCACTCATCTGCTAGAGTTGGTTTAGTTTGTTTTGAGCTGTAATTCACTTTAAGCTTTTAAGCACGAGTGATGTCTTTGATGTCTTGAAGTGTGTCTTCGTAATTGATTTGTTTTAAGTGTCTGATAATCATTGGGCTGTGGTTACGTGATTAGGAAGTAAGTGGGTTCTTATATCTAGGAGTTCCTAGGTAGAAGTCTATACGGGTAGTGATTAAGTGATAAGGCTGGAAAAACAGGGGCTGTGACTTGAGTCTTAGAATTAATACTACTTAGTGGATTTCCTTCCTGGATTGGTATCCTCCAGATGTAGGTGAAGTTTGCACCGAACTGAGTTAACAAATAACTGTGTTCTTTATCTTTCTGCCCTTTATATTTCTGCTTCTGAACTGCTATTTTAATACTCTGTTTTACGAGTTCAGAACCAGTACCTGTCAGAATTTCAAATTATCATGTTATTCACCAAAATCATCAAAACTCACAAAGTTATCATTTCACTACAACAATCCATGAATT
Organism: Medicago ruthenica; assembly: GCA_018208015.1. NCBI lineage: Eukaryota > Viridiplantae > Streptophyta > Magnoliopsida > Fabales > Fabaceae > Medicago > Medicago ruthenica. Next base: position 32,452,728 of record CM031371.1, on the reverse strand, counting down.
ATAACATAAACAAAACATGAATTCACCAAGTTTATCATACTCAAATTAATTATAATAAATAGAGCACGAATTTCACATAATCAACATCAAACATCATAAAATTAAGCATAAGGTAAAACACCCAAACTACCTAATTGCTTATTAATCCCCATTGGTGAAAATAATCTTCCCTCTTACCTTAATTCTTCATTTCTCTAAGCTCCTAACTAGAATCTCCCTTCCCCTTTGTTTCTCTTGAGCTTTTCTCCTTTCTTCCTCTCCAAGCCTCTTCTTTCTCTATTCTTTCTCTCTCTTGCCTCTCTCAAAATTTGTGACAAATGATTTAACCTAATTCCACTAGCACACATTTTTCTCTTTAAATATAATGGGTTAGGGTCACTCACACTAATGAACTTAGTCACATCCAACTGTCATACATATTTCTCTATACTTTTACTTCACTTAAACCTCTCATTTTACTTATACACTACTATTCTCTAAAATTCAAATTTCTAATTCTAACATAATTACAAAAATGACATTCACTCGTAAATGACCAAAATACCCTCAATCATTAAAAACCCACTAATCCACCAATCACACACAAAATTAAAAATTATCAAATATAAATACATAAATAATAAATATAACAATTATTAAATAAATCTAATACAAAAAATCGGGTTGTTACACATGTCACCAATAAACAAAAGCTACATCGTGAGAAACGAATTTGGATTAAAGGGTAGAGGAGGGCAGTGGTGACAGACGATATTTTCTAGAGAGAATGGAGTGGCTTTAGTTTTCTAAAGAGAAGTTTTAGCAAATATTGAAAATGAATAAAGTTGATTTAAACTTGTTTTAACTCACCATAAGTTCAACGTGAATCTATTTTTCCAACCTAAAATCAATTCAATTAAAGCTCACGAGAAAGGTTCAACTCTACAAGAATCAAATGGACTAAAAGACAAATACAATGACACATGTGTTCCTTCAATTTGAGACTCAAATACCAACAAAAAATTTTAGACATGATTTGTACTAGACTCACATTGATCCTTTTTTTTGACACAAATAAGTCCATTTTCTCAAATCACAAGATAACTTATTACACTCTTGTACAAAAGAATAGGATGTTGAAAGAGAGAGTTTTTTAATATGGGACTTCAATAATGAAGTTGGATAAGAGCTTCATAATTAAATGAGATACTACTCCGTCCCAAAATATAAGCAAAAATGAGTCAACATAAGTTGATGTATTTGGTACAAATTTTGAACCAAATACGTTAACTTTTGTTGACCAATTTTTGCTTATATTTTGGGACGAAGGGAGTATTTCTCTATATTGGCTCCTCTTTCTCTCTAAGAAAAAACCACAATACACTTGTCACCTCTCCGCCCTCAAATACAAACCCATTTATATAGATGTAGATTTGGTTTGTGGTGATGTGATCAGCCCCATGGCTACATCACTCCTAGTTGTTAGTGTCGTGCCACCACAACTTGTCCCCTTTACGAGATATTGTTATGGATTCATTGTTGATGGGTTGTTGTTGATAGTTTCTTGTTACCTTTGTTGCCTCCTTTCTACGACGGCTGCTTTCTGATTTGGTTGATTGATCACCGAAGATCTAGAGGCTTTGTTTCTGGGTTTGATAGTGATTTATGCCTCGCGATCTCGAGGTTACGCTTCAGATTTTGTGGTTGTTGTTCTTGTTCACCAGGATGGACGTTTTACTGCCCACCTCCCTTCCAAGGGTTGCTTTGTTGCTCGTTGTTTTGGTTTGGATATGGTGGCTCTTGCTCTAGTTGTAGCATCTGGTTGTTGTGTTTATTGGTTTCTTGAGGTTTCAACGTCGTTGTCATCATATTCTTCTAGTTGTGTTCGGAAAATCAATCATCCTGCAAGGCATTGGTCTTGTCGGTGGTTTGATTGGTTATGTGTGTTTCTCTCTACGAAGTTACGATGGGATTAGTATGGATTTGTTGGTTCAACGCGATTCTTTAAGATTTGGGGTTTTACTTCTAGGCTTGATTGGCTCGAAAGGGCCATAGTTTCTTACTTCTGTTCGCCGCATGGACTCACTACAAGAAATCTGGTTATTTGTCAGGGACGGAATCCCTGACAAAAGTGCGAGAAGCCTTGTGAAAATGCAATTTACCAGGGGTTTTCGAGGGGCTGAATCCCTCGGAAATCAGGTCATCGCAAATGAATAAACCAGGGGTTAACCCCTGACAAATTTGCGAGGGGAAAGCCCTGACATAGGCCCACGTTTCGCTCCTGGCAAAAGCCCTGTCTATGACCCTGTCAACCTATCTGACTCAACTCACTGCTTTTCTGACGCACTGTCACAGTCTGACGCCAAACAGAGCCAGGAGTTTTGTGAGGGGTTTGCCCCTGTGAAAATGTATTATAAATTTAAAAAAACGATTTTCTTTTAAATTGATTTGTATTAAAATTATTTTTAAAATAAAAATCATTTAAATTAATATTCAAAATAATTTCAAAAACTTTTTTAAATTGTTTTTTTTTTTCAAATTTAATTGTTTTTAAAGCAGGTTAAAAAAATATTTAAAACATTCAAATTTAATTTGTAAATTAATTTAAAAAAAGTTAAAAATGCAAATTAAAGTAATAACACAAATAAAATATTAAGTCTAGTAGCAATGAAATTACAATTGTACTGGTAATGGAGAATCTAGGACATCTTTCACAGCCACAATAATTCTAAAAATAGAAGCATAAGTAGCAAGTCTCAAAATAATCTACAATTGCACAAATTAACTTCAACAAAGTAGAAATACACCACAATAAGATATAAACAATCAGTATAATGTCATTTAATCATAAATAAAACAAATTACGGATAATGGAGACATCACAAATATTCAAATCTTCTTATAAGATTACTACAACACAAATGTAAGTAAAACAAAAACAATCTACAACAATTCACGCATTTGCACAACAAACTATAAGATGCATTAACAATGATGCCTTAGTGTTACTCCTTCCTTTTAATATAACATTCACATTTGCATAGCAAACCATTGGTCTCTGCAATTGAAAAGTTGAATAAACTAGCATTAGCATACTCAGATTTCTAAATTTTCATTTTCATTTTCAAATAACAAACATGTATTATCTTACTAAAGCACCAAAATAATGCTCAGTTTTGAAACAAATTCATATCAATAGAAAAGATTAAACCAAAGTAAATGCTCATGTTGAGAGTGAAGGATTATCCAAGAACTAACCAACTATAACTATCTGCATCTTGGATTTTGAATCAATTTTTTTTTGTTTTATGTTAACTTATATCATCACCAATATGTATTGTAGACTTGTGATATAACAAAGTTACAAAACAATGATGCTGAAGCTCTTTTTTAGATAATCAAAACCACATAACTTCAACAAAATAAAATCACAGTGGCACTATACACACAATAAGACTCCATATTAAACACAAATTCAAAAGGTGCAAACAACAAGCATGTTGTTCTACAACAACTAACAAACACCATCACTATTCTTAACCTCAAGTAAAACAAATCTTTAGCACTTTTTTTTAATCGGCAAATTTATTAGAACGAAATTGGTGCAAGTTTCACACAAAAATGAAGATAAAGCGAATACAACTTAAGGTATCGAATATAGTCGGAAAACCTTTAGAACACCAGACAACAAGACAGAAAAGACACTGCTATTAAATGGATCAGACACTGCAATGTAAACAACTCTTGACAGCAAGACAGAAAAGGATCAACAACAGATGAAACAACACCCTTGACTAAGAACACTGGCACACAAACAACCCCACCTGCTACTAACAATCTATCCTAGCACACAAGCATACATCAACACGTACATCACAACAAAACCAGCACAATACAACAAAGCAAACTGTCCACATGAGCCTAAAAAAAACTTTAAAATTACCTAAGGAAGCAATCTTTTGGGTTCCAACACCATTCATAATAAAGACATGCCTGTATATGCAAACGCGTTAGACTCCATTGCCATGACAAAATCTTAATATCCTCCACTAACTCCCTCACATCCCTCCCTCACAAATCTTTAGCACCAATATCAATTTAAGTCATCATTTTCAAAATAGCATCAACACTACAATCCATATCAAAAAATTAATAATAATTTAGTATCATTCGACATTCATCATCAAGAATCATTACTTTCAACGACTAATCCGTCCACTAGTTATTCTTAACTTCAATAAATTGATTCCTTAAGCACTAACTCAACTGTTGAAATAGTTTACCTTTTCTAATTCTTAGATATGCCCCACTAAATATTATAAAATAGCTCAAATGTCATCGAAGTCTCATTAGAATCCCAATTATTTTTGAAATCCTATATCTAACATAGTTTCCAACTTATCCAAAACTCATCCTCAAGAGCACCACCAACATTACAAGTTAAAATATTATAGTTAATCTTAACACAATCCAGTAAATCTCAATCTAATAACCCAATAACTAATTGTTATAAACAAAAAGTTCATACCCTAACTTATATTTCTCTTCACAACAACAACAGCAACGCACTTAAGATCCGAACTTACACACACACACACAAAATATTCGGTTACACTAAAATAACTCAGAGCAAACCCAATTTCATATTTAAACATAAAAGAATAATTTATAGTCTATCTTCTAAAATATGAACTAAAGACTTTTTACTCAAAATCAGAAGTGTGGTCATTTAAAACAGTTTTACGATTAAAAAAATTAACACAACAAATGCAAATTTCGGATTTGAGAGTGGAAAAGTACGGGTTCAACAAAAATTGATATTTTTTAGTTTTCAAAGCTCAAACTCAAAAATTGATGAGAAAAGAACACTCACCCTTGGAGAAGGTGAAGTTAATGGCGGCCTCCGACACGGTGGTTCTTCCCAACTGATTCTCAGCTCAAAAATGAAGAGAAAAGAAGGAAAAAATGACAAAGATGAATGAAGCATAAAAGAAGAAGAAGGAAAATGATGTATGGGGACCGGAAAATACCTTACCGTGGCGGAGGAAGAAAAAGGGTCAATAGAAAAGTTGCTCCTTTCGTGAAACAAATTGGACCAGCGGAAAGCTCTTGTCAAGTGGATAAAGAAAATGGGTTTATTCTCCTCGATCGATGAGAACGGCGGCCAGATCGACACCGAGAAGCTGGTGGCGGTGGTAGTGTTTGAAGAGAGAAGAAGAGGTTGGTATCATAATAAGAGGATGAAGAAGAAGAGTGAGTAGATTTTATTTTTTTAATTGGCTCTCACATGATAATAATAATAATCGGAGGGAGAAAGAGAGAAAAAGGAGATAAAGGTCATTTGCCAGGGAAAAACGAAGAAAGTCGGGGTTGCTCCTGGCTTTTTGTAAATGGTCATTTGCCTGGGGTTTGTCAGGGCCTTGCTCCTGGCAAATTTGTCAGGGATTGTTGCCCCTGGTAAATATCCCTGTGAAACAAGCCTTTTTCTTGTAGTGAGTTAATGGTACATGGATATGTTTCCGTGTTGCAAGTCGGTCCATTTGCCAACTTTTATATCCTCTGATTTGGTGCTCGCAAAAAATCACACGCCATTTTATTTTTTGCAAATTGGTCTCATATCTACACGCGTGTTCGCTGGGTTGTGCCTGATAGGATTGGTTCCATTTGTGTTGATTTGTATGTTTGCATTACCAATTTTTGTTGGCCTACACCCCCCCCCCCCCCCCCCCCCCCCCCCCCCCCCCCCCAGTCCCCGTCTTTGTATTTCCTTGCTTTTATTTAGTAATAAAGATATCTCTATAAGTCTTGGTAAAGTAAAAATACATGGATGATCTTGTATTGAATGATCTCGAACGAATGAAGTTGTATTTACAGACTATATTTAGTATTCTACTCTTGCATGTAGAGAATACTAGCTCAAGTCTAACTACCTCCGTTTTTTTAATTGCCACTGACATTTTACATAAACCGAGACAATCAATAAATGTTACTATTTTTTATATAATAATTTATACTTTTACTATATAACATTATTCATTTAATATCTAATTTCATATATTTCTCTCTCCACAATAATAACTAAAGATAACATTGGTAAAACAACATTTAATGTTGCATTGAACTTTGAAAGTGACAGTTAAATAAAAACAAAAAATTTCTTCAAAATAACTAATTTTCTAACTAATCATTATCTTATGGTTTGCCTTAAATAGGATTTGAAGGTAAGTTATAGTTCTCCAACACTAAGTGATACATACAACTAAATAATGATCTTAGAATTATAATATGACATTCAGAATTTCACAAAAATTACAAGTACAATTTCATATTTAAAATGGCATAAGTTTCATCTCAAAAAGATATTTGTAACTCAAATATATTATCATTGAAAATAGTTAAAACAACAAACAAAATATTACGCTCAAACTTGTAGAAGAAATTCTTTTTACTAATTTTGAGATTGAATTTAGTATTTAGTTTTTAAACAACATGAATATGACCTCATTTAGACAAGTGTAACTTAAGATATGACATTTTCTTTGAGCATTGATGAACATACTATGTTGTTTCCGCTTGTAGAAAGGATTCAATTGTTTGCAATTGATTTCTTCATTTCACTTTAAGATTTTCTATATTTAAAGGAAGGCAATTCTTGTGTTTTGACATGTTATTGGGTTAGGCTCTATCCTAACTTTATTAGGTCAGATTTCTTTCGTTAGAGATTTCAATCATATTTTTTTTTTCATTTCAATTAGGCTCGTGAGAGGTAAGTGTAGTGGAATTAGGCTCACATTAAGAGGGTAGCATAGTGCATACTGAATAGAACACCCATCTATTTACATAATTTGGATATATATCCTATGTAAATTTGATTTAGGTGTGATGAAATAAAATTGAAAAGTAGGTCAGCCCCACGTGGAAAACTCCAAAGGTTAAAGGTATACACCTCCACCAAATGAGTATCATTTAATTCGTCAGATTTTAAGAAAAAGGTTAAGCAAAAGGATGGAGAGACTGTGAAGGAAAGCAAGCTAGAGAGAGCGAGAGAAGATGTGCTGTTTCAAGGAAAATTCTATTTTTCATACCCATTTTGCAACTCATTTTTTATATTTATATTGGAGGGAGGTAGAAATGGAAAGAAAAGAGAAGTATAGGAAAAGGTTTAATTGTATTTTTACACGATTATGCAATTTTGATCCTCGGATTTTTATGTGCCATTTTGCCTCTTTATGTTTTTCTTATTTGTAATTAAAATTTTCATTTAAAATTAGAAACAAACTTGTCAAAAATGTAAACGTGAGAGCGGATGAAGTCCTTAATTAATTTTTTTTTTTTTTTGCTTTTTTGGTGATTTTAATGTTTAAAAATAGGGATGTCAAAAAAAATCCACATCTGTGGACATCCGTGGATAAAATCCGCCACGGACACGGAGCGGATACTTTAATGGATATTCATGGATAAAATAAACGGGTATTTCAATTTCCCGCTAATTAATGGATACAAATGCAGATTTCATGGTATATATACCCGCTATTAAATACACAAACTTTATTTTTATTATATGTAACGAACTTTATTTATGTTTTTATTGAGTCAATGATCTTTGTTATTGTAATGTAGGGATATTATCTTTTGCTAAAAAAAAGGCATGTGATGAACTTTTGTTTTTAAATTTTAGCTAAAAAAATTTTAAAAAAAATTATTTTATTTTTTATAAATGTTATCCATGAATATATGTATAAACCCGTGGATATTTCAAAATATGTGGATTATCCGCTAAACGGATATCCGCGCGGATATGGATAGGATACGGATTTCATATTTATCAAACGGAGCGGATATGGATATCACACTATCCGCGTCCATGAATATCCATTTACATCCCTATTTAAAAAAAGTCACGCCAACTATTATAGTTATGCCACATCAATAAATGATAAAACATACTAGTATAAGGAATCGAAACATGACAAAAATATATGGAGGTTAAAATTGTACAATCGTTATACTTAAAAGGCCAAAAGTGTAATCATGCCAAAAAAATAAGACGACTGATTTACAATACAACTCGTTAGTTATAACATTCTTTGGAGAAGAAAGAACAAAGTTTAAATCATCTATCTCAAAATGACCTTTTTTTTTTAAATAAAAAGGGGGAAGACATACCGCATACATGTTAGGGAGATTAAACTTCGTTGATGTTACAATAAAATTTAGATTATAGAGGGTGTGAGCAGAAGAATCGGTATATATGACAAACCACATTTTAGTAGAAAAAGTGTCTATAAATATAAGTTTCATTTTAAATAATTAGATATATATTTATTTATTAATCCTCTAAAAAAATATAAATTTATTTATTATTCTAAATATAATATAAATTAATGTTACCAAATATCTTGAATGATAAGAGGTGAATATTACACACTTTATATACTCAAATATTTTAGAAACTTTTTAAAAAGTAATTTAGAAACATCTATACACAAGATAAACGACACATACACATTAATATAATACACACATTTACCTGTTTTTTTAATATATGTGAAAATTTGCAAATGGTTTTATAAAAATGGAAGGTAGTGTGCATGTGTGTATATTATATTATACTCCATCCGGTCCTTATTATAAGAAAATTTTCAAAAAAATATTTGGTCCTATTTATAAGAAAATGTCACAACTTTTAAGGTGTAGTTATTGCTTAAAAGACTTTTTTATCCCCCATTTAATGTTTGTCTTTTCAATATTAGTGGATATATTTAATGTTTCACAACTTTCTATAGGGATATATTTGTAAAATTATTTAAAAAGTTATAACAATTAATGATTATATTGGTTTTGATGTTTTTTGGTTTTTCTTCTTATAACAAGGACCGGAGGGAGTAAGTATATAGTATAGGATGAAAAACAGAGAGAAAATAAATGGGACAAGTAAGTCTAAAAATTAGATTTGTGAAGTATTAATGGCGAAGTGTATGGTGGCAGATGCACATTGAAGAAGTGCAATAAAAGGAGCATTGTTTCAGTTGGGTAGGTCTACCTTTTCATAATGGAATGCTTTCAATAAGTTTCAACTAAGTCATTTGAACCCACCCTTCTTCTCTCTTATTCCTCACACAAATTTTCCCTTTGTTCAATCCCAAACAAAGCCAAAAATTAAATCGTTCAAACTGCATGTAGCAGCACTTCATCATGCACCATCAATACATGAATCAAATGCATATGCAGACAATGATGATTTGATGCTGAAAGTTCAAAAGGGTCTCTGAGCAACACCTTAATTAATTCATCTCACCAACCTTTCCCTTCTTTATCATTAATTAATACTATTACCACAGAAACCTTGAAACAAGTCATTTTCTTCTTTTGTGTTGGTGTTTTAGCATGGTAATGCACATGAAAATCACATTTTTCCTCTGTGCCTTTTGTATTTGCTTCTAATAGTTTTCTACCTTATTCTTGTCTTTCTTTCCTTGCATTGAAAGATATGGATATTGTTGGGAGAAAGAGAAGGTGTTCCTGTTCCACTCTGCATCTTCTTCTGCTGACTTTCTTCGTCGCCATACTTCTACAAAGAGGTACTGTGGCTGAATCATCCAGCCTCCAAAACTACACAAGGTATAGACAAATTAGTAGCTTGAGGCTTGAAAGGATTAATAAGCACTTGGACAAGATTAACAAGCCTTCTGTTCTCACCATTGAGGTAATGTTATTTACTGCCATTAATGTTTCATATAATGTGTTTTTGTTTGTGTATGTGATAGTGGTTGAGATTTTAATGACCATGCACACAAAATAAATGTTTTAGTTTTCCTTCCTTTTTTTTTTTGTTTTTTCTAATTATCTTTTTTTGGTTGGTGTTATTAATTTCAGAGCCCAGATGGAGATCTTATAGATTGTGTCCACAAAAGAAAACAACTAGCTTTGGATCACCCGCTTTTAAAGAATCACAAGATCCAGGTACAACTAGTACTTACTTATTCAATTTCCTTACTTTCTATTTTCAAATTGGAAGTTGACTATTGGATGATTTGATAATTAATGTAACACATAATATATAGTTTTTTTTATATTGTGTCTAACATGTCTTTATAAAATGGACTTGTTAAATAAAGATGGTCAATGTTTATAAACTTTTCTAAACTTCATCTCTTCTAAATGTATGACTTGATTTTTTTTTCGATACAGAAAGTGCCAAGTGAAATGCCAAGAGGTATGAAAGTGGAGAGAGATGAGAATGGTGGTGATAGTAATAATATTACTGAGACTAATGTAGAGGTGGGAAAAGGAAAAGAGGGGGTAAGAAACGACGCATGGCAAATGTGGCATCGAAATGGGACAAGGTGTCCAAAGGGAACAGTTCCTATGCGGAGGAGTACAGTACATGATGTGTTGAGAGCAAAATCTTTGTATGATTATGGTAAGAAACGAACACAAATTCCACTCTCTCGGAGCAGTGATGCACCTGATGTATTCTCTGGCAATGGTCATGAGGTATGTATGTGCTACCCTACAATGATCTTCCTATTATTACATGGCTATACACTTTGAGGATTTCAATCCAGATATATTATGGAAAATAATACTACGTGGATTGGATAATGACTTCTATAGAATGAAAATAATGCTATGTATATATTTAGGATAGGAATGCAGCTATATAGTCTTGGAAATATAACCATCGTAGCTATTAGGTGTTTCTAAATTAGTCATTAGCTTTAGTAATGAAGAGAAGAAATGTGGTTTGGAAGAGATCACCACTCAAGTTGGTCAGTTAGGTCATGAAGAAATATTAGTTATCAACAAAGTCGGTGAATACTTAACATTAATAATATCATTAGCAAATAAATGTCAAATAATTGAGTATTAATTCTTACATTTTTCAAAAGAAATAAAGGATTAGATTACTATAAACTTTAGGGTGAATATAATATTTTAATTAAAGTCATCAATTCGCTCACAATCTTATTAGAGCGTCTGTATTTTAGTCTAGCCCAAATATTTTCTACTTCCCTCCTCGTTGTATTGACACTAATATTTTGAATGAAATGCTATGAGTTTACTTTGCCTAAAAAAATGTCATCATTTAAAAAAGTGTGTGATTACTCTTTATATACTCAACTATAGTAATGAAGAAAAAAAAATATGTTTTTGGAAACAGAAGATTCACCTCAACTGTTTGATACACTCTTTATATAATTTTACCATATGACATTAAAGATTTAGATATAATGATAACTAAATCATGAATGCAAGGGTTAAAATAGTATAAAATTTGATGCAAAATGTAATTTTCCCAGATAGATCTAGCTAGCAAATGATTATAGTTGATCCTTAATTAATTAAACTTCAAGTTGTTATCTTCTCACTATATTAAAATGTCAACAAGATCGATATTTCTTTTCATCACTCTATAAAGTTGTAATTCAACTAGACACCGAATCGTTTTGATAAATTTTTAATTTCAGAATTGAATGTAATCAAGATTGCTTTATTTGTACTTCAAGTCATATTATCTTTTCTTACACTCTTAAACTTTGTTAAACATTGTTGTGATATCACAAATGTTTTTTTAATCATAATAGTAGTAATTTATTATTTCTGATGGAAGAAGACTTTGCACTAATTATATGTACTCAAATAATTAAAATAAAATTTGTTCGTGTGCAGCATGCGATCGCGTACACAGGATCATCACAAGAGATCTACGGTGCAAAAGCATCAATAAGTGTGTGGGATCCATCTATTGAAGTGATGAACGAGTTCAGTCTCTCCCAAATTTGGGTCCTCTCAGGTTCCTTCGATGGTCCTGATCTTAACAGCATCGAAGCTGGATGGCAGGTACTCCTTCTGACTTCTAGTATTTCAAATTTTTAATGTAGTTACATAGAATTAAGATTAAACTCCAACTTACAAAATTCAGGTATTAATTTATTATACTATAGTACTAGTATATATAGTATAGACACACTCATTTTCAGTTGGTTCCTTGAAGCAACCGAACATTTCATGTATTAATTAGATTATATGTGATACTTCGGTAACACGGCACATATTATATTCAATGTATAGAAGCAGAAATATGCTAATTTTATTTAATGAGATGGTTTCTGATGCTTTGATTATTCTACTAGTCAGGTCAGTCCGGAGCTTTATGGTGACAACAGACCCAGATTATTCACGTATTGGACGGTCAGGATTTCTTCTCTCTTGCGCGCGTGTCTCTATGTTTAAATTGCTAGTTTTTGAAGTAGTTTATTAGGGTGGGAAAAGTAATAGTCTCACTTATTTGACTAAAAAATTAGGCCCACAAAAATTATTAGGCCAAATGCTAGGTCTGTTATTGTTCTCTGTTAGCCCAAATCATACTTTGATTATCTTTTTTGAGGAGGGGGTTTAAATTGGAATGATAGAAAAGAGGGCATAGTAAGAACAGGATAAAAGTTTCAGCTATTTTTTGTATAGGGAAATGTTAGCAATGTTAGTAGTTATGTTAATTTTTGGGGATGGAACTCGAAACCTCTTCCTTCAACGTCCCTTAGTTTACCAACCAAACTACCTACGTGAAATTAATTAGGTTTAATCCATAATTAGCTACAGTTATTAAGCTGTAATTAATTAAGTTGTAAAGTTTTTGTTCTTTATGAATCTTACATAGTTGTTTATTTGGTGATGCAGAGTGACTCTTATCAAGCAACCGGATGTTACAATCTTCTTTGTGCTGGTTTTATTCAAACCAATAGTAAAATAGCTATTGGAGCTGCCATATCTCCTGTCTCTTCTTATGCTGGCAACCAATATGACATTTCAATCCTTATTTGGAAGGTCAATATTTCTTCCACGTACAAATTTATTTTTAAAAAAAATGGAAAAATATAAATTATTATTTCTTAAAACGGCACAAATAGTTAGTTTACTTAGGAAATTTGAATATTGAGGTTATAAGATCAAATTCTTACTGCCGAACTGACAATTTATGGACACGCAGATTCATTAAAACAAAAATGTCTCACTTTTTTATCAAAAGAAAAAAATAATTGCATAAATTAAAGGATAATTTTTGTTGTTGTTGTGAATATGAATTAGGATCCAAGATTAGGGAATTGGTGGATGAGTTTTGGGGACAACACATTGGTAGGGTATTGGCCAGCAGAGCTATTCACGCACTTAGCCGATCACGCCACCATGGTAGAATGGGGTGGCGAGGTGGTGAACTCACGGACCGACGGCAGACACACCTCCACCCAGATGGGTTCCGGCCACTTCGCCGAGGATGGTTTCGGAAAAGCAAGCTACTTTCGGAACCTTGAGATTGTGGACATTGATAACACTCTTAGCTCAGTGCAAAGCATCTCAACCTTAGCTGAAAATACAAATTGTTATGATATTCAAAGCTCCTATAGCAACGAATGGGGCACATACTTCTATTATGGTGGGCCTGGGAATAATCCTAAGTGTCCATGATTTTTAGTTGACGTACATATAAATTCAATTGGACACGTATAGTTCGGTTTCAAATTTGTCCCACGTCTAAGTAATGTCTTCTTGTTACATTCTTTCCTTGTACGTAATTAAAGAATTATTTGTGCTGTTTCCATCCTAGTTTTGTCCACTTTGGAAGATATTGTGAATTCTGAACCCAAAAACATGATAGGGAATGGCAATTTTGAATCATGTTTTAGTTCACCATTATTTTCTTCTTAAATATATATTTACAACTTACTAGTATCATTCATAAAAAATAAAAAAATAAAAAAAACTTACTAGTATCATGGAGAGTTTATACAATCTTCCAATGGGTAGCGATGTTTGGCAAATTGCAGAAGGCCTCAACTATAGCTGCACGTAATATGTCTAATCAATTGCTTGACGTTGTTGGTTAAAACATTAATGAGTGAATTTCTCTTCCCCCACCCCACCCCGTTCTCCTAACTCGTTATCCCCTCGAAATTACGAAATTACTCATGTTTGAATTCACAATCCAAACTATAGGGATGGGCAATCACAGACAAACCGATTACAACCGACCGACCAAACCGAAAACAGCACACATGGTGCAGGTTTCATTGGGTTAACAGGTGGAATAGGTCGTTTAGGGTATGTTCGGTTCGAGCGATTATTTTGGGGCCATCGGTGACCGAAGCGAACCATTATCATATTTTTCTCACCTTTATGCGAAAATACACCTATATGCCATACACATAAGCATGAATATAAGGCTTAACTAGCTAGCTAACTCACCTTTATTAATACTCTAATTCCAATTCCATTTTACACTATCGATCTAACAGCCAAAATTTTCAGACATTGCTTATATACATTGCATAATTTATCACACATGTACACTTGTTTTATCACAATTTTAATCACCAAACTATGTTTAACATAAGAAAGGCATTCCATTCTGTTTCATAAGACCAAGAACAGAGCATTGACCACACTCGTTTCTTCCATGATTCCTTCATGCTCAATTATAAATGGACCATGTCTACGAATATATACAGATTATCAAGCTAGGTACTAGCTGATTACATGAACAACCCAAAATGATTTGTAGGCACCCAAAACCAATCTAAACATTGAGAGAGGGAGAGTGTGTGAATAGATAGATGTGATAGAGATAAAATGAAATGTTGAAATTTTAAAAGTGTCTAAATAAAAGTCTTCAATTAGGGAAATTCTTGTTTACCCATCAATAAAAGTTGGGTAATACTACCCATGTTGAGTTGGCTCAATCAAAACAATGTATTTATATAACATTAAAAATAATAGAAAACAAACAAATAACTTTGATTGGTGCCAACTCAGCATGGGTTGTGTTATGTTACCCACCTTTTATTGATGGGTACCCAAGTTGTCACCCTTCAATTAAGTATGATCATAGGAGTGAATAGTGATGATATCACAGTGGAGGTGCACTGATTGGCACAGGTGTATCGTGTCTGATGGCGGAGGGAGACACACTCGCGGCAGGCTCAATCCTACCCATCATAAACCCTAATTTCCTAATAGACTCGTCATCTTCCTCATCATGATACGCATAAGCAAACCCACCATGTCTAGTCAAGTCCATCCCCGCAGTCTCATCATCCCTCGATATCCTTAACAGTTTCATCTTATTCAGCCCATAAAATAACGGCACCATTGTGACAGTAACCCACCCACAAATAACCAACACCTCAACCACTTGCGCCGCAAACAACCTCCCACCACCACCCATCAACAACCCATACGGCCTCCCAATCCCATAAATCTCATCAACATACTCCCCCTTTGCAAACAATCCCGTAAACAACACCCCCCATGCTCCACACCCTCCGTGTAACTGCGCAGCCTCTAATGGATCATCATACTTCACCTTAACCGCCAATTTATTAAGCCCAATCAAAACCCACGCCGCAACAAACCCACACACAATCGCGGCCCATGGTTCCACGACAGAACAACCCGCAGTTATAGCAGCAAAACCGCCAAGTAAACCGTTACACACGTCAATCACGTTCCAGTGTCCAACTAATAACCGTTTACTAAACAAAGTTGTTAAAGCTGCTGTGCATCCAGCCAATGTCGTTGTGACACCTGTTCTTCCAATAGCACTCCATTGACCATAATAAGTCCTTTTGGTATTCATATTTCCGTAGCTTTTTACAATTGTTAAAAATGAACCGGGGTTGAACCCGTACCAACCGAACCATAATAAAAAAGAACCTAACACCACCAACGACGCGCTATGTCCTTTTAATGCAACAGACCGGCCCGTCCGGTCGAACCGTCCTATTCTAGGACCTTCTATAAATGCTCCCCATAACCCTGCTATACCACCCACCATGTGAACCACACCTGAACCGGCAAAGTCGATTACACCGGACCCGAATAAAACATCATCGGTTCGCGTTGGGCTGGCCCAACCATCAGCAGACCAAACCCAATGGGAAACGATGGGATAAACAAAACCGGTTAAGAAAGAAGAATATATGAGATACGCGACAAATTGAGTTCTCTCTGCAATAGAGCCGCTGGTGATACCGGCAGCCGCGATAGCGAAGGCCCATTGGTAGAGGAAGAAGCTGTAGTCACTGGAAGGTGAAGGGTAATCCCTTAGACCGAAAAAGTGGCGGCCGATGAAGCCGTTGGAGGGTGCTCCAAAGGCGAAAGCGAAACCAAAGAGATAGTAGGAGAGGCCACCGGCTGCAGCGTCGAGGACATTGGTGAGCATGATGTTCATAGTGTTTTTGGCTCGAACGGAGCCGGCACAGAGCATGGCGAAACCGAGCTGCATGGCGAAGACTAAATAAGCTGAGAAGAGAAGGTAGGTGTTGTCTATTGCATAGGTGGTGTCGCTGAGTTTATTTGAAATTGTGTTGAATTGGGTGCAAAGGTAGTCTGCAACGGCGGTAGCGTTTGCAGCGGTGGTGAGGAGTGGAGCGAGGTCTGTGGCTGAGCAAGATAGAGAAGCCATATGTGTCGTAGAGTGAGTGAGAGTGAGTGTAGAAATGGACACAAGTGATGAGTATAGTGTGATTTTTGAAGTGAATATCAACAGATATGGTGGAGTGGAAGCTATCTATTCTATACCATCCATTTTATAATAATAGAGTAAGGATCACACTGAGAGTTGAAGTTTTTTATCTCTTTATAGCCTTAACTATTTTTTGCGGTTATTTTTGTTTTGTTTTTTTGTGCCTATTTTTAGTGGTTTTCAGAACAACAGAGAATATATTTAAATTGTGGAATGAATCATCAATGATCGATAGTACTTTTGGGGTTAGAAGTTGTTCTGTCCTCCTCATTACTTATCATTTCCTCATTTCTGTGTCCCACCTTTGTGTAGTTTTGTATAGTTTATACTTGTGTGCAATAATGCCCACTAAAATGCATCCATATCATTGTTATTAGGCATCGCAATAAAACTCATACCCGCGGTTATCTGTCCGAACCAAATCCACTTTGACGGGTTTTCTCCGCTTCAACTGAGTTTGGGTATGGGTTTGGGTTTGTCCCAATTTTAAAACACGGGTACGGGACGTGTAACGGGGATATATAGGTACCACCCCGAACCCATACTCAAACTCGTCCCGAATGTAGAAAATCAATTTATTACCTCTTTTATATAAATAGAAACTCAAACCCTAAATCATTTCACTCACAATGTCTTCCGCCTGGGCAAATAATATCAGTATCAATTCAATTCAAAACAAAAGCTTCTCTCTCTATATTTCTCATTTTTGTTGTGTTTGTACTGTTTTTCCATCGAGCTATATTCACTCATTGTGGCTCCTGGGTACAGTTAAGATATTATCGGATTTTTATCCCTAATATCCAAAGTCCTGTTACAATTGGTATTATCCTGTTATCCACACCATGCCATCAAACTCCGTTGCTGACCTCGAGAAGAAAGTCGATGAACGGCACGAAGCAACCCAAATCCGTCTTGACCAACTGGCCGCACAACTGGGACGGGTATTGAAGATCTGCGTTCTCTGTTCTTGAATCAAAATCAGGTGACTGAGAATTCTGACTCCAACGGTCGAAACTACGGTAACAACAACAACAACGATACTCATCGGAACACTTATGCTACTCACATTTCCAAGGTGGATTTCCCTCGTTTTGACGGCAAAAACGTGCGAGATTGGCTTTACAAATGTGACCAATTTTTTTCGTTGTTACGGACACCGGAACCATTAAAATTTAAAATATCCAACTTACAGAGGAAGAGAGGTTGAACTCGAACCATCATTAGGCCTTTCTTATTTATATTTCGAGAAGAAAAAAATCCAACTTTATGTATTGTGGAATCGTACATCAGCGGGACATTCTTATTTGTTTGGTAAGTCTTGAAAAGCAAAGTGTTTTTTAGACTCGTCATCAAATTCAAGATTCTTCGTTAAATTATGAGTAGGAAACTATGAACTATGTCACTATTATTACATTATTTTGGTGTATTTGGCAGATTCCCTTAAAAAACAAGAGTACGCTACTCTTGATGATTAGTTAAAATCAAAATATTGATGTCTCCCTTTTCTTTTTTTATGCCTTTTTCAAGTTCCTATCTACCTCCCAAACCTAAAAATAATGCACATAATACATACAGGCAGAGTAGACTTTCATATATTATAAACATGGATCAATATGTGACCAAAATTTAAACAAGGATCTTAATAGTAGCTGCGTCGAGCCTGATCAATTTGTGACGTAATGACATAGTTCATATATTATAATACATACTAGTGAATCATATAACTTTGCAGAAAATTAAGCATAAGAGACTTGAATGAAAAATAAAATAAACCAATTTGGGGATGCATTACATGGCCAAGTTGCCGTGGTGTGGTCCATTCCACAATATGCAGCAACAAAGAAAAGGAAAAATATTCATCAATTATTCAATTGTAAGGTGGTGGCTTCTGGAAAAGTCTTCCCCTAATGAATGCAGAAACTGCAGTAAGTTCCAAAAAATATGGTGTGACCTTAACCTAACTGCTAATCTATCATAGCTCCATACATGGCAAGACAAAATTAGGGAAAATTAAACAGTATTGACAACTTTTTATCTAACTTTGAGCTATCATCAATTTACCTGTACATTTTATTACAGTATCAAACCTATTTACCTCATATTTGACAGCATATAAGATCAACAAATTACCTGCTCCACATCCATTTATTTAGTCGGATATCTTTTGATACCGACATTGATCCTACTATAGTACTATCATCATCTAAATAGAAGATATTACACTTGAGATGACAGAGAAACAATTATATGCGCAATAACCAATTTACTCAAAAAAAGATGGTAAATACTAACGGAAAGCATTCAAACATACTATAAGCATTATACTTATAACTGATTATGAAAATGTTTTGTAAATTAATCTTAACACCTATAGTTTTTTTCCCTGTACTTCAATTAGATAAAGTAATAAATGTCTCAAACATTGACCTGTGAATGTTTGGTCGGCAAAATTGATTACTATATTCCTTTAAAACAAAGTGTTGTACATGACAAGGGACAATGTGGAGAACAAAAAAATACTAACTATACCTATTTTCTGCTTTTTGGTGCGTCCTATTATACTATTGGTTATTCAAATGTTGGATTAATTAAACAACATGTGTCATAAAGAATTTAAATTTTCCTTTTACTTAAGAATGCTTCAATGAGATGGTTTGTATCTCTTTCAATTTAACCAGAGGTCACGAATTCGAAAATACCCTTAAGAAGGCAATACCATTAAAACTCTTGTGAAAGAAATTTCCCGCTCATTGTGATTCTATCCCAATCGATGAATTAGTCACGCAGTTACTTGTGACATACCAGATTGACAACAAAAAAGACAGTTGAATACATTATCCAACTGTGTTGACTTTGCTGTGTTTCCTCAAACTCGCAGACGCATTTGCAAGTTGTATAGGACTTATCAACAGCATGCAGAAAGGTTCACTCACAAGTCACAAAGGTTACTGCAAAGTCTCCCATGAGTTTTAATACTTTCTAGGGTCGAAGTGTATGTGCATGTGTTCTAGCTAGAGATAAAATGGCATTATGACTAATGACATGAAACAGCAAGCATGGACAATGTCTCAAGGTGTGGGGAAACATAGATGTCGTTCAATCTGTTAATGATGTTCAAACCCAAGCTGAATCAGACAATCACACTAATCAACTAAGAAATCCACAAGTTCAAGTTCTTATCAAACCCATCAATCTCACTACAAATATTTCCTTATTAGAAACTGAAATGCATAGAAAGTCAAGGAAAGTGAAGGAAAGAGATAGAATTCAAGAGAGTTGAATCTGAGAGAATTTTGTATATTCCATTCTGATTTACATGAGTACAGTGGTGTCTTTATAGTACAGCTAGATGTAACTAACTTCTAGCTGGATCCCTAACTGTGACTACTAAATTCTGAGTTGGGGAAATGAGAGGACTGGGCGAAAGCTCAACTCTAAATAAAAGATAGCAGCCCACTATATATACCTAATTTTCCTAATTAGGCAAACATAAAATATGACAATATAATAAAGGGTTTCTGTTTTTCTTCCCCTTGCCTCAAAAAGAAAAACTCCCTTTGTAAAAAAAAAACATAACTTGTGAGCTACACACACCACTCCATCCATAAGAAATTTAAAACTTTGTCTATTTACATGACACAAAGTTTTGACGTTAGAGTATTGACAGGAAAGATGAAAGAAACTCAACCAATCTGGATGATTAGAGCAACATGAAACAAAAATATTGCTACTACGAGCATTGTTTGCCAATTATGTCATGAGTTTGGTACTTTATTATGGTTGTATACTAATACTCACAAACTTACACTGTGCAGCTACTCCACCATTTACACGCGAAACTGAGCAAACGAAGCAGACATAAAGCTCAATTTTTCTCTGATTTGAGCTGTATACCAAGTAAAACAAGCCCCCCTGAAGTAAGTGCGGACAACAACGTGGAGCCGTAAAATAGAGCAAGCAATGTTCCCCTCAAAGACTGCAGCCAAATATTTAGACATTTAAGGCATCAGAAATCGGTAGTTAACAAAAGCAAGTTGAGGTGCTGTGAGTGAGAAGTTATTTCAAAGCACCTTAGCAAGCATCAAAGCATTGTCATTTGCATACTGCAAAGAACTCTCCGGAGTGTTTTGAATTCCCTGAGCTATCTCCCATGTAAGAATCCTATTTCAAAGTTTAGCAAAAAACTAAATTTTCCCGGTCTCATTCCTCTTACTAAAAGAAAAAAAAAATTAACATGGAAAACATACCCAAAAACAAATGCAATTGCAGCCCCAATATTTGCTTTAGTGGGTGTAATTTCAACCTGTAATGCTCCAAACTGCAGTTGGCAACCAGGTTACTGATTTTGCTGAATCGCAGTAGTTTTGCACTACAAGAAACTTCCGCTAAACAGAGACAGATTAGTTACGAACCTTCAGAGTCTTATTTTTCTCTTTGGGTTGTTTATCTGTTACTGCAGAAGTTGAACTAGCAGATAGAGCTCTCCCAGCTGCAATCATTGCTTTTGCGATCTATGAACATTTCCACATGTTAATGTTACTTGGATAAAACTCACTATTTCAAATATGGCAACATTGACTCTATGAATAAATTTAACTCTTTAGCCATGTTTTATTGTGCACATAGGTAATAGGTAATATTAATTAAAAAGCAATTGACTTGGAAATGCCAATGAATAGCCAGAAGATTGATTGCTCTGTGCTAACAATTAGTCACTGCAGAAGCATGTTATGTTTGGCATTCATTGCCCAGTAATGTAAAATGTTTCTCGTCAATTAAATAAAAGGCTGGTATGGATGTTGAAACTGTGAGCCCTGTTTTTTTGGGTGCATTTTGGAAACCACTAACCATAGTCTGAAATCGATACGCTTCGATTAGGAAATTTTTTTGTTGATGTTCTAAGATTGAGTAACCACACTTTAAGCTACAAAGAAAAGATAAAAAAAATGATTATACACAAATACTTTTACGGTTCATTAGTTTCCGCATTAGAACCTAATAACAACATGCTATCCTAAATTTCTTTCACCATAATACATGTTTTCAAAGAAGAAAAAAAGCTGTAAGGAATACTAAACTCTTACCATCGAGGGTAAATGACCCTGTAACAAACAAGATTAGGACCTAGTTTGAATTAGTTTCTAACTTACAAGGGGTTCTCAACTAGGCTAAGTAAATTTCTTAGCTAATGAAAAAAAAAAATTATGTACAGAAAAGCTCAATGAGAGATGTTCTGAAAAAGTTGATTCTAGAAGCTTATTTCAACTTCTGCGAAAAGCTACTATTTAGTAAACTTGTGGTCATTGAAAGATTGTTTAAACTTTCTTTTACTCCATGTACTTGTTGAAAAGTTTGGTCAAACTGACTCTAGTTAAATGATTAAAATGAAATACAACAAAAGAGCAGAATCCGCCTTCCCTCTATTTGGATATCAGTTAGTTATTTCCCCAAAAATGTCAATCACTTTCTCATTACATTAACTTCACAGAAGCTAGAGAACCAACAACATATATTGAGTAGTGTAAATACCTTCTGTGTCTCACCTTGGCCATATTGTCCCATTGACTGAAACCTTCTCCCAGCAGATACCAAACGCCTTCCAAGTGCTAAGAAGTAAAAGGAACAAAAAGATCTTCATGCTAAATCCCTCATAATTTTCAAAGACGGGTTTTCTCATGGATTTACATTACCTGATTTGGCAGTGCCTGTCAAATTAGCCTCAATCAAAGGAAGTTTCGCCACTAAAGAGCGGGAGGATGATGTATCGGCAATCTCCCATGCTCGAGATAGGTTTAGCAATGTCTCTCCTAACTCTTTACCACACTAAGAAAGTATATTCATTCCCATTAAACAAATACACCCATTCTATTTTAGAATTGGAAATACAGCATACAAACATAGCAGAGTCATTTTTAAGAGGCAATCAATGGATTTGCACAAAGTTACATCCATGTAAACCTTAGATGCTTCAATTTAATTTTACATGAACATATTGATTGCAAATGAAGAAAAAACTATACATGAATGAAAATGAAACCACCTTATCGGTACATAACAACTAATAATTGAGTTAGTTAAGAGTGCTAATTTGGTCAAGACTCAGTTATTAGTTTTGATGCAAATAGCCCTATGCCATGTCAGAAATTGGATAGTTCTACAGAAAATCAAAGAGGGTAAACTATTATCATTGTAACAATAATCTTAACTGGAATCTAAACCGTGCTTGCATTGGAAGTAGCAAACTATGAAGCATTGACAGACAGAGACACTGAACGTGACACTAACACATAGACACTGGTTCAGCCAATGAATATGACACTAACATGTAGACACTGATAATAATTTCAAAATGAAAGTGATTGAATATAACCACATGTATCGTGGTAATGTGTAGGTGTCTGATACACCAACGCGTGTCTACCGGACACACCTTCAACACGAAGTATCGGTGCTAGATATGCAAGTAACAAGCACTAACCTCATCCAAGACAGGTCCATTTGAAAGGTCGAATGCTGCGTCGTTTAGCTTCAGAGAGCACAGACATGATTACAAATCAAAGGAACATTGTTAATAATGGAAACTAATTACATGAAAATGTTAGGTGTTAAGCTACACAGAGCAAAGGATTGTACGTCTAATCGAAGATCGTTGGGGAACTTCCCAAAGTAATCAGGAGGAAGATCAAAACTGTCCTGCAATGTAAATTCACACACACTCGTGAATTGGGATATTTCAAATATATTAAATTTTTGAAGTTGAAATTTGAAACAGAACCGAAATGGATGGCTTACGGCAATTTGTTGGAGAAGAGTTTTGGGGTCAGGTTCTGTGGAACTAGGAGAATTGGACTCTGTTAGAGCAAAACGCAGAGTGGGAGATTTGGAAAGAAAAGTGGTAGTATGGGGGAATTTGAGTGAGGTTGTGGAAGGGAATGATTGGGTGTGATGTTGGGAAAGAGGGGATGTTGAAGACCAGAATTTCGAGAGAGATGGAAGAAGATGAAGTGAAGGTGAAGCCATTGTTGTCTTCATTCCAACCTTGATTGATTGATGTTATGCAATGCAACACTCTTGTGTCAGCCACTGAAACCTGGACACAAAATGTTAAATATGCAATTATGCATGTCACTTATCCCAAACTAGATAACGTGTTTTTTTAATTATTAAAGGAAAAATCTTAAATTCTTATTTTTCTGATGCCTTTGTTTAACTATCATCATAGTATTATCTTCTTCTTTTCCACAGAACTTGTATTTTTGAAATAAACTAGTCGAGATACCCGTGTTATAGCACGGGTAGCGCGCCGCGCAAGGACGATTTTGATAGTTTATGTATGGTAACTGCAAGAACATGATAATGACAATATTAATAACGTTGGAAATATTACACTAACATAAAAAATTTGAAAGGTAAAGAATGATTCAAAGCCAATTGTAATTTTTAGTGTAAAAAGTTAATGAAAAACCGATTTTATACAATTATAGGTTGTGATGTATGAAGATGAAATACTGATTTAGAACGTAGGTGAAAGCCAATTGTTATCTTCAGACTCTAAACTTCAGACTCCAATCTTCAAACTCCAGTCTTCAGATTTAGACTTCAGACTCCAGTATTCAGACTCTGGTCTTCAGACTCCAATCTTCAGACTCTAGTGTTCAGATTCAGCCTTCAGACTCGAGTATTCAGACTATGGTCTTTAGACTCCAATATTCAGACTCTGAAGTTCAGACTCCGAACTTCAGACTCCAGTCTTCAGATTCAGACTTCAGACTCCAGTATTCAGACTATGGTCTTCAGACTCCAATCTTCAGATTCAGACTTCAGACTCCAGTATTCAGACTCTGGTCTTCAGACTCCAATCTTCAGACTCTGAACTTCAGACTCCAATCTTCAGACTCCAGTCTTCAGATTCAGACTTTAGACTCCAGTATTCAGACTATGGTCTTCAGACTCCGGTCTTCAGATTCAGACTTCAGACTCCAGTATTCAGACTATGGTCTTCAGACTCCAATCTTCAGACTTCAGTATTCAGACTCTAGTATTCAGACTTTGAATTTCAGATGCTGTTATTCAGACATTGTTCTTCAGACGCTGTTGTTCAGACACTGTTGGGAACACGCATAGGCAGGCTTTGAATAGGCTGAAGGTAGTGTGTTGACCGTTCCAAAGCAATGCATTACGTGTGGTTACAGAAAAAATAATAAAAAAAAAATCATAAAAGTTGTAGCAGTTACATGTGGTTACTAAACATTGACTACATAATGGCATATAGGAACTGAATAATGTTAATGTTAGACAAATATTACAATCAATGAAAAACAGGAAAATTAAAGATTACACATCAATTAGGTTCAAATACAAATTTAACAGGTTTAGTCTATAGTCAAACAACAACATTACGTTCGTGGAAATTTATTTAATTATATAGATATTTGTTTCACTGAAGCGGATTTGAGGCAGAGGCTGATGCAGATGTCGATAGCTGATAAACATGGCACATAGAATGAGGATTATCTATAGTAAATTTGAATCGGATGATTCCTGGGTGGAAGTTATTAGTTCGGCAGAAAATGTTCCAATCTAGTCTCAATTCAACGGTATATTTTTCATCGTTTCGAAGAAGGACCTGAAATTGTGCGTAGAATCCTTTATCATTGCAACAAGCAAGCATTTCATGGTAATATTGTTTTAAAAAGTCACCGAATTTTTGTGGAAGAACCTGAAAAATAAATGATTTCAAGTAAAATTTAAATTTTTCCTAAGATATATAAAATAAATATGGAAATAAGTCAGAATTATTCTAAATGTATAGGATTAATTAATAAACTTAACGATTTTAGGACTTTCCAACCAAAAATGATTAACATGAACATCAAAGAAGAAAGTTTCATTCGGAAGGAGGCTGCGACTATGGAATTTTGGTAGTGATTTTGGATCATCAACTTCTCTTAACATGCATATGCCAAAGAGATTTTTGCCATAGTATGAGAACACCACTTCAGCATTATCTGGTATTTGATGGTATTCTTTGATCTCTGGCCATCCTGTTGTTATTGTTGGGAAATATAAGGTTGGGTTGAACTTGAGGTCATGGAATCCTCCTTCCTCGTTTAAAATTTTCCAAGTTTCCTTGAGTTGACCGTAGTGATTTGCGACAAAGTCTCGATCAACCTCAGCATAGTTCTAATTGGATGCCAAAAGTAATAAGGATTGATTATTGAGCATTAGACGTGTTAAGGGTGGTTAATCTTCAATTAAAAAAATAAATTAAATACGAAAAAATATTTATGGAACAATAAAGTGTTACCTGAAATGCTAATCTAACGACCGAAAAATGTTCTATTGGGTCAGTTTCCAGTATACCTTTGATTGCAGACATATTTGTTGGCAAAGATTGAGTTTGTGAGGTTTATGACATTGTTAATCATGTATTTATAAAGGAAAAAATATGTTATTTAATTGTTTATATTATAATGTATTAAATTTTTGGCAGATTGGTTGGTTGTAATTCAACCACACGCATGCATTGGCTTGTTGAATAACTCCTGCAAAGTTGTTGTGCTAAAAAGAAGATGGTCTATATGTGTGATTTGCCAATGCATAAAGTTGATTAGCCAATTCAAGTGGCAATAGTCTGCTCCTTTTTCCTTTACAGGCAGCACATGTTATTGGTTCAATAAGTTAAAAATTTGACCACAACATGACAAAAAGACATATTATTGGTTTGAGTATAATATTTTATTCAATTTAATAGTGTAATACATTATTTGAAGTATAACTTTGTTTGTATGTAGTTGGTCATTATTGGTTTGGTGTAGTAAAAAGAATATATTCGTTTTTGTTTTTTATAGGATTTTGGGAAGTGAATCCCAATGTATTGGTTTGAAATAATTACAAATAATGACTTGAATAGGAAATAATATTAACAGAAATATATTTTAAACATAATTATATATTAATTTTAATTAATACCGATAATATCTGAATACAATTAAAACATTGGAAGCCATTACAAATCTTCAGACTCTGAACTTCAGACTCTAGTCTTCAGACTCTGAACTTCAGAATCCAATCTTCAGACTCCAGTCTTCAGACTCTGAACTTTAGACTCCAATCTTCAGATGCAGAGTTCAGACTCAGGTTTTCAGACTCTGAACTTCAGACTTCAATCTTAAAATTATTTATTACATTAACTTGGAGCATATTAACAATGTCGAGATTATTTATTACAGTAGAATAAAGCGAAATGGAAAAGTTTATTTATTACATTAGAATAAAGGTAAATGCAAGAACATGATAATGACAATATTAATAACGTCGGAAATATTTAAATACGATAACGATGTTTTTTGCCATTACAGAGTCACATTTAAACTCTAGAGGAGCGTTAGGAGCAATGCGATTTGATGAGCAGAATGTTGTCCATCCGCGTCCAATAATCACAGTTGTTGTATTTGTTTCAGGATCATTTTGGAATAACAATTTGCAAACAGTGATGGTGTTTGATGGTCCACATAATCTGAGGTATTTGTGGTTTTTCAGTTGTAAAAAATTCCCAAGATCAGGTGGTAAAACCTGGAAAAGCAATGAATAGAAGAGATAAATGTAAAAGATTTATATGTGGAGGAAAATATTTTTATAAGTATTATCAATTTGAAGAAGAAAAGTGTTACCAATTTAGAAGTAATTGGAAATTTGTTTGGAATCATGACCTGAAATGTTAGATCTCGAGCAATGCAAGTAGTCAACCTATGGAAACGTGGATATTCATTTGTTGGTGTAGAACCATTGTAAATTTGAATTTGGAATACACTATTTCCAAAATATGTGAAAGAAATATGGGGATTTGATGTGATATTATAAAAATCTCTGAATTGGTGCCAACCTTCGGTAAGTACTGGTATAATGAGAATTTTGTTAAATTGAACTTGATGACAATTCCCACAACCATCTTGCAACATCCATTGTTCTTCGAGTTCATCGTAATATTCTGCAACAAAAAGTGGATCTAATTCACAAATGATCTGACATATAAATAAAACATTGTTAGTGGATTATATATGGAATTGAAAATTTTAAAGAATTACTTTAAAAAATAAAAAGTAATATTAGCAATACTGAAATTCTGGCAATTCTGGTTCTGAACCAGTAAAACAGAGTATGAAAACTAAAGTTCAGAAGCAGAAAATTAAAGTGCAGAAAGTAAAGGAACACAGGATATTTGTTAACCCAGTTCGGTGCAAACTTCACCTACTCTGGGGGATACCAATCCAGGAAGGAAATCCACTAAGTAGAATTAATTCTAAGACTCAGACACAACCCCTGTTCCCAGTCTTGTCACTTAATCTCCACCAGTCTAGATTTCTACCCAGTAACACCTAGGTATAAGAACCCCCTCTTACTTCCTAATCACGTAACCACAGCCCAGTGATTATCAGACTCAACAAAAACAACAAATTGAAGACACTCTTCAAAAACAGAAAAACATTCACTTGTGCTTAAAAGCTTTAAGTGATTAACAACTCTAAACAAAACAACCAACTCTAACAAATGAGTGGTGTAAAAAACAAAGCCTAAAGCTTACACAGACTCAAAAACTCCAAAACTCTAAAACTCTAATTTCTGGTTTTTGATTCGTAATTTCTGCAATAGCAATGTCCTCTTTAAATAGTCTTCAGCTGCAACATAATTCTGAACACAATAATCTTCAATTGATATAGTTCTGAAATACTTTAGAAGCTCATAGAAGCAAATATATTTCTGAAATATATTTTGCAAAGATTCCTTTGAAAATATATTCATCAATAAAATAAACAAATCTGCAAGAAAGATCTTCCCACGAAATAATCAGCCTTCTGGAAACATAAGCCTTGATAAATCTTCAACAAATCTTCAAAAGATACGCAAAAATTCAGCTACATAAATTCAGCTTCTGAAGGTCAACAAAAGTCAACGTCTGAACAGTGCATCTGATGACCAGTTCAGTGTCTGATGAACAGTTCCAGCGTCTGAAGGCCAGTTTTGCTTCTGATGAACAGTAAATCCAATTTTCAGCTTCTGAAGACATAAATAGCTTCTGGAGACGCATTGCTTGCACATTTTGATTTTACCAAACATGTAGCCAACATTCAGATATCCAACAATCTCCCCCTTTGGCAAATTTTTGGCTAAAATCAAATTCTTCACAAAGAACAAGTTCTTCATTAAACACATGTACTCAATCATGAAGAACTACACACATGTAGCAGAGTCAGCAGCGGATTAAAAGCTAAGTAGTTGATTACAACTTCAACTTCTGAAGTACCACAAATTCCACAACACAAAACACTCCCCCTGCAACATACAACAACAGTTTCTGAAGGTACAGCTACTCCCCCTAAAACACATCACTCAGGAACTCCCCCTGAACAACTCAGCTTCTGACAGGACACACAGAAATACTCCCCCTGAACCAGAGTCAGCAGAGAACAGAACACAGGCAGAAACTCTCCCCCTGAAGCAAATAGATCAGCAATAGCTTCACACAGAGCACACATATTTCTCCCCCTTTTTAGCCAAAACAATTTTGACAAAACACCAGCAAACACCAGGAGCAAGAAACACACCACAGAACAGCACACAAAGAATCAGCAACAAAACTAACAGCACAGAACTCAGCACAGCACCAGCATCAGGATCAGAACCACATAGTATCTACACACAAAACTGCAGAGCACAGCACACTTGCAAACCAGAAACACAAAGTGAAGTCAAGAACATCAGTCACCATTTTGACAGTCTTCAGACTCAGCATCAGAATTTGCTTAGTCTTCATTAGACACAACACCAGATGCTGCTCAATTGATGTGTGCCTCAGGCACATTTAGAACCTTCTTCCCAGCAATCTGCTTCTCAAGTTCAACAATTCTCTTCTGAACACAGGACACAACATCTTCAGACTTACTAGAAACTAGTGCTTTCTGAACAGGAACAGGAACCAACACTTTGCTCCAAACTTTAGATGGTCCAGCACCAGAACTCTTCTGTGCTACAGGAATGGGCTTGCTGTCAGCAGCAACAGCCTTTCCTTTCCCTTTGTTCAGCCTCTGAGCAACACTTGCACACTTTGATCTCCATTCCTTCTTGACCTTGGTTTTGTTTACAACTGATTCCACTTTTCTTTGTGGAAAGTGCTTGGGGTATCCATGCAACTTGTAACAGAATGGCTTTATCTGCCCCTTTTTACCACAATGATGACATACCCAAGGATCAGAAGCTTTCTTGTCTTTAGAATCCTGAGGTTTGTTCTTAGGTTTCCTCATCAGTGGAACATGAGTATTGGCAGCAGGTATGAACCTCTTAGCAGGATTTTGTTGTTTGATGTTCAGATTCTTATCAACAAATCCTATGCCATTTGGTTTTCCTTGATTTTGATTCTCCAGAATCTCTTCCAGCACATCAGTAGCAGAGTTCATCATTCTAACTTGCTTTTTCATCTGATCAAGTTGAGAATTCAGTTGTGTTACCTCACTATTGAGAACATAAATTTTCTCTAAGTGTTCACTTCTTTCAATCTGAAGTTGAGTGTTAATTTTCTTCTGTTCTTCCAGCTGTTTGCACACTTCTGCAAATTGAACATGCACCTTCTTGCAAAACTCAGCAGGATCTTTGTAATAGGTAGCCAGATCTTAACAGGATGATTCTCCATCACTTGACTCAGACTCTGAAGAAGTTTCTGAACCCATAACTTCATCATCAAGTATGCATCTTCCAGTAAAGGCAGCAACATGCCTGGCTGAATTATTCCCCACTTCTCCTTCTGAGTCCTCTTCATCAGACCAAGTCACAGTCAGACTCTTCTTCTGTTTCTTGAGATAAGTAGGACATTCTGACTTGACATGACCAAATCCCTCACACTCATAGCACTGAACTCTTTTTGATTCATTGCTCTTCTCATCAGTTCTTGTCTTCTGCTTCAGAAACTTCTTAAATTGTTTACTCAGCATCACAAGAGCTTCTGAAGAGGTTTCATCATCCATACTTTCAACATCTGCTACAAAGGCAACACCTTTCCCTTTCTTATCAGTCCTGCTTATTTCAAAGTTTTGAAGAGACCCAATCAATTCCTCAACCTTCATGCTGGAGATGTCATGTGCTTCTTCAATTGCAGTCACCTTCATATCAAACCTCTTGGGTAGGGATCTGAGAATTTTCCTTACAAGCTTCTCATCTGATACTTTTTCTCCAAGTGATTCAAAAGAGTTAGCCATGTCCAGAATGTTCATGTAAAAGCCTTGTATGTTCTCATCCTCCAGCATTCTGAGATTTTCAAATTTTGTGGTCAGAAGCTGAAGTCTGGACAGCTTTACCTTTGAAGTGCCTTCGTGAGTAGTCTTGAGAATCTCCCAGGCATCCTTGGCAATTGTGCACTGCTTGATCATTCTGAATATATTCTTGTCCACTCCATTGAATATAGCATTCAGGGCTTTGGAATTTGCAAGAGATAATGCAACTTCATCATTGGACCAATCTTCTTCTGGTTTTAAAACATCTGTCTTCTTACCATCTTTGTCAAATAACAACAAGATGTTCCCAACCTTTCAGAACAGCTTTCTAGGTCTTGCTATCAATAGATTTTAGGAAAGCACTCATACGAGATTTCCAATAATCATAGTTGGTCCCATCCAGCAGAGGTGGCCTGTTAACAAATCCTCCTTCTTTCTCCATAAAGCCAGAAAATATCTCCCTGGAGCTCACCCAAAAACAAGCAGGGTGCCTGCTCTGATACTAATTGAAATTCTGGCAATTCTGGTTCTGAACCAGTAAAACAGAGTATGAAAACTAAAGTTCAAAAGCAGAAAATTAAAGTGCAGAAAGTAAAGGAACACATGATATTTGTTAACCCAGTTCGGTGCAAACTTCACCTACTCTGGGGGATACCAATCCAGGAAGGAAATCCACTAAGTAGAATTAATTCTAAGACTCAGACACAACCCCTGTTCCCAGTCTTGTCACTTAATCTCCACCAGTCTAGATTTCTACCCAGTAACACCTAGGTATAAGAACCCCATCTTACTTCCTAATCACGTAACCGCAGCCCAGTGATTATCAGACTCAACAAAAACAACAAATTGAAGACACTCTTCAAAAACAGAAAAACATTCACTTGTGCTTAAAAGCTTTAAGTGATTAACAACTCTAAACAAAACAACCAACTCTAACAAATGAGTGGTGTACAAAACAAAGCCTAAAGCTTACACAGACTCAAAAACTCCAAAACTCTAAAAATCTCATTTCTGGTTTTTGATTCGTAATTTCTGCAATAGCAATGTCCTCTTTAAATAGTCTTCAGCTGCAACATAATTCTGAACACAATAATATTCAATTGATATAGTTCTGAAATACTTTAGAAGCTCATAGAAGCAAATATATTTCTGAAATATATTTTGCAAAGATTCCTTTGAAAATATATTCATCAATAAAATAAACAAATCTGCAAGAAAGATCTTCCCACGAAATAATCAGCCTTCTGGAAACATAAGCCTTGATAAATCTTCAACAAATCTTCAAAAGATACGCAGAAATTCAGCTACATAAATTCAGCTTCTGAAGGTCAACAAAAGTCAACGTCTGAACAGTGCGTCTGATGACCAGTTCAGCGTCTGATGAACAGTTCTGCGTCTGATGAACAGTTCCAGCGTCTGAAGGCCAGTTTTGCTTCTGATGAACAGTAAATCCAATTTTCAGCTTCTGAAGACATAAATAGCTTCTGGAGACGCATTGCTTGCACATTTTGATTTTACCAAACATGTAGCTAACATTCAGATATCCAACAAATACTTCTGTGCAGACGCCATGAAATAAGGTCTACTGGATTCCATTGTTGGGTGATTTGATGGTAGTTGAGTAATAGATGAAGACATATTTTTGTAACTGAATTTGAGTTGAGAATATGATAATGAGAAATGTGAGTTGATCTTTGATGGAAGATGTATTTATAGGAAAATATTATTTT
Source organism: Medicago ruthenica (assembly GCA_018208015.1). Lineage (NCBI taxonomy): Eukaryota > Viridiplantae > Streptophyta > Magnoliopsida > Fabales > Fabaceae > Medicago > Medicago ruthenica. Next base: position 32,420,233 of record CM031371.1, on the reverse strand, counting down.
GAGTATGATATTTTATTGAATTTAATAGTGTAATGCATTATTCGAAGCATAGCTTTGTTTGTATGTTGTTGGTCATTACTGTTGTGTTGTAGTAAAAAGAATATATTCCTTTTTGTTTTTTATAGGATTTTTGGGAAGTGAAATTGTATTATTGTATAGAGCATATGTCAATCAAAGGTAGAAGCGTGCATTGGAATAGTGGTGTGTTTGAACAACTTGTTTGAATGCAATAAATTGTAACCTATAATAGTCATGAATATATTTACAAAAAGAAAAATCATTGGAAATTAATAATTTGAAAATTAATAGTGGTAAATTAGGTGAAATAGCAAATGACATAACTGATTTAAGAAGAGTTAATCTTAAAGACATAACACTTCTCAAAAGGATTGTTGTGAGGAAGTTTAAATGTAATAATATCTTCAACTTTGAAGTGATTAGTCCAGCAAAAATATTTCCAGTTAACACCAATTTTGATTTGAACTTGATTGTTAGCATTATATATTGTAATTTCAAATAGGTGTCTAATTCTGTCATCACTCCAATCTTCAGACTCTGAACTTCATACTCCAGTCTTAAGATTCAGACTCCAGCCTTCAGACTCTGAACTTCAGACTCCAATCTTCAGACTCCAGTCTTCAGACTCTAAACTTCAGACTCCAATCTTAAGACTCCAGTCTTCAGACTCTGAACTTTAGAGTCCAGTCTTCAGACTCCAGGCTTCAGACTCTGAACTTCAGACTCCAGTTGTAACACCCATACTAACTTTAACTAGTATATTAGCATGTGCGTTAAACTGATACTGGATACATTTAAAATTTTCAATAATAACAATAATACATCACAAAAAGAATGAATACAAGTTTACTCGTCTGTACAAATATCCAATACTATTACAATACTTATACTATATCCAACAAGCTCCTGAGCTGGTACACAACGAGCAACTGTACTCCATCCAGTATCTCTGTGAAGATCTTCATCACGAACCTCTGACTTACCTGTAAGCCTGCACCAGAAGGAAAGGGATGAGACATAATGTCTCAGTGAGCTCCAGCCCAACCAACTGTTGGCAACCACAGGGAACCTAGGGTCGCCATGCCTACCTTGGCAATCTTGGGGATTTCCTAGGATCGCCAAGTCTTTATCTGCCTTTGACTATAAGTCTTCCTATAACTATAGCTTAGAATTGCCTATAACCATTGCCGTAAACGGCCTATGACTATAACTATAATTGCCTATATCCATAACTGTGATCTGTCTGTATCTATGACTTAGTGATCGAGGGGAAACCTAGGACCACTTTCTGTTATCTGTCTATAACTATAACCGTAATTTCCTGTAACTATAAATGTAACTATGACTGTAACTATGAAACATAAAACAGATAAAGATGTTTTAGGTGTTTTATGTTAGCTGTTAGCGTTGAACAAACAATTAATCTGAGTTCATTTTACGGAGTGCGGCCCGGGTGGAGTAACCCCGAGGTACATCTCCCTATAAACCGGTGAAATTCCTATCATATCAGGCTAACACCGGACTCCCTATAAAACGTGTGGACAACCCTCTCGGAGAAGTCCCATCCGGCGAATCCCGGAGTCTGCTGAACACGCCCTGTAACTGTAACTGTAAAACGTGCAAGCACGCCATTATCTTTGATCTTTAATTCTTTAACTTTAACATATAAACATGTAATTCTGTTACTATAATCATATAACAATCCTATAACGTATAACATATAACCTATGATTCTTGGCTTATCGTTCTCATAAGCCACCTATAACCGTTGGAGAACCAACACTATAACTTATATGTATCTATGTTTACCAAAGCATTCCTATTGCCCTTGTAATCTAAATTGAATACATCTATAATCATGTTATCTAACATAGGTTCCAGACTTGACTATTATATCATTCTTGGATTCGTGTATACTGAATCGAGTCCATAACTTTGCCTGGCAAGGGTTAAACCCTATACTAGCTCCTTAACATTTCTATGATGGCTTGTGGGTTAAGGTATCCCTCTCTTAATACTGTGTCTATCCTCATCTATAAACTCATCTATACATTCTTTAAGGATAGGTCTTATGGTGTTTATAAGCGACTCTTAATCATTACATATTGTTCCTTGTGTCTGAAGCAGTATTGGTTAGCCAGAATGGTGCAAGATTTGACGAAAAACAACATATTCCTGTCCCCTGTAAAATCGTGACACGATTTTGGAATCGTGTCACGATTTCCTACCCAGAAATCGTGTTTGTTCCTGCCTGTAAAATCGTGACACGGTTGTAAAATCGTGACACGATTTTACCTGCAGTTGGACAGCATAGGGCAAGGTTTAAACATGTTTTCTACTATTTTTGGCTCTTCCAACACACCCAAACATCATACAGCTTTAAGGGACAAATTCTAATGCATAACAACAGATTTCAACATGTAATGATCAAGAATTACTCACAACATAGGATTAGGGTACTAAAATTCATAACTTTGATCATAATACTATAAACTTATGAAACTCAACAAAGTGGGTTCTATAACCCCTAGGGAGCTCACCTTATACATGATTTGGTGCTGGTTAGCTTGCTTCCCAACTTCCTCAAAACCCTAGCTCATAACCTTTCCTTTCCTCTTGCTTTTCTTTAACTTTTCTCTTGCTCCAATCTTCCCAAAAGCCATGCTTGCAACACAAGAGTTTAGGTAGGAGTTTGATTCTTTAAAGGGTGATGATTTGATGATGAAGAAGATGAAGATGGGGGGCGAAATTGAGGGAGTAAGAGGGAGAAAAATCTGTTTTTTTTTCTTTCAAATGAAAATGAGAGAAAACATGAGAATTTCTCATATTTATCCAAAAGGGTCCTTTCCCTCTAATTACAACTATGCCACTCCTCTAATTACAACCTTGCCATTGCTTGCACATTAAGCTTCTAACACTTATAACTGTTACATTTAAGCGGGATATTACACTAGTCTTCAGACTCTGATCTTCAGACTCCAATCTTCAGACTCCAGTCATCAGATTCAGACTTCAGACTCAATCTTCAGACTCTGAACTTCAAACTTTCAGACTCTAGTCTTCAGACTGTTAACTTCAGACGTTGTTCTTCCGACATTGTCCTTCAGACGCTATAATAGTCATGAATATATTTACAAAAAGAAAAATCATTGGAAAGTATGAATACAATTAAAACAAAATTATATATTAATTTTAATTAATATCGATAATATCTGAATACAATTAAAACATTGGAAGCCATTACAAATCTTCAGACTCCAATCTTCAGACTCCAGTCTTCAGACTCTGAACTTTAGAATCCAATCTTCGGACTCCAGTCTTCAGAGTCTGAACTTCAGACTCCAATCTTCAGACTCCAGTTTTCAGATTCAGACTTCAGACTCTGAACTTCAGACGCTGCTCTTCAGAGTAGTTGATTACCTGAATTTTTTTAATTATGTAGTAGAAGAGTAGTCATTCATAGGTTACTGTATTATAGCTCAATCAATGTATAAAAAAATTTCTTTATGGATGAATAATTTAGGTTAAGTTAGATGAATAGTAGAACAAAATATAAAATTAAAGTGTAAAGACATGGAAAAGAATTCACACAATACATATATCATTTGATTATTAAAGACAATACATATAGCTTAATTCTTATAATAGTTGGACTTGAATACAAAGATAATAGATATAGCTTAATTGTGACAATAGTTCCAGCAAACACATTTAACGTTCAACTCTTGACATTACACATTTAAAATTGAAATTCAAGCTTAGTTAAGTTTAAATACATGACACTTGACAAAAAGATCGTTAAGGCGAAATTTGAACCGGATTTGATCTCCGTTCGTGAATCTATTATTCCAGCAGTAAATTTGCCAGTGCCTTCCAATTGCAGTCTCAACATAATTGTCTTTCTTTGTTTTGATAATATGGAAAAGTTGCTTTTGACGATCGTCTCTGCATAGAGTAATTAAGTTATCAGGAATATTTTCCCTAACATAATCACTCAAAGCATTTGGTAAAATCTGGTGAAAATATAATATATTGTTAGATATTGGAAGAATATGTTAATTAATTTTGGTAAACTATTTTTAAATTAATCAACTTACGAATTTATCTTCCCTGGTTGAGTTTAGAGGCAGTGTGAGATCAAAAAACATAGTTGTAAATGAATTTGTACTTCTGCTATGGAAAGATGGAATAGGAGTTGATGAAGTTAATGGTGTGAAAGTTTTTAGTCCGAATAAATCATTGCCAAAATATGACATCACCACTTTCACATTGTCGGGGATGTTATAGAATTCTTTAAGCTCGGTAAAACCTGTAGTTATAAGTGGATTGATTAAATCTTGGTTGAATATTAGTACATGAAACTTACCTTCATCGTTCCATACACCCAACTTTTCTCCTAACTCATGATGATAAGTAGCTACAAAAATTGGCTCCAGCTCTGCATAGTTATGTAAAATCATAAGAGAAACAATGGTCATTGAATGATTGAGTTATGATAAAAAACAAAGTCTAATTAGTTATCAAAATACCTGAAAGGAAAGTTGGACAGCTTCAAGGTATGCTAGTGGTTTTGATTCAAAGACTTTCTTGATTGCTTCCATATTATCGTTTGTATTAACATTTAAGTTTTTGATACCTGTTGATGTTATTTATAGCAAGAGGGAAGTTGGACTATAGTAAATGGTGTTACTATGATGTATATTTTGAATTGAATAAATCTGACAAAAGGAATATATTCTATTTTGTTTTATCTTTGAAGTGTGGAGTTGAACAGTGTTGGTGCAGGTGTGTGTTTTTTATATAAAAGTCAGGAGAAGTTTTTCACTATGACATTGTTAAAATAACTGAGAATCTTTAAATTTGCAGGAATATGCACTGTTTCCTATAGCCTTAGACTTGGGAAACATAAATTGAATGGCAAGGGAAAAGGCATGGTATAATGGCAGTTAATTTAGAGTAGTAACCGTAGTTTACAATTTAATTGAACAGTTTTAAAATAGTTAGGCAGAGAATACATAGAGTTAAATATAGTCTTAATTGTTACAATGCATAAACACATTACATAGTTGAATTAAAGACATTTGATTTGAACACAAAACAGATTAATTAGTAAAGATGAAATGTGGCTCTGCACATAATTAGTAGGTGGTGCATGTGAGCATCAATGTGACTTTTTGGGAGAATAATAGTATATTGTTCGTAGAATATTAAATGACAACAATTACAGATAGATTTATTATTATAATACTCTATTTATTAGTAGGTACTAGAAAAGTTTGAAGAGACTAATGCATGCAGACAATGAATAACAACAATATTCAATTCATTTGGACTTTTGCAAATGGTGTAGGAATCAAAGTTCAAATATGTTGCAAGTGTGCATTAGAACAGTGGTGGTGCATGTGAGCATCAGTGATATTAGTAATATATATTGAATTTATTGAGAATTTATAAAAAAATTGGTTTCCTTGAATTTGACAATTCAATGGCCATTATTAATGTACATTGGGTAAGAGATTCCTTACACTAATTTGACAGTTCTCTCAAAATCAAATTAAATAAGCATTTAAATATGTTATATTTTTTTCTTATTTAAAGACGCTTCAATCAAGAGGAGGTTTCATTGTTACTTAGCAAGTTATATTCAGTAAAGAAATTCATTTGAAATGAATGTTGAAATGAATCCAATTTTGTGGACTGCTACGTTAACCAAGACTCATGTCAATGGGAAAGGTGTTTTGGTAAGTATTTTTGACATACATACACATGCAGAAATTCTATAAGTAGTTATGGTAAGGTAATTGGATAATCTACTAATCTTATGTTTAATATTTTTTGCAGCATTTTCCAAAACATGTTGGTGAACAACTGAACATGGATGATCAAAATAGTTTAACTCTTATAGACGAACAAACAGGTAAGGAATATGAATGTGAGATTTACATAGATCCGCGAAATGAAAGTATGAAGTATGTTGGAAAAGGATGGTCTGAGTATATTGCCTCCAAGCAATTCTCAGTTGTAACTGTTCTCATGTTGAACTTTGAAATTCCAACACGCAGGTTGTATGTTACTCCTCTTCAGTGGTTATGAAGATAAGTATTAAATTGATTGAGATGTTTTAGATCTAAGTATAAGTCTTGACATAGGTAGTATTATTTACCTTTTTGCAGATGATGTATCTTAATCTATTCTCTGATGTTCCTCAATGAAATATTTGGATTTTCTGCAAAATTGATCAATGAAATATTGAGATTTACTCAATGAAATATTTATCAGAAAATTTAACAGAACTTAAGTCAAAAGGAGCAATACCTGTGTAAAATGGATGATCTTTTCACGTGTTATGGTGTAGAAAGTAGTTGGATATACAAATTTAGTCATATTTGTACAAATATAGCACTATGTACAACAGACTTAAAATAAAAACACATAATGACTTGAATAGGAAATAATATTAACAGGAATATATTTTAAACAGAATTATATATTAATTTTAATTAATACCGATAATATCTTAATACAATTAAAACATTGGAAGCCATTACAAATCTTCAGAGTCTGAAGTTCAGACACCAATCTTCAAACTCTGAACTTTAGACTCTAGTATTCAGACTCTGAACTTCAGACTCCAGTCTTCAGACTCTGAACTTCAGACTCCAATCTTCAGACTCCAGTCATCAGATTCAGACTTCAGACTCCAGTCTTCAGACTCTAAACTTCAGACTTTCAGACTCTAGTCTTCAGACTCTGTTCTTCAGACGTTGTTCTTCAGACACTGTCCTTCAGACTCTAGCCTTAGACTTGGGAAACATAAATTGAATGGGAAGGGAAAAGGCATGGTATAGTGGAAGTTAATTTAGAGTAGTAACCGTACTTTACAATTTAATTGAACAATTTTAAAATAGTTAGGCAGAGAATACATAGAGTTAAATATAAGTCTTAATTGTTACAATGCATAAACCATTACATAGTTGAATTAAAGACATTTGATTTGAACACAAAACAGATTAAACAAAAACATTAGAAGAAGATGTTCCTTGATTGACTGGATAGACATGACACTTGCAATGTTCAGAAGTGTCGAATTTGAATCGGATTTTTTGGCCGATTTTGAAATTGTTTGATTTGCAAAATTGATCCCATTTAAGGCCAAGTTGTGTTGTGAATTTATGATCATTCAGCAAGTAAACTTCAAAAGTTTCTTCTTGCCCATTATTGCCACAAAGTGTTAAACCTTGGATTCCATTCTGTTTCAGATACATGCCAAAATCATCTGCAACTGCTTGTATATTGAAAAAGATCATTATAATTAATATGTTGTAAAAGAGTTTTAGATATGAAATGAAATAATAAGCAAATTTATATTGTAACCATCAATGGATTCTTGAATTCATATTCCCAAACATGAGTGTCAAAGTATATAGTTTCAGAAGGCATTTTGCTGCGACTGTGAAATCTAGGGATGCAGCTATCATTAGTGACCTCCTTGAACATTTCTACAGAGAACAAATTATGTCCATAATAACCAAACACAACTTCAACATTATCAGGGAAATTATTAAAATTCTTTAGATCAGATCATCCTTCAGTTAAGATTGGATTAAGGTAGCTCTTAATGCACGTTAATGTATGTGTTTTTTCACCATCATTAAGAACATGCCATGAATCCTTAAGTTGGTAGAAATATTTCTGCACAAATTTTGGTTCTATCTCAGCATATTCCTAATTAATAAAAAAAATATAGATGTCAATAATAGCAATGGATATGTGTGTGATGAATTAGATATGGGAATAAAATTTGATATAAATTAAGAAGATATAACCTGCATTGATAACTTAACAACAGTGAAGTAATGTTTTGATTGCCTCCATTTAATGTTACTGGTTTGGTTTGTGATTGAAATGTTGTATTTATTTGATGACTGAAGCAATATTTATAATGTCATCATTATTGAAATTTATTTAAAATAGTAATTAATTAGCATATGTAGAAGAGTAGTGTGATTTTTGAGTTGTATTGCAGGAATCTTTGCAGGAATCTTGAAATAAGTTACTAGACATTGAATTGGATACTTTTGTTGTGTTCTATGAAAGTCAATAGTATACAATTTGAGATTAATATTGGTTTTAAGCAAATTAGTGATTGAGGACATGTGTTATAAGTTCTGAGTTATGTTGCAGAGACAATGCAAGATTTATTTAAGAAAACAGGAAAACATTTAAAATTGAGCTGGCGTTAAAAAAAAATTTAAAGTTGTGTTAATTTTGATTTTTAGTTAAAGATGAAATGTGGCTCTGCACATAATATGTGGTTGTTGACACTTTCAAACAAAAGCATAGCTGTTTGCATTGAATATAGGTTCATAAGGCTTGAAAATTTTGCAGTACTATTTGTCACTTTATAGGATTGTTTATTGTATTTGAGTATGACATTTTCTTTCAATTGATTTGTCATCTAAAGCATTGATAAGTGAGGCATCGGTGGTGAATATAACTCAGCAGGTTATTGGAATCTGATTGACATAAAAACATGTGAATAAGACAAAGCTGATGGACATTTCAATGGTTAGTCATCGAAATCAGATACCTGCTTTTTCCAATGTATAGCTATTTCATAAAGGAAAATAGGATAAGGGTAGGAATGATAAAATATATTATCTCATGTACTTAATAGATTACATTGGAACACTATCCAACTAATGTGCAATTCTAACTTGTAGTTACATGCATCCAAACTTGGTCTTTGTTCCAATTAATATTCAAAAAAGAGATGAAGGATAACTGAACTACATTAAAGGAGGAGAATTAATAAATAATTACCTATTTTGTATGTTAGCAGCACAAAATTATAAACACAGTGTAAGAATAGTTGACCAATAACTTACTTAGAATAGATTCTCAAAAACCTTCTTGTAGACAACATTCATGGTGCTTGTGAGAGCCTTGTTATCAGAATCATGTATTAAAATCCTTAAACTTTCCTTAGATTTGACCCTTGAAAATGCAACATATAATTGACCATGACTAAACACTTGTTTTGGTAAATAGAGACCAACATTGTCTAGAGATTGTCCTTGGGATTTATTAATAGTCATCGCAGACGATACAATTATTGGAAACTGCCTTCTAATTAGCTTAAAAGGCCATGGTGATTGTGATGGCGACATAGTCATTCTTGAATGTAAGTTAGATTACCAATGTTTTTCCCAGATATGATCTTGGCCTTGAGAACATGATCAGCCATTCTAGTTACAATGAGCCTAGTTCCATTACATAATCCTTCAGCTTGATCTAGATTTCTCATAAGCATAATTGGAGTACCAACTTTTAGTTTGATTTTATGGTTAGATAGGCCAGATGTTCTAAGGGTACTTAAAAATTTAGGACTGAGTATTTCAAAGGATTGACAATCATCGTTAACTTCTGATCTGTCTATTGAATCAGCACTTAAATACTCTTTTTCTTCTCCTATAGGAAATATAGTAGAATTTAGTTAAACTACTATCCTTAAAGTATGCATTTTACTGGGGGATTGTTGGAACATGTGTGAAAATTGAGTTAAAAGATTAAACACAAATTCTTACGTTGGGTAGAACTATTGTTGTGTGAATTGAAAAAAGTGGAAGTCCCACATCGGATGGAACACACACATTAGTAGTGTTTATATATTGGGGGTGTACCTCTAAGGGGGTGCATAATTAAGTGAACGAAGTAAACACTAAAGAAAAAATATATATATTTATATATTTTATTATTTGGAAATGTTAAATTAAGTAATTAATTTAATCATTATTAGAAAGTGCTTTCTTAGTCCCCAAGTTTTGCTAAAATATTTTGGAACACAATCTAGAATATTTCGGAACACAATCTGAAATATTTTGGTATGCAATCTAATATATTTTAGTACGTGATCTAAAATATATTTTGATACTCAATAATATTTTTCTGTACGGAATAATATATTTTTGTACTCAATATAATATATTTTGGTACTCAATTTGAGATATTTTTGTACTAGATCTAATATGTGAATTACTTGTTGCCAAAGTTACTCACTTATTAGTTGTGAATTTTCTCTATAAATAGAGAACTCACATAGTGCATTCCACACACAAAAAGAGTTCTATTGAGTTGTCGAGAACTCTTTCTCTCTTCTCCCTCCAGTTTGTGTTAACGAGCTATTCTTCTCCTCTTCTCCTCTTTCTGTCCCTTCAGATTTAAGAATGTTCTTAAGACCATAGTCCCTCTTCGATTAATTGTTCCTTCGGAATTAAGAATGAAATTTCTGGCTTAGCAATAATGAAAGTTAACTGGTTCTGATTACACTGGTTCTGAACCAATACTTAGCACAATTAAAAACAGTTATGCAGCAGAAATTAAAAGTGCAAAAAAAATAAAAACACACAGGTTTGTTAACCCAGTTCGGAGTAAACACCTCCTACTCTGGGGGATACCAATCCAGGAAGGAAATCCACTATTGGAATTAATCCTTATGACTCAGACACTGACTCCCAGTTCCTATCCTAAGCAATCAACTTCCACCTAGTCAGACTTCTACCCACGCATGAGTATTAGAATCCACTAACTTCCTATTCAAGTAACAGCCCAGTTACTTGAACAACCCTTGAACTAAACCCAGTTCTGAAAACAAAATTACCCAGTTATTGAAGAACACCCTTCAATACAAAAACTTCATTCTTGCTTAAAAGCTTTGAATGAATAACAACTCAATTAAACCTAAACCAACTCAACAGAGTGGTGCACAGACAAAGCTTAAAAAGCTTACACACTAAGACTCAATATCTGAATTTCTTCTCTCTAAATCGTACATCTTGAATAGCAGCAGCACTCCTCCTTTTATAACCTTCAGCAAGCAACATTAATCTGAAACAAATATTCTGAATTGATTTGTTTCTGAATTACTAAAGGCTAAAATAATTCTGCAAGGTATCTTCAAAAGATTGTATCAGAAAAATACGAACTTGCATAAAACTGAACCAAATCTTCATTAAATCTTCTCCAAATCAACCAGCAATCTAGAAGCAATATGCGAGGATAAATCCTTGTTAAATCTCGCAAAGATTCGCGCCAAAACAATTCAGAAAAACCAGCTTCTGATGAAGTCAACGAAAGTCAACGCGGGCATCAGACTCACATTTCAGCTTCTGAAGTGCTACAGTGCGTCTGAAGGTGCTTTCAGCTTCTGATGTAAAATTCAGCTTCTGAACAGCTTCAAATGAGAAAACTTGTAACTGAAGAAATGTTCTAAATAAGGAGATGCTTCTAAACAACACTTTGGTTTTGCCAAAATATGCAGCCAACACCAAAATACTCAACAATCTCCCCCTTTGGCAATTTTTTGGCTAAAACCATCCAAGTTCTTCAATCTCCCTTATAATCAACTCAGCAATGAAGAACTCCACAATTCAACCACATAACATAGAGCTAGGCAGCGGACAAACACACTCTGTGCTATGATAAACCCTCAGTTTCAGCTTCTGAACAACTGAAACACACTAAGCAGCTTCTGAACATACTCAGCACTACTTCAGGACATCTAATCATCATAGAACACTCCCCCTGAAGCTTTACATACACAACACAAACTATTAGCACATAAACAACTCCCCCTGCAACTCAGCTTCTCATAAAAACTTCCACTTACTTCTGAACTGCAGTAACTTGTAAAACAAGTAACTTCTGAAAAATTCTGGAAATATTGAAACAATTCAGGACCACAAACACTCAGGAATATAATACCCTTGTACTCCCCCTGAGACACATATACCCCTTTAAACACATGTGCACTGCATTGGTTCTGAATTCTGAACAAAACACTTGATTTCTGAACAATGCTGAAAACTGAACACAAACTGATCAACACATCTTCTGATACTTGACATCTCAAACACAGGTTTTTCTCCCCCTTTTTAGCCACAAAATTATGACAAACAATCATCTTCAAATGAGGAACAAAAACCATATAGGAACAAAAATTATCAGAATCAATCTCAGCACCAACTTCAGACTCAGGATCAGCACTTGCAACACTGGCAGGTACTCTATCTTCCTCACATCCAGCTTGCTTTAAATGCTATAAATTCTCATGCAGACAGATCAGGAACACAGCAGAGTACAACATACTTGCAAAGATCAGAATCACACAACAGTCACAGACAAACTAGTCTTCAGACTCAGCACCAGAACATGCTTAGTCTTCATCAGACACACACAACAAAAGCTTGTTTAATTAACATGTGCCTCAGGCACATTTAAAACCTTCTTCCCAGCTATCTTCTCCTCAAAATCAGCCACTCTTTTCTGAACACAAGTCCTAACATCTTCAGACTTACAAGCAAATAGAACCTTCTGAGCAGGAACAAGAATTTTGCTCCAGACTTTGGATGGTCCAGCACCAGAATTCTTCTGTGCTACAGGAATTGGCTTGCTGTCGTCAGCAACAGCCTTTCCTTTTCCTTTGTTCAGACTCTGAGCAACACCTTCACTCTTTGGTTTCCAAACTTTCTTGATTTTGCTCTTGTTCACAGCTGGTTCAACTTTTCTGTGTTGCAAATGTTTGGGATAACCATGCAATTTGTAACAAAAAGGTTTAATGTGACCCTTTTTACCACAATGATGACAGACCCAAGGTTGATTCCTTCTTTTGTTTCTGTTAAACTTCTGGGAATGCATCTGAGCATGCTTCTGAGGCAGCATCTGAACTTGCTTATGAGGTATCATTTGAGCTGGCTTCTGACCTTGCATCTGTGCTTGTTTCTGAGGTCTCCTCTTTGGTGTTCCAACCATAGAATTATGAGTTTGAGTAGCAGGAACTAACTGACTAACATGATTTTTCTCCTTGAGCTTCAGACTCTGATCAACATAACCTAACCCAGTTTTTCCTTGCTTCTGGACATCCAAAATTTCCTCCAACTTATCAGTAGCAGAGTTCATCATCCTAACTTGCTTCTTCATCTGATCAAGTTGGGAATTCAGTTGGCTTACTTCATCCTTTAAATCAGAGTTTTGTACCAAAAGTTCACCTTTCTCAGCTTCCAGTTGACAAATGTTCTTCTTCTGATCCACTACTTGATTGCAAACTTCTAAACTTCTGATGTATAGATTCTTGTAATTTTCAGCCAGTTCATCATATGAGAGTTTTGCAACTTCAGACACAGATGAGGCTACAGACTCTGAGTCAGACTCAGAAAATGTCTCAGACTCTGAAAATGCATTAGACTTTGAACCAGTTCCTGAGTTCTGTTTTAACCTTACCATCAGGCCTGTATTAACCTTAGCAGATTCACTCTCAGCATCTTCTTCAGAATCATCATCAGACCATGAAGCAGCTAGGCTCTTCTTCTTCTGCTTCTTAAGAAAAGTAGGACATTCTGTCTTGATATGTCCAAAGCCCTCACACTCAAAGCACTGAACACCTTGTGATTGTTTACTATTTTCTTCAGTCTTGGCCCTTTTTAAATCATTATGAGGCTTGCTATTGTAAAACCTGATGTTCTGACCCTTGGATTTTGACTTTCTATCAACAAGCTTCAGAATCTTATCAAACTGTTTCCCTAGCACCCCAAGTGCTTCTGATAAATCATTATCATCCTCATCTGGTTCTTGTTGATCATCAGCTTTAGAGTTTACAGCAAGAGCTATTCCTTTCCCTTTCTTCTCAGGCTGTTTGCAAAAAGCACTTTCAAAATTCAAAAGGGATCCAATCAGCTCCTCAACCTTCATAGTGGTAATATCCTGGGCTTCTTCTATTGCTGTAACCTTCATATCAAACCTTCTGGGCAGGGACCTGAGGATTTTTCTGACTAATTTCTCATCTGTCATCTTTTCCCCAAGAGAATCAAAGGAATTGGCCATGTCCAGCACATTCATGTAGAAATCCTGAATAGATTCATCTTCCATCATCTTCAGGTTCTCAAACTTTGTTGTGAGAAGTTGAAGTCTGGATAGTTTAACCTTAGGGGTTCCTTGATGAGTGGTTTTCAGAATTTCCCAAGCATCTTTTGCCACAGTACACTGCTTGATGAGTCTGAACATGTTCTGATCCACACCATTGAAAATTGCATTCAGGGCCTTTGAGTTCCCATGAGACAGGTCATCCTCAGCTTTGGTCCATTCTTCTTCAGGTTTCAAAACTGCAGTTTTATTTCCATCTTTGTCTATAACCACAGGATGATCCCAGCCTTTAATCACAGCCTTCCAAGTTCTGCTGTCAATGGATTTCATGAATGCACACATCCTGGATTTCCAGTACTCATAATTGGTGCCATCAAGTAGGGGTGGTCTGTTAACAGGGCCTCCTTCTCTCTCCATAAAGCCAGACATTCTTACGTCTGGATCTCACCCAAAACACAGGCAGGGTGCCTGCTCTGATGCCAATTGAAATTTCTGGCTTAGCAATAATGAGAGTTAACTGGTTCTGATTACACTGGTTCTGAACCAATACTTAGCACAATTAAAAACAGTTATGCAGCAGAAATTAAAAGTGCAAAAAAAATAAAAACACACAGGTTTGTTAACCCAGTTCGGAGTAAACACCTCCTACTCTGGGGGATACCAATCCAGGAAGGAAATCCACTATTGGAATTAATCCTTATGACTCAGACACTGACTCCCAGTTCCTATCCTAAGCAATCAACTTCCACCTAGTCAGACTTCTACCCACGCATGAGTATTAGAATCCACTAACTTCCTATTCAAGTAACAGCCCAGTTACTTGAACAACCCTTGAACTAAACCCAGTTCTGAAAACAAAATTACCCAGTTATTGAAGAACACCCTTCAATACAAAAACTTCATTCTTGCTTAAAAGCTTTGAATGAATAACAACTCAATTAAACCTAAACCAACTCAACAGAGTGGTGCACAGACAAAGCTTAAAAAGCTTACACACTAAGACTCAATATCTGAATTTCTTCTCTCTAAATCGTACATCTTGAATAACAGCAGCACTCCTCCTTTTATAACCTTCAGCAAGCAACATTAATCTGAAACAAATATTCTGAATTGATTTGTTTCTGAATTACTAAAGGCTAAAATAATTCTGCAAGGTATCTTCAAAAGATTGTATCAGAAAAATACGAACTTGCATAAAACTGAACCAAATCTTCATTAAATCTTCTCCAAATCAACCAGCAATCTAGAAGCAATATGCGAGGATAAATCCTTGTTAAATCTCGCAAAGATTCGCGCCAAAACAATTCAGAAAAACCAGCTTCTGATGAAGTCAACGAAAGTCAACGCGGGCATCAGACTCACATTTCAGCTTCTGAAGTGCTACAGTGCGTCTGAAGGTGCTTTCAGCTTCTGATGTAAAATTCAGCTTCTGAACAGCTTCAAATGAGAAAACTTGTAACTGAAGAAATGTTCTAAATAAGGAGATGCTTCTAAACAACACTTTGGTTTTGCCAAAATATGCAGCCAACACCAAAATACTCAACAAAGAATGGTCTTAAGAGCATAGTCCCTTCAATTATTTATGTCTCTTCAGAATAAATATTATTTTAAGAGTATAGTCCCTTTCGATAATTTATGTCCCTTTGGAATAAATAATATTTTAAGATCATAGTCCCTTTTCCGGTATTATAAGAATGATCTTAAACATTATATTCTTCTTAAATTCTTGAAGAAGTTAGAATGGTGATAGCACCATATTTGAGTGGTCATAGTACCATAGTTGGAGAAGTTAAAATTTAGAATGGTGGTAACACTATATTTGAGTGGTCTCAGCACCATAATAGAGTGGTCACAGTACCATAGTAGAGTGGTTTCAGTATTTAAAGAGTGGTCTTAGTACCATATTGAAGGTGTAATTCTCGAACGGTTTTCTACAGTGCAGTAGTTAACCGCACAGTTGTAGCTGGGCTTGTTTTATCCTGGAGGCGGCGTGGTTGATAGTCTGCCTTGCACAATTTTAGGCAGTGCCACGAAACGTCTTAAAGAGAGCGACCTGGTCGTGACTCAACCTAGTAACAACTTCTGTAGATATTCTTTTTCAAATTAGAATTTGGAAATCCAAATACAACAGTTTGGAAATCCAAAAACAAAAATTTTAAGACGTTTCCTTCTATCATGTCTACCGAAGAAATTACTAACTCGAATTTTATTGTCCCTAAATATAAGAAGGATAAAAGGCTATAGAAATACATCTATATACTGAACACGATGAAGTGCTTGTTGTTATAACAACAACACTAAGAAATTCACATATGCGACTTTTAATGTGATTGAAATATATTTTCAAAAATCAGAACCGCACTGTGAATAAGTAACTCCAACTGCCAACAGAATAGGAACCTCAAATGGTCCTAAATGAAATTCAGCAGCCACCATCAAGAAATGACACTGGTTCACAATTTATTTTTAATACAATTGTGAGAAACCAGGTCATATGTCCCGCTAGTATATGAACAAGTAAATTGTTGCTCTGTTGCCTAACCTAACTAAAAAGAAATTCACTAATATGACTAGTTAAATCAATCTAGTTGGTGAATTAAGTGAATGGTGGATAAACATTAGTGCCTCGCGCCATGTTTGCTATTGTTATGCTATGTTTTAAACATACGCTACTGCTGAAAATAAGAAAGTGTTGTTAGAATATTCAAACATCACTAAAGTTGTTGGCGTTAGAGATATGAAGTTACTATTCGAGTCCGAAAAGAAATTATTCTCTAGGACGTGATGTATGCTCCAAAGATAAGAAAAAATTTGTACTTCAGATTTCTACTGAATAAGACTGAGTTGACTCAGACTTAAAGAGAGACTTGTGCACTGTTAATTGTACAAAAGTAAGTATCGTTTTTATATCGTTCCACAGGGATTAATGTGATATCATAAACCTTTCAACGTCGATTATCGTCTTCATCTCCGTTTGCTTGATAGTCCGCGGCGTTTTCCCCAATTGTGCGAAACGGCGTGGACTATTATTACATGGCAACCCACGACCTCCTGAACCTCCAGGATCTTCTACTGCAGCCATTTGTAACTCTTGGCTTGGACTAGGACTAGATGAATGACTTGTAATATCCCGCTTAGAAGTATCAGCTAAACGTGTTGGAAACTTTATGAGCAAGCAATGGCAAGATCGTAATTAGGATGAGTGGCGAAGTTGTAATTTTTGGGGAAGTTGGTATTTGGATAAATATGAATAATTGATAAGTTTCTACTCATTTTCTTTCACACCAAAAATCAGAATTTGCCCTTCCTTTTCCTCTCATTTTCGCCCACCATTCTCACTTCACTATCATCATCAATCATCATCCCTTAAGCTAGCAAACTTCTCCCTAAATCTTTGTATGATAAGCAAGCTTGTGTTGGGGAAATTTTGGAGCAAGAAGAAGAAGGAAAGCCAAGGAAATAGTAGTTGTTTGAGTAGAGACTTTGGAGCTTGAAGCTAGGGTTTGGATTCTAAACATAGCAAGCAATCTTTTGAGTTTGAGGTGAGCTCTTAGAGGGTTTTAGAAACCCACTTTGTTTAAGCTTGAAAGTTATAGTATTATGAGCTAATTTGCTAGATTCATGCCTTAATCCCTTGTTGGTTTGTGAATACATGAATTACTATGTGATAAGTTGTTCATATGTCATAGAAATCTATTCCCATAAGCTGTTTTGATGATTGGGGATGTTTGGATTAGTCTAGGAAGCAAAATTATGAGTGCTGCTGAAGCCAAAATCGTGCTACGATTTATGGGCATCGTGCTACGATTTTATGTCCTGATTTTCAAGGAACTTTCGCATAAAATCGTGCTCCGATCCTTGCATATCGTGCTACGATTTTCACCTTCCTCAGCTTTTTGTTCGTGAGCTAAGGTTTGGTTTTAGGGTAGGATGAGGGATAGGCATGGCATTAGGAGATGAATACTATACTCCTAAGTTATATAAACTTATAGAGGGATTAGTAATGGGATTATCTCTTTGTAAGTGAAGTCCCTATATTTACTTAAGTATGTGCAAGCTTAAGAGCAATGAGAGTATGAATGATGTTTCAAATCATAGTTATAGTCATGTTTATAGTGTTGGTTCACCAACAAATATAGGTGGCTTATGAGAACGATAAGCCAAGTTTATAGGTTACAGGTTATAGATTACAGGATGGTTATAGAATTAAAGTGACTGATTATATGTTCATACGTTATAGTTAAAGAATTAAAGAATTAAAGATTAAAGATTTTGGCGTGCTTGCACGTTTTACAGTTACAGGGCATGTTCATCAGACTCCGGGATTCGCCGGATGGGACTTCTCCGAGAGGGTTGTCCACACATTTTATAGGGAGTCCGGTGTTAGCCTGATATGATAGGAATTTCATCGGTTTATAGGGAGACGTATCTCGGGGTTGCTCCACCCGGGGTGCCCTCCGTAAAATGAACTCAGATAATTGTTTGTTCAACGCTAACAGCTAACATAAAACACTTTATTCGTTTTATGATTTATAGTTATAGTTAAAGTTGTTAAAGTTATAGTCACAGGAAGTTTACAGATTATAGGCAGGTTATAGTTAAAGTCATAGGCAGGTTATAAGACTTGGCGATTCTAGATTTTCCCTAAATTGCCAAGGTAGGCATGACGACCCTAGGTTCCCTGTGGTTGCCAAACAGTAGGTTGGGTAGAGCTCACTGAGACATTATGTCTCATCCCATTCCTTCTGGTGCAGGTTCACAGGCAGGATCGCAATCAGCACGCAACAAGGGTAAGGAGAAGGCTACGGACTGATCGTGCTGATGTTATTTGTTTAAAGTTTGAATGTATTATATGTTGTGGTACTTGATGTACATGTAACATGAGAATTGTATTAACTTTGGATGTAATATTACAATGTGATGTAATATTTGTATGAACTTTTATATTGTAAATTAATGTATCCAGTACGAAATTTTAATACTCGTATAAGATCCTAGGCAATCTTATTATGGGTGTTACAATTTGGTATCAGAGCAGGTCGATTCAGACCGTGCCTTGGGTCATTAAAATACAATTCAAGTTTGTGGATCTCTTGGATCCGGGACATTATTCTAAATGTTATATCTGGTTGAAACTGATCACTTTGACTTGTGTATGACAGTTAGGATAAGATGTCTGGGAGGAGAAGAGGTCCTGGCAGGCCTAGATCGAATCAGGCAAATGCTGAGGAAGCCAGTGGAGACCCTAATATGCAATTTTGGGCTCAAATGATGCAACAGCAACAGGCGTTGCAACAACAGTACCAAGAGCAGCAAGCTCAGGCTGCGTTACAGCATCAGCAGATGATGCTTATGATGCAGCAGCAAGCCCAACAACAGGCTCAGACCCAGCAAGAATGGATGGGGATGATGCACCATGGACAAGGTGCTCAGCAGCAGACACCACCACCAGCAGTGGCGAATCCGTCCTACCGGGAATTTAACAGAAATCACCCTCCTGAGTTTAATGGGGAAGGTGAACCTCCAGAGGCCAAGAGATGGCTGAAACAGATTGAGAAAGTGTTCCGGATGGTGGAATGCCCTGAGGAAAGTAAAGTATTGTTGGCTACTAACCAGTTCAGAGGCGCAGCAGAAGATTGGTGGGAATCTGCTCAACGCCGAATGATAGCAAATGACACGGAGATTAACTGGGATAACTTCAAGGAAGCAATGATAGAGAAGTATATCCCGATGTCTTATAAAGTGAAGAAAGAACAGGAATTTCTTGAGCTGAAACAAGGTGGCATGTCAGTCACCGAGTTTACAAAGAAGTTTGAAGAGTTGTCGTATTACTCCTCTCACAACGAGTATGCCGCTAACGAGAACTGGAAGATGAATCAGTATAGGCGTGGGTTGAGAGGCGAGATTGATACAGCAGTGAGCTTACAAAGGAATACTAGCTATGACGAGATGGTTCATGATAGTTTGGTTGCGGAAGCGGGTTTTGCCAAGACCGCGAAAGAGAAAGCTGCAGCATATGAAAAGAGAAAAGGTAAATTTCCAGATCGGTATCAAGAGAACAAGCCTAAGGGCTCCCCTAAGAGGGGCAAACAATCATTTTCATCACAGGCGGTGGTCACTTGTAAATTTTGCGGGAAGTCGCATTATGGTCAATGCATGAGACAAACAGGTGTGTGTTTCGGGTGTAGGCAGCCGGGGCACATTTTGGCTAATTGTCCAGAAAGAAGAGGTAAAAGTGGAGCTGAAGGTACTACAACAAGTAAGGGTAGAGTGTACTCCCTTGATGGCCAGAAGGCTTTGGCAAATGAAGATTTAATTGCCGGTATGTGTTACTTAGGCCAAACTCCAGTTAAAGTGCTTTTTGATTGTGGTGCAACATGTTCATTTATTTCTTACAAGTGTGTAGAAGCATTACAATTGTCTATGTCACCGTTGATACCTCCCATGACGGTATCTACCGCTACTGAGGGCGGAGTTGTAGCTAGTTTTATATGTGAAAATTGCCCGATCACTGTATCTAGTAAGACATACTACATAGATTTGGTGTGTCTTCCCATGAAACAACTTGATGTGATCTTAGGAATGGATTGGTTATCTGCTAATCATGTGTATATTGGTTGTGCGGAAAAGTGTATCTTTATGCCTACAGATGATACGACTGAAGGTGTGGCTTTATCAGAGTTAATCAACCGCACTCATCAGCTTACTCAACTCATGTGTGCTCAGGATAATGGTTTTTATGTGATGGTTACTGTGACTGCAGAATCAGAACTGAGTCCCAGTGACATTCCTGTTGTCAGCGATTATCTGGATGTCTTTCCTTCTGAGATAAGCAATTTACCCCCGGAACGGGAAGTTGAGTTTTCTATTGATCTCATCCCAGGATCGGAGCCAGTATCAGTGGCGCCTTATAGAATGTCACCGTCAGAGTTAAAGGAATTGAAGTCTCAGTTGGAAGATTTAATTCAGAAACATTTTATCAGGCCCAGTGTGTCACCATGGGGTGCACCAGTGTTGTTAGTTAAGAAGAAGGATGGTAGCATGAGATTGTGCATTGACTACCGTCGGCTGAATAAAGTAACAATTAAGAACAAGTATCCGTTACCAAGGATTGATGATCTTTTGGATCAACTCAAAGGAGCTGCAGTGTTTTCAAAGATTGATCTCAGATCAGGATACCACCAGATTCGTATTAAATCGTCAGATGTGTCCAAGACGGCGTTCAGAACACGTTATGGACACTATGAATTTCTGGTTATGCCGTTTGGAGTGACTAATGCTCCAGCTGTGTTTATGGACTACATGAATAGGATTTTCCAGCCTTACCTGGATCAGTTTGTTGTGATCTTCATAGATGATATTTTGATCTATTCAAAGGACTCACAGGAACATGCTCAGCATCTGAGGATCGTTTTGGACATTCTCAGAGAAAATCAGTTATATGCAAAATTCAGCAAATGTGAATTTTGGTTATCGGAAATCCAGTTTTTGGGGCATGTTATTTCTAAAGGAGGAGTGTCAGTTGACTCATCAAAAGTTGAAGCTGTCCTTAATTGGGCCAGACCAGCGAATGTAACAGAAGTTCGGAGTTTCCTCGGTTTAGCAGGTTACTACCGAAGATTTATTATGAGATTTTCACAGATTGCTTTGCCATTGACACGCCTCACAAGGAAAGATGTGCCTTTCGTCTGGGACGAAGATTGTGAGAAAAGTTTCCGGACTTTGAGAAAGAAATTATCCAAGGCTCCAGTATTAGCAATACCAGACCCTGAAAAGAAATATGTGGTTTATTGTGATGCGTCCTCTAAAGGACTGGGCAGTGTGCTCATGCAAGAAGGTAATGTGATAGCTTATGCTTCTCGGCAGCTTAAATCTCATGAGGAGAATTACCCCACTCATGACCTTGAGTTGGCGGCAATAGTTTTTGCTTTGAAAGTGTGGAGGCACCATTTATATGGAGCACAATTTGATTTGTTCAATGACCATAAAAGTTTAAAGTATTTGTTCGACCAACGGGAACTGAACATGAGACAGAGAAGATGGATGGAATATTTAAAGGATTTTGATTTTGAGTTAAAGTATCACCCTGGAAAGGCGAATGTAGTTGCTGACGCCTTGAGCAGGAAATCTTTGGTTAGAGCGGAAGTGCTGATGCATACCTGTGGTTTGTATGAGAAATTTCGAGATCTTAATCTCAGCGTTACAGAAATGGGTGATGGCGTCTTGTTACAAAGATTAGAGGTTACTTGTGAATTGCGGTCCCGAATCGCACAAGCTCAAGAATCAGATGTGAATCTTCATAGGAGGATTGGTCAGTTAGAATTTTCAAGGGCTTCGGATGGTACTCTGCTGTTTGAAGGTAGAGTTTGTGTTCCTAATGATGCTAGTTTAAAAAGGTTGATTTTGGAAGAGGCGCACAAGAGTAGTTTCAGTATTCATCCGGGTACCACTAAAATGTACCAAGATTTAAAGAAGGATTATTGGTGGCCAGGGATGAAGACCGATATTGCGGAATTCGTATCACGTTGTATTGTGTGTCAACAAGTGAAAATTGAACACCAGAGGCCGGCAGGGATGCTTGTACCATTGGAGATCCCTCAGTGGAAATGGGAAGAAATCTCTATGGATTTTGTGACAGGGTTACCTCGGACTCAACGGGGACATGATTCAATTTGGGTAGTTGTCGATCGGTTAACTAAGTCTGCTCACTTTTTACCGGTTAGGACTACTTACAGGGCTGCTCAGTATGCGGAATTGTTCATAGCGGAGATTGTGAAGTTACATGGTATTCCAACCAGCATTGTGTCAGATAGAGATCCTATCTTTACTTCTCACTTTTGGAAAGCTTTTCAGAAAGCTTTGGGAACAAGGTTAAAGTTGAGTACGTCTCATCATCCTCAAACGGATGGACAATCTGAGAGAACTATACAGACGTTAGAGGATATGATACGTGCATGCATTTTAGAGGATGGAGAGAGTTGGAGTAATCATCTGCCGTTGATTGAATTTTCTTATAATAATAGTTACCATTCTAGCATCGGAATGGCACCATATGAGGCACTGTATGGCAGGAGGTGTAGAACACCGCTTTGTTGGTCAGAGGTTGGAGATAAAAGTATTTTGGGACCTGAGATTATCCAGGAAACCACTTTAAAGATTAAATCCATCCAGGATAAGATCAGAACTGCTCAAAGTCGACAGAAAAGTTATGCGGATAAGAGGCGGAGACCTCTAGAGTTCGAAGTGGGGGATCATGTTTTCCTGAGGGTAACCCCTAAGTTGGGGCTACGAGGTGTTTTCAGGACAAAGAAATTGAGTCCAAGATTTATTGGGCCATTTGAGATACTTAAACGTGTTGGACCAGCAGCTTACCAATTGGCTTTGCCACCGGCGATGTCAGGATTACATGATGTTTTCCATGTTTCACAGTTAAGGAAGTTCATTCCTGATCCTCACCAACCAGTAGAGTTGGAAACCATCGACTTGAGATCGGATTTGACTTTCCGGCCCGAACCGGAACGGATTATTGAACGTGATGTCAAAGCGTTGAGGAGTAAGGAGATTCCAATTGTCAAAGTTATATGGAAAGGTTCTCCCTATGGTGAAGCTACGTGGGAACTGGAATCAGAGATGATGGAGAGCTACCCGCATCTTTTTACAGGTAATTTCTAAATTTCGAGGACGAAATTTCTTTAAGGGGGGTAGAGTGTAATATCCCGCTTAGAAGTATCAGCTAAACGTGTTGGAAACTTTATGAGCAAGCAATGGCAAGATCGTAATTAGGATGAGTGGCGAAGTTGTAATTTTTGGGGAAGTTGGTATTTGGATAAATATGAATAATTGATAAGTTTCTACTCATTTTCTTTCACACCAAAAATCAGAATTTGCCCTTCCTTTTCCTCTCATTTTCGCCCACCATTCTCACTTCACTATCATCATCAATCATCATCCCTTAAGCTAGCAAACTTCTCCCTAAATCTTTGTATGATAAGCAAGCTTGTGTTGGGGAAATTTTGGAGCAAGAAGAAGAAGGAAAGCCAAGGAAATAGTAGTTGTTTGAGTAGAGACTTTGGAGCTTGAAGCTAGGGTTTGGATTCTAAACATAGCAAGCAATCTTTTGAGTTTGAGGTGAGCTCTTAGAGGGTTTTAGAAACCCACTTTGTTTAAGCTTGAAAGTTATAGTATTATGAGCTAATTTGCTAGATTCATGCCTTAATCCCTTGTTGGTTTGTGAATACATGAATTACTATGTGATAAGTTGTTCATATGTCATAGAAATCTATTCCCATAAGCTGTTTTGATGATTGAGGATGTTTGGATTAGTCTAGGAAGCAAAATTATGAGTGATGCTGAAGCCAAAATCGTGCTACGATTTATGGGCATCGTGCTACGATTTTATGTCCTGATTTTCAAGGAACTTTCGCATAAAATCGTGCTCCGATCCTTGCATATCGTGCTACGATTTTCACCTTCCTCAGCTTTTTGTTCGTGAGCTAAGGTTTGGTTTTAGGGTAGGATGAGGGATAGGCATGGCATTAGGAGATGAATACTATACTCCTAAGTTATATAAACTTATAGAGGGATTAGTAATGGGATTATCTCTTTGTAAGTGAAGTCCCTATATTTACTTAAGTATGTGCAAGCTTAAGAGCAATGAGAGTATGAATGATGTTTCAAATCATAGTTATAGTCATGTTTATAGTGTTGGTTCACCAACAAATATAGGTGGCTTATGAGAACGATAAGCCAGGTTTATAGGTTACAGGTTATAGATTACAGGATGGTTATAGAATTAAAGTGACTGATTATATGTTCATACGTTATAGTTAAAGAATTAAAGAATTAAAGATTAAAGATTTTGGCGTGCTTGCACGTTTTACAGTTACAGGGCGTGTTCATCAGACTCCGGGATTCGCCGGATGGGACTTCTCCGAGAGGGTTGTCCACACGTTTTATAGGGAGTCCGGTGTTAGCCTGATATGATAGGAATTTCACCGGTTTATAGGGAGACGTATCTCGGGGTTGCTCCACCCGGGGTGCCCTCCGTAAAATGAACTCAGATAATTGTTTGTTCAACGCTAACAGCTAACATAAAACACTTTATTCGTTTTATGATTTATAGTTATAGTTAAAGTTGTTAAAGTTATAGTCACAGGAAGTTTACAGATTATAGGCAGGTTATAGTTAAAGTCATAGGCAGGTTATAAGACTTGGCGATTCTAGATTTTCCCTAAATTGCCAAGGTAGGCATGGCGACCCTAGGTTCCCTGTGGTTGCCAAACAGTAGGTTGGGTAGAGCTCACTGAGACATTATGTCTCATCCCATTCCTTCTGGTGCAGGTTCACAGGCAGGATCGCAATCAGCACGCAACAAGGGTAAGGAGAAGGCTACGGACTGATCGTGCTGATGTTATTTGTTTAAAGTTTGAATGTATTATATGTTGTGGTACTTGATGTACATGTAACATGAGAATTGTATTAACTTTGGATGTAATATTACAATGTGATGTAATATTTGTATGAACTTTTATATTGTAAATTAATGTATCCAGTACGAAATTTTAATACTCGTATAAGATCCTAGGCAATCTTATTATGGGTGTTACATGACTAGAAACAAAACTTTCCTCCTGTTGCCTTTTCTTCGCTTGTTGCTTCTTTTTCCGATTCTTGCTATTGTTTCTACGAGCTGTTCTCTCTATCTCGGAATCAAAAAGAAGTTGGTCCTCCGATACTTGACCTCGCATAAATGATATCAACAATCTGACCACAAAGAATTAGCAAACAAGATGGATAAGGAATATTAGTTATATACATAAAAGAATTTTGTGCAAAATTGCCTAAAACCATAATTAAAGTTGCAATGATTATAATATCATAACTTTAATCCCCGGCAACGGCGCCATTTTGTTAAATTGTACAAAAGTAAGTATCGTTTTTATATCGTTCCACAGGGATTAATGTGATATCATAAACCTTTCAACGTCGATTATCGTCTTAAGTTAGGGTTTAACCATTTGTTTTATACTACACTACTCATTATTCTAAAAAACATAATAAATAAATAGTAGAGTAATAGGACATAGAAGGTGTTAGGATTAACGTTCATCAATCAAACATCGTTTATATTCGATTGATTACAAATACGGATTCTAGCTTTTTCTTATATATAACATTATTACGTATTGCTCAACAACAGCATTGATTTCCCAAATGACGTCGTGATATCGATTGTATCGTTTAATCGATGATTTCTCAATCTATTAAACGATCCAAAAGCTTAACGATCCAATACTATAATGTAATTATCAAAACCAAATCTCATTTCTAGAATTTCTTATCTTGATAGAAAATCATTCTAAACCTAGATTCAAAAGTCTTTTTCAACAACATTTAAATCAAACATAAGATTGAAATGCAAGAAGAAATTCAATGGTATATAAAAATTGCTAGAATCATATATTTAATAACCAAAAGTTTACAACATGGAATGATTGATTACCTATTAATCCCAACAAAGGAGATTAGTTGATCATTGTCATGACAACTATTGCAAAATAAGAAAGGAAGATGAAGATATATGAGAGCTTGATGTCTCAAAGCTTCCTAATGTCTTCTTCAATCCAAATCAAATTGCTATTTGAAGTTTTCCTCCCTCTATGCCTATTCTCTCTCAAAGATAACAAGTAATTTTAGCTCTGGAAAATATTAAAACTCAGAAAAAAAAACTATATCTCTAAAAAATGAGCTTAAAAATCTATAAATATGCTGAGGAAAAGCACGCTCGCTACAAGCGACTAGCCTGTCGCTTGTAGCGAGGAAGTCAACTGGCCAATCATAGAGCTCCACGTCACCATCAGCATTAAACCGCCCTCTGGTCGCTGTAGCGACAAGGTCTGTCGCTACAAGCGATGGATCATTGAAATTCCCTGCCTAGGCTCGCTTCAAGCATCCAGTTCATCGCTTCAAGCGATGAACTCCTGATAATCCCTGCCTAAGCTCGCTTCTAGCGATGGATGCTGCGCTTCAAGCGATGACACACTGGAAATCCCTGCCTATCCTCGCTACTAGCGATGGCTCCTGCGCTTGTAGCGATGGCATCAAGAAAAGCTTCATTCTTTTGCATCAATCAGGTTCAAGCATGTATTTCCTGCATAATCACATGGGGTAAGGCTTAGGATCACATTTATTGCATTTTTAACATATTTATGCTCTAATCCTAAGGTAACTTGCAAAACAAGTAATCATAAGTGCCCTAAAATGTATCAAAATATAACAACTTTTAGGCACTTATCATGCACCATGCATTCTTGTGGGGAAAAGACTGCGCCTTTGATTATATGCTCAAAATTAAATTCTCCTTCTATTTTATAAGTTGTGTGATTTTAATATTTGACATGTCAAAATTTATCATATGAACAAGCGTTTATTTTTAAACTTGAGTAACTTGGACTTAATTCCAAAGTTATATGGTTAGAAAGCTTTATTTTTTGCAGTCAAGATAAATGAACCAAAAGTTCATATAAATCAGTGTTTAGAGAATTTGAACCTCTAAACTTAATAAATTATGATATGTGCGAACTTGATGACACATAAACTAGAAATGATAAAAAGATATTTTATCATATTTATTGATGTCTGTAAATTTTGAAAAATAAAATTGATACGTTCAATTTTTATAACAAAAAATTGAAATTTATGTCGAATAGAGTACCCAAGTCTAAGAACAAAATTTCTACTTATGAAGTTTTGAAGAAAAGACAACTCAATTTGTCTTATTTTTTGAATTTGGGATTGTCTGACCTATGGTCAGATTTCAGACCCAAAAAGAGTTAAACTCACTAGTAGAGCCTATGAATGTGTATTCATTAGGTATGCTCTAAATAGCGAAGTATATAGGTTTTATGACCTAAATACTAAAGTGATCATAGAATCAAACGATGCTGATTTCTATGAAAATTAGTACCCCTGTAAATTAAAGAATAGTGGGGGCACTAGTGGGGGTAAAATAAATTCCCTTTTAAAAAAATAAGAACTAGTGGGGGCACTACATCTGATCACATTCCAGTAATCAGAAATAGTTATTAAAACATCAAACGAGATGTTATAGAACCTCGAAGAGGTAAGAAAGCAAGAATTGCTAAAGAGTATGAACCTGGTTATATGGTTTATACATTGGAAGAAGATCCATTAAGCCTTAAAGAAACTATATCCTCATTGGATGCAGAATTATGGCAAGAAGCAATAAACGATGAAATGGATTCTCTAGAGTTTAACGAAACATGACACTTAGTTGACTTGCCTCACGGTTGCAAACCAATCGGTTGTATTTGAATTTTGGAAAAAGGAACTAAAACCTGATGGTACGGTTGATGAGTACAAGGTTCGCCTTGTAGTCAAAGGTTTTAGACAAAGAGAAAATATAGACTTCTTCGATACTCATTCACCAATCACTAGAATCATATCCATACGGGTGCTAGTCCCTTTAGCCGCTGTTCATAACTCGATAGTACACCAAATGGATGTGAAAGTTGCCTTTTTTATGGTGAGCTAGAAGAAGAAATCTATATGGAACAACCTGAAGGTTTTGTGATTCATGGACAAGAAAACAAGGTGTGTAAGTTAGATATTTCTCTGTATGGTCTAAAACAAGCTCATATGGAAGAACATGAAATTTAACAACCTAAAGATATGGAATGAGCATAAATTGAATGAAAGTGGCAAATGTATTTACTACAAATATGAAAATAACATTTGCACGATCATATGTCTCTATGTAGACGACTTGCTCATATTTGGTTCAAAGATTCATGCAATAATTTATGTGAAATCATTGTTTATCAACAACATTGATAAGAAAGACCTAAGCGAAACTGATGTAATTCTTGGTTTCAAGATTACTAGATCAGAAGAGAGAAATTTTTTGATCAATCTCACTAGGTTGAGAAGGTCTTAAGGAAATGTAATTATGTTGACTGTAAACTTGCAAACACACCTTATGATCCAAGTGTAAAACTCTTCAAGAGCACTTGAGATGGTGTTAGATAAACAAAATATGTGAGCATCACTGGCAGTTCTTAGGTATGCCACTGAATATATTAGACCCGGCATTGCCTATGTCGTGGAACTCTTATGCAAGTCTACCAGTAGACGGATGACAAGCATTGACATGTTATTGAAAGAGTCATGATGTGCCTTAAAAAAGACTATGACTCTATTATTACATTATGAGAAGTATCCTATTGTACTTGAATGGTACGAGATACAAAAAATAGAACATCATTCAGATGAGTCTTAAGCGACCAGTGGCTACACATTGAGCGTCACTGGAAGAGTTGTTTGTTGAAACAAATGATATTGACTCAATTCTAAGATGAGAACATTAGAGAAAACTAGTGAAGAAGCAAGTTGAGAAAAATGCTTGCTAGTTAAGAATCCCTAGTGGGAAAAACCGTTGCCAGAAGTGTTAATTCATTGTGATAGTACTACAGCTATTGCAAAATTGAGAATCGTTACTACAATGGTAAGAGAAGATAATTAAGGCACGAACACATAAAGAATTAGAGAGCTAGCTACTCTCAAAAGGAACGGTTGAAGTAGATCATGTACGTACTGATGAAGACTTAGTTGATCCTTTGACGAAAGGAATAACTAGAAAGAAAGTCCTAAACACATCCAATAGGATGGGACTGATGCCTAAAGATCACAAGTGATGGTAACCCGACCTAAATGACTGGAGATCCCAAGAAATAGGTTCAATGGGTAATCACAAGTCATGAGTGATAGAACATGCTATGAGAACACTAAGAAAGCATGATTCATGCAGCGACAGGAGGATGAGATAATAGAAACTCTTAATGAGATCTATACTCTATGTGGAGTGGAGTACATAGCTACATGAGTACTCTTGATAGACTCACCTATACGAATGTGGAACTGAGGCCGGTTCCTATGGGATTTTGAGGCAGAATACCTAGAGCGTTCGTTAAAACTGGGATAGACGTGCAGGGCCATAAAGGCGCGGGCTTTTTAGAATACACCTAGGAAAAGGCTTGTGTGCAGGTTCTATGTCTGAGATAGAGTTCAATGTTGTAAGCAACTCTTGTTAAATCGGAATAGTATCCGCTATGCAAAGGTTCAAGTTGTAGGCGACACCTTTGTTTATTAGCAACCTTATAGAAACGTCTTTGACGTTATTATTGAAACCATTTTTTAAATTCAAGTGGGGGATTGTTGGAACATGTGTGAAAATTGAGTTAAAAGATTAAACACAAATTCTTACGTTGGGTAGAACTATTGTTGTGTGAATTGAAAAAAGTGGAAGTCCCACATCGGATGGAACACACACATTAGTAGTGTTTATATATTGGGGGGGTGTACCTCTAAGGGGGTGCATAATTAAGTGAACGAAGTAAACACTAAAGAAAAAATATATATATATTTATATATTTTATTATTTGGAAATGTTAAATTAAGTAATTAATTTAATCATTATTAGAAAGTGCTTTCTTAGTCCCCAAGTTTTGCTAAAATATTTTGGAACACAATCTAGAATATTTCGGAACACAATCTGAAATATTTTGGTATGCAATCTAATATATTTTAGTACGTGATCTAAAATATATTTTGATACTCAATAATATTTTTCTGTACGGAATAATATATTTTTGTACTCAATATAATATATTTTGGTACTCAATTTGAGATATTTTTGTACTAGATCTAATATGTGAATTACTTGTTGCCAAAGTTACTCACTTATTAGTTGTGAATTTTCTCTATAAATAGAGAACTCACATAGTGCATTCCACACACAAAAAGAGTTCTATTGAGTTGTCGAGAACTCTTTCTCTCTTCTCCCTCCAGCTTGTGTTAACGAGCTATTCTTCTCCTCTTCTCCTCTTTCTGTCCCTTCAGATTTAAGAATGTTCTTAAGACCATAGTCCCTCTTCGATTAATTGTCCCTTCGGAATTAAGAATGGTCTTAAGAGCATAGTCCCTTCAATTATTTATGTCTCTTCAGAATAAATATTATTTTAAGAGTATAGTCCCTTTCGATAATTTATGTCCCTTTGGAATAAATAATATTTTAAGATCATAGTCCCTTTTCCGGTATTATAAGAATGATCTTAAACATTATATTCTTCTTAAATTCTTGAAGAAGTTAGAATGGTGATAGCACCATATTTGAGTGGTCATAGTACCATAGTTGGAGAAGTTAAAATTTAGAATGGTGGTAACACTATATTTGAGTGGTCTCAGCACCATAATAGAGTGGTCACAGTACCATAGTAGAGTGGTTTCAGTATTTAAAGAGTGGTCTTAGTACCATATTGAAGGTGTAATTCTCGAACGGTTTTCTACAGTGCAGTAGTTAACCGCACAATTGTAGCTGGGCTTGTTTTATCCTGGAGGCGGCGTGGTTGATAGTCTGCCTTGCACAATTTTAGGCAGTGCCACGAAACGTCTTAAAGAGAGCGACCTGGTCGTGACTCAACCTAGTAACAACTTCTGTAGATATTCTTTTTCAAATTAGAATTTGGAAATCCAAATACAACAGTTTGGAAATCCAAAAACAAAACCATCACTGTCAACAACAGTTCCAGCTTGGAACTTCTTTGGGTAGTACTTTGAACAACGACCTTTCTTCATGCACGGTGATTTCTGATTTGCCAAACCACATGGTCCATGCATCATATGAGTACCAACCAATTTGTACAATTCTTTCTGGTTATTTGGACATGGTATTTCAGCAGAAATAATTTTGTTGATGTCATTTGGAGTAGGATGCTTGCTCGATGGATTTAGAAAAATGGGAATATGAGCATGTGGCAATCCCCTTTTTTGGAACTCTATAGTGTACATATCTGCGTTAAATAAATAAAATTCATTACTATGATAAAAAGAATTAAGACTGATTATTAGTGAATATAGTTGAAGAAATAATCTTACATGCAACAACTTTTCCCATGATATGATTCTTAGTAAGATCCTTGAGTAGTTCATCAAATTTGATTTTGAACACTTTTGCTATGATGTCTGGACGGTCATGTGGTTTTAGATGGTTAGGTCCGACAACCCTCTGAATTTCAGGCCAATTTGGATTGTAAGTAAATGTTATAAATAAATCTGGAAATCCGACCGAACTTGGAATAGCCATCCCATCAAAATAAAGTTGATCCATGTACCTTTGACTGCCAACATAACTTGAAGGCAAAACAACTCTCTTGCCTTGCTTTGAAGACTGTCCTTCACGACTTGATTGTCTCTCACTCAAGGATTTATATTTACCTACTCTCAACTTGGATTGATTTTTTGTCAACCATGCTAGTCTATCAGCCTCCATCATTGTAAAACAATCAACCAAAAACTGTTGAAATAGCCTCCTGGATGCCAAAATTGTCAAGGGTTCTGTTAATCTTGTTTGCAGCCTAAATGCCAACCATTCTCTGATGGTAAGTTTCTTTCTTTTTGCAGAATTTGCAGAACTGCTATTTCGGTGAAGTACATCGTCCCTATAGCCATCTTCACCATAAGGGAACATGAGTGGGTATTGATATGCAAGATATGCTGGGTGGAACTCATCAATTCTTTCTAATTGACCACTTTGCCTTTCCATAATGATGTCTCTTTTTGATGCAAAATCAACATCACCAACAATGAGTGCCGCAACTTCTAAAACCGTAGGTTGATTATAAATTCTTCCATCTGTTCTGCGATCAGCAATTAGCTTTAGTTTGAAATCTTGCACATTTCTAGATTTCAACCTATCACGTGCCTTTCTGAAACACTTTGCATGACAATTGTTTTCATCTAGCATTCCTTGTATTTTGGCAACAGTTTGCATGTTAACCGAATTAGTATTCCTACAGGTTAATGAACATATTATGACAAAATATTATACAAACATTTAATATAAAGTGGAACAGACTTATACAATTGTAAAATCTAGCAATTACCCCCCTGAAATTTGAAAAAAGGCAAACACCCCGCTCAAATTGTAAACCGTCAGGCAAGTTAGTCCTTCCGTCCATTCCTCCGTTAAAACTGATGACGTGTCTATTAACTGTCCATGTGGCACTGCCACGTGTCTATTTCAGAGTCTGAAGTTTCAGAGTCTGAGGTTTCAGCGTCTGAAGTCTCAGAGTATGAAGTTTCAGAGTCTGAGGTTTCAGCGTCTGAAGTTTCAGAATCTGAGGTTTCAGCGTCTGAAGTTTCAGAATCTGAGGTTTCAGCGTCTGGAGTTTCAGAGTTTGAGGTGCCAGTGCCACATGGACAGTTAATAGACACGTCATCAGTTTTAACGGAGGAATGGACAGAACGACTAACTTGTCTGACGGTTTACAATTTGAGGGGGGTGTTTGCCTTTTTTCAAATTTCGGGGGGGTAATTGCAAGATTTTACAATTTCAAGGGGGTCTTTGCCTATTTACTCAAACATTTAATATAAAGTGGAACAGACTTATATAATTAAACATACTTGAGACCGATAATTCTATTTTGCAATTCATTATCAGTATCATAAATATACAGTTGCGCAAACTTTGGAGGTTTTCCAGGTAAAGGAATCATACTACCGATTCTATGACATGACTGGCCCTGAACTCTTATAGTAGGTGGACCTCTTCCTGGAATAACTCCTTTGTGAACTTTAAATCCAGGGGAGCTGAATGCAAACATAGTATTATACAATCTTATGTTTGCATTGAAATTTTTGGTTTCTAGTGAAGAGTGGTTAAACATTAAGTCATGCAATATTTTTGGTTGTTCTGGAAGAAATGGTATTTGAACATTTCCATCTCCACAACACATTGAGAATTTAGGATTGGAGCTATTTCTGGATTAGTTTTTACGTTCTTGGTACCGCATACATGCTCCACACCTGTGACATTGCATATTCGGATCACCAATATCCGAATATACTGAAATAAATGAGAAACTTTTTTTTAAGATACAGTGGAATAAATTAAGCTTATATTCATACATTATCATAGATATCTAGATACATACCTTGAATTGGGTTTAATGACTTAAAATCAGGAATAAACTGATTGGCATGAGATTGAAGATCATCATCATCTGTGCTGTCACTTGATTCACTTTGTTGAGCTGGTATATATGCTTCAAATTCTTCACTGTCTACAGAACTGGCAACATCATCAGTTTCTGTTGGATTGTTAGAGACATTAAGTTGAATTTCTGAGGTTGATGAAGATGCAATTTCTGATTGAACTTCATGAAATATGTTCATCAAGTTTACTCCTATTTCATTTGATTTAGGTTTGGTTCTTCTTGTGAGTTGATATTGATATGTTGAGCTTGGGTTAGTGAAGTTTGTCTTATTATTTTTAGATGAGTTATTTGGTGTGATTGTCGGGATTGTAACATTAGATGGTTGAGAATTTCGAAAGGTTGGAACATTAATGGGGAAAGGGAACTTTGGAGTATAAACATGATTTGTATGAGAGTTGGGATTAGAAGATGGTACACTGTCTTTGCCAGAAGTTTGAAATCTTTGTGATTGAAGTGTTGTGTTTGTGATATCAGCTAAAGGAGTGGACTGCATTGAAGTTGAAGTTCTGGGCTTCTTTGCTAATTTTGATTGAAGAATATTCCTCCTTCTCAACCTTGCATTATATGCTTCGACTTTAATGTGTGTATCATTCTCCATGTAAGATTGGAAATTTGTTCAAACTAGGCTATAGATTTGATGAGGAATCATGAAAACATCAAAAAGCATGGAAAGGCATAGTATAGTTAGCAAAGCACTTGAATTAGAAAAATGGAAAAACTATTTAACTTTTCCCTCCCTAATTTTCGTTTGAATCTAAGAAAATAATAGATTTTTAAAATGAAAGAGAGGTAGGATTTTTGTGCATTACAATATTATAATATTAATTGTTATTATAATAAAACATGAAATTAGGAAATTGAGTATTGTATAGTGTGTAACATAACACTCAAGTGTCTATACCAGCTAATGGCTATTTTCATCAAATCAAGCAAGACTAATTTTACAGGTGCAGTCAAATCGGGTGGCTCTATGTACAGTACACGCCAGCTTGCAATTATATTTGTTTATTATTAACATGTGTCATTGATATTACATGATATGTTTGTGGTTTGTTTGATATGATGAAAAAATTATGTTCCTCATTATATTAGATAATTAAAGTAAAATGTATATACATTGGTGAAATGGAAGAAGATTAAGAAAATTTGATGATTTTGAATGAGATGTTACAAAAGTGGTATAAATTTAATCTTCTTGTGCTGACATATTGATTAACAGGATGAATATACATATTTAATAAATCTTTAACAGATTCATATAAATAAAAATGATTATTATGTGTATTATATTATTGGAAGAGAACTATATTGTCAATCTGTGGTGATATTGAACTTAGTAAAGCTGTAAGTGAAGTAATGTATATGAAAATAAAGATAGAGTGTTAAACTATTATTGTAAAGTGATAAGGAATAACATATTTTGATAACGAAAAACATTGGATAATAGAGTTAACATATAATTGGGAAGAATATTAAGCATACACTGAAGATATAATAAGATTTGAGAATATGACATAAATGGATACCGTGAATCAAACATTAATTAGTAGAAGATGTTTTACGTCATTAACTAATACGATTATGGTGGTTGGTAGTTATAATACACAGTCATGAGTCACCAAAAAAAGGCCGACCTCGAATACTTGTAAGGACTGAATCAAGAGTTAACCATGGGACAACTCTGATTAACAAAATAGTCGGCGATAGTCAAAATAAGTTAAGCTTTGTACATTGATGGATAATAAGTTTGTGGTTCAAAAGATGCAGTTGTACAAACTACATTTTTTCTAGCTTTGGAGCCTTGGTCATTTTGTGATTCTTAACACCCTTTGTTGACGAACGTTGAGTTAGTTGGACATCTTCAGCAGTAGGTTGAGCAACAGAATCAATGTCATCAAGAGAGAGTCTTTTGGCTGAGGGTGTAGACAAAGTCAGAGCTGGATCATGTTCACCGCAAAGAGATATCTATAAAGAATTATAAGTAGTAGTGAGAAAGTTGGGTCATGATAAGCAAATGAAAGATGTTTAGTAAGAATTATAACGATTGTATGCATACAGCTTGACTGATAGATGTTTCCTTATCATCTGAAACAGATTGGGTAACAACATGTTCTATAGCCAAAGGTTGTTCACTCACCTGATGGTAATAAAATGAAAAGTGAGAGCTAATCATCAATGGTGTGAATAGCATATAGGTTTTAATAAAAGCATTGTTATCACCTCTTCCAATTTAAACTGCTTTTCAAGATTTTTCAACAATTGATCACTATCACTGATCTGGATGACTGAACATGGATTACGGCCAGGCATCGCTTTGATTTTAAAAATGTTCTTCTTAGAAAGAAGTTGATCTAGGAGTTTAGGATATGTTCTTGGATTGGTATGACCAGCCTATATAATGATATGGGATTGGTTATGTTAAACTTTGAATTGTTACAAATAAGTGTAATTGTTAAATGCAGTATTAACAACTGCATACCTTAATCATCTGAGCTCTCAAGTCTGCAGCAGATACTTTCAAAATGGAAGCACAGTGAGTGTCCCACATGAGAAATCTGGCCTTATCAGATTTGTGCACAGCCTGCACCTCAACTTTGTATCTAACAAAAACATTGATTGTTAGAGTATAAAGTCATTAGGCTTTATGCTTATGTAATAGCTGAGTAATAACTGTAAAATAGCTAAGCAATAACTGTAATACATGTTATATGTTGTTGAGTAATATTGATATAACAATGTAATACATTGGCACAAGTTTGTCATTTACATGGTTATCTGAACATTTCAATTTTCCATTATCCATCTTGACAACTTTAGTGCAGTGCTCACATCCATCATACATCCATCCATATCTAGTGGCATTGAGCTTTTTAATCTCTGCAATAGTTACACAAATTGTCTCCTAGAATAACCAACAAAATCAAGACCCAAAAGTTAGTTATTCAACATATACAAATGAAAGTTGGTTAATCAGATATAAGTTGTGAAGACAGACAGTTTGAATCTGATTAACTTCTGCAAGACTTAAAAAGTTAGCCCTTGACATGATATCAACATTGTTTGAAAATTGGGATCCCTGACTAAACTGGGAGAGACTCTGGCTGAGACCACTTTGGCTTATACCATCATTTTCACTTGGAAGAGCCTGAAATCTTCATATAAAAATAAATAAATAACGTTGGCATGGATGGAAACTATGTTTAGGAATGAGCTAAATAAATGATGATTATAAATCTTACTTAGATTTGAAGTCAGCAACCTCGGGTATATCAGGATTGAATAGAATTTGGGTGCCATCCCAAGTATTAGTAAAACAAAGCGGATAATTTCCTAAATGACATAATTCAACTATTAAGATCACATATATATAAAAAAAAAAAGAGGCTTAAATATGTGTTTAGTCCATGCAATATGGCTCGTTTGAATTTTTCACTGTACTAACTGAAGATCAGAGTCTGAATATCAGAGTCTGAAGATCAGAGTCTGATCTAGAGCAGAGTCTGAAGATCAGAGTGTGAAGATCAGAGTCTGAAGATTGAAGTGAAAGTGAAAAGGGAGAGAAGTGGGAATAATGTTGAGAAGTACTTTTTTATTGGATTTGTTTCTCTTGTGTTTCTTGCAGGGAAATTTTGGAAGGGGCCCGTAAGTACAGGGATGAAAATTCAAGTGAGCCCTATTTGCAAGGACTAAACACATATTTAAGCCGAAAAAAAACATAAATAAGTTAGTGACATAAAGCATATAGTTGTAAAAATCAATACCTTGTGGTGATTTGAGCCTAACATGTTTGAGAACAATGTAAATTTGTTGACTACCATTCGAGGCAGCTAACCCATCACAGAATTGCTTTGCATAATCATCCCAAAGGCAACAATGAATCATGTTGGCACTTAAAAACAGAAATAGGCAACAACATCAGAGGTCTAACTCAATCTGCATTATAATGAACATATATAGAATATATTAAATGAGAAAGATTGTTATACTTGGTATCTTTGAGAACAAAAGTGATTGATCTGATCTTTGATCCACTTCTGTTTGTAGAAGTAACCTCATGAAAAGCTCCAATGACATCTGATATAAAGGAAAAAAAAACCAGCAAATTAAATATGTGATGTCAAGTTTAAAGAAGGGTCTATTTGACGAAATCACTAACCCACTATCAAATCAGTTTTGTATTTCCCTGCTAGTATTTCTTCAAAACTTTTGAAATGGAGAGATGCCATAGGAATGTCGGGAAAATCTTCAGAAGTGATGACCGTAGCACCTGTGGCGGTAAGTCGATATGGATGACTTGTTGCTTTGACTACAATGTCATTGTTGCTGACCTTAAAGTTTTCCATTTCATAAGTTTTGTTATAAAACAGAATAGGCTTAAACTCTGCGAGGACTTCCTTAGGCACGGTAAGGTGAATTGTATCACTCTGCATATAAAGAAATAGTTTTACATAGACATGTAAGATGAGTAAACTGAAAACATATCCTGAAATTGAAAAACATACCTGAGCATCCATAATCACCATTTCAACATGCTCTGACTTGAACTTGTTGACAACATACCACATATCAACAATCCTAACAGAGAGCGTCCACACATCCTTAAAATCATCAATGTCCTTGATTTCGTCAAAAGGACGAGCAATTTCTAGATTATCTTCCATAACTGGCCATTTTTCAACACATAAACACAAATAAAAAAATAGTTTCAGAGTTACATGGTTTTAGAATAAATTTGCAATAAAATGTGACATATAGATTAAAAAAACATGAACAATATGAACTGAAACTTCAAGATCAGCTTACATGAACAGTACTTTGTTTTACACATAAACACAACATTAAAAAAATAACAGATCCATCTCATATATGTCAAATGAATATGCAGCAAACCATATATTGGAGTTCTAACACAACTTTAAAAAGTCTTAAAAAGCATAATCAAATCTCTAAAACATTATGTCATGAACAGGAAGACGTAACCAAACAAAAATAAATCCGAACAATAAAAGGATTGAAGTATAGTGAAATCACCAAAAAAATAAGTTAACGAAAAACAGAAAATCATGGCATGCAAATATATCAGATATAATAAATGAGAAATAAAAACAAACAGCTCAAAGGTAAAAGCTATAACAACGAAAACATGAGAAATAATACTCAAAAACCGAAAAATAATAAGATTGATTGATTGATGGAGAAGAAGAACCTGTTAATTTTTTTGAATTTTGCTGAAGAACCGAAAAAGCACCTTCTGTAATTTGACTGTGTATGTTTGGGGAGAAAAGAGTGAAAATGTTTTGTTTAGTTCAGACTGTGTATTCATTCAAAATGAACTCATTTGGTCTAGGTAGCGTGCAATAGCCCTGCCATTGAGTAGACCGTTGGACAATAGACTGGTTCAGCACAGTTGAAAAGCGGGAAACTTGATTGTCAAATATGCCCTTGCTCAGTTATCAGATTCTCAAAATTTTATAAAGGATAGTTTGGTCAGAATGTGCAAAAAAACATGACATTCATTCTTAGGAGACAGCAATACAAATTTACCCTTATGATAAGTGAAAAATAGGGAAGTTGGGACAGGGACATTTTGTTAATTTTGGCAGGCATTTGTTTTCATATATATATATATATATACATATATATATTAGACTCTTTATTTGTGTGTAACCATTCGATTCTCAAAA
The DNA here is from genome assembly GCA_018208015.1 of Medicago ruthenica. Taxonomy (NCBI): domain Eukaryota; kingdom Viridiplantae; phylum Streptophyta; class Magnoliopsida; order Fabales; family Fabaceae; genus Medicago; species Medicago ruthenica. Next base: position 32,380,542 of record CM031371.1, on the reverse strand, counting down.
GAAATGATTTTGATAATTCGGAATTCGGTTGAAAAGTAAGTGAAATCTAGCTAATAGTCACACCAGTGAACTTGTATTTTTGGAATAAACTCTTTGTTTGTGTGTAATCATCCGATTTGCAAAAGAAATGATCTTGATAATTCGGAATTCGGTTGAAAAGTAAGTGAAATCTAGCTAATAGTCACACCAGCTGAGGCAGCACAATACTTACCAACGCCAGTTAAGTTTACATAGCACTTGTTAGTGGATCCAAATTAGTAAGAACTATTCATATTAGTTGTAACTGTAATGACACAAAGGGAGCTATATAAACCTCCATTCATTCGATTCATCTAAATTTCTTCTTGATATGAATCATTTTTCTCTCTGTACTTTGACTAACCGAGAATTGTTTCAACCAAAAATAAACTCAGATTTAATAAACAATTCATATATTAAACTCTTACTCTTTTAGTTCAAACTTCCTAAATATAATATCCCTCAAGTCTTAACGTGTAACTTCAATATATTTTATTCTTCTCTGTCAACAAAAAAAAAATATGATTCATATTTGTCAAAAAAGAAATATTTGATTTTCTAATCGATTGCTCGAGTCCATTTACTTTTTGTTCTCCATTGGAGTTTCATTCATGGCATTGGGACTAAGGCTCGCAGTGTTTGTTTGCTTTCCAATTGGTACACATTTTAACTTGGGCAAACATGAAGGAAACTACAGAATTCCTTTGAGCAAAGACATGTTGTAGGTTCTATCTAATACATGTGGTCTTGCGAAATTTCACGAAGTATGAATCTTCGCATACTTCACACCTTCTTACCTTTACATTCTCCTCAGCTTCATCATTGTCACCATCATTCAGACAATGAGTTGGAAAAGGAAAAATGAAATATTACACCTCAAGTTGGATAAAACTGCCATTGCAAATCAAAGTCCCCTAATAAAGACCAGAAAGCATACCACTTGAGCTACATTACACACCACCGATGTAATAAGCAATATTCAAGACAATATCTTATAAGCATTAAGCTTAGACTCGATTGGCAACAAAATTTGAATAATTTACGTGTAATCATGAAATCAAATATCATTTTATCATAGCATACCAAAAAATGATTTACTCGTAAGCATTTGAACTTGGTAAATTTGGCTCTTTGAATCTTAATTGTGAAGGCAAAATAGAACTATAATAAGCAGCAGTAGCAAACCACCAGACAAGGCCCAAAATCTTGGGAAATACACATGTGACGCATTGAACTCAAGAAGTACATTGGAACGAAAACAAAACTAATTCCATTACGAGTTGAAAGTTGAAACATGTCTTACAATGCTATCAGCGCTTAGACTTTAATCGAGAAATGAAAAATTAAATCCTGCTCACAACATGAGTGAAATCAAATCATACGTCAATGCTCTTTTGTATGTAAAACAAATTACAATTTAAATGAAAAAAAAATACAAGTGTGTGTTCTTGTATGGCTACAAAACTGCTTAGATATAATTTCTCACTCTAACAACAAGGCATGTTAGTAGATTTCTACAACTACAAGACCTTTTCAGCCGAGATAACATATTCCAGCTTGATCTTTAGTAATCTTGTCAGCTAGAAACCTTTGCAACCTTTCTTTGTTCAATTTGACCAGATAGTGGGCACTGCATCTCAGTCCAACTTATTGGAACCAAAGTTGCACCTAAACAAATAAAGTACAACACGTTGAGACACACATGAATTTGGCCATGTATACAGTGTAGGAAACGCAAAAAAGATATATAAAACTTCATTGCATGGTGGCACAGTCAAATAAGCTTAAAACGAAACAGTTTGTTTCCAGATTGCCCCCCATTTATGAAAATCCCTTACTGTTAGGTGCATAGCACCTGCAAGCTTGTAACTTATAATACAATTAATAAATTTCATCTCAGTGCTTGCTGCCCATGAGATGAAACAGCATTACGCATTTAGGCACAGAACATAAGGGAGCAATTCATGTGGGAACGCATGAAAAGCCAAAATTCAAACCAGGTCCCTAGACCAAAGTACAAGTGTTACACTTAAACTGATGTAAACTAATCCACTCCCTCATTGATCTCAATAATGATATGTGTTTATATGCCAGGTGTGTAACAAACTGTAACAAACTCTCCCATGAATATAAGTAACTCTAATAAGTAATAAGTAATAACTAACTCGGTAAAATTAGTTTACATCAGTTTTAGTGTATAAAACAAACATGCTTATCTCTCTCCAGTTGCATTCTTTCATTCATGACTAATTGAGATTCCAATTTAAATTAGCACATCCTTTCAAAGCTATATGAGATTCCAATTTAGATTAGCACATCCGTTCATAGCTATAATTAAAACAGGGGCTCAAAACCTACCTCGACCTCACCAACCTATGCCTTCATACTAAATTATGAGTGTTATTGTGCTAGCTACTATCTGATAAACTGTTGTAATTCAAATCATATATATGATAAAAATTGAGGGAATCGACTTAGAGGGCGTTTTTTGTTGTGCCCCTGCCAAAGAGAAACTAGCAGAAGAAAAAGCAAAGGCACTGAAAAGACCTGGGAAGGGGAGAGAATGCTTCTACACAATCAACAAGACTAGAGAATGCTCCCGCATAAAAATAGCCAGTGACATAAACTAGATGGAACTGGCAACAAACTAAAAAATATGAGGGTGAAACTCCCACAATATGAACACAATCTCACCAGCAGTGCTTTCTGCAGAAACAACACCAAGCTCATTCTTTGCAGTTGACAGAAAGTAGGCCCGTGCATTTCCAAGGGAAAGCTGATAAAAACAGATTAAGTTAAGTTAAAGTGTTGTTCAAGTAGCAACCAACTGATTTGAGGGAAATTTGGAAGTTTTGGAATCAACTTATTAAACTCTTGAAGCAGTAATAGTACCACGATAGCTTTAACGATGTCACCAGGACGAAAAGATAAGTGCATGTCTACTTTGTCAATCTCAGTTGCCCTTACATCTTGCTGCCTGCCAAAATAAGAATTATGAATACTCAAACATTTTTAAACATAAAACAAGAAAAATTATTAATCATAGTAGTCAATAGCGGATAGCGGCGCGTAGCGGCCGACCCCAAAAATGCTATAGCGGGATAGCGCATAGCGCTATGACCGCTATTTGATAACATTTTGGACAAATTACGTTAATAATATTATAAATTATAAACAAACATACATCTAATATAAAATTAAATATAACATTCAAATGTCATGAAACATTCATAAATCATTCATAAATCATACAAACCACCCAAATCTTATGAAAGCTTTCAAGTCTCCAACATAATAATATAAAAAGTTTTAATCAAAATTCAAAACATTAAATCCTAAAGAAAAGAACCGATAATTCCAACATAACATAGCATTGGAAATCAATGATCGTAATCATCAACATCATCATAAAGCTCCTCTTCACCAAAATATTCCGGATCGTCCTCCAACCAATTATCATCATCTTCTTCTTCTTCAATTTCTACAACATTTTCAACCAATACTTCTTGTGTCATTGATGCCCTAGATGAACTTGTTGCTGCAGCAAGTTCCTTTGCTCGTTCTGCCCTAAGACTAGCCCTTGTGGTGACAATAGGCTCATTAACCCCACTTGCATTGGCAACTTGATCCCAAGTTAGATCATCATTTTCATGAACAAATTCTTCAACAGGTTCACCATCCTCTCCCATCTCTCCCATCTCCCCTGTTAACCATTCAGTATGATAATTAAAATCATACAACATCACGGGGTCAATCTTATGAAGACAATCATATCGGTCTTTCAAAGCTTGGTTATACTTAATGAAAACCAAGTCTTGCAACTTCTGATGCTCAAGTTTACTTCTCTTCTTGGAGTGAATCTATATAGTAAAATTTAAAAAATTAGTTTAATATCCAAGAATGTAAGATACTCTAAATCTCTAATAATGTTACTTAAGCAAGTTTAATACTTACATGCTCAAAAGTAGACCAGTTGCGCTCACATCCTGAAGCACTACAAACCAAACTCAGCACTTTGATAGCCATTTGTGTCAAATCTGGAGTTTCTGCTCCATAATTCATCCACCACTCAGTTGCAGACAATTTTGATCGTAGCCTTATTGCTGCCTTTACTCCAAATAGTCCTCCAGCACGCTTGTATTGTCCCATCTGAGCTGTAACCAAGTCTGCCACTTCATTACATTCACTAAGTGTCTCAATGCATTTATGAATACCTCTTAGCAATTTGGGATCATTCTCAATTTCTGGTTTGCTATAAAAGTATTTAGGATTGAGGTAGTAACCAGCAGCATGCAATGGATGATGAAGTTGGCACTCCCATCTTTTATCAATGATTTTGAACACTTCTTTATACTGGCTTGCATTAAAATTGAAATTTTTTTCAATTTGTTCCTTGGCATTATCCATGGCTGCATATATTTCACCCATTACAGGTTTTTTCTCATTATCAACCATTCTTAGCACGTCAACAAGAGGTGCCATGGACTTAAGAGTGTGGAGTACATCATTCCAAAATGATGGCATAAGTGCACATGCTGCTGCCTGCTTACCTTTAGCTTCCTTATTACACTTGGAATTCAACCATTCTTCACATAAAAACATCTCCCTAAGCTTGGATTTTATTTTGTGTAACCTTTGCAAAGTAAGAAATGTGGTAGCAAACCTCGTGACTCCATGTTTAACCAACTCAACATTGTTGGTTTTCTTCCTCATTAGGCTCAAAGCAAATGTGTGGTTAGAAATGTAGCCTACAAGAGCACACCCCTTTTGTATAGCCTTTTTAATCTTAGGAATCTTTCCAATGTCTTCCAACATGAGGTCAATGCAGTGTGCAGCACATGGAGTCCAAAAGATGTGAGGTTTGTTTTGCATTAACTTTTTACCGGCATAAACATAGTTGCTTCCATTGTCAGTAATCAACTGCACCACATTTTGCTCACCCATCTCATCAACAAAACTACTCAGCAATTCATACAACATATCTCCAGTCTTTGATTGTTCAGAAGCATCAATACTTTTGACAAACATTGTTCCAGCAGTAGAATTCACCAAGAAATTTATCAAGGTCCTATTTTTTCGGTCTGTCCAACCATCAGACATAATTGAGCATCCATTTTTTACCCTTGCTGTCAAATGAGGCTCCAACATCTTCTTAGTTTCTTCCAACTCTATGTTAAGTAGTGGACCTCTCATTTCATAGTAGCTTGGTGGTTTCAGATGACGACCATAAGTTCCAACAGCTTCCAACATCAACTTGAAGTGTTTTGATCGTGCAACATTAAAAGCAATTCCATTTGTATAAAAGAATCGAGCAATATATTGTATGGTTCTTGCCCTTGCTTCTTTGTCAGCATCCTTGACATTTGTTTGCCTAGTGTTTTTCCCCATAAACATTACATCCAAGGGACCTTTCTTGGCATTGGGAGCAGAAACAGATGAATCAGATGGCCTCTTCCCAGTTCGAATTCTCCTTATTTCCTCAATATCATCATGAACCTCGTCATCTAGTTGCGCTTGGACATCTACAATGCCTTGTGCTTTCCTTTGTTTCTCATCAAAATCAGCTTGCAACAATGCTTTAACATCTGGTGGTGTTTTACGGCATGGAGCTACATCACCCGATATTCCCAATTGATGTCTTCTTGCTCTACTAATTCCTCCATTACTGACCTTATCACAAAAATCACAATAAATCTTTTTCTTATCATCCAAATTCTTCCAATGATTAAACTGCCAAGCAATGTCCAGATTATCACCAGTCCGTCTATGCCTTTGAACACAAGAGTCAACAGAAACAGAGTTTGATTGTACTCCTGAAGCTGATGCTGACATGGCTGTGTTGTCCACAAACAACAACAAAAATAAGGAACAGAACAAGAAGAAAATACAGAACAGAACAGGAACAGAAGAAGAAGTAACAAAACAGAAGAAGAAGAAGTAACAAAACAGAACAGGAACAGAGCAAAAGAACGAAGCAAAAGAAGTTATGGAAAAGAAGTTAACAGAGCAAAAGAAGTTAACAGAACAGGAACAGGAACAGAGCAAAAGAAGTTAACAGAACAAGTAACAGGACAGGAACAGAGCAAAAGAAGCAGAACAAAAGCTATGGAAAAGAAGTTACCGTGAGAAAAGCGGCGCAGAAGAGAGAACGCAAGCGAACGAAGGCGAACGGCGAACGAACGAACGACGGCGACGGCGAGAACGCGAACAAACGACGGCGACGACGACGGCAAAAACGCGAACGAACGACGGCGACGGCGAGAACGCGTAGAGGAAGAGAGAAGAATGGAAAGAAGAAGAGAAGAAGAAGAAGAATGCGGCGCGCAGAAGAAGAATGGAAAGAAGAAGAAAAGTTAGGGTAAAAGAAAAAGTCAAAAATGCCCTTGTTTTTTTTTAAAAAACCAAGGACAATTTCAGAATTTCACTCAATTTTTTTTGCGGTTTTGAACCGCACCGCACCGCTCCGCTCCGCTACGCTTTTTTAGCGCCGCTACTGGCCGCTATTCCAAACCGCTACGCTATGCATATTAGCGTAGCGGTCCGCCGCCGCTACGCTACGCGCGGCCGCTATAGCGCCGCTATTGGCCGCTATTGACTACTATGTTATTAATTCCGGATGGCAAATGCATGATATATAGATAGTCAGGCACAAATAAAGTAAAATAAGTTCAAGTGTTCAACCAAACAGACAAGACTTAAAATGACTACAATTCCTAGAACCCTTATCTTCCTTTTTCATGTAACTGCTGCTAATGTCCCTCTAAAACAAAAAATGAGAACTTCAAATCTAGAGATTAACTATGAAAGAATAGCAACCCAGTTTATTCATAGCACGCGCACCCAGTTAACCAAAGTTTTACATACAAAAAAAAAAAAGGTTTAGCGCTGCCAGAAGCTCCAACGCCAATAAGAGATCAGGCAAGCTCCCAGTCCTCCGTAAAAAATGAGCGCACACATCAAGATTTAGGAATCGGGAAAAAAAATCTTTATTTTTCTACAAAGGGGGTTTGCAAATTGAGCAACCAATGAAGCATTATATGATGGTAAAGTTACAGCATACCTAATGACGCCAGTAAATTTTTCACGAACAGACTTCTGACCAACACACATAATATCAACTTCAGCTATTTTAGTCATCACTTTAGTAACCCTAACAATAACAACAGATCCAGGTTCAGGAACAGGTCCATGAGCTTTATGACCAGTTACTTCAACAATCGGTCTCTAAACATCACAAACAACAAAAAACTCAGTAACAATTTCAACGAAATCATAATCAAGAAAACGAAACCCTAGGAATTGGAGTCCGAAGCTATTGTCGAACCTGGTCAGGAGAATCCGAAGCGGGAGGTATGGTGTGACGGAAACCAGTTAAGGAAGCGTAGACGTTGTTGTTGTGAGTTGCTGCGTATGTTCCTCTTCCGGCTTTAACGTCGTGGGTTTTACCTATTACTTCTCCTGGTGTTACCATGTCTCGCTCTGCTTCCATTAACGCGAAGGAAGTTTCTCTCGTTCGCCGCTATAAAATGAAACTTTGATTTTGGTTTGGGCTGACCAACTCACTCCACTCCTTGGTCAATTTCATTCAAGAACAGGCCCTTTTAAATATTTGGCCTAATTGCACTTTTGCCCCCTATCATTTTCCAATTGTGCGATTTTGCATCCCATACTTTTTTTGAGCGATTTTGCACCCTATTATTTACCCCTTTTCTGATTTTGTAGCCCCTCATGTGTTTTTTTGCTGATGTATTGAATTTTGCTGACATGTCTTCATTAAATGTTTGTCATGTGTGTAATTTGTATTTTAAAAAAATCAAAATTGAAATAATTGAAGTTGGAGGTCAGTGGTCACGTGGTGGGGGCATTTTTTATTCATTATTATGGGGGAAATTTTGTCCTTTTAAAAAAACTAAGGGGCAATTTTGTCCAACATAGTCAGCACCACCACCACAAGCCCACCCACCACCGTCACCCGCCATCCTCAACCACAAATATCACTACCACCACCGTCGTCACCATCCCGACCCTTAAATCTCACCACCGACGTCGTTGTCCTCATCTCAAATCTCCCCACCATCGTCCTCTCCACCCTCCTCCCACCACGTGTATCACCATGGCCCTCCTCCTCGGTCGCCGTTCTCTTCTCCGACGACATCATTTTACCCATCACACCGCCGGATTTGCTCAGATTCGACCTTTCTCACCACCACCACCTTGCGATACTCATCCTCGTTCAGATCCGTCCATCCTCACCACACTCAACGCCGCTCAGATTCGTACTCCGATCCGACGTGGATAGTGAGAGCCTTAGCGAGAGAGCTCTGTGTGAGAGTTGGAAAGAAACTGGAATTGGAATTGAAATTGGACAAAAATTGAAACTGATATTGAAAATTGAAAGAGAGAATCATTGTGACCACTTACCTCCAACTTCAATTATTTCAATTTTGATTTTTTAAAAAATACAAATTACACACATGGCAAACATTTAAATTCAACACATCAGCAAAATTCAACACATCAGCAAAAAAAAACACATGAGGGGCTACAAAATCAGAAAGGGGGTAAATGATAGGGTGCAAAATCGCTCAAAAAAAAGTATGGGGTGCAAAATCGCACAGTTGGAAAAAGATAGGGGGCAAAAGTGCAATTAAGCCTAAATATTTTTATTTTGTCAATTAGTCAGCGGAAGCTAACACATATTAATTGTAGAGAAGTGAGGTCTTCGGATTCGAATCCCGACCCCTGCGTATAATATATAATGTCCTACCAACTGAGCTAATATCTTGTATCTTGTAATAATTAAAAAATAAACACATATTATATTTGTGGGCAACATTTGTGATAAAATAACGATATTTATACAACCGTTATGTGATAATACAGTTTTTTATTTCTTTTTATTGATCAAAAATAATGAAAGATAAACAGGAAGAGAGAGTATGATAGAAAAGGTTGTTCAAAAGTTGTTTAATTGTACAAATATCATTTCTCAAAATTAATAAGTTAGTTGATAAAATATGTGTACGTTCACACAATATCATCCTTAACTTGAATTTGATATCATGCTAAATGGACTACAATATTGATCTATACCGAACCTAGACTGGCAGTTAGAAAAAAAAGGTTGAGTGGCTAACGGCGGTTGTAACACCCCAAATATATGATAATTAATTGATCATCGGTTGAAAATAATTATATTGTTATATTTTCTATTGTCGAAAACTATATATTATGTTAAACTCTGGTCCTTAATCAATAGTAGATGATTATTAGTAACCCATTATGACCTTTGTAATATAATTAGAAATTAAACCAAATAAATGACCCATGTTTGTTTGATAAGTGTTTTTGTATGAACGGATAAAGTGCGCCTCCTGAATAGGTGGTGTTCCTCCTATGCAGTGAGTTGGGTTATCGCGACTAATTGTATGTTCCTTCTCCAAGTACTAATGAGTGTTAGTAGGTTCTTATATGATCATACATAGGGGTGAGATCCCTGGTTGTTGTTATATTCTCTCCTACGATTTAGTGTAGTTAGTTACAGGGGTATTTCAGTCATTTTGGAACAACCGCGTCCGAGATAGGTGGAAAGACCCATATGATTCCAGTGAGCCCATCTAAGTATGAATGACTTAGTGCATATGTTGATAGTCCGTTTATCATAATTGAGCTCGAGATAGGCGGGGGCACTTATCCAGTTCAAATTAGGTCCTTGTGAATAGGAACATACTGATAGTTATCCAACAATTGGTTATGAACTTATGCTCATTTATACACAGTATTCCCTGACCCCCTAGATTATGGGACGACTACTCAGGGGTACATCACTTCGTTTCATGAGTGTTTCGATGCGCGTATCTGTTGTGACGTTTGACCAACGTAACAACGTGGCTTTTACTTTGAGGGGTGCAATTTGAATCATTTGATCTAATTGTGCAACATCATATTTTTTCTTCGTAACGAGTACCTCCAAATTATTATCAACTGTTAATGAATGGGAAATAATACTATTCCATATAACCATGTCATGTCAAAATCCTTTTTTTTTTTGGATATTTTTAGTTGAATTTTTTATTTTTTTTTAAAAAAGGTTCCATTTCAAGTCATATTTTTATTTAAACTCGAGGGAGACCTCAGCTAGTTAAAAATTATTTCAAGCAAATTTTCTTTGCTTCTAATTTTTTTAAAGTCTTTTGAATATTCGATATGAGTATTACTATTATAAGATGTAAATGTATGTGTGATTTTCATTTTTCAGACCTTGTGTCCATCAAAACTTGATAGAAATTAATCTTTATCCATGGTAGTCTATAGGGGTGGGAATAGACCAGGTCAGGTCAGGTTTTGATAGGTCTGAGCCTGACCTACAAAATTTTTTGCAAGCCTGAGTCTGACCTATGACCTTTCGTAGGCCTATTTTTTTGGTCTGGTCTGGCCTATTTAAAAGTCTGACCAGACCAGAAAGCCTATTTACAGACCTACTTCAAATTAAAGTTATTAAATAGTTCATTTTATCTACTTTTAAATAGGTCAAATTGGTCGTAAAGCCTATTTAATTGTAAGGCTTGTTTGTCACTATAAGGCCTTAAAAACCTATTTCACTATAAGGCCTTAAAGCCTATTTAAAAAGTCAATTATTTGAGTTTTTTCTTGATTTATATGTTTAATATAAATTATATTTTAATATAAATAAAAAATAAGTTTTAATAATATGCATAAATATGCCGGCTTATCAGGCTTCGCAAGCTTTTTTGATAGCTAAGTCTGACCTATTTACTTAAAAAAGCTTTTTAGAAAGCATAAGCCTAACATTTTTCATAAACAGGTCAGACCAGACTACGGCCTCTGTAGACCGGTCTGACTTATTTCCAACCCTAGCAGTGTATAAGTGTGTGTATGTTCTCTTGTAAGTGTCAAGACTTACAATAATTGATTTAAGTCCTATAGTATAACTGTTAAAATTTGAACGATGTTGCATGAAATATTTTTTTTGGGTATGTTTGAAGGTTCAACAATATATATCCTAATTAGAGTTTTGATCGTTGTTTATTTTGACGATTGATCCTTGTTGTTGATGTGAAATGAATTCTAAAATTATGTTGCAATTTCAACTATACCAGGTATTCTTACTTTCATGCTTGTTTCTTAAATGTCAAAGTCTTGCATAAACTAGATATTATTTTAGAATTGTAACCTTAGATTTATGTTCATAAGCAATGGAGAAATTGAGTTGTTGTTACGGGGAAGACCATTCTTGGAGGACATAGAAATCTGATTTAATTTTTAAATAAGTGGTGGATCAATTCTCTCCATTTTCTTCAAGCAAAAATTTAAGATGATCATTTAACTAAGAATAATTTTGTCCGGACCATTGTTAGGCATCCATATCAGTTTTCTCTGCCCGTGACAACCCAGCAGGAGACATAGTTTGTGGCCTAAACAAACGTTTTTGGACGTATCGAGGACTTGGGAGCTAATGTTTTTCATAGTATCAAGACAACATACATATACAAGAGATGATATTTCAGGATTTTACATATGTACGTTTCTCACACTTTCGGGAGATCCTCCTAGGCCACATAGGCACAAGGTCCTTGATGAGATAAGTTTGCAAGTATTTTATAAGTTTTAAAGGTTTAAATTACATAATCTGAAATATTATAGAAACTCAAATTATACAATTCAAACGAGGGTAAAATTTGCAATTTGGAGGCGTGCGAGAGAGATGAGCAGGGTGGAAAAAGAAGTTATCTTTTTCAAACTCTAATATGTCTCTAGACCCAAGAGGCCCAAGCCCAAGCATCGTCGGGCTCATTTCCAGTCAGGTAGATCTCATCTCCGACGTGTCTCCCAAATCTCATCACGTCAATGGCGATGATCACTGCATCACTCTCTCTTTGATCTTCCTCACAAGCTTCTTCTCCAAATCACATGTTAACTTTCTAAAAATCGATCGAAATCAAAGAAAACGCTGAACAATTTCCACACAAGCAAGATGGCTGATGTCGCCTCAAACACAATGGTACATATATCACACCATAACCGTTTTCTATTACACTGAAATTGCTACTATCATCGACAAATTGCTGAATTCGCATTTCGAATTTCATTGAATATTTGTTTTTGTGCAGAGTCCTTCTAGTGCATTTGATCTAGGAGCATTCGTTGGTGATTTAACCATTGAAGAAGATCTAAACGGGTTAATATACTATCTTTTTCTATTTCAGTTCCAAATTATCATTTGTTTCCAGTTAATTTTATGAATGCGAATTTTAATTTTAGTTGTTTTTGTTAATTTGATTTTGTAGCGATGATATATCGTTGGATGGACTTCAACAGGAGCTTGAGGAATGTAAGAATGATGAAGTGAGTTATTTAATTCAACTTAGTTCTTGTGTTGCAACACTGCTATTTTAGATTCTGATGAAATCGCATTTAGCATAATGTTTTATATCAATATTTTTGGTTATAGCTTTGTAAGGTTCCGATGTCTCATCTGAGTTGTGGGTTCTTAAGAATATGATTAGTTGTGTTGATTTCAATCCTAGAATGAGTTCTATTTACTAAAACATCCTTATTAATTGTACTTAATAGAGTAGTAGTTATGTGAGTTGAAATACAATAAATAAGGGTATATTAGTGGAAACAAATAATCAATGTTTCATTGGTATTCTAAAGTGACAATTAACTTGAGACAGAGAAATATTGCAAATGAGGCACTTATAATGAGACGAGGGAGTATCTGTTTACCAAAATGATTATTAACTGCGTATTTGAGAACAATTCGATATAATCAAATAATCAATAGGAGACCTTGCTTGTCGGTTTTGTTTCTCAATTGAAGAGTTTGGTGTACTGGGCAATGATTTCAATAAAAGTTATAAACACTCTAAATAATTCTTCAATTGGAGGCAATCACACCAATTATTTTCACTTTAAGCATATTTTTTTTTTATATTCTCTTTTATATTTGGCTTTGTTTAAGCTTACATTTTATGAACAATTGTATGTTCGTTATGTGCATAGTCAAAGGTCACAAATCACATTCTCTATCTTTTTGTTGTTTTCCTTCCCTCTCAATTATACTTCTAGCTAGAAACACACACATATGTAAGTTATTAAGTTGTTGTTCTCTGTGTAGGTTGTTGCAAATATACTATCTAAAGGTCCAAAACTTAGAGATTATACTAAGGGGGTTGAGAATGATTTGCGCAAAGTCGAGTTGGATTCAATTCAGGTTTGTTTATAATATTGTGAGCATTAAATAGCCATGCCATTTTGTTTCTTCTTTGCTAGATTTGATGACTAGTAAGCTTTTGTCTTTACTGTCTGCTTGTAGTGATGATCTTACATGTAGGCTTGCTTTTGTTGATCGTTGCTGACAGTACGCTAATCAATTGACTTTACAACTGGACCATTTATTGCAGGATTATATTAAAGAGAGTGATAATCTAGTCTCTCTTCATGACCAAATTCATGATTGTGATAATATCTTGTCACATATGGAAACTCTGCTAAGTGGATTTCAGGTATGTTGGTCCTTTGAGCAAATTGAAAAAGCTTGCATTTATGAGCATCTGTACTGATCAAAAGCAGAACCACCCAACCAGTTCTTAGTTAGTGAATAACATCCTTTAAAAATGGTGGTAAACGCGTTTTCCTGATTTTCTGACAAGACAGATAATGAAAGTATTTTACATTTGGAGTGGCACCACAATTTCGACAATTTTTGTTTATTCTAAAGCTTGAATGTGACATTTCTACTTTGTTTAGCTTTTAGAAGTATTATTTTCCCCTTACAACAATGAAGTGTCTATTTACCACCTTTGAGGATCTGTTAATAGTATATATCAAACAAATGCTACAATTATATTCATTTATTCGATCATTTGAAGGACTTCTCAAGCTATTTGAATTTCAGTTTCTATGTTGATTTTGAATATTGAATCACGAAATCTTAATTTTATTTATCAGGCTGAGATTGGTTCCATAAGTTCAGACATTAAAATTCTGCAAGAGAAGTCTATGGATATGGGTTTGAGGCTTAAGAATCGCAAGGTATGGCCATTTTATATAAACAAGAGTTCAAAGACATTCATAATTGTAGCACCTTTTGGTGTAATATTAATTGATTATCAGTCTGTTCTGGAAAGCAAATTGCATCAAAAGGCTGTTTACATTTTGACAATTAGTTTAGTTCATTAATATTTCATTAATTGTTGGACTTCTATTCACGTTTGGATGAGGGGTATATTAGTTTCAGTGTCACCACTCTTGTACTTCTTTCCCCTGCTACCCAGCGAATTAAGTTTTTCTGTCTTTTGCCTGCATGTGTTATATGTAGTATGTAGTATAATTGGTCTTGTTTTTCTCCCAACAGGTGGCTGAATCCAAGCTGGCTAAGTTTGTGGAAGACATTATTATCCCTCCGAGGATGGTGGACATCCTTGTTGATGGAGAGGTATTATGCTTTCTCTGTAATCTACTTCTCTCCTCTCCAATATTGTTTTATTAATTTCTTTTTGTGGTAGTGTGCAAAACACATTTAATATTTCTAGTATTTGTTGAGACTTGAGAGTACGACATTGACTAGAGATAGGGCGTAGGTAGTACTTATAAGGTTTAGTCAATCTTCACCTTATAAGTCAATTTTGTGGGTTGAGCTAGTCCCTAAGTCCTGAATTTAAGGTATTGTTTGCTTCTTATTTTCTACATTTTTATCAGCTGTCCAGGCTTTGAAACAAGGGTCTGATCCGGTATCTCTAATATATTTTTGCTAATACTTTGGTTTTTTAGCTAATATTTGAAAATAAACACATATAAAAAATATTGCAGTGCTGGTGTTGAGAAGGTCTGCAGCCTGCACACAACATTATAAACAATGGTCATTTATTATCTAAGATCATGGCATTTGTAAACAAGTGTCTTGGCTTGGGTCCTCAGAATCAACTAAAAAGGAGTCTAGCTCTTCTGGTTTAGATCATGTTTTTTTTTGCAGAAGTCTCTTGTTTGATTTTGTTTAGGCATAATAATAGTATAATACTTAGACTGACAGTTTTATTGTTGCTGGTTTGATGTCTCTTCTTGGTCTTCTTTGGCATTTTAGGCTACAGTTAATATGCTTTTACATCGAGGTGTACTTTTTGTACTTCATATACACCACCCAATACTTGACATGCATGCCGCTCCGCATTACTTCTCTCCTACTAGTTATCCCCTTCTCACTTTGGATGCTTTTCAGGTCAATGAGGAATACATGAGAACTCTTGAGATTCTAAGTAAGAAACTGAAGTTTGTAGAAGTGGACACAATGGTTAAAGCTTCAAAAGCTCTAAAAGATGTTCAACCTGAGCTTGAAAAACTCAGGCAGAAAGCAGTCTCAAAGGTTGTCTACATCAATAACAGTATTAGTATGGAATTTTGTTTTCATTTATAATTTAATGCAGAAATTTTCTTCTATTCTGTGAGCTGTTTATCAAAGAAACAATTATCCATATCATCTGTTATCCATCCATCTGCAGGTATTTGACTTCATTGTTCAGAAACTCTATGCATTGAGAAAACCCAAAACAAATATCCAAATACTTCAACAAAGTGTCCTTTTAAAGTACAAGTGAGTTTCTTAATTAATTTTTAGAATGCTATAGCTTGATGGATTGATATGCTATGAATTCTGAATTCCTATTGATAAGGTTCCTCTAGCACTTAGTTGTATCTACTAGACAACATGCCCAACATGTTTGCTTGTGTTGAGTTTTTTCAATATACATTGTTTTATAAATGTATTTCTCTTGAGTATTAAATTGTTTCATGCACAAATCTATTCATTGCTATTTTGTTGACTGGATATTACTTTTTAAATATATTTTTAACGACATTGTATTGAGCCTTGAATGTACAATTTTATCTAAATCATCACAAATTGTGCTTTTAAACAGATCGATCTGTAGAATTTTGTTATTGAACTACTATTGAAGGATTTCTTATTTTAAATGTTTTATTTGTCATCATTTGCATTTGAGCTGCTAACAAGAGAACTAGTGAAGGATCTGACATGCACCATTGTATACTTCCTTGCGTTAACCACCATTAAATTGTGAAAATGTTTTCGTTATTTTTGTTAACTTTGGGTGCTTTATGAATCTAACAAATAGAAATGTAAAAGTGTAGGTATGTTGTTAACTTTCTCAAGGAACATGGCAAAGAAGTATATAATGAAGTTCGTGCAGCTTATATTGATACAATGAACAAGGTAAATGCTAAAAATCTGAACTTCCATTAATATTTTTATTGATCAAAATGTTATCCTCAATAATGCTATGAGGATGGAAAAAGTTTGTTTGTTTAAACATTTTGTTTAAATTTCTTGCTCGACGGCATCTTTCTAGAAAATAAACTTCACATTAGCATCTCAGCTCATATGCCAGCAAAGTTGTTTTCAAAAAACTATATGTTTACTATTTCAAAGAAGCTTAAGCTTACTATAAAAGACTTAGAGCCTGTTGACAAAAGGCTAGTTTTATATGATTATGTATTCAATCAAAGTGTAGGTTCAATATAGAAAAAAGCCCCCACTAAAAATGCATTTCCCCCCAAGTGAAGTTTAAAGTGAGGTGTGAATGGCAGCATCTAAAAACCTTTGGTAGCTTTGAGTTGGCCTGACTTACTTTCATTCTATGTTGATTTGCTGGCTTTCACGATTAATGATGAACCACATGGAAGACTTCTATTTTGGTTGTAATATGTACGAGCTGAGTGGGCCGGGCCAATCACTGATCCATGTTACAATTATCAATTTTTAGCAACTATTCCAATATTTAGACATATAGATATTGAGTGAAATGAGTATAATGATTTTGCAGGGAAATGAATTTGAAAATTATTTGATGAAATATCCTTATGCTCCTCTATATGTGCAGGTTCTTAGTGCTCATTTCCGTGCTTACATTCAAGCATTGGAGAAACTGCAATTGGATATAGCAACATCCTATGATTTAATTGGTGTAGAGACAAGAAGCAACGGCGGTCTTTTTGCAACAGCATGGCAACCGCTAAAGAATCGATCTGCTGTTTTTGCTCTTGGGGATAGGATTAATATATTGAAGGTATGACTCAACCTAGGAAAAAGGGAAAAGCCATGCATATTATCCTTTTGTTTTATAATACTATCTGAATTGACCAAGGAGTCCATGTATTTCTTACCATTGGTGTCAGTAGTTCATTTCGAGTAGTGAAGGTTAGTCAAGACTAGGATAATAATTGTGTGAAGAGAAAACTTTTTTTTTCAGCAGAATTATATTTCATGCCCCTAGGGATCTGTTGCTGGTTTAAAAATTTGTTATATTTATGATACTTTGAATTATTTGCTTTAGGATATAATTGAAATTTCTTAGAGAGCCTTTGCTATATACTTTTTATTTGTGAAAGTTATATTTTGTGGTCCTTGGTATTGTTAATGTGACTGGATTTGACTCCTCTAAAGAAAGAGATGCACTTTAGAGGATAAAAGTTAAATTATAAATGATGATTGATAAGTTAACAATTAAGATATCAACAATTTCATAATTTTTATATATGTGTATGTATTTTATATTTTATCACAATTTCAACTGTTGATTCTTCAATGGAAGGTTATTTTTACACTCTTCACTTAAGAGGAGCCAACTCAATCAAAATTTATACAATCATTAGATGACTCTGATCTGCAGAGATTATATAGTCATTGGGTTATGGCCTTAAGATTTGACATTATTTCAGGAAATTGATGAACCGGCATTGATTCCTCATATAGCTGAAGCCAGCTCTATTAAATATCCATACGAGGTTCTGTTCAGGAGCTTGCAGAAGCTGCTTATGGATACTGCTACTTCAGAGTACACTCCAGCTTGCTATGCCACTTAATATTGTCTTACAAAATCCTTATGTGCATAAAAACCCTAGTTAAATGCATGTTGACATTATTTCCTTTCATCTGCAGATATAATTTCTGTGAGGATTTTTATGGGGAACATCATATGTTCTATGAAATTTTTTCAGGTATTGTGATGGAGTTTTTAAATTTTGTGGAGTGTTTGCAGTCATTGTCCAATAGATTAAAGAATTTCTTTAGCTTATTGATATTTAAAATGAACTTTGTTAGATTCAGTTTTACATTGCTACTCTGTAGATCACAAATTTTAAAATATGCCAACGCGGGAACAAAAGTATCATGATGTCACAGAACATTTGGAAACACTATTGATGTAGGTGCTTGGTAACAAAAAATGGTAGAGTTGATTTGTTATAGAGCTTATGGATGAAATTTGTAATTTTTGCACATATTTTGTTTTATTGCTTAAATAAATAAATGTTAGCATTTAATATAATAAATAATGGCATGGTAACAAAAGCCATTTTCAGCAATTTTTTATTGGGAAATGCTAATGAGTGCCCTAAGGGTACTCTTTATGGCTTTGTTTGTGAGTTTGGAGGGGAAGGGAGGAGAGGGTTTTGGAAAAAAGGAAGGAGCGAGTGGAAGAAATAGAGGAAATTGGGAAGGGAGGGCTTTGGGGGGTTTGTTTTTCTTCATAACACAAAATCCTCCCCATTTAGGAGAACTTAAAAATTGTATTGGAGGAGGGTTTTGAGGGGTTTTGGAGGGTTTATATGAATTCTTCAAAATTAATCTACGTGGTTATAATATTCTAAAAAATAAAAATATATATTAATCATACACATTAATTTATCATTCTCTAAATATATACTCTTTGAAAAAATGTGAAAGATTTCTCCATTTTCCTCTATATTTCACACCCTCCAAATCCCTCCCCTCCCCTCCAAACTCCCAAACAAAGCCTAAGAGTTTAAAGTTGTAAGTTTTTATGAAAATATGTGTATTCAGTGCATTGGAAATTGAAATGTTTAACTTTTTAAATAAATGCATTGGAATAACTTCTTTATTTAGTATCCTTAAAGAGTGCCCTCAGGGCACTCGTTGGCAAGACCTTTTTTTTATTTTTTTTCCCTTTTTGGTATATAAACAAACACCACTGTATCATTTTCTGTATTTAATTTTTTCATTTTCAGATATGGGTTCAGGTTTTGTATAGGTCAATTGATATGCCTTTTTGGTTTATATAGGTCCTTTTGGTGTCATGGATGAGCATTTCAATACAATACTTCCAAATTGCTATGATGCTATAGGTCTAATGCTTATGATTCGCATAATACACCAGCATCAGGTAACATTCTGACTTGTAAGACTGGTTTCAATCTTCAGTAAGAAGGACAACATATCTAAGTAAAATCACATTGATGCTATTGTGGCCTAGAGAAGGTGTAATGCCAACGGTGATTTTCAACAATCCCATCATCTTGTTCCAAGAATTTGATTCATAGCCAGTAGCCACCCTCTTGAAATTCCAATAAAAACTGACCCGTTGGTTTTGGGATACAAACCATTTCTTGATAAGCAATTACCAAATAATTGAATAATATAACACAAACAGATTTCATTGCACAGTTAGAATTTAAATAAGTTCCAATCTGCATTTTATGTTTCAGTTAAAAGTTAAAACCAAACAGTAATGTGAATGTTGGCAAAGATTTGTGCATTTACAAATGTTTTACCCTTTAAACAATTTGAAACTGATATACTTATTTATTTCAGCTCATTATGTCTCGGAGGCGGATTCCATGCTTGGATTCTTATTTAGACAAGGTCAGCTTCCTGGGCAATGCATTCTGCTTAAACAAGATTCGTTTTTTCTTGACAGTGTGTTTATTGCTGGTAGATTCTGATATTATACTCAAATGAGCAAAATTCATCTAGTCACAAGTAGCCCTACAATTCTTGTAGGGTTCCGAGTCTAGACAGTTATAACATTGAAATTTCTGGGGTATCAGTTAGAGAACTATTTGACTGCTTAGCTGGAACTTAAATCTATTTGAAATAATTGAATAATCTGAATGATTGTCTATATCATACAAAGAATCTGTACAACCAACATACATGGGAAACATAGTTAGAAACTCAGAATCCCTCAAGATTGGGAGCAGATAGCAGATAATTAGTGATGTCTCGGCCCTGCAACCAGCTAGCAGCTAGGTGAAGAAAGAATAGATTTTAATACTTCATCAACATGAACTAGTGAATAAGCATCTGCTACTCGGTTCTCTTCATGATTAGCTCCGTATAGCTGCAAGACCCCAAAAATCTCTCCTCATTTTAGTCATCAATCTGAAGCCGTTCCATCTCCTTCCTCATTACGGGTTTCATTTTTCACCCAATATGACTAACCTCAACTTTTTATGAGAACATTGTTGAGGGGATTAAATTTTTCTTCACACTTAAAACATTACCCTCGAGGCCTTCTTGCCATCAACACCTGATATGTTAAATGTCTCGTCCATTTTTGCTCCGTGGAAATTCAACGTTTTCCCTCCGTTCTACCCATAGAAGTCATAGATGACTAGGCTCTTACATTTCCTAGACAAGACTTTCTAGATGGCGGGACTCTCTTGGCCTGGGTGTCTGAATCTTTGTCATATACACTCTCAATTCTCTTACATTTCCCTTAGTCTAATATATTTAATTTACTGTGATATATGAAATCCTTCTATGGTTCAATGACGAAAATGGATAAAACTAGCAGATAATATGAGTCAATGGGCCTTGAGTCATATTTGAAGCTAATTCATATCTTTGGCAGGTCAATATTTCCCTATGGCCTCGGTTTAAGATGGTATTCGACATGCACCTCAACAGTTTGCGAAATGCAAATGTGAAGACATTGTGGGAAGATGATGTTCATCCTCATTATGTCATGAGGCGTTATGCGGAGTTTACTGCTTCACTTATCCACTTAAACTCTGAGTTTGGGGATGGTCAGGTCAGTATAATAAACCTATCAATCATCAACTCCTTTTTGTAAATTTCTAATGCAATCCATCTGTTTACTAATTGCAGCTTGAATTGAATCTGGAACGACTTAGAATGGCCATTGATGATTTACTTATCAAGCTTGCCAAGAACTTCACAAAGCCAAAACTACAAACAGTGTTTCTTATAAACAATTATGATATGACAATCGCTGTTTTGAAGGTAAGAATCTGCAAGCTGGCTCTTTCTTTTTATTTTTATTTTGTAGAGCTATATATATATATCTGCACCTAGAAAGTACTTGGACAAAACTCCATGTCAAAATTGATTATCATAGCTTGCTCCATCAATTTTGGAATATCCAGGGTAACTTCATTTTTTTCTCGCATGCTTGATTCCAGGAAGCAGGTCCTGAAGCTGGCAAAATTCAAATGCACTTTGAGGAACTACTGAAGAGCAATACAGCATTATTTGTGGTAATTGCTTTCAATCCTTTCATACCTGGTTTTGTTGCTATTTCTTCGCATTGTTGGTTAAGAAAAAGTGAAAAATCCTGCAAATGGGCGGTGGGATTAGTCGGTCCTTGGATCGGATACCGAGTTTTAAAAAAAAAAATGAAAAATGTTGCCCCTTAGTCGAAATTTAGTTTCTGTTGCCAATTTGCCTTGTGATTGTCATATTTAAGATCGAAACTCTTTTTTGGAAATTTTAGTGCTGTCGGTCCTGATCTGAAGGAAATGAATTAGAATTAAGACTAGCTTGCTGAGAGTTTGTTATCAGCAAGTGCTGGCTGAGAGTTCTGAAGGAAACAAGTAAATGTGAACTTATGCAATTTTCAAAAAGATGGGTCAGTGTATCCATTGATTATTTCGTGGTGTAACAGATAACTAATTTACTCTCTTGCTCTCATTTGCTATTGCAAATGTCTTTACTTTTTTTTTCTTTCAATCCTTGCAGGAAGAACTGCTCCAAGAGCATTTTAATGATTTAATCAAGTTTGTCAAGGCCAAAGCCTGTAAGTATAAAACGATAATACCACTTGTTCAAAAAATAAATAAAACGACAACAGCAATGTCGCATCTTATTTACATTCAATATTTGCTAAACTATGGGCTTGATTGCATGAAATTTATCAGCTGAGGACCCAACATCGAGTCCTGATAAACCTATAACTGTTGCGGAAGTGGAGCCACTGGTGAAGGATTTTGCAAGTAGGTGGAAGGCGGCGATAGAGTTGATGCACAAAGATGTCATCACGTCTTTCAGCAACTTCTTGTGCGGTATGGAGATCTTAAGAGCTGCATTGACCCAATTGCTACTTTACTATACGAGACTCTCTGATTCCATCAAGAGGATCCCTGGTGGGTCTGCATTGAACAAGGATCTTGTTTCCATATCTTCAATCATGTACGAGATTAGGAAATATTCGAGGACTTTCTAATTTATTGAAGAACTCTTAGTTATCTGTTGGATCTAATTCCAAATCCATTTATTGAAGAAGTCTTAGTTATCTGTTGGATCTAATTCCAAATCCATAATATCCGATGTATGTTTTGTAAAAAAAAAACATTTTTGGACCAACATTTTTCGCTCATTTTGGGTACATCTATAATTACCGAATTGGCATTGTTGAAGAATGGTGAATGCTTCAGTTGTAGTTAGATAGAGATGCAACAAATATCAAATCCATGAATTTATACAGAATGCAAAGACGGGATGATACTACACTGTTTTTGTCATGTAACTTTTATTTGGGTAGAGATTTTATTTTACTTTTTTCCTGTTGAGCATGGCATTCCAGCAACTAAGATCTTAGGGATTATATTCATGTTCGTTTGCTTTGCTTTTCTTAACAACAACCACAATTCAAGAATTGATTTGGATTGGCCTACTCGAATTAGTGAACCAAATGAGTTTTTGATTCATTTAAATCGCGAATCATTTTCAGCCAACCAAACCTCATAATCATGGTATAATACACCCCTAAAAAAGATAATTCAAATGAATATTAATCGTAACATCGTATCAATGGACGTATAAAGGAACAAAATTATCCAGATAAAACATACAATGGGTTTAAACTCATGATAAGGTTGTCATATCAACCAATCAAAATGCCTTAACCATAACATTCATCAGGTCCTTAAACTACTGTAAGGGGTAACCTGCTTTTATGTCACTTAGACGTATTATTATTTTCTCAGAATTATCTGTTTGATAAGATATGATAGGATGCAAGCGTAAATTTTTAGACATTACCATTACATATTAATCGGACTCAAATTTTATTTAGGGATGTCAATTCGGACTCAAATTTTATTTAGGGATGTCAATGTGTTCCTATGAATGGAGATTTGGAGAGTGCCCCATCTAGGGTACTAACAAGCAGAGAATGTGTGTTTCTCGTGGGGATGAGAACGGGGAGAAAATCCTCACCTCGAAGTGTTCTCGTCCCTAAACAGTTTACAAGAATAATCTCTATATGTATATATTTAAGTATTTTACATTTATATTTATTTGTAATTTCACATAAAATGCGTATAAACTTCATTTATATATATGATGTTATTATTGTTACTAGAAACCACTACCTCGTCAATCTCAAGTAATTGATACAAATCCAATAAATTAGAGGTATCTTTCCAAAGAAAGCTCCTAGAATTGTATGCAATCCATTGTGAGACTGCCATTACTAGGCTCAAGAACCGTTGTGAAAAAACAGGACAACCTCGACTCGGGCACCTGGAACATCTTTAACTAATGTATACCCCACACACAACGTCAAAATAGAATTCATCCCGGCCCACAACTTCACATAAGAGAGAAAGTATGTTTTATTTGTATCCCCTTCTTTGTATCCCACGAAGCAGCATCCAGAGGTCAGCTAGAGCCCTATTTCTAACAACCACCTCCTCCACAAAGAGCCCACTCTCTACTTCCTTGTCATCTAGAACTTTGATCTCCTTGAGAAGAACCTCAATCATGAGGTCAAGATTACCAAAACACCTTCTTACTCCATCCAACCAATCAAATCACACCATGCAACCAATCAAATCACACTATGAAGATTTTTGTTGAGATACTTTAGGAATTTATTAACAATATATAAAAATCGAATTACATCAAAATTTCATTATCGTACTTATTAAAACTCATGATCTCCTTAATGTCGATATTTTGAAAATAGTCACGATTTTTCTAAATTTTATCATATCGACTATCACATATCGGTACATAAAACTTTTCTTCTACATATATAAACATGTAAAATCTTCAACGAGTGCGGTTTAAATATTTAACGTTGTTTTAAATATAAAATAAAAATTTATTTAATAGACATACTACATTAATGTTGAATTTTGAAAATAGTCATAATAAAATAAAAATTTATTTAATAAACACAATACCTTAATGTTGATATTTTAAAAATAGTCATGAGTTTCCAAAATTTTATCATATCGACTTTCTCATATATGTATATAATAAAAATTTGTTTCTGCACATATAAACATTTCAAATCTGCAACGTGAGCGGTGCAAACATTGAACACTATTTTGCATATAAAATAAAAATTTAATTAATAGAAACACTGCATTAATGTTGATATTTTGATAACTCACTTGGGTTGGCCTGATAGTATTGACTTGGGACATGAGAGTGTGCTCCTCCTCAAGATCTCATGTTCGATTATCCCTGGTGCCAGTTTGAGTGGGCTAATTTAGCTTCTTAAAAAAATGTTGATATTTTGAAAATAGTCACGAGTTTTCAAAATTTTATCATATCGACTATCATATCGGTACATACAAATTTTCTTCTGCATATATAAGCATATAAAATTCTCAACGAGTGCGGTTTAAATATTTAATGGTGTTTTAAATATAAAACAAAAATTTATTTAATAGACACAATACATTAATGTTGATATTTTGAAAATAGTCATGAGTTTCCAAAATTTTATCATATCGACTTTCTCATACATGTATATAAAAATTTGTTTATGTAGATATAACTACATAAAATCTGCAACGGATGCGGTGCAAACATTGAACAGTGTTTTGCATATAAAATAAAAAGTTATTTAATAAAAACACTACATTAATTTTGATTTTGAAAATAGTCATGGGTTTTTAAAATTTTATCATATCGACTTTCTCATATATGTATATAAAAATTTGTTTATGCAAGTATAAGTACATAAAATCTGCAACGGGTGCAGTGCAAACATTGAACAATCTTTTGCATATAAAATAAAAAGTTATCTAATAGAAACACTGCACTAATTTTGATTTTGAAAATAGTCATGAGTTTTTAAAATTTTATCATATCAAATTTCTCATATATATGTAAATAAAAATTTGTTTTCGCATAAGCAAATAAAATCCATAATTGGTGTGACTCGAGTATTTAACAAATTTTTGTATATATAAGAGAAAAATATTTAATAGAAACATTACATTAATACTCATAATTATATTTTTATTTAATATCTACAAACATTCTACAATATTAACAATCTAATTATTTTTTATATAATTAGCGCAATGTTACGTGACCCGTGCGAAAACAGGAGTCTTTTACTAGTTAACATATAAAGAATAATGTTAGCAGCACACTCTTTAACACAACTTTTTCAACAGACTCAATTTGATTGATTAAAATTCACATAAGTTCCACTAAACTTATATGTGGCCCATATAAAATTGTGGGAACCATGTAAATTTTAAGGGAAATTCTTGTTTACCCATCAATAAAAGGTGGGTAATACTACCCATGTTGAGTTGGCCCAATCAAAACAATGTATTTATCTAACATTAAAAATAATAGAAAACAAATAAATAACTTTGATTGGTGCCAACTCAGCATGGGTTGTGTTACCCACCTTTTATTGATGGGTACCCAAGTTGTCACCAAATTTTAACCTATCAAAGAAAGTGTGTTAGAAAATCTGTGTTGCTAACACTCTTCTACTATATTTAAAAAAAAAAACACTCTTCAACCTATCAAAGTGATGGTTCGAAGTGATTTGATCGGATGAATATGTTAAAATGATGTTAAAATGTTTTACATCGTCGACGTCAATGCATATAATATGCTTATAATTAACGGTAAGAAGTACTATCAATTATTTTCCAAGTAAAAAAAAAGTATCAATTAGTTTTTTAAAAAAAGTATCAATTATTATTTTTTCCTCTTAATTTTTTTTTCCTATTGCACCAATTATTTTTGTAACGTATCAGATAAAATATATTGTTTCTTTAAAAAATATATTATTGTCAAATATATATTGTTGAAGGACAAATAAAAAGGTTAATTGGTGCCGTAAACCTAATCCCGAGTTTCGGACAACATCCCTTAAAACCCTAAAATCTGGCCATTACCAATCGTTCAATATAAAATACTACCCATCAAATTGTTTCCTTTCCCTACCTAAAAAAATTATTAATATTTTAAAAAAAATATTAGCCCTTGCAGAGAGAGATTCTTCATCTTCCTTACCCTCCGTACTAAATGGAAGGCACCAACAACCAAGTGACCTCATTGTTCGAGCAACAAAGCACCGTTAACGTCACTCCAGAACTTAACGGAACAACCACTGATGGGTCCCACTCCGTTATGGAAAACAAGAAGAAGCGTGGTAGGCCCAGAAAGTACGAGTCTCCCGAGGAAGCTATCGCCGGAAGGAAAGCTATCGCCGCTAGAAAAGCCGCCGCCGCTGCAGCCGCTGCTGCTGCTGCTAACGCTACCGCTACCGCTACGACGTCGTTTTCGTCTCCTAACTTTAACAAGCCTAAAAAGTTTCATTCCTCTTCTCTAGGTCCGTTTTTTTTAACCTAATTTTTTATTTTTTGAACA
The DNA here is from genome assembly GCA_018208015.1 of Medicago ruthenica. NCBI lineage: Eukaryota > Viridiplantae > Streptophyta > Magnoliopsida > Fabales > Fabaceae > Medicago > Medicago ruthenica. The sequence continues at coordinate 32,353,811 of CM031371.1, read as the reverse complement.
TTGTGTTTTGTGATTAGTAAATTAAACTAAGTGCATGCATGTTGATTTAGATCATTGAATGTGGATTTAATGTTTTATTTTGCTGATGTAGGAAATTCAAGAGAGGGTTTCAATATCCACTTTGTTACTGTTGCTCCTGGTGAGGTATGCATTGTTCCTCATCCTTCTATTTTGTTTATTGATTTTAGATATATGTATTTGCTTGCTCAATCGGGTAAATTTTCGAAAAAGTTTAATGTGAATTACTTTTATTCCGACATTCAATAGAAACCCTATATTGATTTTATAATGTACTCCCTCCGGCCTTAAACATGAGTAAAAAAGTATACATGTAGTTGGTAGACCAAGTACATGTACTTTTTTTTTCCTTATATTTGAGTTCAGAGGGAGTTAGTTACAAAAGCTCATGTATACAGTAAAGTACATGTATTTGGTGTGTGGACCAAGTACATGTACTTTATTGCTTATTGCTTGTATAGTTTAAGGATTGAGGGAGTAGTTATATAAGTGAGGTGATGTGGTAGAATAATTGATTTTCATTGGATGTTGGTGTAAAACTAATTGATACTGATATGTATACACCCTCCGGTCACTAATATAAACAAAAATCTTCGTTTTAGATTCATTCAATTAATGACGCATATGGTCTTTATTATAGACCACATACATCATTTAATGAATGAATCTAAAATGTTGATCTTTGCTTATAGGAGTGACCGGAGGGTGTATCTACTAAAAGAGAGTACTGATGAATGAGCTTGCATTAGAATCTCAATTAAGTTTAATGTGTGTCTGTGTCCACACTACTTACGAAAAAGATTCAGGTGAGACACAACACAGGGGTGTGCATCATAGCTTCAACTAACATCTGTGTTAGAAGATATGGCAATATCTTATAATAAATTCATATTGTTTGAGTATTTTGTATTATCTCATAGAATTAATTTCATATCTCGAAGTATCCAGATAACCTCTTTAGATTAGTAGTTTTCGTATATGTATTGGTGTAAATAAAGGTCATTGTTTAGTCTTTTTGTATCATCAAATTACAAATAATCATATCAAACCATAATCATAATTTTATTTATTTAATTTTATTATTCCCCTTTGTCTAAAACTCTACAACTTCAACAACCTAAATGAGTAATGAGATATGAACTGACAGAGTCAGAGTAATATGTCTTGATTTATCTTTTGCATCTTACCATTGTGATCTGCACCTCTTTAGAAAGCTTGAGCTTTCCTTTCATCTGTTATTTGGACATTTTTTTTTTTTTTTTGGATTTGGATCCTCTCCTTCCCCTCATTCTCTCCTTCTCCCTCCTTCACAAGTTGTATCTATCCCTCTCTATTTTAGAGAGAAGATCAAGAGAGAGAGAAAATAAAAAAAGATCAAGAGAGATAGACACAAATTTGAGAAGGAGGGAGAAGGAGAGGATCCAAATTGGTTTTCTTTAGCTGATGAATTTGGACATGTTTTTTTAGCTGATGAATGTGAACATGTTTAGTTCGCCATTTGCTTAATGTTATTAAATTTGTCGGCTTTCTTTTACTATCTTTAGTACTTCCCTAATTGTTTCTGCGCCCGGTCAATAGGATATTGGCCAAAATATTATGATGCTCATGCAAAAAAATAGTAGGTGTGAGATGTGCATTCTGTCTGCATCTGGTTCCATCTCTAGTGCCACTCTTCGTCAGCCAGCAACCTCTGGAGGCAATATTACGTACGAGGTAAAAAAATACTCTTTTTCCTCATGTGATTTATGTTTTATTTTGATCTCTATACTTCCAGCAACCTTCTAAAGGAAATGGGATTTTACTGCAACCTTAGGTAAAAATATGATCTTAGAGTATCAAAATAAAACAGTGGCAATATCTTGTCCTCTTTACTTTAATTAAATATTGTGTTTATTTAAGATTTTTCTCTTACTGTTGGCTCTCACGTGATTAAAACTTACAAATTTGAAGTCATCTTCTTTAGTAGTTTTATTGGAGGGACAGAAGCTCTATAATTACTTTAAATGTAAGAAAACATAGGATTTTAAATGTAAGGATACAAATTAGAATGAATATTTATAAAGAAATGCTAGCAATACAAATTGTTGTGTACATATCTTGCTTATCGAAAAAAGAAAAAAAAAATCTCTTGCACAGTTGCACTTCCCTACTTTTCAAGTTTTAGTTTTCAGTCTTCAATCACCACCAAGAGTGCAAACACAGAGGTTCCTTTTTAAAAAATGTGTCCATAAGTAGATTATTATGACTACTTTATTCAGTGTTAATTTGTGTCCTTTGACTTGAGGGGAACCTTCACACAGTGGTTGAAATTGTTACAGTGTTACTGTTAGGCAGTGTTGTCGATGGCGGATCATGGCGGAAAGCCAAAATTCCGACATACTGGCCGATAAATGGCGCTGTGGTGCCGCCATCCTTCACAAATTGGCCATGGTGCCGCCATTGCCGATATTTGACAGCACTGCTGGTAGATCAGTAGTTTGGGTTTGAGTCGTGAAATTAGCCTCATGTAAGTGTTAGGTAAGACCTCCTAAAATAGCCTACTGTGGGTTTGACCATTTTCTAGACCATGCCACAATGTGAGCTTTGGTTACAGGTTTTTTTTTTCCACTTGTGAATGAGTCTAATGAATTTACATTAACCTTCATGGTAAAGCTCTTTTCATGTTAAATGTTAAGTGTTGGCCTTTTCATACGCTTGTATATTGTTGTCAATGTTGAACTATTTTTATTTTTGATATCAGGGTCGCTTTGACATAATTTCTCTTACTGGATCATATGTCCGTAATGAACTTGATGGTCGTTCTGGCGGTCTCAGTGTATGCTTATCTCATTCTGATGGGCAGCTTGTAGGTGGAAGCATTGCTGGACCCCTTAAGGCCGCTAGTCCAGTTCAGGTAATTTCTAACAATTTATGAATTTTGGTTGAACTTGTGAGAAATCTGACCTGTGTCTTGCATTCTTCCTTTGTCTCTATCAACTCTTAATATAAAGTAGAAACTTACTTTTGATAAGAACATTTTACAAAACTGATCAAGTATACAAATCTTAATTATATTTAATCAAAATTAAAGAAAACTGTAGTTTATAAGTCGAATTCAAAATTAAATGTGGCTAAAACTAAGAAGACACAATGTCATTATCAGTTAATATTTAGAGTATTTTGATTTCAGTCGAACCAATCCTATTTATATTGATAGTGTTCAATTTCAGTCATTTCCATGAATATGGTAGAAAATCCTGAAGCATTTAAATTTCTCACCTAAATCATACTAGACATATTGGTGAATGCCTATTTACTAATAATACTTCTTTTCAAAATCGAATATTCTTTTTTGAGTGAAACGTCCTCGTTGTGGTAGAAATTAGGTAAAAGGGCTAATTATTTGGAAAAAAAATTAATACTCTGTTGATATTCTAAAGGGACGAATAATTTGAGACAATTTTAATTGATTAATTTAATACATTTCCCTGCCTGGTGAATCTTTACTTCCATTACAATTATATAAGCATGTTTATTGCTTATTTCAACAGATACAACATTCCGTCAAAAAAAAAAAAAAACAAAAGCATTTTCCCAGTTACCCGAATCAACTATGAATAAAAATTAATTACAATATTAAACTCTTTCATAAGTTAGTAATTTGATTACATTTAAATTGTTATTTTGATAAGGATCGGGGCAGCTTGGTCATCTCTTTGATTTTGGGACCTGGATAAGATTTTTTTTGTTTAGATTGAACCTCTCTAAATTTCTACCTTCAATGTATCTCGAAATTGAATCTAAAAGTTCTTTACAATGCACTCAGAAATTTGAATTAGACACAGGAGTGTGTTCGTTTGAGTGTAAGAGACTTGAATCCCCTAAACATGTGGTCCTGTGTTCAATCTTAGGATAAAAAATATTAATTTATTCATAGTCGTAACTAGTAAGTGAGATTAATTAATACCAAAAAATTAAAGAAAAATCCTAATAAGTAGAACCCAAATATATGTATTACTTGCAATGCATCAATTTTTATAATAAATTTTTGAATTTCATTATTCTATTTTTCATTTATTTATTCTTTCGCTTATATAAATCAATGCCTGCTATAATTTACAATATGAAATCACTTTGGGTTTAATTCACACAGGTCATTGCTGGCACATTTTCTATTCCTTCCAAGGACCCTGGTGCTGGTATAAAAGGCGATGTTTCTACCAGCAAGTTACCATCGCCAGTTGGTGAACCAGCATCAAATTTAGGTTTCCGCCCAGCAATTAACTCTTCCAATGGGAATGCAATCTCAGGAAACAAGGAACATCAAGTTATTGGGGGAAGTCATTTCATGCCTCAGCAATATGGTGTAAATGTGGTACCTTTCCATCCCTCGGATTGGGGAAGTCGTCCAGATTCAAGAAATGCTGGCTTTGAACTGATAGGTATGAACTTTGGTGGTTTTTGAAATCCCTCACCCCCTTCATCCCAAACCAAACATTTCTTTTTATTTTTGGTTTAAAGAGAGATGAACAAGAGACTGAGAATGATGTTTTCTGTATGCAGGAAGAACAGGTCACGGAGCAAACCACTCTCCTGAGAATGGAAACTATTCCTGATTAAGATGGCTTTTGGGTTGTGAAAAGATTAATCCTCGGTAGTTAGGTTTATGGTTATCGCTTTGTAGTAGTTAGTATTTTCTGATTTTGCCTTTTGTAGTATGAGAAATGCTAAAGCATTCTTAAATATCTGCTCAAGAGCTCTCCTTCCTATTACTTATGATGGAAAGAGAAGACTAAAGACATGCATATTTAATATTTTTGAAGTTCTCAAGAGTTCTAAAGTATTCTTTCCCCTTTAGAAATTAAATTGTTGTTTTGTGATGAAAGTTTGGGAGAATTCTGCATATCTCTAGTTTGTTATGCATCAACCATGTGTGAATGAATGAATGCCTTCCTTTTCTCCAAAAGTTGGAACACCTCTGGTGGAAGCATCTTTTTTGATGGAGTAGTTGCAAAATTTAGAAAGCATCTATTAATTTAACACAGCATGAAAGCATTCACGTCTATTTTCTTCCTTTCATTAGCCCACATTGGTAAATTTTGAAAAGGCATGAAAGCATCCATTAACATTTTATGATGATTGCAAATTTTGAATGACTTACATTTCCTTCTGTATTCAATTTTCATTCTTTGTTCTCTCTAGTGGCGTTAATACCTGACGTGCAATAGCAACACGAGAATGATGGAAAGATGTCACTCAAACATGAAATTCAGAGAAGCTCAGATATCATCTTGCTTCATTCACACTAGTTAAAAGCAGAACACTACATTCCAAGGAGAAGAAGGGAAAATAAATCAATACTCCCTCCCTAATATAAAATTAAACTATTTAACTCAAATTAAGAAAAAATGATAAAAGAAAGATGATGATTTTGCATATATGCGATGAATATTGTGGGACAGAAATAAACAAAAAAAACAAGTGAATGGAATAAAAGTAAGTAAAACATTTGTGTTGTTTGAAAATAAATTTTTGAATCATTAGTGGTTCGAATACAAACTTTTTTATTTTTACTCTTGTTTTCACTACGACATCTAACTTTTTTAAAAGTTTATATTCGAACAGAATATTTTTGTGTTGAGGATGATTTTATTTTACCCTTTTCATATAGACTTTTTCCTTCTTTTAATCGAGACTCAAACTTTATTTGGCCACGTTAAATTTCTTTTTATTTTCAAACACAAATAAGACAAAAACTAACATCTCATTAAAATGATCACCAGTCGGTCAATCAAATTTTGAAGATTATCTAAGTGACATTTTTCATATGGACCAGGATTTGCAGTTGAGCACCATACTCCTTTTTATGAAAGAATATCCAATTTAATTTTTTTTAAAGAGTACTTTTTTTTTTTACAGTATTACCAACATATATGCTAAACACAAAGAAGTAGAAATTAAGTCGATATCCTATCAATAAATTTAATACTCTATTTACATAGTTGTAACTCTAAAAAATGAATTTCTTTGAGAAAAAGAAAAGGTAAACCATTAATATTATCCTTAAAACTATCTCTAAAAAAACATTATCCTTAGAACAATTTATTTGATTCAAATGCATATGGTCTTTAAATCATTAATCTTTTAAGATATCAGCACTTATTAAGGAATTTAATTTAAAATTTACGATTAATTTTTAGAGCATAAAAGTATAATTATTAATATATTTTTTGTTTAACTAATAATTATTAAATATTTCAATTCCAAAAAAAAATTATTAAATACAAGGTTCATTTATCTAATTCATTGTATTAAGAAAAAAGTATACTAAAAACTTTTTTTGAAAGAAAGTATATCATAAACTTTATATTCCTTTTATTATATATCATGATTATGATTTTTTTTTGACAAGATCATGATTATGATTATATATATATATATATATATATATATATATATATATATATATATATAGAGAGAGAGAGAGAGAGAGAGAGAGAGAGAGAGAGAGAGAGAGAGAGATAGAGAGAGAATAAGATAGAAGATATACATGAAATCATTCAAAAAAATATCCTCATATAATAGTATAATTTTAATTTTCAATTTATTTTTTTCTTCCACCAGATAAGTTTCTAAAAAAAAAACACTTAATAATTTTACTATGTTAGTACAAAGATTAAAGATTAACTCTAGCAAGTTTAAAATTAGTACACTTAACAAGTGAGTAATAAATCTGGATAAGAATTTCCATAAAAAAAAAGTTTGGATAAGAATTTCCAACGGTAAACCAACCATACAATAGTAAATAAATAGTAAAAACACTGTTAAAGGAATGATCACTCATCTTTAAGAATTAAATTAAATTAAAATAAAAAAGACTTTAAATGGTAACTTATTATAAAAGTTTGTGTAATAAAAGGTATTGAAAATTGAAAATTTTGACATTTTTAAAGAGTTAAGACGCTGAAAAAAAAAACATGTTAACGAAGATAGCTTCTTCATTCATACGCAGTTGAAGTAGAAAGAACATGAACATAGTACTTTGACAAGGTCGAGGTCCAATGAGGATGCACAGTACGAGGTAAATCTGCAACTCCGTGGGTCCCACCTTCCTTTCTTAATCTTTTTCCCTTTTCCTACTGTCTTATTCGGTTCTTCCCCTCTTTCTCTTTCTCTATATGTTAACCGCATCATCAATTGGTAAAGAGAGAGAGAGTTGTATTGAAAAAGTTGAAAACTTTAGCTCAAACCCATAAATAATTCAAGATTTTAAGAACCGGGTCTGTCTTTGTTTGCGATCTGCTTCATTGATTTGGGTCATTTTCTAATCAGGTTCTGTTTTTCTTTGATGCTTTGAAAGAAGAAAAAAAAATCATTGACTTTAGTGTAATGAAAACTCTTATTCTGTTGTTACTGCTTTTTAATCTTACTCTTTATGCTTCTGCTACTGATTCTGATGAATATGATCACTGTAACTGTGATGATGAGGAAGCACTTTTCAGCATACACACAATCCTTGTTGGTCAAAAAGTCAGTGATTTTTTCATTGCAATTGCATATTTTTCAATACCAATTGAGCTTCTTTACTTTGTTAGTCGTTCAAATGTTCCTTTCAAATTGTTGTTTCTTCAATTCATAGCCTTCATAGTTCTATGTGGTATGACTCATTTACTCAATGCTTATTCTTATCATAGTCATCCTTCTTTTCAACTGTTGCTTTCCCTTACTGTTGCTAAATTCCTCACTGCTCTTGTGTCGTGTGCAACGGCATTGACACTTCCGCCGTTGATCCCTCTCCTTCTTAGAATTAAGGTGAGGGAGATTTTCTTGAGGCAGAATGTGATGGAGTTGGGTCAAGAGGTTGGGATTATGAAGAAACAAAAGGAAGCTAGTTGGCATGTTAGGATGCTTACTAGGGAAATTAGGAAGTCTCTTGATAAACATACAATTTTGTATACTACACTTGTTGAGCTTTCTAAGGCTTTGGATTTGCATAATTGTGCTGTTTGGATGCCGAATGATGATAGGAGAGAGATGTATTTGACTCATGAATTGAAATCGGATTCTGTTAAGAGTTTTCATCATAACTCTATTCCTGTGATCGACCCTGATGTGTTGGAGATAAGAAAAACTAAAGGGGTTAGGATTTTGAGGCCCGAATCTAAACTAGGAGCTGCTAGTAGTGGTGGTGGTGGTACTGAGGAGTTGGGTGCTGTCGCGGCTATTCGTATGCCGATGCTTCATGTTTCAAATTTTAAAGGAGGGACGCCGGAGTTGGTTGATACATGTTACGCTATACTGGTTTTGGTTCTTCCAGGTTCGAACTCTAGGGTTTGGACCGCTCCAGAGATGGAGATAGTTGAGGTGGTGGCTGATCAGGTGGCCGTAGCCCTTTCTCATGCGTCTGTTCTCGAAGAGTCTCATTTAATGAGAGAGAAACTCGAAGAGCAAAACCGAGCGTTGCAACAGTCTCAAAAGAACGCGATGATGGCCAGCCAGGCTAGGAAGTCATTCCAAACAGTGATGAGCCATGGACTGAGGAGGCCTATGCATTCAGTTGTGGGTATGCTTTCATTGTTTCAAGAGGGTAATATGAGGCCTGAACAAAAGATTATTGGTGACACAATGTTGAAAGTCGGCAACGTGCTCTCGAGTTTAGTAAACGATGTAATGGATATTTCTGAAAATAAAAAGGGTGGCCTTCAGTTAGAGATGAAACCTTTCCTTCTACATTCCATGTTGAGGGAAGCCGCTTGCATTGCTAAGTGCTTGTGTGTGTATCAAGGGTTTGGTTTTCAAATTGACGTCGAAAAGTCTTTGCCTAAAACAGTTTTAGGCGACGAAGCAAGGACTTTTCAAGTAATTTTGCATATTATTGGCTATTTGTTGAACACGCGTGACCGAGGGAATCTTGTTTTTCGGGTTTTCGTTACAAGTGAGGGTGGTGATAAGGACGACAAAAAATTTGGTGTATGGAGATCAAGCAGCCCAGTTGAGTATGTAGACATAAAGTTTGATTTTCAGATTACTGGTAGTTCTCAGTCAGATGAACCGATTTCAACAAAACAACAGATTGGTAGGAGGCTGAATCACAACAGTGAATCTAAGGAGGGCTTGAGCTTCAATATGTGCAGGAGGTTGGTACAGGTAGGTGCATCACTGTCTATATTATATATGTGTATCATAATCTCCTTGATTATCTATGTTATGTCTGAGTATCAAATATGTCATTTATTGTTTACATTTAATGCTTAAAGGATGCTGTTTTGTTTGACGAATTTAATGTTGACCTTCATCTTCATTTGGGATCGAAATGAATGCTAGCATGCTTGCTTGCTTCTAAACTTTAGTGAATGTGTTTGTTTCTTCAAACCATTCATTAAGGATGTAAAATTGTGTTTGATCACTTATCTGTTCATTCGAAGTCACTGATTACTTATATTTAAAAAGGGCAATAACTGATCTCATATGAGGGTCCGACCAATAACTGATCTGTTGTAGGCAATCTTACCTTGCAATTGCAAGAAACTGATTCTACGAATCAGATCCTTGGCCTTCTAGTCAGATGGCAACCACTCCAACCGTTGTGTCGAGACTCTTTTTTCACTGATAACTTATATTTGACAATTTTTCGTAGATTCCTCTCCATACTAATTTCAGCTAAGATCTGACAAGCCACTTCTGTTATAACCTAAATCTTTTAACATAAAAAATAAAATAAAAAAATTAGTAAGAACATAATCGTAATCCTTTTATCTTAACAGTATCACAGAGAAGCTATTTTTCCCCATGTTGGAAGGATCCTTTTGAGTTTACATCACAAGCATTCATCAGCATAATTTTGCTTTCCTCTTTTAGGAGCGTATCCTGGCTAGTCAAAAAAGCAGATTATGACATGACAGGCATCATTAGAGAAACATGAAGATTGTAATAACACAGAAACTTCAATGATTGTGGTGTCTTTTCTTGAATTGTAAGGTCATTCAGTTAGTTTTAGAATTCCAATATGAACAAGACTACAAAAAATCTCACTTCCTTTTCATCAATGGGAATAGGTGACCAATAAGAAAGCTTGTGCTTTTTGGGGTTAGGTGGGTGCATTATTTTATTATATAGAAAAATAATACTCCCTCTGTTCCTTTTTAATTGTCACTTTTTGATTTTTTACACAAACCAAGACAATAAATGTATTTTATTACTTTTGATACAACAATTTATGTTTTTCCTATAATAGCCTTAATTATTTAATATCATATTTCATATATTTCTCTCTCTGCAATAAATTACTAAGGGCAATATAGGAAAAACAACATTTAATATTACATTGAACTTTGAAGGTGACAGTTAATTAGAAACAAAAATTTTCTGCAAAAGTGACAATTAAAAAGAAACGGAGAGAGTAGTAAAGTAGCATCTTTTGTGCCTTACGGAGAGAGTAGTAAAGTAGCATCTTTTGTGCCTTAAAATCTGATAAAGTAGGACCTTATTTATTTATCTCATAATGGTATCCAATTATTTTATTAAAGCACTATTATGATTTCTCTCTTTTTTGCCACAAATCAGAACTTGTTATTCCCTTGCCTATTGGGTCGGGGGTGGCCTGTACGAAATGGGCCTTGTGTAATTATTTAATTAATCATGGCATGCTTGTTTTTGTAATTCTGACTTTATTTACATTGTGGAATATTATGCAGATAATGCAAGGTAATATATGGATATTACCAAACTCTCAGGGTTTGGTGCAAGGCGTGTCACTTCTTCTAAAGTTTCAGATAGGACCATCGCTTGAAAGATACATGTTTGCACCTAAAGATTATTCAAATTCACAGTTTGGAGGCCTCAAGATTTTGTTAGCAGATGATGATGGTTTAAACAGGATCGTGACAAAGAAGCTACTCGAGAGGCTGGGCTGTCTAGTAACAGCAGTTTCATCAGGGTTTGAGTGCTTGGGTGCTATAAGTGGCTCTGGTGGTAACTCATTCAAAATTATCATGTTAGACATTCACATGCCTGAAATGGATGGTTTTGAAGTGGCAGCAAGGATCAGGAAGTTCAATGGCCCTAATTGGCCTTTGATCATAGCTCTTATAGCTAATGCAGAAGAGCAAGTTAAGGATAGATGCATGCTGGCAGGAATGAATGGTGTGATCCGGAAACCAATCCTCCTTCATCAGATAGCGGATGAACTTAGATCGGTCCTACTTCGTGCAGGTGAAAAACTGTGACTACAGTTTCTAAGTCTCAAATTTATTGAGTTCCTCAAAATAGCTTATAGAGAACTTGCAATTTTTAACAATACCAATTGTTTAAAAATAGTCAGTTTATTTTGTAGTTGTAGCTGTGATCGAGTCTTTTGTCACAACTTATTGTGGCCTTATATAGTGCAGGTTTTGAATACTGATACAGTTTAATTTTGTTTGATACAGTCACAATACAATGTGATTGCAACCATAACCATCATTATCCCAGTCACAGTCAAAATGTTACAGTTTCTGTGACGCGGTTCATGATATAGAATTGTAAACCAATGCTTTTTTAAGGAAATAATACAGTGCTACTGCTAATAGATCAACAAGATCCTTCAAAGTTGAGGTTGAATTCTTAAAATATAATACACACACCACGTTCTACCAAATTATTAAGAGAAAAAATGGGTACACCGTACAATCAATAACAAACAATTTCACAAAACCTTTTCAAATCGGATATAACCCCCTTATGACCCTTTTGAGCAGCCATTCTTAAGCTCTCAAGACCACCAACGTTTCCATTCGGATAGTTAAAGTATTCACACAATCATTCCCTAAACAAGATCTTGATATTTTCACTTTCCATGCAATGTTACAAAAAGGACAATGCTTTCTCGTTGGAAACCATTGGATCAATGGGAAGTTGTCCAATGAATTTTTTTGTAACAATAGTTTCTTCCGCGACTTTAAGAAAATCATTGCAGCAAATTTTCATGATGTAAAGATAAGAAAAGATTGAGAGGCTATGCTTGCAACCACCTCAAGTAAAGTAACAAGTATCTTGGAAGTGGTTTTATGTCGTATCTTATTGCTTTTGGTCTTCAATATTATTCTTGATGTCATGGTTCAAAGATATCGAGATCTTGTGAAGATTCAAATCTGGAAGACTTCCAATTTGAGTTCTTTAAAAAAAAAAACTGACAATAAGGGATTCAAACGGATGAAATTGTCTCCAAATTTCAAGGCATTCGTGAATTTTTACTTAGATCAGGCACCAACACATACTTTGAAATGCAAAAGGTTAATGAATGAGTGACTTGGATAAAACACTAATAGATTTCAAGAACAATTTTTACATTACACCCATTTTAGGGACAACATTATTTAACAGATACAATTTTAAACACTATATTCAATGCTTATAAAAAAAAATACTATATTCACTAAGACATTTTTTTTTACTTAATAGTTTTTTATTTCAATTTTGCCCAAAATAAATAATAACAATGTTCCAATAGAATTTTTGTTCTCACTAAATCACAACGCAACTTTTTGTTTCATGTACAAGTTGTCTTGAATACCAAAATAGTTTTTTGTCCACTAAAATTGTATAAGACCAAAAATCATTCAATATCATAAAAATTTGTCATATATTGTTATACCTTGTGTTGTGGTGTTCTATCTTGTTTTGTGTTGTACTGTACGGGGTATTTATTAGTAAATCAAACGCAGATACAAAATCTAAAAATATTTATAAAAAAATAATACATGATTTTTTTATTAAAATATAAATAATGAACACCCTAATAATATATATTTATTTTTTGTCTGAAAAAGAGAAGCGTGATTGGAGAATGAAGAGTGAAAGCGAAGCAGCAGAGTATTTCAGTAAGGACTTCGAATGGGAAGAACTTAGATCAGAGGTTGAATCAAACCCTTCTCTTCGCCACCACTTTCAATCATCATCATCTTCTTCTTCTTCTTCTCATTCTTCCACGCAATCACCTGATTCAGACGTTCATGCTTGGAAGCAATTTCATACCCGTCACTCCTCCGGCAAATTTTTCAAGGTTCCTTTCCATTCCTTCTCTTTACACCTCTCCCATTCGCTTCACTCACCCCCCCTCGTTTCATTTTCAGGAGAGACGCTATTTGTTAAAGGAGTTCCCACAATTACTTTCCTCCTCTCCCCCAAACTCCATACCTCAGAAGCTCTTGGAAGTTGGTTGCGGCAACGGAAGCACCATTCTTCCTATTCTTAGGTATGCTATTTACTTCCTCTCTCTCTCTCTCGGGCTCTACTCAGACTCTGTTCGGTAAAAAAATAGTCGTAGCTGATAAACTAGTCGATAGCTATTGAACTTATAGCGGATAGGCAAGCTAGCTGATTGAAATAGCGGTTGAACTAGTCGATAGATATTAACTTGAAGTAGCTTATAAAAAAATGTTATAAGCTCGTGAGAAAAAGTTATTAGGTCATATGAGCTTATAAGTTTTAAGCTATCCGCTATAAGGTGGAAAATTAGTCTTGTCAAATGCTAAACAAAGTCTTATTCTTTCTTCCCTAAGCTATTTATTGGTTTTTGTTATTCTTATGAATTTTTCGTGTGTAGGGCCAACAAGGATATTGTTGTTTATGCATGCGATTGTAGTGATGAGACTCTTGAGAAAGCTAAGGAAATTATCAATGAAAACTACAATGCAGTTGACTCGTTTAAGAATCGTTTTCATACATTTTGCTGTGATTTTTCAACTACTGGATTCCCAAATTGGTTGGCATGCAACCCTTGCAGAGATAAATTTTTGCAGAAGCAGTCGTATTATTTGTCAGGTTGTTACTTTGCTTTACTGTGATGCTGTTTATTTTGAGTTTTTATGTTAATGCTTGATGAAATGTTAAAAGATTTTATTCTCTCTTTTTCCCTTCAGATGTCAAAGAGGATAAAGGAATGCATCTTAGGGATTCATGTTCATCGGAAGAAATTGACTGTTGTGTTGGAGGAGTAGATTTTATAACATTGGTATGAGCTTTTCTCTTTTTGAATCATCATAAGTTTGATGATTTGGAGCTATTGCTTCTAGACTTTGTGCATATGTTAGTTAGAACCAATTAAGTTGTTTTAGTATTATTATTTGTATTTGATATGTTTCTCTTTGCAATCAAATAACGATGTCTCTTGTCAACGTACTTGTAATCCTAACAATATTTATTAACAGATATACTCCAATCCGTTTCAAAATATTTGTCCTTTTAGAAAAGTTTGTTTTGGTTTCAATTTATTTGTTTTTTTAAAATTGAAGTATTTTTCCCCTCAACTATATCTATGTCTCTTGGCCCAACAGTAAGGTTACTGGTGCCTTCAAATTTTAAAAACAGTCTCTCTCTGCTTGCGGGGTGTGACTATTACATCTGCCATCCGTAGAGACCTCACGTAAGCCTCGTGAACTGGGCCGTTCTTTTTAATTATATCCTTGTCTCTTAATACTTGTACTTAGTATAATGAGAGGGAGTATTATTGGAATGAAAATACCGAGTCTTTCAGTAAAGAGTACTTTTCTTTTTCGACAGAAGTAACTAAGTTAAATGTAGTTACATTTTTCCACCAAAAAAAATGTAATGAGATTTTACTAAAATGGAGGCTATTTAAAACTTTTTTAATATTTTTGAACTTTTCTTGAACTGGCATATTTCGAGATGGATCAGTTGCTATGAAAGTGGCTGAACTTCCAATTGCTCATTATGCTGCATAAAGTTCCTACATACAAGTCATGCTTTAACCTCAATGTGTTTCGTTCCTGTTTTTAATTTACTTGTCACTCTTATTTGTCAGCTGCTTGAATGTTTACTACAAACTTGCATGTACTTGTACGGTTTATGTTTGTCTTGCCTTAGTGTTGCGTAATCTCTCTACACCATCACTTTGAATTCTTCCTTGTCTCAATATCGAGCATATGTTCCTTGTACTTCATAGCTTTAATTTGGAAGATATATTCATTCATGCTTTAATCTTAGTAGCTTTCACTATTGGTTTTTAATATACTTGTCAGGTTCTTTAGTGTTCACTACAATTTTCTCTAGTGATTGTACTGCCTTTGAGATGTTTAATCTTCTTACACATACAAAAGAATTTTGTCTTTAATCTATAAAACAAATTGTAGTCTCAGCTGAATTTCGTAAATTTAAACGATCTCTCCTTGTATATGCTGCTTATTTTTATGTGCAATATCAGATATTTACTTTATCAGCGGTACCGTTGGAAAGGATGCCGAGGTCCATCAAGGAATGTTTTACTGTGTTAAAGCCCGGAGGCATGGTTTTATTTAGGGACTATGGTAATAAATTTGACATCTTATTCTTTTCAGAGCTTTTTCGGAAAATAAATATTTTGGTTTAGTAAATTTTGTTGTAACAGTTATTTTGAAACTTAAATTGGTGACAATGATTGAACCTCTGTAATCAGGCCTCTATGATATGACTATGCTTCGATTTGAACCAGACAAGAGAGTGGGATTCAGGGAATACATGCGGTCAGATGGAACACGATCATATTTCTTTTGTTTGAATACTGTCCGAAACCTATTTTTAGGTGCAGGCTTCATTGAGGTACTTTATTATTTGATTGCAAAAGAAGAGCTTTGGGTTTAATATGAATACTTCTATTTAATTTCAATAGTAGTTGGCTCGTGATCCTGCATAAAGTCCAATACTAGCTTGTTTTCATATAAGTGAATTGAGCTTAGTATATGTCTATTGGGTTAGTGTATGTTTGGATTCACTTTTGAGAGTCTAAAGTGATTCTAAAAACTTAAAATTGATTTTGTTATGTTTGGAGAGGCTCTCAATTATAATTGATTTTGCCTCTAGAATTGATTTCAACTTAAAGTTAAGATTTGTAGTTTTTGCCTGCAAACGTGATTTAAACTCTCTAATTATTGTCCAATTCACTTTCATGTGAATGTATCCAACATAAATCAGTTTATTTACATTACACTCAATTGTCATCTAAAAGCAATTTTTGCTAATATACGATCAAACACATACTTATTATTTGTGTAACGCATAGAGCCTTCCATCTACCAACCTTCCTATAACTCTTGTCGTGTCTAGAGTTGCAAATGTCTCTGAGGTCTTTCTGATAAATTGTTTGTATTGCTACCACTAATGTTGACATTTTATGAACTCTGCAGCTTGAGCTTGATTATTGCTGTGTTAAGTCCGTGAATCGACGGAAAGGGAAGAGCATGCAAAGAGTGTGGGTTCATGCGAAGTTCCAGAAGCCTGTACCGAGTTAGTTGTCAATGATTTCTCTCGGCGTGATGTATGATATCTGATTTGCGTTTACCTTGATCGTTGTTTAGCCACACTGAAGCTTATAAAAGAGAGACAGGTAGTAGAAAACAAGTAAAGATTGTTGTTTCTGCATTGCTTCCTAAATTTTGATGTGATCTAAAATGTTAATTATTGGAAAAGATAGGGGCCTCACACACCTGTGTGGCAGCAAATTGACTGGCTACATAGGTCATAATACTGACTGGATATCTATTAAATACTTTACTAAATGCTCCGTTTTATTAATGAGACCGTTTCTTTTTTTAAGACCAATTTCTGATTTAGCAAGGATTAACCTCTAAGAAGATTGGTTAAGCTGATTAAGCATATTCATGAAATCACAATCACTGCTATAAAAGGATGTGATGAGTAAGGATATTAATGAGTCCTACCACTAAGTGGGTTCCACCACTGTTAATTATTTATATTTTTTTCAAACTTCATTATGTCTTTGCCTCTCTAAATAGAAGAAATGAAGAAGTTGCTAAATGGAGATTTTCAACCATATTTCTCTAGTTGGCCCGCCCCGCTCCGCCCCTTTTTAGATGGGTTATTGATGGAATTGGATCACCTCCTGCACCTTGCTTGTTCTGCCATCTTCCTGCCCTAATCCAACAACTGAGAATTAAAGTAGAGAGAAACAACTATTTTTTTCGAAGTCTTCACATGAATCCAACGGCTGAAAATAAGGCAGGAGAGACCGCTGGAGACAAACAGCTGGAGACGATCCAGATCCGTTATTGATGGGGCGGGGTGGGTTGGCCTTTTTTGCCATCCTACTCCTGATGGACCATTCCCATGTCACATCATTAATCAATGAGATTTTGTTTTTATCCCTAGAACTGTTTCCCAGTCAACAAAACTGCAAGTATAATTTCTTCAAATCTTGTGGAATAGAAACAGAAAATTCAATCCAATTACAAACTGCACACCAAATCTGAGTAGATAAACAACAATGCCTAATGAGATGGACAACCGATTCAGATTTTTGATCACTGAAAACATAAGCATCGCCACAATCCTTGAGGGATCATACCTTGAAGAATTTGCTGGGAGAAAGCAATCACTTTAGTAGGAGCCAAAACCTTCAACAAATTGTTAAGCATTTTCTCTTGAAAAAAAGAGTTTCAATTGGAAACAAATTCTAAGAAATTAAGTAATCATAAGTCGACTGAACCACATAAGAACCAGAATTATGGAAGCTCCAGCTCCACTGATCTTTATATCTGAAATTAAGCACAACTATAAACTACACACAATTATAAGAGCTCCCTAAGGCATCCAAAATGGTGGATTCTTAAAATGTGTTGCATATACACAACACTCATCTATAACTTTTTAACATTAATACGAATTACGTAGAGTTTAGTATGAAAAATGACAAATTCAACAACGAGTACTTTGATAAGTGTTCCACGTGGAACAAGAATTAAAAATCATTCAAAAATTTGAAGGACAGCTCACAAAAATTCATGTTTTCCTTCGTTCTAAAGCGTGAAGGGTGACTTGATTGCAAATAACTAGGAAAAACAAATATGAAGTCAAAACACAACATATACTAAGTATTTGTTTTCTTTTTCTCCGAACCAACCCCTATCAAACCACTGTTCTATTTATGAAAATTCATGGGTTCTACGGCAGAGGGCAAACATTGATTTTGGTATTTCAAGAGATTTTCAAGTATTGATTTGAGCTCACAAAGAATGCCTCAAAGAAAGTATGAAGCTCGTGAGAACATGCAATACTAGTAAGTCTTAACATAAATTACGAATATATCATAGTGATAGTGATAGGAGCTGATAGTTAATTAATGATTTGACCATACATATGGTGCATTACAAGTAAATAATTTAAGTCCTGTCAAAAAAAAGTAAATAATTTAAGTCATGCAGTTCAAATTCAATAACATAGGCCAAGTAATTAAGCCGCGTCAAACAAAATACGTAATCAATTTCAACTTGTTTGTTGAATAAGTCCAAATTTTAAACGTTACATGTAATGTTCGTATAGTGGATGCATGTGTGTCATAGCTCGATTTGACAGCCTTCGACTAGAGCCGTGTACTCCACTGCTTTGTTCATAAAAAATATATAGATTAAGCATCAAGCACTTTGACAATGAGGTGACATTTAGCATGGGACTTGGAAGTTTTTTTCCATCATGGAAAAAAATTTCAACCATTAGATTAATGAGGAACATTAATCTTATCATGGACTGCCTACACCATATTGTTTTCCTTTCTCTTTTACACTCTTATATTTTTGTTTAGATTTGGAATTTTTTTCTTTCCTTAATCTGGAAACAATTGGCCGGATTTTCTTGCGCCCACACAGGCACGCGCGCGCCCGCCGGTATTATTAAGAGTGACTTAGAGGTTGAATTTTTTCACGATTTTTTGCATGCATGTTTAGGACATAAAAACAACATCGCCCACAAAAAATGAGAATTTTCCGACAAGGGACCGATTAAATATGAATTTTTTACACGTCAAAAACTCAAAAACGCGAAACAATAAAACATGCACCTAGAAAACGAATTTTGAGCTGGTTTTTTGCAGACACCTCTATAAAAATACATATAGAAGATCTGTAAAGTTTCGTAGCATTCCGACAAAGCTTCGATTTATTTTGATTTTTCGACCGACACGCGCAAAATCGCATTTTTTTTCCAAAATAATGGGGAAAAAAATACGGGCGGGCGCGAGAAAATCCGGTCTGACAATGAAATACAAACATGCACCTCAGTTGTCAACTGCTGAGTGCTGACTAAAGATACCAATTAATTATTGATGTTTTTTGGCAAAAAAATTATTGATGTTTACTCAGCACTATCAGTACATTTTTTTAAAATATGGTTCATGATGTTTATTTTAATGTCTGTTCTAATACATTAGTTTTCTATTTAAATGTTGATAATTTTTTTAAAAGCCGATTGGCTTATGTAGTTTAGACTTTAACTGTTTTACATCACTAAAGTACCATAGTCCTATAGACAAAATTTCACCTGAAAAGACCAAGTGGCGAAGTACAATTTTTTTATAAGTACAGTTAGGATAAAGCATATAGCAGTAAGACTTTTTTTGCAATATATTTTTTAATTTTTTTTTTGAAAAGTTAGAATATTCTATTTTTCAACACAATATTTTTAAATTTATTTTTTTTATCGAATACCCTAACATTTTTTAAGGTTTTAAATTAGAGGAGATGCACTTTATATAGAGAAAATCATCAAATTTGTGATAAGAATGAAATGAAATATTGAAGCAATTGAATATGGACCATACTGTGAATGAGACGACCTAAGGGTATAAGGTAAGTGGGTCAATGAGGCTCACTCAAAAGTCCTATCACCGAATCACAATTCGGACAGTACGGGTTTAGGCCAATTTCACACAACTAGACATAAATGTGATTTGACAAACGAAAAGACATAAATATCTTTGTAATTTAAAAAAAATAAAAAAAATCCCAGTAATACATATATTTTCGTCTTTTCCTATACTCCTAGTAATGATTATTGATACAAATAAATTCTTTCCATAAGTAGCTAGTTCAAGGTTAAGACCTGTGTCCGAATTTTGAAAAGAAAAACCACCCCCACCTGCCAATTTTGAGAAAAAAGATAACCATGTGACTTGCCACACAAATAAGCCAATTTCAACGGTGGTTATGGTTGAATAGACCAGGTCGATCAATGTCAAAAGTTTAATCTACGTTAAATCTAGATCAGACCAAATTTAATTTAAATAAAGAAGACTAATATTATCTTGGTGTGTCTAATATGAATTTTTTTTAAAAATGTCTTAAGTGAATTATTATCATTTATAGTAAAAAAAAATGGAGAACAAACTTGACCAAAAAAGATAGAGAACAAATATTATAGTTCATTAAAATTTACTAAAAATAGTAATGTCAACATTTAAATATTAGAATATATATTTTTGGATTAAATATATTTTTGGTCCTTATAAATATACAAACTTTTCGTTTTAGTCCCTTTAAAATTTTTCTTTGACTTTTAGTCTCGAAAAGTTTTTCATCTTTCACCACCTCTAGTTTTCCATCTTTGTTTTAGTTTAAAAGGTTAGATTAATGAATAAATTTTTTGCTATCACTATGATAATTATGTTTCTATTTTCTAGATTGCTTTTAAAGAATTGAAAGTAATTTACCAAAAATACCAATGAAAATTATTTCACGAGTAAATACACAAGGGGTACTCTGTGACTAATTTTAATTGAATGTTAGATAAAATATTTATGATTCTTAAAGACAGGCATGGGTCTCAATTTTATAATTAGGAAGTGGTACTCTGTGACTAATTTTCACGAGTAAATTCACAAGTGGTACTCTGTGACTAATTTTCCTATACTCGGTAATTTTATAGCAACTATTTTTTTTTCTTTTTTAAGATGAAGTGGTAAACTGCTTAAAATTTAAACACATAACTATAAAATTTCAAGTTCAAATTTATATGAAATTTTAGAATAAAATTTTATTAATATTATATTGTCCGCGAATATATATTGTCCGCGAATAAAATTTTAGAATAAAATTTTATTTTATGAAATAATGTCAGCGAATGGCCAGCATCTTATATTCTGATAATGGATCTACGTTAATTAGATTTAGGAATTAATGTAGGGATTTCGTCCATTATTGAGACTGAGGGCGGTTACATTTTTTAACATCAAAAGAAAAAAGATAGTAACAATTTTACTATCTAATAATTCAACGGAATGATTTGAAATGCTCATAGAATAGCTAGCCAGCTAGGTCACATTATTTTTTAAGGGAGCTAGGTCAAAATTTATAAAAACATTTGAGCTAAGCTTCTTTTTTTATTTTTGACTAAAAGATCCAAAGCTTCTTGTACGTATTTTATAATTTAACAAATATTTCGTAAAAATTAACTTATTAATGCAAACATGTGTTTAGATACAAATCAAATAATATTATAAGTGTGATTGATTTAGAAACTTAAAAAAAAATACTGGAATTACAGTTAAGATGTTAGACGAGGATATGAGCGAGAGTTCAAACCTACGATATCTCAATTAGTAATGTTTCGTTGCTAGACTCTTAAAAAAATAAACGAGAAACTTCAAAATAATACACTTGCCCGAATTCCATGTGCATCAATTGTCTTGGACAATTTTTCTATTTCATGTAGATAGAAAGAAAAGAAAAAAGTTTAATGCATCGCAACATCTCTGACATTAGGAGCTAGCACATAAATACAAATTTTAAAAAAGAAACATTAGGCTAAAGTAGATTAAATTGAAAGAAAAAAGAAAAAGAAACAACTCCACCATCTCTGGAATTGCTAGCTTATTAACTTGATGAGATCAGAAGTAGTAGCTATGGACTCAAATACTCTTACCGTTTGCCTACGATCTATAGTCAATTGCACCATAAAACCGACTATAGATAATTTGATTTGGCAGCTATAGTAGTAAAATAAATATACATGGATGATCATAAACACAATGCAATTCGATTTGGTCTCTCAGACAATCTAATCAACATTAAAAAGAAAAACTTACAATACATAAGTGAAATTAATTAAGCTTCATAATAAGATTCACCTTGTTAGTATACTTAGTAAGGTGGTCTACCATGACTAGCATGACCCCAAGGAGAATTATAAGCTTCATGATTATTCAACAACTGTTGTCCTCCGTTTGAAACACCCAAATTATTATAGCCCGGTGGAATTGAAGAGCCAGCTTCTCCAACAGATCCAACCGCCAACTGTCCCATCCCCGCGGCCCGCGTCGGAGACTCATCATCACCACCACCACCCTGATGCCCTTCCTGATCATCACCATCCTCAACCGGAAGCCTCTCATACGTCGCATTCGAAAATGTCGCCGCCATCAACATAACCGGCCCGGCAGCTACAAGCGGACCAACCACCCCACCGCCAACCACCTGTCCTTGTCCTCCAGAAAGATAAATAGTCAAACCAGTAGCTCCCGGCGGTGAAGGTCCAGGAAGCACTGAACCAGTCAACGACAGTATATCAAATCTCCCTGGAAGCGCCACCACAGCTCCGGGACCTGTAGGTTGCCGGAGAGAAACGTTAACGACGGTTCCACTTGCGCTTAGAATGCAAATACCTCTCTGTCGTTTTCTTGCAAACTGAACGATGCTATCTGATATATCAGTTCCTGTTGCTACTTCCATGACATGGCTTCGTAACGCGTTAGGGCTATCTCTTGTTATGAATATCGGTGGTTTTGGTTTGTTTTTTGAACCTGATGGACGGCCTCTTGGGCGGCGCGTGGAGGTGTTTGTTTCTATTGCACCTCCTTTGTGTTCGTCGCTGTTCTCTTTCTCATCTTCTTCTTCTTCATTGTTGTTGTTGTTCATGTTGTTCACTCCTGTTACAGCACTTTGGTTCATGGAGAAACCCAGATCCGGTTTTCCAAGTGGAGAGGAGGTTACTGAGTTGTCCATCCCTCCTAGACCAACCGGTCCGGTCCACCACCTGTTCGCCATCAAAGTTGAGTTGAACCGGCCACCACAAATTTCAAACCTAACTTAGCTTTATAAGACAAATAACAACTATATACGTGGATCAACTAACTGTTTTTAACTTACAATCGAAACAACAATAGTTGAATCTAAGTAGATCGTGGCAGCAAAATATGGATCAACTAACTTGATCACTAGATCTAGCAATAAAACCTTTGCAACAAGTTAAAGGAACAAAAACTAGCTAGGAAGATGATAAGATGATAGATTGGATTGGTGAATTTTTGAGCTAGAAAGTGAGTGATGAGGTAAAGGGTTATTGTAAGGTGTGAGTGAGTGAGTGAACAAATGAAGAAGAAAAAGAGAGAATAAAATAGAAAGAAGGTGATTGATAATATTGGTTGATTGGTTTTGTCAAAAAAAAAAAAAGATAATGTTTGTTGAATGGGATATGCTTGTTAGGGTTTTGATAATGTGTATTTTGTTTGTTTGTGTTGTGGGGTAGGATTATGTGCGGAAAAGAAGGTGGGTTGCACGCCGTTGCTCGCCCCCCAACAATAGTGACATACGAGTTGAGAAAAAGACAGATATATAAACTATAAACTATACACTAATAATCACTATATATTTGTTGGAGAGAACTGTTTCCCAGTTTCACCTTACAAATGTCGATTGTTAGGGATAGTTTAAAACTTTACACAACACACCTTGAGTTTGATGTTTGACCATTTTTTTCAGGATTTTGTTTAGGATATAATTTTTTAAGAATTTTAAAATGATAAGTATAGAATAAATCACAATTTTGAAATTTTATAGTAGGTTCAACTTTTATTATTTAACGTATGTTCTGAGTAGTTTTCAATAAATCCTTAATATGGATCATAGACAATTGTTTCACTCCATGTATGTATGCTTTCAACATCAAATGACCTAATATTTTATTCCAGGCATCTTGCTTTTGTTTTAGGCGACAAAAATCTGTCGATCAACTCAAAGATGAGATAACTCGTGCTATTTTGAAGTAATAATCTTGATTGGATGCTCATGTAAAGCCCTCATTTTTTATTAAATTTTGTAATATTTTTCAATATTACTATCTATTATAAATAATTAACTGATAAATACTGTTAACTGTAATTCTTTTCTTTAAAAAAATATTTTATTGTCATTTTAAATAATTTTAGATAAAATCATCGTATTTTCATAATTTTTTTAATTAAATATATAAAGTCACCCACGTACCATCTTTTGGATTTGTTGGCTAGCTGAATATGATTCTTTGCTTGTGACTCTTCTGTCATGTTAATTAATGTGATGATTAATAATTAATTAAGTCTGCCCTCTTTTTCTTTTGCGGTGGATTATTCTCTGCGTTTGATCTACACTCCTAATTTTCCGCTCACTTTCTGACGTCAACAGGCTAACCCAGAAAGAACATGAAGTAAAGTGGTAGACAGTATAGGTATTTGATTCTATCTGTAAAACAATTTCCAGGGTTTTTGGTCATTGCACTACTCTGTTAGTAAACCAGTTTCCAATGTACTAAACTACCAGTAATTTCAAGGTTTTTGATTCACTGGGTAAAAATTTTAGTATGATTTTGATATAATTGATTTTTTTATAGATAAAAATTCTAAAATTTTGATCATCTTCTGGGTAAAAACTTTTGAATTCAAACTTTTGATCATTAAATGTTTACTTCATTGTTATATTGATTTACAGATGTATTTATATTACGAATAAATTTACAATTGTCTATTTTATTAGTCGTTTTAGTCTTCAAATTTGTTTTAAAATAGTTAATTTAGTTTTCAAAAGTGTTTTTGTTGTTTAATTTAGTCCATAAAATTACAACGATATGATCACTGGAAATATGTTTTGAATTTGGATATATTTAAAAGAAAATGTTAACTATTGCCCACACATTCAAGGATCAAAATAGTTGTTTGTCTGTTTATAAACAAAACAGAGTTGGTGCAAAGTTTGTATTCAAATGGGTTCAAATATAAAAATATATAGGATAATTGGTATAAAATCATAGAGTTGAGGGGGTTCAATTGCACCTCCTAGATTGTAGCTGGCTCCGCCCATCCATTCACTCTTTTCTTCTTCCCTCCTTTCTGTAATTTATCTCTATCTCTCTAAATTTTAAAGAAAATGTCAAGAGAAAAGAAAAAGATGAGGAAAGAATATCAAGATAGCTATATACACACATATTTAAAAAGGAAGGAGAAAGAGATTGTGATTGAAAAGGAGATGATCCATTTTGAAAATATATATGCAACATCCTTCATTTTCTCTATCCCTCATTTTCGGTGGAAGAAATCAAATTGTAGACCTTCTTTACAACAACCATTCAACGTCTTGTTAGGTCACTAAGAGGAGTTAAGAGAAATCAATCATATTAAATCAAAAACAACTATACAAATGAGTTGAATAGCGCACTTTAATCAAAAAAATTTATATACTTAATTTATGAGTCCTTCCACTTCTAAAATATTTAGCCTCCATTTTTTAAAAAAATGCAAGACTTCTAATGAACACTTAGTATATAACATATTTGACAAATAACACTGGGTTATACCTTCGGGTTGATTTTGATAATTCAAATTTAAAAAAAAAAATGGTCTCATGCTCAATGACAAGAGATCACATCAATATAGACAAGGGAGCTAGATCAATAGATAAGGACTAGGGTGCTTGAACCTGCTAGACTTGTTTTTATTTGCTTTTGTTTTATTTAATTCATTTTCTTTTTTGACGATCCTTATTTAATTCATGTTAAGCCTTTTAACTCTTTCAAGTTTCAATTGAATTCGAAGATTGTCTCTTAATTTAATTTTAAGTAATAATTTTGTCTTTTATCTTTTTTTGTCATAATTTAATCTTTTATGTTATAAAATAACAATATCTTATCATTTTTATAGGATTTTTTCAATAAAATCTGATTTTTTTAGGTTTATATGAAGATCTGGGTTTGTTTATGAGTTTGATGAATTCTTTTAGAGCTTTTGATTATTTTTTTTATGAAAAAAGATAACTATGTTGACATTTTATAACATAAAGTACTAAATCGGAATAAAGAAAAGATAAAGACCAAAAGTGTCACTTAAAATTAAATTAAGAGACAAATTATTTAATTTTGCCTACATAATTTTATTTTAATTATCTAATAAACCTTGGGCAAAGTTATACTTCCGGTTGTATATTTTAATATGTTTATTCAATAAAACTTAGGTATAGTTTTTTGTGAAATTTTTTATTCTCTTCTATTAGAAAATTAACATACATGGATTGTGTATTCAACGATATTTTTTGGTTTATTTTAAATTTTCTTCTATTACAATTCTTGATGGAATTTCATAACAACGGAAAGTTGGTTAAATGATCAAATTACACTTTCATCATTTTTATTTCAGCAAGAGTGTAGAGCAACAAGTGCAAATTACCATAACTTATACCTGGGATGTGCGTGCGGTTTTGGGCACGAACAAGTACTTGGCCTCCTTTCTATGATGGGCAGAAGTAATAAGGCAACGAAAATTGCTCTTCCCTCGTTCAGTTTTACTCATTCCCACGTGATTTAACCAAAATACTTTCAGCGTGACTTTAGTCACGCTGCGTACAATACCAACGTGACTTAAGTCACGCTTGTTTTAGATAAGTTATGTTTTAACCAATTTTGCACAAAGATAATATTTTTTGAAGACCCCAAACATACAATATGTTATGTTCATTTTTTAAAAGCATGTCATGTCTTAGAAACAATAATAACAACAATTCATTCATGATTCAAAATAAATCATAACTACAAATACACAAGTACGCGTAATAAATTCCAAAATTAATAGAATGCGACAAATTTATTTAGTTATAATTTCATTTCCGTTCAAATAAACGAAGCGTTACGTTACATTACATTCTCCCTAAGTATGTGGTATCATCATGATGTTGAATTTAAATTAAATTCTTGAAAGTTTGCCGAAAATGTTGGCATTGAAGCGTCTTATACTTAGTGTAAAAATTTGCAAGTCTCTTTCAAAACTCAAAAGAAGGAAGACAACACAACACATGTATTCTACCGAATCAACTATATAAGTTATCACATCGAATCACTTCATATAGGATGAGTCATGACAAAAAGGAATGCATTTCAATATATTCTTTTGAACTTAATCTTACTGCTATGTCAACTGACAAGTTTCAATTGACAGAGGAGCATGATCAAGCTCAAAACAACATCTTAGAAATGCATTCCTTTTTGTCACACTCATCCTATAAGAAGGATTTCGATGTGAGAACCTATATAGCTAATTCGGCAGAATACATGTTGTGTTCTCTTTATTTTTGCGAGTTTTCAAAGAGACTACCAAACCTTTACGCTAAGTAAAAGACACTTCAATGCCAACATCTTCAGCAAACTAACAAAAATTAAAATAAAATCCAACAAAATAATGACACAACATAATAATACTACCTAAACATCTTCATCCGGCCGAATCAAACTCTTGAGAATATCTTCAGGCGACCTCGGCAACGTAACATCCATCTCGATCTTCGGGAACATGTTGTGCTGACCAAATATCGAGAAAATGCTCCTCACGTCGTCGTCGTTCGTTAACTCTGGCCGACTGAACGTCAATCTCCCCTCTGAGTCGAACGATGGACGTTTGTACCAAACGTATTCCACCCTCCTTGTGTCTCTGTGGTTGATATGTTGGTTGATTTCATCAAGTTGATCATTCAGTTCTTTTAATGTGACATCGTCTCGAACCTTGAAAAAATTAGGATTTCCACCGTTGAAGCATACTTGAGCGTTGAACAAATTGTCCATTGTTTCAGATCTACACCATAAGATATTAAAAACAATCAATGAAAACTCATTCAAACATTTAATCAAACACTTGGAGTGCAAATTATACATAAAACCCTAAAACTAAAAACTACAACATAAACATGCAAATATCTAAACATTTAAGCAACATAAGTCATTTAGATGTAAACATTGTATCATTTCTTGCCAAAACAAATCAAAATTTAAACAAAACCTAAAACTAAAAAAAAAAATCTAATTTAAGACGAAAAATGTAACATATAAACATAAAATGACAATGGTACTTGATTATGAAAACTTGCTCGTTATTGGAGTGGTGGGTGATTGGAAGTTGAAGAAATTTGTGGTTGGATGATTTGAGAGAGCTTTTAGAGATTTGAGAAGTGAAATGGATAAATGAGGTACTGTCTGAGTTATAAAATAACGCAGTGTGACTTAAGTCACACTGACATCTACCGAGTGTGACTTAAGTCACACATGTTATATCCCTGCGTGAGTTAAGTCACGCTCTGTTTGTGTCAGCAACCATAATAGGCAGAATGCAGCATTTCTTCCTGTCTTCATTCATCCATTCATTATTTCATTTTCATCCATTAAATCAATAATGCAATCATTCATTCATTCAAAGTTAAATTACGCAAATTCAATCAAAGTTATAATACGCAAAAATAAAACCAAAAATGTACCAAAATGCGCAAAGGCGCAAGTGTAAATATAATACATCCATGTCCGCCAAAATGTCATAAAAAAATAACTAAAAATATACAAATATACAAACGTCACAAGACCCTACTCCTCTGGACTATGGCTTCTAGTCCTCCTCCGCGGAACCGCCTCCTCCTGCAAAATGAGATACTCCGACTTGATGCCCTGCATAATACCGGCAACGACTGGATTCCCAAACACATCAGGATGCCTCATTGCACTGTACACTCTGGCTCTGATGTTTGCAATAATCTGCAGTGGATCGGGAACCTGTCTGGCCCACTGCTGCTGAACAATAACCTCCTCGTAAGGAGGGACAGGAGCCGTGTACTCCGCAACGGGCACAGGCTCGCTCATGATGGGATGAGATACATGGTAGAACCATCTCATGTACCCCTCCTGATACCTCCATTGTCGAGCCACTGCTGTCCACCGACCTCGAAGCACATGTGGAAGGACATGGAGCAGAAAATCCTAAAAGGCCACAACTACCGCCTGAGCCTGAAGAGCCTGAATCACAGTAGGAGATCTGGGACGATCTGCACATGTCTGTACTGCCTGAGAACCCACTCCGGCAAGTGAAGGCACATCGTCGTACTACTGACCATGATCCAACCGGAGTACCAGCAAATGTCGTGGAAAGGCGTGATGTCCCGCCGATCCTCGTATGGCCTCCAGATCACATCAGCATTGACCATCAGATCAATGAAGCCACAGTAGTGTCCAAGATCAGAATGGCCACTGGGCGGTCTCCATCTAGCAGCAAGCGGGGAAGCACGATCGTAGTTCGAAGCCAGCCTCCTCGGAAAGATCTTCTTGAAGTGCTCCAATATCCATCCCTACAAACAAATATTTCAGCATTACAAACACATAAACAAACACAATAATTTCGTAAGTCATTTATAATATGTTATAGAAAAAGAAAAAAAAATAATACCTCAAGTAGAATCTTGTAACCGCCACAAGCCTTAATGTCCGGGTCTGTAGCAAGAGAAAGCTGGTGGTAGAGCCAAACAAATGTCATCCCGCCCCAAGACCACTCGTGCACCCTGTCCAAATCCTCCATCATAGTCTGCCACAACAGTTGAACGCTTCTGATGTTCTTGTTGGCGAAAATGGTGATGCCAACCAAGTACAACAAAAACGCCTTAATGCACTGCGTTCTAACTGTCTCCTGCTCCTCCTCCTCATCATCATCACCAGCAGGAAGATGCTCCAACTCATTGCACCTATTCAAGAGTGTGTCATACTGTCTCCTCAGGCTAGTTATGCTAATATACCCACCTCACTGCTTTTTTGTCTCATCCTCAGCCTCATCCACCGTCATACCCAGGTCATCCTGCAGCAGCTCCATACCTCTCTCATATCTTACATCCTCGTCAGCCATGAGCCTCCCAACGATGGGGATGTGTAGAAGACACGCCACATCATCTAGTGTGACGGTCATCTCCCCAACGGGCAGATGAAAGTTGCTGGTCTGTGCATGACATCTCTCTAAGAAGGCGGTGATGAGGGGAGAGTTGATGTTCTCGTACCCTGTCTGAAGGAGGGGTGCAAGACCGGATGCCTCCACCCGCTGCCAGAACCATAACTGTGCCTGTGTCGAGAGTGTCAGGTTCTCAATCTTCTTCACGTGTGAGATAGCATTCAACTTATGCGTCATCCGAAACTGAAATACAAAAAATTAAACGAACAACAAACCGTTAAAAATATAAACATTTGAATAACTAAAAAAAAACATAACAATTTAATCGTAAAAAAACAATAATTAAAATATTAAACATTTTAACATAACAATTAAATAGTAAAATTAAAATAAAATAAACAATTAAATTGACGCGTAGTTAAAATTGACGCGTAATTAAAATATTTTAACATAAAAATTAAATCGTAAAATTAAATTAAAATAAACATATCAATTGACGCGTAATTAAATAAAATTAAACAATAAAATGTATCGTGGCGTCGCTCCAAAGCCTGCATGCCACGTGTCTACATAAATTCGGTAGAAGCGTCAAGTCAGTAGGGCCTCAGGAAAACTCTCTGGCACGACCTCCTCCTGAGCCTGCTGCTGGGTCTCACCCTCCTGCTGCTGAGCCTCCTCGTACTGAGACTGATACTCCTCTTGCTGATGTTGATACTACGTGGGGTCCACTACATGGGACGCACCCGCCTGGAACGACGTCCCTACATCCTGTTGTCTCCTGACGCCATGTCTCCTTCGAGTAGCAGGGTGCGCAGCCGCCTTTTCGGCCCGTGCACTCTCGGTCATTGTCTCCCTACTTCCTCTTAATCTGTCTGCTCTCAATATCTCTGGTCTCTCAGACATATCTACACAACATTTATAAAAGCAAAAATCAAGGATTTATAAATAATCAACAACAACTGTTCAATTTTGGCAGTGTCATTTCAATCTCTAACTTACCACACTGCACTCAAACTCACTATAATCAACATTAACAATCCAATTTCTAACTAATTTCATCCTTAACAATGCAAAAATCAAACAAATTTTCATTGAGACATTTTATCAAACACCTAGAGTTCAACATAAAATCTAATAATTTCTAACTCTAACCTACCACATTTGAGTCAAACCTACTCTAATCAACATCTAAACAACAATTTCTAACTTAATTCATCAGTAACAATCCAAAAATCAAACATGCAAAAATACCCTAAAAATCACAGAGGCATGGGTTTTACATATCTCACGGCGTTCAATATTGCAATGTTTGGTAAACAAGGCTAGAAGTTCCTTACTGAATCGAACAACCTCATTTCTAGAGTTTTCATAGCCCGGTATTTTCCCACAGTTTCTTATCTTGATTCGAAGGTTGGTCATAACCCAAGATTTGTATGGCAAAGCATTTTTCGTGTCAAGATTGTTGTTAAAAGAGGAGTTCAATGGAGCATTGGTACATGTACTAACATTCTTATCATGGGAGAGCCATGGTTGGTTGATGGAGTTAGTATTGCAAGTGATAGCCATATAAATGTGCAACTTCAACATGCCAAGGTTAGTCATCTTCTTGGTTATGGTGCAAAGACCTGGAACAAACATACTTTGCAATACTTGTTTGATCTTGAAGTGGTGCAACTCATTTTACAGACCCTATTTTTCCCTCAGGTAACCGGAGACCGTTTGATTTAGAAACCTAAGAAAAATGGCCAATATTCAATTAATGGTGCTTACCTCTTATGTGTTGATAATATTGCAGTCAACTTCCGTTTGGAGCGGGATTTGGAAACTCAAGGTCCCTCCTAAGGTCAAAAACCTTGTGTGGAGAATTTGCAAATGTTGTTTCCAAATCAGAGTGCAACTGAATAACAGGGGAATTAATTGTCCCTTAAATTGTGTGGTGTGTAGCACGACACATGAGGATAGTAATCATATCATGTTCTAGTGCCCACTATCAGAAAATGTTTAGCGTGAGAGTGGATTGTGGAAGGATATTGACATGGTCTGGAAGCAATTTAATAATGTTGGTGAGATTTTGTTTGTTATTTTACAGTAGTTGACCTATTATCAAACGGAACTACTAGCTACTATCCTTTGGAGCAAGTTTTACGCCTCGAGACCTCAACTCGTTTTATCTAGGTAAACTCGTACGAGTTTACCTCAAATTAAAATTATATAAAATTTATTGTATACATGACACATGTAAGCTATATAGATATTGAAAATAGGTCAAAGTGTAAAATATGACTTAATTATAAAGGCAACATATACTCAACCACCATAATAAAGTGTTATGCTAAACTTAGTATCAAAATACAAAATTAACTTGCAAAATCATAAATATTGTGTATTGTGTTGTTCGTTTCAGAAGAAAGAAAGGTAGTCAAGGCAATAAAGTGTTAACTGTAAAGGCAATGCAAGTATTTTGGGCTACTGGGCTTAAAAAAATGAATTGGATTTTAACAGATAAAGGGCCCAGAAAAAAAATGACCCAAAACCAAAAAAGCGTGTTTTTTAATTGTTAACTCGCTCAAACATTCTGAATTCAACAAAAAACAAGTTTATCTCCGAGTTAACATGATTTTGACACCTAAAAACGTAAACTCGTCCGAGTTTACGAGTTAACACTCGATTTGTAGAACATTGCTTTAGAGTATTTGGAAGAGCCGTAATTTGAGACCATGGCAACAATAGGTTGAACATGCAACCAAATTATCGAAAGAGTGATACATGGGTTGCATGACTGAAGGTTGGCGAATCACATGCAAGGACTAAGTATTACGAGTGCTAGTCGCACAAGCAACACAAGTTTGCGGACACAACGACAACATTGTCATCCATCGACTTTATTGCAAGGGTGAGAAAGGCCGGCTTTGAGGAGGCTAAAATGTAATATTGATGTTTCAGTTTCACACGACATAGTAGGTATCAATATGTGCATTCATGATGACACGGGGCCGTATGTTCTTGCTAAAACTTTATAGATTTCACCCGTTTGTTCAGTGGATATAGGGGATACATTGGGGATTTATCATGCTATTATGTGGATCAATGAATTACAATCGTCAAATGTTGACTTTGAGGTGAACTCGAAGAAAGTTGTTAATTAATTTAAAACAGGTAACATAGACACAAAGTCTTAGAATTCGTGGTTGAGCCTAATGCAACCCCACAAAACTGACTTGTAAGGTGAGGGCAACCCCCATTTATAAATATTTTTTCAGACCATCTCTCATTCAAAGTGGGGATCTTTAACACACCCCTTCACACACAACACTATTGGGCTTGGTGCGTGGATGTAAATGGTGGGTGTAGCGAAAACTTGATAGCATGTGGTCAAACGAATCTTGGAGGAAGCCCTAATACCATCTAAGAATATGTGATTGAGTCTAATACAACTCCATAAAACCAACTTTTTAGTTGAGGATAACCCCCACTTATAAATATTTGTTCAAACCATCTCTTATCCAATGTGAGATTCTTTAACTTAACAGAGTTTGAGGCTATTATAACGGCTTGCAAACATTGTTGTAATTTATTTTTTCAAAACTCTCATGTCGAGTTTATTCAGAGGGAAGCGAATAAGGTCACATATGTGTTCCAATCCAAACCAATCCAAAATAAAACCACAAACTGACCGAAAATCACAAAAAACCGAATATTTTTGGATGTATATGTATTTTGTTTTGTAAAAACCGCTAGGATTGGATCAGATTTTGAATCGTTTTTCAAAACCGAACCAAACCGAATCGAACCACAAAAGTAATTTTTAATACTTATTTATTATTTTATTAGTATAATATATTGTATTAATATATTGTTTGTTGGTTCTTAATCTTATATATTGCATTAATTTAATCAATATTATAACGAGTTAATATGTTTCAAATATAATTGATCATTTTCATTCTATAATGTTAATTTTTTTAATATATTTGTGTTATATTTTGCATCAAACTTATTAGTTTATCATATATGTATAATACTAATTTAATAAAAAAAATTACATGTTGCATTTTGGATATCCAATAACCGATCCAAATTAAATCGCATATATTTGGATCGGATTTTTTTAGAATAGGCATCCAAACCGAGCCGAACCGCATGTGATTTTTATTTTGGATCAGATTACTTTTTACCTCAAAACCGATCCAAACCGAACCGCGAACACCCTCACATCTCAAACTAGTCTTGATGTCTTTATTGACGTTTCACACACACACAGATATATATATATATATATATATATATATATATATATCGGTGGTGGTTTGGTGCAGATAAACAAGTATCATATTACACTTTAAAAAAAAAAAGAGTATCATATTATGGTAGATTCTACGGTGATGACTCAATTAAGTCTGTCATCGATGAATCATGAATAAAATATCGTTAGATTTAATTAATAGTTCAAATTTGTTTAAAATAAAAAATGAGAACAACTTTACATTTTTACACCTCTTCAAAAAAAACTTTACATTTTTTGACACAATCATACTCTTCCCCATATGGTTCCTCTCTGACCAAAACGAGTCAAGATCATCTCCATTTATTAGTCTCCATTTCTTCCATTTGGAGATATAAAGACACAAAGAAGTTTAAAAATAATTAATAGTAGTGGGACCCACTTAGTGGTAGGACCCACTACATACTTTTTTGTATCTATCTCTTACTAAATGGAGAGGATCTTTACTATCACGAACTTGCGATTTTAGCCCCCTAAAATCATCGCCTTCCTCTTTATTCCAATAAAATCATCGCCTTCCTTATTTTCTTTTTTTTTTAATTGTTTTTCTTTCATTAAATCCAGCTGGCTTAAAAAATTTATAAAAAAAAAAGAATATAACACGTGGCACCTCACTTAAGTGATGTGGATGCCACGTCTGCGTTGAATTGGTCAAAATTGGTCTGGGGGGCCAAAACTGCAAAAGGGGCTAAACATAGGGGGCTGGTTTGTTATTGTTTTTTATAGGGGGCTAAAATCGCAAGTTCGTGATAGTTAGGGGGCTAAAACTGCAATTAAGCCTATTTTTAACAAATAGAGAAGATCTTAACTCGACCAAAACACCCTACAACATAATGCTTTGGACCTGCAGCTCTTTTTATTGTTTTAATAAGCATTTATGCTTCTTGAAACCGTGCCACTCTTCTGCACGTTTCTCCTCACCATGTTTGGTTCAGAAAATTTGAGTTACAACCACCCCTCTCTACAAAACTGATTCATCACCCCCTTGATTTCATTCAATGCACAAATGCTTTGATAATTAAAAGAGATTGAACTTTTCATCTTCTTAATTCAACGAAAATAACGAACATCTATGAAGCATAGGTACTTGTAAAACGGCGAAGTATCTGTATCGGGTACGCGTACGGTACTCGTGATACTTCATTTTTGCTCATTATTGTATTGTGAGTGAAATTTGTGGCTTTCTTCTAATCATCTATCACTATAATAAAATAATAAAATGGAGAATAGTGTGCAAACCCTATTTCCAACCCTACTTGCCTAAAATCACTATTTTGCCCTCAATTTTTGTCATGTCATTCCAATTTTGTCCTCTTATTCTAATATGTTATATATGAAAATAATATTAATGTATTGTTATGAAAAAAATAACTTATGGAAGAATGATTAAAGTAAATATATAACTCTTGAAATCAACATTAATGTATTATTAAGAATGTATAAACCGATGCAATGTAATAATCAAGTGAATTGGCAGTTTTCTTTTTACCACATGTAGTGAATGACTATTCAATCTCCACTCATGTCATTGCTTCTTTAGTTTATCTTCTTGATTGTTATCATAAACTAATAAGGATGGTTTTGTGCTTTCTCACTTCTACGTGTATTACTCTTAGCATTGTTTTTATTGACAATATAATGATGATTTTGATGGTAGCTGCTCAAGCACACACACTAAGGACTATTCAACTAATAAAAGGTACGTGCAGTTACAACATGGATATGGGTTTTTTATTTATTTTTGTTCATGTTTAGGGTTTAGGGTTTATTTTTTGTATTTCTGATTTGTGTTTCCAATTTTATGTTTCTAATTTTGTCCGCTATAAACATTCGGCAGTCACCATTGGAATTTAAAAAAAAATCAATTTGTTTTTGGACACTTCTATTCTCATGGTGTTGTATTGATCTCTGATGTATTTCACTTCTGTTGCATCTTTTAGTTTCAGAACCATACATACAGGTATTAAAAGCTAATTTTGTTCATACCATGTGTTTTTTAAAGTCTTTCATTCATATTTTCGTGGTTTTTTAAGTGTCCTTTTTTACTTTTTGATTCATTGAGTTGTTTGTGAGTTTTGTGGAAATTACGGACGGTACAATGTGTTTGAGCGACTTTTTGATAAGTGTGTGTCATTTGTTATGTTGTTGAAACTCTTTTTTGGTATTGGCTGGTGTAGTCCTAAAAAGATGTAGTGTTTCCATTATGTTGGTGGAAAAAATATGAAAAAGTTGTAAAAAAAAAATTGTGGTAATTTGTAGTGTTTTTTTAATTAATATGTAAGGTTTTAGAAAATGATGTATTTTGTGTAAAAGTTGAAAGTAGTATTTTGTGTAAAATTTATTGAATTTGTATGGTAACTTTTTCATATCGAACTGGATGTAGATAAATTTAATAAGTTCTTTAAATATAAAATTAAAATATATTTATGTAAATATATATGTATATCTAAAATTTAAATTTATTTAGTCAACATCTTCTCTTATTTATTTCAAATTATATGCAGGACCTTAATGTTTCATTGTGAATTGACCAAAAAATTATGTTGGAGGCAATCGATCAAAGGAAAACAAGAAACAAAGTGAGAAATGAATTGTTGTAAGTTGTTAGTCATGTGATGTGGTAGTTATTAATCACACATAATGAATTATTGGAAGTTGTTAGTCGTGTGATGTGGTTGTTGTAATCTGTCTATATTATATACCTATCTATGTTTGCTATATTGCAAACTAAGCTTGAGTTTTTCTTGTGCAAGTATTGTTATGAGGTGACAACTTCCAATTTCTCATTCTCTATTGAAACCTTGCCCATCTCTCCTAACTAATACCTCTAATTCATTTCTTATTCTTCACTAAATCAATTTAATGATTATTGGACTCTATTATAGTCGATAGGACCCGTGCGTCGCACAACTCGAAAGTCTAGTTAATATAACAATATAATGTTATTTGTAAGTTTGAGTTTCTTTGTTGTTGTAACCAACTCAAAATTTTGACTTTTTAAACTTCTAATGTGATTTTCTTGTTGTGAATTGAAGAATTCAAGGTAATCAAAACCGGACCGGACATTAAACCGGTATAGACACGGGTTTAAGGTTTAAAGGTCGGACCGGGGTTCAACCGGGGTTCAACCGTTTCTTTTATATGTTTTATATTTAACAAATTTAAGTAATATTTTGATATATATTATATTAAATTTTGGCATCTTTTAAAATTAAAAGTGTTATAAATTTGTCAAAATTTTACGCAATTATTATTATTAAATGAAAAAGATATTAGTAGTAGTAACTTACAAGACAAATGCTTCCAAATTTCAACGGTATTTGTGTAGTTAGGCCAATCCCTTCTCCTTTCTTGGTAAACCAAATTCTATCTTCAATTCGGTCATCAGTGTTCTTTAATTATAATAAATACTGTTAATTAACAAGACTGAAACGTCTTTGCTTAACATCACCTCTTTCGTCATACTATATCTTTGTAGCCTAACGTCTTTGCTTAACAGCATCCCTTCTTTGTATGATTCTACTCTTTGTCCACTGTATTTCTCCTCTCAGAAAACAGATCAATAAGAAAAAGCAAAAACAAATGGCCAAATGCTAAAAAACGCTTAGTTTTAGAACAAAACAAGGGAAACGGTTCAATCTCTCTAACCGGTTAAACCGCCGGGTTTTCACCGATTTTTTGTTTTACTCGCCGGTTTTGTTTCAGAGCGGTTTTTATGGCCAGACGGACCGGACACAGGTCCGGTCACCGGTCCAACCGGTTGAACCGGCCGGTCCGGTTTGGTTTTTCTTACCATGGAAGAATTTAACTCTTTCATGTTATATTCTATAACAAAACTTATGATTTTATTGACGTACTTGTACCTTACTTTTTCTAAAACTGCCGTATTCTTGTACCGGTACCCGTATCTACCGGATACCGTACCCGTACCTATGCAACATAGACGAACATGAAGGATTTTTAAATCGGAAAGGAATGAAGAACTCTCTGCAACAATTTCAGACATGCCTTCGTTCTCTACATTATAACCTTGAAGTTGGAAAGAATCACAACCATTGAACTCAATCACAACCATTGAACTCCCCCGATCATTATATGAAACTTATTTCATTGAAAAAAATCTTATGTATTCTTGAACAGGGTATTCTTCATAGCACTAGAACCACAAATTTCATATTTTAGTTGAAAACAAAATTATGTGAGATCTAATGTTGGTCAACCCTGGTAAGATGTCGATATCTTATTATATAATATCTGTTAACATTGCAACCATCCTTGCAAACCATAACCCTACTTCATTTGGCGCCAATTCATGTGAGTCGTTGGATCTCCAATCAATCTGATCTACACACATCACAAGAAGCATTTAAAACCCAATGGCAAGCCTTATACCTTGGGCACCAACTCCTTCCTTAATTGTGGGTTCAATAATCAAGCATCTTAACTTAATGACACAACCATAATTGCACACATATCAAGCCTAATTTGAAATTCAAAATTTCCCCCTAAAACTCTATAACTCTATCATCATTGTGCATGCCTTTTCATCTTCCTATGTCCCCATTTAATGTTTGAGGTTTTCCAATGCAATGTAGTTATGGCATAGTTGCTTACATGTCATTTATCTATATATACCCGTGCTGCCTATCTTCTAATCATCCATAACAACGTTGCATGATTTTTTCATTCTGTGCGAAATGGCGAACACAAACGTCCAAGAATTGCTATCGTACCACAACCTAACTGGTATGATACGTGCACACATTCATACATTGCTTATACGTTTTGCAGTCATTTCTTTATACTGATCATGCATTTTTTTTCGTGAAAGCTCCATTGAATCCAAATCCCATCTCCGAGATCGACAAGACAGTTAATGAGTTGCGTGTCAGATGCAGGACCTATGTAGTTAAACTTGATGTTGATTATGTAAATACAATTTTGTTATACCCTTTTCTTTTTTTTCTCGCACGACCTCAATTAATTTTGTATTTAATCGAATGTTTCTTTATGCTTCAGGGTGCTGTCGTGCTTCCCAATATGTTTGGTCATGACTTTGGCGATCAGATTGATCGATATGCTAGGTTAGTGGATCTTAACTTCAATGAATTTGAGGTTTTGGTCGAGAAGCACAACAGTGGAATTTTCTTGACTAAGTGATGGCATGCTCTCTGCGATTTTTACAACGTCGCTCTCGGTGCTTGGGTGACCATGGTGTTTATAGGTCCAGGGAAATTTGTTATCACTCTCAAGGATAGGTTTGGCAAGTTGATTGTGTGTCCTAAGTTTAGTCCCTCAATGATGTTACAAATCGAAAAACATGTAGTTCCTTTCCACCTCTTTGATGTTGTTCCATCGCCTTGGGTTCACGATGAGATGAATTTTAAGTTTTCCTATGAGAAGAGATTGACCAATGATGAGATTGACACGAGCTGTTTCGTGAGTTGGATACTTTGATTGTTTTTTTGGTAGTGTTTTATTTCGGCTTCAATTAATTATTTTTATGCTTATTTACGTGTGCTATTTTTCGTTTGTAGTGGCTGGCTTACCAGGGATTTTGTGAGGCGACTTTGGATATAGGAGTTAGATACATAAAGTTGGTTGATGATTGTGGGAACATGTGGTTTTGCACACTAATGTATGGAACACGTGGTGGTGCTTACTTTAAGATTGGTGGTGAATGGAAGCGTATGGTTCTTGGAAGACGGCTTTATGAAGGTTTGAAGATCATGGTTGGTGCACCGGAAGCGGGAAGAAACAAGACCATTTACTTTAGGGTGATTCGTGATTAAAAAGATTTGTAATAGACATGTCGGTTTCAATGACATTTAGGAGAATGTTTTAATTTTGTTTTTGTGGTTGGACCTGAATCTTTGTTAGCAATGGCTTTTTTTTCTGTCTTTGGTAATGTTTCCCTTTTTTTAGTACTGCAACAACTACCTTTTTTGAGGGTTGGTCTAAGAATGTCGAATTTAAGTCCTAAGTAACAATTTTAAATGGAACAATGTACTTGGTTTTTGTATAGTAATGTTATCGCTTCTACTATTACATTGTATCTTGATTGTTATTGTTTATTTTCTGCACCATTTAATGTTCCAAACTTCATAGGATATTGTGTGCGATTTGTACTGTCAATACTCACATGTGCTTAAAGGACTGATTAAGTTCTTTAGATGTACTGCAATTTTAATTTTTTGATTGAAGGCACACGGCCAAACACCAATCTATTTGTATGGTCATTCCTTGAAAATGCACCACCATTTAATTAGATGTATAACTATTGAGCCTGTCCATTAACTATGTTGGTTATGGCCTATTAATGTCCTTTGTAATGACTACTAAGTTTCTTAGTATTCAACCTATATAACTATTTCGCCTGTCATTAATGAAGGAGTTTAATGCTGATTATAGTCAATTAATGTCCATTGTGTTGACTATATTATCTGTTGGTATTCAATTATGGTCTTTTTGTAAATGCACCCACATTAAGTACCTATATGACTATTTCGCCTGTCCATTAATGAAGGAGTTTAATGCTGATTATAGCTAATTAATGTGGATAGTGATGACTATCAATTCTGTCTGTATTCAGCCATGTTCTCTTTGTATACCCATTCCTTGAAAATGCACCACCATTAAAACCCCAAATAACTATTGCGACTGTCAATATTATGCACTTTAACCCCTATTATTCCCAAGGAACCCAATAGCCTTAATGTTGATTATTACCAAGGAACCTAATAGCCATCAATCTCTTTGATACACACACGGTCATATACAAGCCGCACGCATACT
Organism: Medicago ruthenica; assembly: GCA_018208015.1. Classification (NCBI taxonomy): domain Eukaryota; kingdom Viridiplantae; phylum Streptophyta; class Magnoliopsida; order Fabales; family Fabaceae; genus Medicago; species Medicago ruthenica. The sequence goes on along the minus strand of CM031371.1, from coordinate 32,312,994 downwards.
CACATTGTTTCCTCCTTATTTCTGTGTGTATCACATCGAAAAAAGCAATGGAGCAATCAGATGGATTTGATGACAAGCGAAAAACAGCCAGAGCATTACACAGCTTGACATGTACGATCTCAATAATAATATCTATTGAAAAGTCGAAAATGATGTTTTCTGTTGTAATAGTTATGATGACTTATGTTTATACTTGAGTATATACATAATATTGCCTGTTTAAAGTTTTTTCCACCGTTTTATGCTTCGTGTTTCGATGAATGTTGTTCTTTTCTCATCAATGGGTAGGCAAAAGAAAATGATTTTTCCGATGTCATTTAATAGTCTCTTTTCAAGTTAAACTCTTGATGTTCCATATTCCATTGTGACAATAAATGTCATTGTCAGTTTCCAAAATGCCATTGATTGTCCACAAAGATGTTACAAAGCTGGGAATGTATGTTTTGGAAGGAAATGTGATATCTGGAAGCAGCGTTGGGTGAAGGTTTATATACCTAGATTATCGTTGACACCTTCGGATCCAAGGATTCTATTTAAATTTCAACGTAGACAATTTCCTATATCTATATGTTTTGCAATGACTATTAACAAAAGCCAAGGACAATCATTGAAGCAGGTTGGCATATATCTTCCACAGGGGGTTTTCTCTCATGGTCAACTATATGTCACAGTCTCAAGGGTTACATCAAGAAACAGTCTTAAAATTTTGTTGACCGACGAAAATGGAGATTGCATTAATACGACTACAAATGTTGTGTACAAAGAAATTTTCCAAAATGTGTAAACATTTTACACTAATTTTACTATTATACTATTACTTGATGAGTTATTCAAACGATTTAGTTGTGTAATTGAAGTTTAATATTGCATTATATAATTATTCACAATGTTTATGACCCGTGCGGCAACACAGTTAGGCGATCTAGTAATGAAGAAGGGAGACGGGCGTGTGCAAATCGAATTACTTAGGTTTTGTTTGGGAGTTTGGAGAGGAGGGGAGGGGAGGGTTTTAGAAAAAAAGAAGGGGCAATTGAAAGAAATAAAAGACATTTGGAGGAGGCGGCATTTGAGGGTTAATTTTTTAGGGTCATGCTAACCGGTGCCCGTGAGACACTGGTTAAGGAAACCAAAAAAAGGAAGTTTTAAATTGAAAAAGACACTATTTTGACTTCTTATAGATTGATTACACAATCTTCAATGCAATATCTACTATATTTGATTCCTTAACCATTGTCTCCAGGACACCGGTTAACATTTCATATTTTTTTATTCATGATACAAAATATCTCTTGTTTAGAAGAACTCAAAAATTGTATTGGAGGAAGGTTTCAGGGTTTTTGGAAGGTTTATATGAATTTTTCAAATTCAATATTGTTGTTATAACATTCTTAAAATTAAAAATATATTAATCAAAAGTATTAGTTTTATCTAGAGATGGAAATGAGTCGAGTTGAACCGAATTTGTCTGAATTCGACTCGACTCGATAAGAATTAGTTCGGCTCGAAACTCGAGTTCGATACAAACCATTTTTTTAACTCGAGTTCAACTCGTTTAATATTAACGAACAACTCGGTTCGACACGTTAGGTTCATTTCATATCTACATAAAAGTAGGTATGACTAATTGAACAACTCCTAGTGAACAATCCCAATGAAATAAATATTTTGACTAATTCATACACTTAGCTTTGAAAGTGTTTACTACTTTTATGAAAAAGTAAATTATCAACGGCCCCAACTATACAGCGCGTTGAAGTGAAATTGTTGTGATGTGTATTTGGTTTGACTTAATATATAGCCTTATTCACCTGTCATTCCTTGATAAACAACCGATGTGGGACTTTTTTTCTCTCTTGTTAGACAAAACACATGTGCTATCTGCCTATCTCTCTATGTTATCTGGACGAATGTTTTTTTCCTCCACAGATAAAGTTCTAAGAAAAACACTTCTTTATTTAATTGAAAATAGAGAGCCGTTTATTATTATTTTTTAATTAATCAAGAAACCCAGCATAGTAGTGAAGTTTAGATTGTTTTTCATAATCTATCTTACATATTTTTAACTAATAGTTTGTTAATTCACATAGTACCGATTATTATATTTGTATCTACCACAAACCCAAATAGCATACTGTTAGTAGTTTAACAAAAGCAAGTATATTTTTATATCGATTCCACAGGGATTATTGCGATATCATAAATCGTTCAACGTCGATTATCATTTTAAGTTAGGGTTTCATCTTTTTGTTTACTAAACACTACTCGACTTTAAAAACGTTATAAATAAAACGTAGAGTAATAGGGCATAAAAAGTGTTAGGATTAAAGTACGTCAATCAAACGTCGATTGTATTCGATTGATCATAAATATGGATTCTAGCTTTTCTTATATAAGACATTATCACGTATCACTCGACAACGTCATTCGTGTCCAAATGACGTCGTGAGATCGATCGTATCATTTAATCGACGATTTCTCAATCTATTAAACAATTCGAAAGCTTTATGTTCCGACACTTTGTGTAATTATCAAAACCAAATCCCATGTCTAGAATTTCTTATTTTGATAGAATATTATTCTAAACCTAGATTCAAAAGTATTTTTCAATATCATTTAAATCAAATTTAAGAATGGAAAACAAGAATAAATTCAATGATATATAAAAGGCTAGAATCATATATTTAAAATATCAAAAGTTTACAACTAAGAGTGATTGATTACCTAATAATCCCAACAAAGGAGATTAGTTGTTCATTCTCATGACAACAGTACAAAAGTAGAAAGGAAGATGGAGATCAAATGCTAAGACTTGATTTCTCAAAGTTGCTTAGTTTAATCTTCACTTGAATCACTTTTGCTCAATGAAGTTTGCCTCTCTTTAGCCCTATTCTCTTTCTGGAAGTTAAAATTCTTAAGCTCTAAGAGTTATAAAAGTTGATAATCAGATAATAATCCAGAAAAAATGAGCTAAAAAGCTTTTATACAACTGAGTTTTTGTACGCTCGCTACAAGCGACGAGCTTGTCGCTGTAGCGACGGCAGATTTCTTGGCCAGTGGGGAAGCTCCACGTCAGCATATAGCATTAAACCGCCCTTGGTCGCTATAGCGATGAGATCTGTCGCTATAGCGATGGAACCTTCAAAATTCCCTGCCTAAGGTCGCTTGAAGCGACTGATCGATCGCTTGTAGCGATGAACTTTCCATTTTTCCCTGCCTAGGCTCGCTTGTAGCGACCAATCCTGCGCTTGTAGCGATGAAGCTCTGATTTTCCCTGCCTACGCTCGCTTGTAGCGATGAAGCTTGCGCTTGTAGCGATGAGGCTTAAACAAAACTTCATATTTCTTTGCTCAATTCAGGTCCAAGCATGAAATTCCTGCATAATTAGATGGGGTAAGACATAGGATCACAAATTTGACATTTAACCAAAAATATGAGCTTATCCTAAGATAGCTTGCAAAACAAGTAACATAAGCGCCTTAAAATATATCAAAAGATAACTACTTTTAAGCACTTATCACATACTAGGTATGTATATCTCTACATGTATTAAATTTATTCAAAGTAAACACTAAGTGTTCAAATATACATATACAAACAACCAAAAATAAAAATACAAAAAATACACCAAAATTGGTACAAATAACATAAACAAAAATAACAAAATTCCACAATTAGAATTGAAAATATCCTCAAAATGCATCAAATTCATATATATATTATCGAGTCAACTAATGAACCAATCGAGTCGAACTATATATAGCTCAAGTTCAGCTCATTTATTTAACGAACTTAATTTTGAGTTCAAGTTCAGTTCATTTGGTTCATGAACCAAGTTCAACAAATTATCGAGTCGAGTTCCGAACTTTGATCGAGTTAGCTCGGTTCATTGCCAGCCCTAGTTTTATCATTCCCTAAAAAATGTGAAAAATTTCTCCATTTTTCTATATATTTCCCTCCTCAAAACCTATGAAGCTCTGATACCTGACACGATACGGATACGATACGAGAAATTTTTCAAAATTCCCGATACGACACAACCTCGATATGTTATTAAAAAAATTAAATTTAAAATTAATAGTATAAGTGCACAATGTATAAATATAACTAAAAATGATAATAAACAAACATTCACATTAATGAAAATGATCAAAACAAGTGACAGTTAGTCAGTTACATATTTTTTCAGCACAAAGTAGAATATAGCTAAACATCATTAGTCTTATCAAAAAAGAACACCATTGTCTAATGTTGACCACTTAATACTTAACACTAATTGAGATTGAAAACAAACAATTTTTCCCAATTAGAGAGAAGAACAGAAGAAGAGAATAAGGTATTGAAGGGAGAAGAACAGAAGAAACATAACATTAGAGAGAAGAGAAACAAAGTTGAACTCTTCCGAGGTGTAGATGGAGGCAATCAGTGATGCTGATGTTGAGATTGGGTCAATCGGTGATAATGGTTAGAAAAGGGAATAACTATCGTTCAATGATGACGAGAAGCCCTATTTTTTTGGGGTTAGAAGAGACAATATGTTTTTCATAGCGCTGCCGGTCTTTATGTGTTTTTATTTTTATTCTTTTATTATTCTTTTTTTAAAAGGAAATATGTAAGAAAGAAGTATCGGTGCCGGAGTATAAGTTAGTTGTATCGGAATATAAATTAGCCGTATCCGACACGTATCGGTAATTTTTTTCAAAAAAATAAATATTAATTGGCCGATACTTCTCCGATACACATATCAAGACATATCAGATAAGTGTCAGACACGATTCTTCACCATCTTTGGAATAGAGGGGGCTTCATAGCTCAAAACTCTCCCTTCCAAACTTCTAAACAAAGTTGGGGATGGGAAACCGTGAGAGGAAAATAAGAGAGAAGAAAGAATCAATTGAACCTTCGCCCTAAAATTGACCTCTTACATTATATTTTTTCGTTCCGGCAAAAAAAATACACTTTATAATTCCCTTTCCCTCTCCTCAAAAGAAAAAAATTGAACCTTTCCCAATCGAAGAATCAATGAGTTCAGAAGATTCGATGGCAGACGATTTGTTTGAAGGATTGCCTCCACCTTGTTCCAACACTCAACCACAAGTTCCAATTGTTTCTGTTTCTACCAACAACAACTCGGAATCCTCTTCAGTTCCCTCCGCACCTAAACCGATTCTCAAAAGTTCCCTCAAACGACCCAACCCTACTCAATCCGACAACTCCCAAGGTACTTACATCATTTCCTTCTTTCTTTCTTTTCCAACAATTTACTCTTCATTTTCTTTATCATAAATAAACCCTAAGTTAATTAATTCTACAAATTTAGGGACGAAATTGATGGCTTATTCTTAATTATGCAGTTATTGGTTCTAATGGTGTTTATATTGTTGTGAAATTTTATCTTATATTTTGTGTTGTAATTTCAGCTGCAGCACCTAAAAAGAGTTTGAAGTTTAAAACCTCGACCGATGCTTCTGAAGCGCAAGTTATCGACGCTATGCAGAAGATTTCTTCGCATATCAAGAACCCTGCGAAGTTTAGCAAGGCTGCAAAGCTTGCCATTCAGCTGATTGAGGCAGGAAGTGTTAAGTCTGGCGTTAGTGATTATTTTTTCGCCATATTAGAAGCTGCAATGTTGTCGCCCATATCTTGTACAGATCCTTCGGTACGGGCAGATTATCATTCTCTGTTCACGGCAGCACAAAATGCAAAAGAAGTAAGATTAATATGTGTTCAAATTATTCGTTTTAGCAAAAAAAATTTCCCCACATTTTAAAGAGTACAATAAAGATTTCTTGACCCTCTTATGTTTGTTTACTTGTTTGTAGCACCTCAATAAGAAGCAGAAGAATCAACTGGCTACATGGACAATTAGTGCTGTGGTTGCAAATGATTTATATACAGATGATAGCTTTGTGGTATGGTTCTCACTGAAATTTTAATTTTAACTTGCTCATTTAAACTCCTGTAAATCCGTTCTTTACTTTTTTCAAGACAATTAATTGAGAAGCACATTTGAATGATTGCAACAGGTTTTGACATGTAATGCTGTTGCATACATGAAAATTGTACGTGCGCTGTCGTAGATGTACTGTCCTTTTCTTTGCATATAATTCGTAATATTCATGCAATGCTGTTATTGCTTATATATAGCTATCTTCGAAAGTGTTGTTTCTCATCAATTTATTATATATGTGAAGTTTGACCAAAGATGGATCTAAGTGTGTCAATCTAGTCTTTAAAGATTTAATTTTACTAGCAGAACTTGCAGAATTAAGATAGATTGGAAAGAGAAATTATTCCGAAGGGACTCTGAGATAGGTTGTTGAGTGGGTGACATATTGATAAGCTTCATTATTTTCGATACAGTCATCCACCATGTCCGTCCATGACATGTTTTTGTTACAGATGTATGTATAGTGAGGGATGGGAGGTTATCATGCATGACATGCGTTACCCCTTCAATCTTGATGCCTGGACTGACTCCAACGGCAAGTTTTGGGGTAGCAGAAGTTTGGCCTAGTTGCAAGGTGCAACATTCTTCTTTTGAGTTGTGATAAAGTTTTACAGTTAGCTTTATAAAAAACTTGCCATTAAATCAATGAATTCTAAGCTTGCCACTCTGCTAGCAGATGTATGACTGCATTTATTTTGGAGAGACTGTAATGCATCATATCAATAGCTGTGAAAACTGTCTGTATTTTTCATCTGTAATGTGTTTATCCTTTGCTTAGTCATTGGATTTAGATTTGGGATATTGTTGTCTATTTTGACCTCATTTACCTTGAATATCTGGGCCCATAAGGATTGTATATTTGTTGCTCATTATTTTCTGTCCTAATATTTATGCAGTTCTCGAAAGCAGCTGGGCAAATCAAGGAAGCTATATCTAACCTTCCTGTTGCGACAGAGGAGGATGACACAGAAGAAGCAATTTCTTTTAAAGATAGCACAGTTATGGCAAATGAAGGTGGTCAAACGTCTCCCCCAAATGAGGATAATAATGCTGTGGAGGAAGCTGACCCATTTGGACTGGATTCTCTGATTCCTGGATCCACGAAGAAAGGTGAAAAATTTAAGGGAAAGAATGATGCAGCTATGAAGATAAGGAAGGAAGAAGAGGAAGAAACTAAGCGATTCCTTCAGTTACAAAGAAAAGCCCTGATAACTTGTCTAGAGATTGCTGCCCGGCGGTATAAAACACCTTGGTAAATGCTGTTACTATGTTCTGATGTATTTGTCTTTTACTCAAGTTTTTCCACTTTACATTATGTGCCCTTATTTGAATCTTCTCTGTATAGGTGCCAAACAGTAATTGATATTTTAGTGAAGCATGCCTTTGATAATGTGGCGAGATTTACAGCTCATCAGAGGGATGCTGTAAGGAAATTGTGGGCTTCCATACTGGAGCAGCAAACTCGTAGGAAGCAAGGAAAGTCGGTTAATGGAAAGCTTGATGTGAATGCTTTTGAATGGCTTCAACAAAAATATTCTACTGAGAAGATTAGCATTCGGCATTCTGTTGGAGGTAGTGGAGACCGGCGTGCCACACAATGGCTTGGTTAAGTTTTCTTGTGAAATTTTCTGTAACTGAAATAGAGAGGATGATGGCTAATCGATGGGAACTTCAATATGGTCAAGATGAGGCGAGTAAACGTTCTCGTCACTTCATTGCTAGTGTTGTAACTTATAATAGGTCTCGGACATCTTTCCTGACTAAGTTTCCCCAAAAACATTGGTAGAAACTTTATAAAATGTGATTTTTTCCCCCTCCTTTGCAAATTTTAGTTATAAGTTTGTCCTCAAGTTTTTTTTGTCCTCAAGTTGATCAATTTCAATTTAAAATTTTAATTTCAAAAGTTTTCAATAGAGGACTCTTACTTTATTTTAATTATCAATGAAGGTTTAAGGTCCTCAGTTTTAATAGAAACCTTTTGATAACATTTTATAATTGAATATATTTTTTTTTTTGAGGAAGGGTATATTGAATATAATAGAGCACTTGAAATAAATAGTACTGGTTTTTGAAGCCTGTCTTTTTTTTAAAAAAAAAGTACGATGTCAAGATTCAAGTGCTTACTACATGTGTTCCGTTCTGCTTAATTTTATAACGTTGATGGTAAGTTTTTTTTTTTGTTTTGAGCAAAGTTATTTATTAAGCCAGAAGACCTATGTGGCTGAAGTTGGTATGACTATGTTTGAATTAACTTGAGTTTATTTATTGGCATAGCCTTTGCTAAAAACACTATTTGTGAGAACTTGTGAAAACAGCGTGACATTCATATTTCATAAGCTATTTTCAGCTTATTTGCATAAGCTCTTCAAAATAGCTTAGGAAAACAGTTTAAATATCATACAAAAATAGTTTGACTTTATTTTATCTTGTAATATAAAAATAACTTATTCATAAACATTTATATGATAAACAATTATGCTATAAGTTGCAAAACAAGTTGTTCATCCCAACAAAACCTTAATTAATCTACATTGTAAGTTGTAGGAACTTGTCTCATCTCTTAACCGAATTAGAATAGAGAAATGTTATATTTGCACAACCAAGGGGGTCCTAGTTAGGGATGTAAATGGATATCCATGGATGTGGATAATATGATATTTGTGGCTGCCCTGTTGGATAAATATGATATTCGTGACCTATTCATATCCACACGGATATCCATTATACGGATAATCCACAGATTTTAAGTTATCCACGGGTATATACGAATATCCATTGATAGCTTTTTTTTTAAAGAAAAATTATTTTTGTTAATTTTTTTTATAATTACATAAAATTTAACAAATTTCATCATATTCATTTTCTTCTTTTTACCAAAATATAATAGTATTCATACATTAGTTATTGCAAATTTCAGATGCTTAAGGATGGTCTTGTGTTTGCTTAGTTATTGCAAATTTCAGATGTTAGTTTAGGCACTCCACATATCAAATGCATAGTTTACATATTACAGCCATGTTCTCGAACAAAATCAATTAATTTTGTATCGAAGATACAAAAATGACTTCTGGATGATTTTAGAATTTCTCATTTAACATGATTTGAGAAATTGATTCACCTTTTTTTTTATGAATTAGAGATTGACTGACCTGTTCCCAAGGATCAATGAAAATATCAAATATTTTGAAGTTCCAACATAAAAACATTGAAGAATTTACAGCAGTCTCTCCAATTGAAGGTGCTATGATATTTTAAATTATGCAACTCCACTCATCAAGAAAGTGAGTGAGTTCCACTGGAATAATAATACAAGTCCTTCTCAACATATAATAATAACTCATATTGGTACAGAACCAGGATAATTTTCTTGTAAGATAAACATAGCATAAACCATGGAGAACACATTTCTGAACCAAAGACAAAACAAAGATGACTAAACTGAAGATAGATGTTTAATGCAACAATTGGCTATATTAGTTACCATTAACCACGTAAAGATAACATACAAGAGAAAACAAAAAGATCAAGTCCTTCTGTTAAGTTGACAAAGCAAAAGAAAATTGCAACTAAACCCATATTAATAGAGCCATAAAAAAAAAGGCGATGGAGAAGGAGAAAGGGATTGAAACTCATTTGACTACGATTCCTAATCCAATCCTTTCACACTTTGCTATCAGTCCCAATCTTCCTCACTCAACTGATCATCATTATTTTCGTTAAGTGGCCTAACAACAACAATAACTACATTCCCTAAACACTTGTTTGCACCCATTTCCTTCAAAACCAAACCCCTTTGAACCTTTAAATCCAGTTCGTCACCACCATCATCTTTCCCCAAATAAAAGCCATTATCATTCTCCACTTCATTCTTATTCCTATCAGCAACCACAAATATAGGTTCTTCCTTATACCACATATTAGCCTTCCATGGCAAAACTCTCGCATAAAAAATCCCAAAGAAAACATGGTAACTTGTAGCAGATCTGCAGGTGTGCCAACACATGTGGCCTATTCAGCTTCTGCATAGGCTTGCAAGTGTTGCTGTAAGGATGAAGTTTCAGAAAATATGAGGACCTACCTAGTCAAGTGTGCCTTTCAAATATCAAGAAGAGGACTACTAGGTTTGTATACATACAGACTCATTTTGTTGACAGCGTAACTAATGTCGGCCTTGTCAGGTCTAAAAGATATCAAGTATAATAATATTCTAACTACTTATCAACTATCTACAAAGAGAATAATCAGACAGTGGATAACCATCACTGTTATTGAGGTTCAGATTCATATTTATAGTTAACTTTGGGATTGAATACTCTAACATGAAGTATATTCACTTAAGCAGAAAAAATGTGGAAAAAGTGAGAGAAGCTGAAAATAGAAAACAGTTTCATTCAACATTACATCCCTTAAAATTAAAAATGATCTTTCAGTCGTATCATACAATATCTAGCCTTTTTACCTTTTTTGCAAGCAAACAATAATGCAGGAATGTCACTTACAGAGATCTTATCTCACTATTATGAAAAAGCATAGGCACAACATAAGAAGCTACAAGAGTTATAGATAGGTTGGTAGAATTAAGATGCAGAAGCTAATTTGGTGATTTGTTCTTATATGGGAGAGGGAACTGTGTTGATAAAGAGAGTAGCAGTAGATAATCAATCATTTAAGAACAAAATTGGTAACCAAGAGCCAAGACTGAAACAGTAAAGATCTGTCAATTCAGGAGACGGTGTTTATTCTCAACATATTTATATTGCAGTCTTACGCTTGAAAATTGATGTGAAGATCCCTTGATTGCAAGGAAATCAGTTAAATCCAATTTTGGCATTGTAACATAACAGGTAATAACAATATTGATAAATATACAATCAAAGGAACCGGAAAATGAGAATTGTGAGAGAGCAACATAACAAACATCTAAAGTGTTGGGTGTGACACATTGATTCACAGATTTAGCATTCATAAAGGTGAATATAACTGTCAGTTAAGAGTTAATTATGCTAATGATGATATATTGACCGGTTATTATAGGTAATAATTGTTGGATCAATTTGCGCAGCATAAGTGCTTATTGAAATAAGTTGTTTTAAGCTAGATGAAAAGTAATGAACAAAACAGAAAACTAAAAGAGAGAAGAATGGAGAGAGTTTGTGATTGTAATGTGAATCTCATTAAAAAATCATGTTGAATGTACACATTACAAAGCCTTTTATATACACATATGTCACTTGCTTGTAGCACAAGCTAAGTAACAAACTCTAACAACCTCAGACTCTGAAACCTCAGACTCTGAAACTTCAGACTCTGAAACCTCAGACTCTGGTGTCACTAACTAACTTGCTAAGGAGCAGTTATGGATTAATTCTCAACACTCCCCCTTAATTCATAACTGTCGAATATTGAGGACACCAAGTTTCTTCCTTAAAAACTCAAATCTGTCAAGCTTCAAAGCCTTAGTAAAGCCATCTGCAAGCTGCATTTTTGTATGACAGTACTGCACCTCAATCATTCCATTAGTCACCTGCTCCCTAATGAAATGAAATCTAGTCTCAATGTGCTTGCTTCTACCATGAGAGATTGGATTCTTAGCAAGACTTATGGCAGATTTGTTGTCAATTTTCAGTGTTAGAGGTTTCACAACTTCACACTTGAGCTCTTTCATCACTAAATCCAACCACAAAGCTTGACATGTTGCAAAAGTTCCTACAATGTACGCAGCTTCACAAGATGAGAGTGCAGTAACAGGTTGCTTCTTGGTGCACTAGGATATGACAGCATCATTGAACTTGAAGACATAGCCTGAAGAACTTCTTCTATCAGTCAAGTCCCCACACCAATCACTGTCTGAGTACCCTATGAGCTCATTCAATTCACTTCTACTTCCATTAGGAAATAACAAGCCATAATCCACAGTTCCTTTGATGTATCTAAGGATCCTCTTTGCAGCTATCAGATGAGGTTTCCTTGGATCATGCATGAATTTGCTAATCACACTGACTGAGTAGCAAATATCTGGCCTGTTGTTACATAGGTACCTCAATGATCCAACCATTTGTCTGAACTTGGTTGGATCTACTTTCTCTTCTTCACTGCACTCATCTAATTTTGAGTTTCTTTTTCTTGTCTGGCAAGTTAACAAGTTCCCAGGTTTGATTCTTTTCAATTGATTGCAGTTCTTCTATCATAGCTCTTTTCCACACATCAATTTTCAGTGCTTCTTTATAATTGATTGGTTCAGAATCTGCTAGTAATGCAAAATGAATAAGACCACCTTCATCATTCACTGCATTATCAGGGATGATTTCACAGTCATTCAGCATGCTAGGTGCTTGTCTGGCTCTTCGAGGCCTCACTGGTGTTACATTTCCTTCTGGATCATTTTCAACATCATCCTGACCCTCTTCATTTTCTGATTCATCACTTGAATCAGGATATATACAGCTTTGTTGAACCTCACTGCTATATACAGGTTCACTTTCCCATTTCCACTTCTCAGCTTCATTTACTATCACATCTCTACTGATATGAACCTTCTGAGTTACAGGGTTGTAAAGCTTGTATGCACCAGTTGGATGATAACCTATAAGTATCATAATCTCACTTTTATCTTCAAGCTTACTTCTAGTATCTGGCACATGTTTGTAGCACAAAGAGCCAAACGCCTTGAAATGCTTCACACTAGGTTTCCTTCCACACCAAGCTTCTTCTGGTACTTTCAAATTTAGCTTCTTTGTAGGAAATCTGTTTAGAATATAAGCAGCTGTGGTGACTGCTTCACCCCAAAACTTGTGTGGTAGATTCTTATACTTAATCATGCTTCTAGCCATGTCAAGCAAAGTTCTATTCCTTCTTTCTGCAAGTCCATTGTGTTGTGGTGTATATGGAGCTGTTACTTCATGAGCAATTCCTTGATTCATGCATAAAACTTCAAATTCCTTGGATGTATACTCACCTCCACCATCTGTCCTCAAAATCTTAATAGATTTATCACTCTCTTTCTCTACTAAGACTTCGAATTTTCTGAATACCTCCAAAGCTTCACTCTTAAGCTTAATAGTATACAACCATATCATTCTTGTAAATTCATCAACAAAGGTAATGAAATACTTACTACCACCCAAAGAAGCTACCTCAAAAGGTCCACAAATATCAGAGTGAATTACTTGTAATGCCACACTTGCTCTTTTAGGTGCTTCAGACACAAAAGGCAACCTACTTTGCTTGCTCTTCACACACACTTCACATATAGTTTTTCTGATATTTAGTTTAGGTAAATCATGCACCAATTCTTTAGATTTCAATTCACTAAGACTTCTAAAATTCAAGTGACCGTACCTCAGATGCCATAGAGCTTCAGCATCTTCACTAATTGTTGCAGACAAGCACATCATCTTATCACTTGAGATGCTGCATATGTAGGTTCTATTCTTTGACAGGGTAGACTTTAGCACTAAGTTCTTCCTTGCATCAAACAGTTTCAATGAATTACCATCCATTGTTACTGAGAACCCCTTCTCCACTAATTGACCTATGCTCATCAAATTACACTTCATATCTGGAACATAGAAAACATCTTCAATAATGATTTTCCCACCATCATTGCTCTTGATCACCATATTTCCACTTCCTTCTGATGCAAGCTTTCTACTGTCAGCTAATTTGATACTAGTTTTCTTGCTAGAATTAAAATTAGTTAACCATTCTCTATGAGCAGTCATATGATTAGAACATCTAGAGTCAAGATACCACTCTTCATTCTTGATCTTATCTTCACATGTAGTAGCCATCATCAAGACTGTATTGGGATCATCTCCATGAGCTATATTTGCTTCCTCATCAGTCTTTTGATCTTTCTTGAACCAGCATTCATCCGCAAAATGTCCATATTTTTCACAATTGTAGCACTGAACTTTACTTTTATCAAAATCTTTCTTCTTATTCTGACCTTTGTCAAAACCTCCTCTTCTTGAAGATTCAGTTTTGTCATCAGTTTTAGACTTTCCATTGTTGGACCAGTTTGTTCTTCCTTTTCCCCTTTTCTTGAAATTCTTGTGATTTCCCTCTTTCTTGACTGTTTGTGCTTGAAGAGCTTGTTGTACAGATCTTTCAGAACCTCTATCAATCACTAACAGTTCATGTGCTTCTAGTTAATTTTGCAATTCTTCAATCTTCATAGTTTTAACATCCTTTGCTTCTTGGATTGCTACTACTATGAAATCAAACTTTGGATTCAAGGATCTCAATACCTTCTCTACTACCATATGATCTGAGATGTTTTCACCACAATTTTTCATCAGATTCACAATCTCAATCATTTTTGAGAAGTAATCACTTACTTTTTGATCTTCCTCCATTTGCATCATCTCATACTTCCTTCTATATGACTGCAACTTGACTTGTTTCACTTTTTCTCCCCCATTGTGATAGTTTTCCAGAATGTCCCAAGCTTCTTTGGATCTTGTAGCCTTTGATATCTTCTCAAAGTGCTGATTGTCAACATTTTGTTGAATGTAGAACAGAGCTTTACAATCTTTCTTCTTCGCTTCTTTGAATGTCAACCTCTGTGCTTCAGTTGGATTTGCCCCCAAATCCTCATAGCCATTCTGCACCAGATCACTTACATCTTGTGCTCCAAAAAGCGATTTCATCAATGCACTCCATCGTTCCCAGTTCTTGCCATCAAGAACTAGAATGTTTGATCCAAAACCATTGTTATTCATCTTGCTTTGATCAAGAAATCAACACTCACACCTCACTCAGTGTTTCCCTATGGTGATTCCCCTCACACTTCACTCGTGTTTCCCTAAGATTTAACCAGGCTCTCTATACCAATTGTTGGATCAATTTGCGCAGCATACGTGCTTATTGAAATAAGCTGTTTTAAGCTAGATGAAAAGTAATGAACAAAACAGAAAACTAAAAGAGAGAAGAATGGAGAGAGTTTGTGATTGTAATGTGAATCTCATTAAAAAATTATGTTGAATGTACACATTACAAAGCCTTTTATATACACATATGTCACTTGCTTGTAGCACAAGCTAAGTAACAAACTCTAACAACCTCAGACTCTGAAACCTCAGACTCTGGTGTCACTAACTAACTTGCTAAGGAGTAGTTATGGATTAATTCTCAACAATAACAGTGTTAATGAACACAAGAAAAATAAAACAAATAGAAAACCGAAGAGCTAACCTGGACTCTGGCATTGCATTTCAGGGTGAAAGAGAACTAATGTCCTCAATCAAAGGTCAAGTACCTAGCGACTAGCGTCCATAGTTGAGAGTTCCAAATAAATAAAACATGGCAGCAAATAAATATTGCATTAAAATATATAGTTGAAACATCCAAAACACAACTAACTCAATATATATTAAACTACGATAATATAATTTTAATAAGAAATATAATGTATTCATATAATTTATAAAGAAACTGATTGGAACATGAATATATGTCACATAGTATGTTGAAAAGTTGAGACTTATAATCTTCGAGCAGTATTCTGCCATCCAAGACGCAAGACCCCTGTATGTTGCTTAATTGTCTTCCTTAGGTCTAACTTCTATTCCTTCAAGAAAGAAATTTCCCTCCGGCTCACCACCCTTTATCTCGACATTAACACTAATCTGGAGTTCTTCATGTTCGAGGCTTCCCATCTCAATCTCCAACCACCCATCGCTTCTCACACTAGGACGTTGCAATCCTGCTACTCTATTATGCGACCTCATAGTCCTATAAAGACGGTGCCAATATAATTCTGTGTCGGGCGGCCAATGTCCAAAGTTTGGATCCAAACAGACAGTTTTAGTGGTGATATGGCTACCTTCGACGTCAACTGATAAGTCCACAGGAAGGTTCTCGAATCCAAAGGCAGCAATCATCTTGAACACAAGATAAGCCGCATACTGAGTATTTGGAGACAATGCAAGGGTGTTAATCGTCCCACGAATTTCAAGCCACCGCACTGTACAAAGCTTAGCAACTTCATAGGTTATAGGTAATAAAGTAAATAGAAAAGTTAAGAGTTAACCTAGACTCTGGCAGGATTCATAACATCACAAATGGAGTAAATAAAAAATGTTGCACAAACCGAAGGCTTGTAGGCGCTCACCAAAACCTGTGAGCATCCACTCCAATCGGATGCTATTGATCTGCTTATACTTGAGGGTTATAGAAATGCTGATGTTTCCCTCCTCAAAACCTGCTTTGGTTTATTAGGAGTTTTATGGTTAACTGAGCAAACCATGTTGCCTTGGATGATTTATTTATTTATTTATTTATTAAGGCGTGGGGACATAAGCATAAGCATAAGCATAAGCTACACTTAATGTTGCCATCTTGTTTCTTTGGTGTATTCTCTTTTGGCGTTTTCTCTGAAAAAAACACTACTAGATTGTGGCGAACATTCTATTAACTACCACTATCTTAAGTATAGAAAATTTGAAAAGAAAATTAATTGACCTTATGGAGAATGTATATCAGTGTATGTATTTAATTTTTGGAAAATGTTAACTAGTGCCCTCGGGCTAACTTTTTATAAAAATTTGTGTAATTAGTGTATTGAAAATTGAAAACGTTGACATTTTTAAAGAATAATTACTTAATTTAGAATGTTTAAAGAGTGTCCAAGCACTCGTTAGCAAGACCCTTATTTTTTAAAAACTAAACTACGTGGATCCAATACCAGCATTTTATCACAAGATAACACCTTTTAACCGTATTAGTTTGTAGGAAATTTCATAGTCGAGGGGTGATCAATATGTCAAACCCAAAAGTTTTCTTTGACATTCTAATTGTGAGCTGGTAGAATGGTAATGGAACTGTTTGCAAATTGCAGAAGTCAGTTTATCCACTCCACATATCTAATGTATAGTTTACAATTATAGCCACGTTCTTGAGCAAAGTCGATTGATCTTGTACCAAATACACGCATAAAAATTAAAAATCTTCTGGAATATTTAATAATATGACTTATTTAAATTATCTAATTCCACTCATCCAGAAAAAGCTTTGTGCATAAGCACGCCATAAAAGGATGTAGCACTAAAAAGTGAAGTGAGTTCCACTGATATAGGAGTAAATATATAATACAAGTCCATTGAAGGGCTTCTACAGAATGCTGCTCAAAATTCACGGCATATCCTTCTCAAGATATAATACTAGGTCCTATTAGTCTAGAATCAAAATAAATTTATTGTAAGATCTCCTTAAAATGATATAAACTAAGGATCTGTTTGGTAAGCCCAACAAGTTAGCTTATAGCAGATGGCTTATAAATTCGTATGTCCAAAAAAGCTTCGTTTGGTAAACGTCATCTTGTCAAGAGCTTATAGCTTATTTTTCAGACGCTATTTGAGCTTGTAGTTTATAACTTATTGTTTTTTCTTTCACTTTTACCCTTACTATTTTAATCAAAACCCATTTTTACCCTTTATAATGTTTAATTATGTTTAGGAAAAAAAGTTACATTTAATTAAACTTTATATTTCAAAGTTAGTAATAAATGAATATTGTGGTTGTGTTTTCCTTAAAAAAAAAATAGTTGTGTTGTACTGTTGTTACGTTTAAGTTTATTTTTTTAAGAGATTTACATTCAATTTTTTTTTATAGAAAAGTTTTATTTTTGGTTACATTTTTTTTAGCCATAAAATCAACACATATATTATGCTCCTTTGGAATGTAAACTAAATTGATAGTCTCATGGTGCAAGGCATATGAAATTTCTAGTAACACAGAGGCATACACATACAAACTTACATTTGTCACATTGAGAATAAGGTCTATCGCTTCTAAACAATCACTCTCACAAATGAAGTTGTATAGCCGAGATCATAACAAGTTGCAATCCCAAGTTGAATAGCACGAAGTTCCGCCAAGAGTGCATCACCACCATTTGCAAAATGAGTGAACCCTACTATCCAGTTCCCATGATGGCCATTATTTTTTGTCACATAGATAGAAAATAAAAATTATTTTAATAATAATATCTAAAAGACACATTAAATTAATAAAATTTATTATAAATTAAAAAAAAGTTCTTTATATCATTTTACATCAATTATACTAAAATAATATGAAAATAAATACTGAAATATAAATTAAAAGATATATTAAATAATATATTACAGATATATGAAATTAATAAATTTAAATTATTAAATTATAAATACTTAAATATTAATGGATGTTAATCTTATTATGAAATAAAAATGTCCTTTTATGTCATTTTACATTTATCAGCTAATTAAATCGTTAATTTTACCAAACACTTCAACTAGTTTATCAGCTATAATAAGTCATCAGCTATAAACTATCAGCTAACTTATCAACTATCCCATGTTTTTACCAAATAAAGCTTTAGTCAAAGCTTTTCACAAAGGAGAATCGTAGGGTTGGGACATGATGGAAGTTCGAAGGTCTCCATGTTTGTGATATATGTTATCTTATTTGAAAACATATGTTTGTAGAGTACAATTAGTTAATGAATACAGGGACTTTTTTTTATAGCAAAAAATGGAATTTTATTAGAAATAAAGTGAGAGAAGTACAAATAGTGAAATTGCCAAAATAAATTAGGCATCGTTTGGCCTGACTTTTTTACCGTCCAAAAACTACTTTAAAACAAAGTTAAAATTAAGAGTTTTAAGAAAGAAGTTAAAGTTGTTTTGTTACTTTATTATTTTTTTAGTTTTAAAGCTATTTTTAAGTTAAAAGTTATTTGGCAAAATATTGTACAAATATATAATAAATAAAAAAATGTTAAAATATTTTTTGAAGGGAAAAAAGGTTTAAAATATTCTTTTACCTTCTCCTTAAAATTGTAGAGAAGTAGAAAAAAAGCCGGATCAAACGGTACCTTAGTTAACGAATGAAACATATGTGATGATATTGATAGTCGTTAATAAATTAGTAAAATTGACAAAATATCTTATTACTTAAATAAATAAATAAAACTTCCTCACATGAAAGGAACCCTAACCAATCTCATAATCTTTTTAATTGTTTAATTAGTATTTATTTATTTTTGCTACAGTTTGATTAGTAATTTTGCATATATAATAAGAATGTAATGTGTACCAAAGGAGGAAAAAATTTTACGCTATCACTTCTTTTTTTTACAGAGATGCATTTTTGTTATGTATACTGAAGTCATTTAAAGCTAAAGATCAAATGGTTCATTCAACGACCAATATCAGGAGATCAGATCATGGTACACTACTACTGCTCTATCTGATAGAACATGTGTATATTTAGCAAATAGTGATGTGCAGTTATTAGCATTATTGACAGAATAAGTCAATGGCAATTTGCATTCATAAGCCATTATTAGTTTCCTGATATGTTATTGTAACAGATGTATATTACAGGCATCACATATGGAATGAAATCCATCGAAATACATTTCTTATATGGTATCAGCTAGGTTTTCGATCTAACCTCTTTCCTAGCCGCCACTCAAATTCTTCCGCACCACTTAAACTATCCCTTACCTGCAGCCATGACAGCAACAACATCTGAAATAGTAACCCAACAACCCAAATTCCACTCTGCTTTTGGAATCACCAACGTGAAATCCATCATTCCAATCACGTTGGACAACGATTCAAGCCTCTATCTCTCATGGTCTGCACTGTTTCAAGTTCAAGCTTGTGTTCATAACGTGCTTGATCATATCATCACTCCCACTGATGAAAAAGAAAAACAAGCAGCAGAAGCAACAAAGAAAAACGATCCCGGTCTCTGGAAACGTCTTGACGCGGTCGTTTTGCAGTGGATGTATGCCACCGTAACCCAGGATATTCTCAGTTCCATTCTAGTAGTCAACGATATTGCTGAAAATTGTTGGAAAAGAATTGCTGCTATGTTTCAAGATAACAAGCATTCGAGAGCAGTCCACCTCGAACATCAATTCACCAACACGAATTTGGAAGATTTTCCGTCTACCAAAGCCTATTGCAATCGTCTCAAATTACTCGCCGATCAGCTTGCAAATGTTGATTCTCCCGTGAACAACACTCGTCTTGTGTTGAAAATGATTTCTGGACTCACCGACTCTTATGCAAGATTCGTCACGTACATTCAGCAACACGATCCCTTGCCGACATTTGAAACGGCGAAATCTCGGTTGGAACTCGAAGAATCAACCATGACCCAACGTGTTGCACGCGAATCCAGCCACTCCTCATCTCAGGAAGCCTTGCTAATGAAATCACAAGATGAAAATTCATTTTCTTCCACCTCTCCTACTGCCAATCCAGCGCGTGCTAACAACAACAACAGTAGCAATCGCGACAACAACAACAATCGGGGATGGAACCGCGGTCACAAGGGGAGAAACTCCGGCAGAGGCGGCCGCAGTAACAACGCCGGCGGAGGCTGGCAGCAATCAGGCGGTGGTGGACGCGGACAGAGTTCCTACTGGCAGCAACAACAACAGGTTCCTTGGCAGTGGCCACCGTATCCTGCTTGGTCCCCTCCTCCATGCCCTCATCCATCTGTTTGGAATAAGCCCAATTCTATCCCAAAAACACAACAGAATGGCATTCTTGGACCTAAGCCACCTGCTGCCTTTACTGCAACTGGGCCAAGTCCAACAGATATTGAAGCTGCTCTCCACACTCTCCATCTCGCTCAGTCTGACCCATCTTGGTACATGGACACCGGAGCAACATCTCACATGACATCCACACACGGTAATCTCTCATCTTATTTTAATTTGAGCAAAAATAATAGTATTATCGTAGGAAATGGTCATTCAGTTCCTATTCATGGTTTTGGCAATGCTAACTTACCTCCCCCTCACCCTCCATTAGCTTTATCAAATGTCCTCCATGCACCGAAATTGATTAAAAATTTAATCTCTGTTCGTAAATTCACTACCGATAATCATGTGTCTGTCGAATTTGATCCATTTGGTTTTTCTGTGAAGGACTTTCAGACGGGGATGGTCCTTATGAGATGTGAGAGTCAAGGCCAGCTATATCCCATCACCAACACAACCACAAATGAAAACAAATTTCCTTCCGAGTTTGCAGCTCTATCTACTTCTATTTGGCACAACCGTCTAGGTCACCCAGGAGCATCTATTTTAGATTCCCTTAGAAAAAATAAAATGATTGATTGTATTGCTACTTCAAAGTCAAATTCAATTTTTTGTCATTCATGTCCCCTTGGTAAACATATTAAAATGCCATTTATTGATTCAGATAACTCTACTCTTATGTCATTCGATATATTACACAGTGATGTGTGGACATCTCCCGTATTGAGTACCTCCGGTCATAAATATTATGTGCTTTATTTAGACAACCATTCAAATTTTTTGTGGACTTTTCCAATTTCACACAAATCTCAAGTTTTTCCAACTTTTGAAAAATTAAGAGCATATATTAAAACTCAATTTCATCAGGAAGTTAAAAATATCCAGTGTGATAATGGTAGAGAATATGTTAATGGCAATTTTCAAAAGCTCTGTGAAGCAAATGGAATTTCATTTCGCTTCTCGTGTCCTCATACTTCATCTCAAAATGGCAAAGCTGAACGAAAAATCCGATCCATTAATAATATAATTCGGACTTTACTGGTTCATGCTTCCCTACCTCCAAATTTCTGGCACCATGCCTTACAAATGGCAACTTATCTATTGAATATTTTACCAAATAAAAAATTGAATTATCAATCACCTCTCAAAATTCTTTTTCACAAGGACCCGTCCTACTCTCATTTACGAGTATTTGGGTGTTTATGTTTCCCGCTCTTTCCATCACCTACTATAAACAAACTCCAACCCTGTTCCACCCCGTGTGTCTTTTTAGGATATCCTTCCAATCATCGCGGATACAAATGTTATGATTTATCACAAAATAAAATCATCCTTTGCCGCCATGTTATATTCAATGAATCAGAATTCCCCTTCTCTAAGCTGCACACTCCCAATACCACAAATTATCAATTTCTTGATAATGAATTATCCCCTTACATCATAAACCACCTTATCACTCAACCAAATTCTCCCCCGCATGATCCATCAGGACCTGTCCAAACTCCCTCATCTCTTCGGCCACAACCCCAACCTGACCCAGCACCCCCCATCCAAATACCCAACTCGGACCAAACTACCTCTCAATCGGTCCAAACTTTACCTTCCACTTCTACTCCACCAAATATCCTACCTCCTTCCATTTCCCAGCCTACCCTTAGTTGTGACAACAAACCAGTTACGAGGAGCCAACATGGGATTTTTAAACCAAACCAAAAATATGTCAATCTCCACACCCAAGTCACAAAATCTCCTCTTCCTCGTAACCCAGTGTTAGCACTAAAAGATCCGAATTGGAAAATGGCTATGGATGATGAATACAATGCTCTTATTCAAAATAAGACGTGGGATTTAGTGCCCCGTCCACCTGATGCAAATATTATTCGTTCTATGTGGATTTTTAAGCATAAAGAAAAATCTGATGGTTCTTTTGAGAGGCATAAAGCCCGACTTGTAGGTAACGGTGCAGGTCAACAGGTTGGCATAGATTGCGGCGAGACTTTCAGTCCAGTTGTTAAACCAGTCACCATCCAAACAGTACTCAACATTGCTATCTCTAAAACATGGTATATTCATCAGTTGGATGTAAAAAATGGATTCTTACATGGTGAACTCAACGATACGGTCTACATGCATCAACCCTTAGGTTTTAAAGATCCAGAGCATCCGAATCATGTGTGCCTTCTGCGAAAATCATTGTATGGACTCAAACAAGCTCCTCGAGCATGGTACAAACGGTTTGCAGATTTTGTCTCTTCTGTTGGGTTCTCTCAAAGTAAGTCAGACAACTCTCTCTTCATCTACCGGAAAGATGCTAATATGGCCTACATTCTTCTGTATGTCGACGACATCATCCTTACTGCTTCATCTGATACTCTTCGCAAATCTATCATATCACTTCTCAGTTCTGAATTTGCCATGAAAGATTTGGGGTCTCTTAACTATTTCTTGGGTATTGCAGTCACTCAATACACTAATGGTCTATTTTTGTCTCAGAAAAAGTATGCAGAAGAGATCATTGAACGTGCTGGCATGTCCTCGTGTAAGCCCTGTCCTACCCCGGTCGACACAAAACCGAAGCTTAGCGCCAAAAGTACCACCCCATATGAGGACCCATCCCTCTATCGCAGCCTTGCTGGCGCTCTACAGTATCTAACATTTACTAGGCCTGACATTTCCTATGCAGTACAACATATTTGTTTATTTATGCATAATCCAATGGATGATCACATGCAGGCGCTCAGGCGAATCCTACGCTATGTTCAAGGAACTCGTCAGTATGGACTGCATCTTTATCCCTCATCCACTACATCCTTGATATCCTACACAGATGCCGATTGGGGTGGATGTCCTGATACCAGGAGATCTACATCTGGTTATTGTGTATTTCTTGGTGACAATCTACTCTCATGGTCTTCCAAACGCCAACCCACATTGTCCCGCTCTAGTGCCGAAGCCGAATACCGAGGTGTTGCCAATGTCGTATCTGAGTCTTGTTGGTTACGCAACCTACTTTTGGAGTTACATTGTCCTATCTACAAGGCTACCATGGTCTACTGTGACAATGTTAGTGCTATATATTTATCTGGGAACCCTGTTCAGCATCAACGCACTAAACACATCGAGATGGACATTCACTTCGTTCGTGAAAAAGTGGCTCGTGGACAAGTACGTGTTCTACATGTCCCCTCACGATATCAAATTGCCGATATTTTCACGAAAGGTCTTCCCCTTGTACTATTTCAAGATTTCCGAGACAGTCTCAGCATACGCGAGCCTCCCGCTTCGACTGCGGGGGTGTGATAGAATATGTGTATATTTAGCAAATAGTGATGTGCAGTTATTAGCATTATTGACAGAATAAGTCAATGGCAATTTGCATTCATAAGCCATTATTAGTTTCCTGATATGTTATTGTAACAGATGTATATTACAGGCATCACATATGCAATGAAATCCATCGAAATACATTTCTTATACTATCTATATCAAGTTATCAACTTCCTACCATTTCGAACTCAATCCTCTTTCCATCTATCAACTAATTGTGAATCGTTTCAAAATCCTATACTGTGAACAACACTGCACATATTGAAGGCTTGAAGATGCTCATCCCATCAAAACCTGTGAGCTCAAAGCTTGTGCCAAGGGAAACCACTTGTGTGACATTGTGGTATGAATATTATATAACATTGCTCAACCACAATGTGACATTCTTTCTCATCTTAAAATAAAACAAAAAAGTCTTGTGAAAGAGAGAAGAAACCAAAAAAACTATGTGTCACATTGTGGTTGGACAATGTTATATAACATTCCCACCACAATGTCACACAAGTGGTTCTCTGTGCCAAGTAGTTCTCATCCACTAGTCTCGGATCCTATTGCTCTGCTTATACTTGAGGGTTTTAGAATTGTTAAACATATGTCCCCCTCATCAAAACCTGCTTTGATTTGTTTGGAGTTTTAGTTACCTAAGCAAAGCATGTTTGCCTTGGATGATTTACTTATTTAACACAAACATTCCCACTGTCCTTGGATGGTCTTGTGCTGATTATTTATTGTATCAGAACATAACATAAGCAAAAGCTACACTTAATGTTGCCATCTTGTTTTTATGGTATCTGATCCTCTTCGGCCATAAGCTCCAAGTTTTTTCTCTGGAAAAACACTACTAGACTGTGGCAAACATCGTAATTCCTACCATTATCATAAGTATAGAAAATTTGAAAGGGAAAATAATTGATCTTATTGAGAATGTGTATGTATTCAAATTTTTCCATTTAAGTTTACACAGATCCAATACCACCAGTTTATAGTAAGATGACATAGACAATCTAAGATTACACAAGTCCACGAAAGAGCTTCTACACTACAGAATGCAACTCAAACTTACAAATCATAATCCAAAAAAATAAAAACTTACAGAATCAGAATAAATTTGGCATAAACTGTGGCATACAGAAGTCACACTACTGAACCAAAGGCAAAACAAAGATGACTAAACCGAACAGATAGATGTTTCAATGCAATAATTGGCTATATTATTTACCTTTAACCATGTAAAGATAACATACAAGCTATAGAGAAAACAAAAATGATCAAGTCCTTCCTATTAAGTAGGCAAAGCAAAAGAATATTGCAACTAAACCCAAATTAATAGAGAGCCATATTCCGCAAGACCCAAAAAAACAAAGTTAAGGAAGAAAGGGAAAAGAGATTGAAACTCACTTGACTACAATTCCTAATCCAATCCTTTAACCCTTTCCTTTTAATCCCAATCTTCCTCACTCAATTGATCATCATTATTTTCATTAGGTGGCCTAACAACAATAACTACATTCCCTAAACACTCATTAACACCCATTTCCTTCAAAATCAAACCCCTTTGAACCTTTAAACCAACATCATTACCATCGTCTTTTACCAAATAAAACCCATCATCATTCTCCACCTCCCTCTTACTCCTATCAGCAACCACCAATATAGGCTCTTCCTTATACCACCTATTAGCCTTCCATGGCAAAACTCTAGCATCCAAAAACGACACAACAACGCCTTTTCCTAAATCAACCACCGGCCCCCAAGCCGGTAACACCACCCATTTCTCCCACCCTTTCTCCGCCACCACAATACCAAACCCACCTTCCTTTCTAATCTCAGAAGGTGCTTCCATAATCACCCTTTCTCCTTCCTCAGCATTACACACCGGCAAAACAACCACTGAGGTCGCCTCAGCTACTTCACCAATCTTCAACCTCACCACCGGAACAGGCACTTTTAATATAACATCTTCAACCTCCTCCTCTTCAGCCTTTCCATTCAGCTCCTCCAAAACCACTTTTCTAGCTTTATCAGACTCTACAGCACTCAACGCTTGTTCAAGACAAGAAGTTCTTGGATCAGAAGGATTCTTATGTTCCTTACTCTGTCTGTAATACAAATAAGCAAGACAATCTCCCGGGAGATGATAATCAAAACTCTCCCATGCCTTTTCGCCGCGTCTGCTAGGAAAATCCTTTATCGAACGGGCTAGATCTTGAGCACCTTTTCCATCACATCTCTTCTCCACAATGAAACGCGCTGCAGCAGCGCGTTGCGAAGTGGAGAGGAGACGAATTTCGTATAAAACTTCAGCACCACCGTTATCAAAGTAAGAAAGGATTTCTTCATCAGTGTTGGCCTGTACAAGAGTGTCACGAACTTGAGTAGCGACTATGATACGATTCTGTTCAACGCCGGTGATGCCGGTGATTTCTTCAATGGTGGGAGGTGAAAAGCCTTCACGGAGGAGGGAAGTGATGAGAGGAGCGTATTCGTACCATGCACCGAGACGGTTAGCGAGGATGTCGATGCGTGCTGGGATGTCGAGGTTGTCGTATTTTGATGGGAGAGGTTTTGGTGGTGGTCGGAAGGGTTGGTATAGCTGTTTTTGTGGTTGTTGTACTTGTTGTTTTTTGCTGTGTGATGAAGGGTTGTTGAGGACGGCTGAGATTGATTTAATACGGTAATAAGAACGTTTGAGATTGGAGGAAGAGGATGAGATATTAAGAAATTTCAGATTTAGAGTGTTTACGGAACTGATACATGGTGAAAGCATCTTGTGAAGTATGCAAATTGGGAAGTAGTAGAGGAGTGAAGATTGAAGAATGGGTTGTGGAGTAGTACTTGTGTTGAGTACCTTATCTGATAGATAGATAGATAGATGTTATCAGTTTCTTAGATTTTACACTGAAAGAGGAGTCTTCACTTGTTTCACCTTCTTTATATTTTTGTTTCCCTCCAGAGATAACTGAAACAAAACAACTAAAAATATCTTATGTGATCGATATTGAACCTCATCCACACAAACTTATGACTTACTACTAGTACTACCTAATAAATTACATCTGTGTACATTTAATTATTATTCGTGTCAAAAAATTTCATTACAAAAATCGTGTGAAAAAATGTCAAAAATAGATACCAACTCATTATATTGAAAAAAAAAAATAGATATCAACTCATGTAACATGCGTTTGATATGCTAAAAATTAAGTACCGACAAAACAGGAGAGGCCAAACTTTTGTGGTATTGAACATTTTTTGTTCTTATACGATTTTTTTTGTGATAAAAAACTATTTTGGTGTTTTAGATAATTTGTATTTGAGATAAAAAGTTGTCTTGTGGTTTAATGAAAGATAATAATTTAAGTTTTTGTCGTATCTCTTGCCTCTGGTTTGTTCTGTCCCTAAAACAATTTTATGAAGGTGATCTTCAACTTTCAAAAACCGAGAGGTTTTTGGAGTGGTGAATGGTGATAAGGTGGAAAGAAAGAGGGCAAGGTTATTGGTTCGAGATTCTAAATGCTCCTATATCTTCTTCGTGTTCAAAGAAACAAGACATAGTGACATTATCATCTCATGAGGTTAAATATGTTGCATGTTAAGTTCTTTGCTTGTTAAATATCTTCTTCATTGCTTATTGAGTTGAAGATTGAGGAGCCTTTTGCACATTAAGGCAGATAATATATCAGCAATCAGTTTCCCATGGTTGAAGTAAGCACATTGAAACGAGATGTAATTTTTTTTTAAGATCAAGTAGGAAAATTAATGTTTGAAGTGATCTATTGCAACTTGGGATGGACAAAAAAAACCTAAAAACTGAACCGAACTGTTGAACTGAACCGAACTAAACTAAAAAAACCGAACCATTACTAACAGTTATGGAACTGAACTGAATTAGTTTGGTTCGGTTCGAAACAATTTGGTTCAGCTCGGGACAGTTTAGTTAGGTTTTACAAACTTCTAAAATTCAATTTCATTTGATTTTTTATATTTTTTCAATGGTAATAGTTCGGTTCGGTTTGAAACAGTTGGTTCGGTTCGAAATGCAAACAGTTCTGCCCGGTTCAGTTATTTTAAATTTAACAAATAGTTCGGTTCGGTTCAATTTTCATCCCGAACCGAACCATGTCCACCCCTAATTGCTACATTGAATTCCAAGTTGCATATATCTTTACCAAACCACTCAAAGGTGAAAGGTTTAGAGAATTAAGAACCTTACTTTATATTGTATTAGCAGAATATTGAATTAAGAAGAGTGTTAAATGATGTTCAATCTTAAGCAGTGTAATGTGTTGTGTTGGGTGTATTAGAAATTGTGGCGAGTACAACAGTAAAGACCATGCCTGCAATGTATCTGACGAGTAGTTCCAAAGTGGTGATTTCTGAATCTTCCCTCTTGTGAATGCCTCCCCTCTTTTTATTGAGAGGGTTTTCGGAATGTTATCAGGAGTTATATGGAGTTATAGATGGCGGGCGAGTTGGAGCATAATGAGCGAGTTGAAATCTGACTTGTATAAGGTGTTACCTCCGGCTCAATATGATTATACTGGTCCACAGCTAGCCCTTAGCAAATGTGACGAGCCCCCAAGATTAGGTGAGCCCCGAGATTTGGGTTTGCACGTCGAGATATAGTTTTATTTGTATTTCTTTCTCTTGTGTATAGATTTTTTTTTTTAGTATTTTGAGGTGAGGTGATTTCTGATGTCATGCTCCAATTATCTTATGTCGGCTTGAAAGGGCGAAGTGTGTGATGATTGTACTATGTAACTGATCATATTGATCTTAGATTAATGAGTTCTATGCTTGTATTGCTTTCGACAAGTTGTTCTTTTTCTCGCTCTAGACAAGTTATTTTTATCTCGCTCTTGGCGAACTTATTTTTCATCTCGCTATTGGCAAGTTATTTTTTGTCCCACTCAAGGCGAGTTTATTCTTCATCTCGCTCTTGGCGAGTTCTATATTTATCTTTGCACGACAAACAACGTTGTCGTACTAAAGTAAAGGTCACCACCTTTTTTTACCATTATTATTAAAGTTACTTAAGTATGAACTGAGGTATGCAACCTTTTTGTGTCGTTTTGTTATAACCCTTTTATATTATACTCATGTCTTTTAGCCGACATTTGTTTTCCAGTTTCTGATTGACGACGAGATGCTATCGTATCTCGTATAAGCACATGCTTTCTATTCAGCAAGGTATCTTAGATGATGCTCATACAATTTTTGTTTTAGTTCCCCTAAAAAAATTCTTCAACTTTTAGTTTCACAAAAGTTTTTCGTCACTACACACTTTTGATATCTGCTTTTAAATCAGATCATAAGTACTCATAAATTTTTTACAAGAATGTTTAGAATATTATAAAAAAACTTCTATAAAAATATGAATTTTTTAACAAAATACAAATTAAATATAAATTTTTAAACGTCAAATATAAAAATTCATATTTAATATATCATTTATTAAAAAATTAAACTTTTTGCAAAAAAGAAATCTATAATATGTTAAACATGACTTAGAAAAAAATAATCAAAATTTTAAATAATATTCATGCGTTGACTTAAAATAAAATAAAAAAAATGATGATATAAAATCTTTTAAAGACTAAAGGTCCAACAAAAGATTAAAACGAAAAGTTAATAGTCAAAAACATATTTAACATCAAATAAAGATAAGGGGTTTATATAGTTCCTCTAGACAAAAGGAAAGGAGGTTTTAAGTTTTTCAGTAAAACAAAAGGTTTTTACTTTACTATAAAAAAAACATAAAAATACAGGAGTGAAAGTGTTGTTGTTAACTATCGAAAGACGAGGTTGCCGGCTGTGCCACACAATCGATCTTGTTCCTCCATACTGAGATTTAGGGTTTTCCACTGATTACTGTTTGTGACGCATCGCGGTAAAATACTACGTTCCTTGTTTCTAATTTCAAATTCAATTCCCAAATCTAAACAATACATAATTCTAATCGATTCATATATATACTTCGCTTCTTAATTCATAATTTTCCTTAGTTTGTTAGGTATTACAATAATGGCGGAAGATCTGGTTTTGGATACTGCAATCAGAGATTGGGTGTTAATCCCCTTATCTGTTGTTATGGTTCTTATTGGTGTGCTTCGTCATATTGTTTCCAAGCTTCTGCGTTCTTCCCAAACTCCTGATATCAAAATTGTCAGAGAAGGGTAATTTTGACATTTATTCTACACTTGATTATGTTCATTTTTTCGTTTTCTTGATTTTTAATTTGATGTTATATGGATGATGCTGTGGTTTTAATACAGGCAAGTTATGCTTAGAGCTCGGAATTTACGTGCCGCGGCTAATTTTATCCCTTCCAAGGCTTTTCGTGCCCGCAAGCTTTATTATTGTAACGAGGTTTGTTTTCTTAGTGTGTATTCTACTTCTACTTTGATAGAAGGCTTAAATTTATGTTTCTTATTTGGGAGAAAAATGTAATGGCTTTTGTTGTGGGTGAAATTAACAACTTATTGTTTGAGTCAATTAATTCAAATATACTATTTATGAGGTTTCTCGGCTTCTGTGATTGTTTGTACTCAAAATTTGTTTTTTTTATCCTTTACTGAGGATAATTGATGAATGAATTTCAAATTTGACATTTTTAGAAAACCATTAAAACTCATCGGAAGTTAACAACTCTATGACTCTATCACAGGCTTTGTGTAGTAGCTTACAGAATCATTTGTCTAACCAATTCAACGGTGAACTAATTGTTTGTCAATTTTTGTTAAAGGAAAATGGTCTGTTGTTCGTTCCAAAGGGCCAAGCCACGAATCCACAAGCACAGATGTTCTCCGATCCGAACATGGCCATGGATATGATGAAGAAAAACCTTTCAATGATCATACCTCAGGTGTTGAGATTAGATTAGAGTTTGAAGCTACTTTGTCATTAGATTTTGGATCATATGCCTTGCTTGTTATTCTACTTTTCGCCAATTATGAATTGCAATACTAACTTGTATTGCTTACTCTTGTTGGGCAGACTCTTACTTTTGCTTGGGTGAATTTTTTCTTTTCTGGATTTGTAGCAGGTAATTTTCACACTTGCTTTTGTCCCTCATAGTGTCATAATGTTAGATTGTTATTTTTCTTCTTTACACAAATTCATATTCTTCAAGATCTGTTTATGTCTGTCATGTTACGGTGTCACGATGCCAGTTTTAATTTTTTGTATATATATGGTTGGCATCCTGAATAAGCACGTATATATCTTGACTTATTGTCTATGGAAGCCATGTACTTGCTACAAAGATCGAGGGAAAAATATCGACTAATCAAACAGATGGTTTTTATTGGTATTGAAAAGACATGATAGAATACCTAGTGGATTACTTTCATTTAGCTATCAAAGAAATGTACCAAGGGGTCACAACTAGTTTGAGATTACAAGGTGGAAATATAGAAAATTTCCCAACAACTATTAGTGTGTACCAAGGGTCAACTTTGGTTCTTAGTTTTTTTCTCTTAGTTCAAGACATACTTGCTTAACATATCCAAAAGATGTTATCTCGACTCATGCCTTTTGCAGATGATATATAGTCATAAATGGGAGAATGGGAGATAAAATAAAAGGGGAGTTACTGATTTAGTGATAATTCTCAAAAACAAACAATTTCCAACTATATAGAACTAAAACTTAGTATACAAAATGCAAGTTTAGCGAGACATACACAATCCCAACTCATAGGAAAAATCAGAGAATACATAATGTTGGAAGTTGTGGGATTTTAGATAAAAGGAGGATAGAAAATAATAAATACTTTCAATATTATTCATAATTGCTTGATACTAACTTGATGCCAAAGACTAAACACTGATCCCTATTAATAGGGATACACGGTCTCAATCATAAATCCAAAAAAAAATCATAATAAAAATAGGTAATATGAAATCTAATCCTAAGAGATACTTTAAGATTATAAGATAATCCTAGGAAATAACTTAAGACACTCTTTTCTATATATCAAAGATACTATAAGATATTTTCTAATATTCCAACACCTAAGTACTACAAGTCTCAATTTTTAAGTAGGATTACTATCATAGATCACTGCTATAGGTGGTCCATGATGGACCACGTTTGGTTGCCGTTGGATTTTGAAGTTTCACTAGATAATAGACCTCCCATACTAGATTTTCGCTCTTTCTCCTAGTGTTGTCAAACAGAGGTTATAGCTCTATAGAGCTAAATTTGAACAAACTGCTATTGTTCTGGGATATGCTATTTAGTACGAAGTTTTGTCAAGTAGAGGCTATATCAGCACTATAGTCTCTATAGCATAGTGGAATTCGAACAAACCGCTGTTCTTTTCCAATCCACAATTGACAACATTGCTTTCTCCCCTCTTCCTTCTTCCCTTCCTCCGCCCCCACCCTTTCCCTGGTCGCCGCCAGTCTCCTTCCAGCAATCTTTGCGTCTCCTTTGTGTGTTTAGACGTTGGAACCCAGCCACCCTAACAAACAGTTCCTCTGGAAGTCGACCGGGAAGACTCCTTCGTTGAAGACGATACATAGCCGAAGGCTGCACCTGCACCACTTCCCCCTCCCCATCCCCCCTCCTCTGTGCCCCCCATTTTTACGACCATGAAATGGCAGAGCATACATATGTATAACTTTTACCAAACTTAGAACAAACTTAACACTGTGTTGTGGCCTGACCAACTCTGTTCCTCCACGGCCACAAAAGGATTGGCCACGATAGCTACCAGAATTAGGCTAGAACAAAGGTTGTTATTGGCTATTGCTGAAGGACTTAGTCTAAGCTTGAGATAAAGTAGTAGATTGAGGAATCTAAGCCATGATTGAAGCTTATTCAAGCCCTGATACCATGAAGAAATCTGAGAGTTGAGATTATTTGTGAGAGATGAGATCAAGGGCATTACATCAGTCTTAGATGAGAAAACTATTAGAGAATATCAGACTGAACATAACTTGATATCATTGCCTTGTAGGAAAAAGGCTCTAGTTGTTGTTTTATTATGCAGTCATCTGCTAGGAACACCCTTGTATTCCCTGCCTCTGTTATCTGCTTCTCAAATATTTACAACTTTTTTGCAGCCAAGATACCCTTTCCATTGACACAAAGGTTTAGGTCTATGTTACAGAATGGAATAGACCTCAGCACAGTTGATGTTAGCTACGTCAGCAGTCGCTCATGGTAATCTTCTTTTTCATAGATTTCTACCTTTTCACTCTTGTTTGGGTTTAATTGTCATGATTGCATTTCAGGTACTTCCTCAATCTGTTTGGCTTAAGAGGATTGTTTAGTCTCATCTTGGGGGAAGAAAATGGTTTGTATTTAATGACTTAAACATCAACCATTTTTATATGTATATTTTTAATTATCTCATCAATTTCATTATATGAATTTTTACTATTCATATTTTGTTGATTTTTCCATTATAACTGGAATTTGGATACACACTAGTTACAAATTATGACGGACACTGTTTTTCATGCAGCTGTAGATGATACACAAAGAATGATGCAAATGGGTGGTGGATTTGGATTTGATCCTTCAAAGGTACAAAATATGAATGATTTACTGTAGAATTTTCATAATTTTTAAGATCCAACTTTGAAATTATAGTTTTATTCCGTGAATAGTTCCTCCCTCCCTTTCTCCATATCACAAGGGGAAATATCCATTTAGAGGTTCTATAGCATGACTACTTTTCCATCGAGGATGATACTCAAGTTAAAATTTAACACTTGTACAAAGAAGCAGAATGTAGGTGCATTCTGCTAAGTTTATAAGAAAAAGTTAAAAAAGAATAGTCCTTGGCTCCTTGCCGAGAAATTGGCCAATTGCCTTGGGATGATATACAAGCAAGGGGTTCAGGGTAGGAATAGATACACTTCTCCTTGTCTTCGCAGTTTCAAACACAGTAAATGTCGAACTGTGACAAAGGGATCCTACCTAGTGTAGTTTCTAACAAAGCAATTCTCAAATCTTACTTTTATTTAATCTTGTTTTCAGGGTCTGAGTGTTGAGAAAGACAATCTTGACATAACCCAACATGACTGGGCCTTGCCAAATTTCGAGCATCATGCTGAAGCTGTTTTGAAGAAAGTTATTAGTTGAACAATACCTATATGACATTGGAAGTTTAATTGCTTACCTTAGGGGAAACACTTACATTCTATTGTTGCGGTTGGACCTTTGCCATCCATGGCAAAAGATATTGAAGTCTTGTCGAGACAATGAATGAGTGTAATATTGAAACAAGAAAACTGTGATTTAATTGTCAAAAAATTGTCACAATTTTGTTTAAACCAGAACTGATTTATTTAAGAATGCCAGTAGCCATAAGAAAGAAGGGTGGAGAATTTTCCTATGAAATATTGAACCGTGTATATGTGTTTAAACTTTGAAGTCATATATGCGATATGTATTTCTGTACCGTGAAGCCCTACACTACACATCTCCCTCCGATAACTTAACCAAAAATACTAATAACACGATATTTGCATACTCACTCTTATCATCAATCGAATCATGCTTTCAGAAAGAGAGAATTTAGGTGAGCATGAGGTGCACTTGTTAAGTTGAACGTTTATTTATAGTTGATTTCTAGTGTAAACTATAAACGCATGAGTTAGTGCTCATGTTTTCGTGTTGTTGTATGTATAAATTGATTCCTCAGAACATGATTTTAGTGGTAGTCGACCGTCTAGAGTTTAAATATAAGTATGCTTACATGGAGTTCCATAGCATAGTTATTCCAAAAAAGAAAACATTCAAATTTAATTTCTACATTTTTTGGGTCAAGAATTCCCATATGTCATTTCGCACCGTTTCAAGATAGTAAAGCAACCTTTTATCGGTCACTCAACACGGATCAAGCTGGTGCGAATGGTTAACACACTACATGTAATTATATAAAATGAGGCCAAATCTCATGCACATTTTAAAGTAGTTTCAAATTCCAAAATAAGGGTGAATTGGAGTAAGATTTTAAAAGACTTTGTAAGATTGTATTGACTTTTAAGATTCTTTTAAAAGACATTTTACAAGTAGGACTTTTAAATTTAAACTTTAATAGATTTATAATTACTTGGTGGATTTTTAAGATTTCAAATGACTCCATGGTTTTTTAGCAAAACATTGAAGTAACAAGAGAGAATGAGAAAGATATTTTTTTTTAGGCAAAAAGAAAATATAATAAATAAAAAGAAAAGTACAAAAGACTGGAGGATGTAAACCTGACCCACTGATATCAGACAAAAGTGCAAAACAACCCATAAAGGGAATACAACCAATATCAAACTACACTATTTAGGAACAACCCTAACGGGTATATAACAAAATAAACGGAGAACAGAGAGCTGAAGAGAACAACCTCATCCACCATAGGCACAATCTGGCAAACCCAACGTGGGGCATGAAACCAAATTGCAAAAAAAAAGTGGTGTATGAGCATTCTCTCCATATCAATGAAGTGCATTCCTCCGTATCAAAACTGGCACATGAAACTGTCCGCCAACACGAAAACAAAACAGATCCACGAACCCACCACTTCCTGCGACGAAACGTCCGCAACAAGTTAACGGCCACAAACCGACCTAAATCAACCAGACCGCAAAGTCGTAGCCCTTTCGAGCAATAAGTTGAAGGAATTAAACCCACAGCTTCAAAGGAGATCGAACTGTCGGAACCAGGACAAAATCAAAGATTCAGCCCTCTTTGAATAGAGCATGACGACAGGGTGTGGCTTCCACCAATCAACCGCCGTTTTCAACAAAACAACACCCATATCTAACCCACAACCAAAGTTGCAGATCAAACCTCAAACCCATCTAACCAACACCAGCCACACGATCTGAGAGACTTCAGCTCGTTAGTTTTCTAGAAAAACCGCGACGGTGGTGACACCGGTGGTTGCAAACACATCCCCAAGAGGGGCCGTGGAGGTGGTGACGCGGTAAATAATCAACCGATAGCACCACCAGAACCCACATCTACATGGCGCTAGCTCAGAATGAGAAAGATAATAAACATTCTAAGGTTTGAATAACGAAGCGATTCTTGTCTAAAAAAACTAAATTAATGCTAATTAGTTATCATGTATTTTTTTCAAAGTTGTTTTGTTTACAAATTTTGTTCGTTTTTACGACTGTTGAATTATTTGATTTAAGTTAAATTGAAGTTGTTGTGTAGAATGGTGAGCAAGTATACTCCTTCATAAAGAAGTAATAGAGTGGTAGATAGAGATCGTTTCAACGAAAATCGTGTTATCAATTTCCATAAAACACGCAATCAAACATTTTTGTTGGTGTGCAAAGAAGTGAAACATTATCATGTATCAAGAATATATGATATTGGAGTTTAAGCTCTCATTAATTAAGTCCATTCTATTGTAGTTTAAAACATGTTAATTCACCTTATGGCCCTAAATCTCATGTCTAGGAACGTAACAAATTGTTAGTTAGATGTGTCCACTAACCACAATATCATATTAAGCTCTTTCACAACTTAATAAATTGTTATATATTCCTAAGTTGATCAGGCTCGAAATAAATATATAACATTAAACATACAAGTGCTAAAAGTGCATAAACACCACAACCATTCACATGAGTCATCATTATATTTGTCTTGGCTCATGGTGAGCAGAGAAGAAACATAAATAAGGAACTTAAGTACAAATTCATTACAATAGAATAGAAGTAATAGATGAGTAAATTGAGAGAACAACAAATGATCAATCAACCACAGGTGCTGCAAGGTTATACATCTCCTTACTTTGGTCTTTACTAGACAGAAACGGAGAAAATGGTTTCTAGAATTTAGAACTTTGTCTAAGAAAACACAACCAAATTAGACTTAGGGCAGAGCAACAACCTGAAAACTCTACTTATAATTCCCTGCCCTTGTCTTAGAAAATTAGGTCAACCCTAGACCCTAGTGTGTCCTAAAATGTCCAAAGAATAAGGAGTACAATTCAGTACATGGAGGGAGGGAGGGGGGCACACTAGTTGTCATTTGCGCACACAACCTTATTCATCCTTTAGCACCAACGCATCGGTACTCTTGTGCTCTATTGTGTTAATTTTGCATCATGTACATTCTCAGCATTCTATTGACTTCACACATGCTTTGTATGCTTTAAGTTTAATTCATAATCTCAATACTCTTAATAGCTTTACATGTTATTCTCTTCAAATTTACATTGCTTCTGAATAATTGAATTTCAAGCTACACCATTGCCTTGATCATGATCATGAGTTTGGATCTTTGGAATTCAAATTTCTAAAAATATTTCACTATATAGGCATGCTTCTATGTTCTTTCAATCTGCATTTTCTGACATTTCGAGCCTTCTTACATATCCATTTCCCCATCACTGACCAATTATATAATATAAGTAGAGATGTATTTTCCCATCTTCTTATATAAATTTTTCATTTACATTTGTTTGTGTTTGGCATATCACCATCTATATTTGTGGTAGCTACATTTGTATTTGGATTGGCTCGGATTGAGCACATTTGGTTATACACTCAATGTCAGGCATATATATATTGGTGGGGTTTGTCATTCTTTAGTATCGCAATTGCTGCAATGTTGTCTGTTATTTTTAGGAGGTGCTGGAAAATTGTATATGAGGTTGTTTATATTTGGCCTTTTGTTGCTTTCTGTTTGTGTGGCATTGTTGTTCTGTACATTTTACTGCATGTGGGAGATTTCTTACATCTTTGTTCTATACCTTGCACATCTTTGTTTTGTATCTTAAACTTATTTTTTTTAATTCTTGCACACATTGTCTTACACACTTTTTTTTTTCAATTAAACTGCACATAATCCAAATTCATACTAGACAAGTTAACATAGACGTAAGCCTAATCTCTAACACACATACACAAATATTTATGGAAGAAAAATAAAATATACGTTAACATATATTTTCATGTCCTTTCCTCTTGAATTGATACTGCACCGTTTGATCGCTCTAGATCTCTTCCTTTTCTCTCGATTTTTGATTACAAGATTAACTAGTACTCCAATGCAGAGCCACAAAGTCTTTTGATTGAGAAGAAAAAAATGCTATTCTCAAATCTTACTCCTTTTGTTCTGAGTTGGTGGAATGGTGTATTTATTGGGTGGTGCATGTGAATATGGAATATAAAACCATTAAATTGATTATGAAATTAATCACAATTAAAGTGATTGATATTGTTATTGATTATGAAATCAATCACAATAAAACTAATTGATATTATTCGATATCTTCTCTTTTGGGTTGATTGTTTCCTTATTCTAGCTAAACTAGGTTTAGTTAGGTTTTCTATGTTTTCATTTGCAAAGATGGACGCAGCTTTCTATCTCTTTTTTTGTTGTCAAGTGTTAGATTCACACGTTTGAGTATGGAGAAGTGCAAATAAAGTCTTTCATAACTAGTACCATTTTAGTTACGTTTCTTGACATCTTTCTGCCCCATTTTTTAGTTTGTAACTTTGAGGCAAAGTTGGATCAAAAATAAATAAAAAATGGGTGCAACAAACACCATTTATTACCTCAAAAAAAAAAACCATTTATTAGCCTATTTTATTTAAAAAGAAAAATTGCGCTAACAGAATTTGGGTACAAGAGCTTAAAAACGAGGGTTCTTTTTAGACTAAATTATATTCCCTCCTCTTTTGTGTTAAAATATACATTTTATTTCCTATATTTTGTAGGAAATTACACTCTCACTGAAAGAAACTTGAATTACATTCTCTTCATATTTTATGTTAAAATCTACACTTTTCTCCCTTAATATTTATTTTTATTGCTAATTATCTAGAAACAAAATCTGACACTCAAAGTGCAAAGAAAAGGAGTATATGCTAAAGCCGTAAATTAAAATATTTGATCAATATAAATCTTTAAAATTAAAATAAAATTTGCATTCTAAATCGTTATATTAATAGTAAATATTTAAATTTAATCATCATTGAAATTGAAATTATAAAGAAATGAATTGTTTGTTTTCTTAAATGGTAGCTCAAAGTAAGTAGATATGATAAAAATATGGGAAATGTACGCTCTCCCCGAAAGAAACTTGAATTACATTCGCTTCATATTTTATGTTAAAATCTACACTTTTCTCCCTTAATATTTATTTTTATTGCTAATTATCTAGAAATTGTACCCAAAAAAAACGGGAAATGTTAACGAGTGTCACGACTCTTTAAGACCTTTAAATGGTAACTTTTTTATAAAAATATGTGTAATTAATGTATTGAAAATCGAAATATTTGACTTTTATATAAAATAATTTCTTCTTTTGGAATCCTTAAAGAGTGTCCCGATGACACTCGTTAACAAGACCCTAAAAATATTTATTTATTTTAAAATGGATTAAAGTGTAGTACACATCTAATAGGGGCATAATTGTAACTCAAGCATCTCTTAACAGGAGCTTTAATATACTCTAAATTTTTACTTCTCAAAGGAGATGAGTGTATCTTTTAACACAAGACACGAGGGAAGTGTAATTTAAATTTCTCTTAGCTCTTTTTTTTTAGGGAAAACTTCTCTTAGCTCTTAAAAGGAGAGTGTAATTCACTCTTTTTAACATTTTGACAATTCACATAAAACGGTTATACTATACTCATTTTGTTATGAAATAAACTAAAAAGACAAGATCAAAGATGAAGAAGATGAAAGTCTTTGTGATTATTCTCTACACAAGTGTATACTTTACATTGACATATAAGTCATATTTATAGGACACAAATGTGGTAAGTTACAAGTACATGAAGAGCCATAAGACTAAGTGTCAATACCAATGAATATAGGCATTCACTCATAGGAGTTAAGGAACATAGAAAGCCTTAGGGAATATGGACATCCATACCATAATAATATTATTCATAGCACTCCCCCTTGGATGTCCGTGAAGGATATGCCTTGTTGTACCCTAATTTTGTCCCAAGCTTTTCAAAACAATTTTCAAAAAATCCAAAAAAAAAGAGAAAAGTCAAAGTCAACAAAAGTCAACCAAAAAAGTCAACATTTCAAAAATGGTGACTTCGCAGTGCGAAGTCTGCGAATTTTTTGCAGATTTTTGTTTTCTTTGATTTAATTTCATTTTTTGTTACACATCATTTTTATTATTGTTGTTATCATTATTCATGACTGTTTGGGCTGAGCAAAGCAAAGGATTGAGCATGTGCCATTAAAGGAAAGGAAATAAGCTTTTTCTTCCAACCTTGCATGTGCCAAGCAAGTTGGCTTGCCCTTGGGCAACTCTTGTCCCTCCCAATTGACCTGTTAATCACCTTGAGCTTGCCAGCAAGCTGCTTGTGTGATTTTCTTCCTGCTTTCTTCCCCAAAACCAGTCAAACCTAGCTGGTTTTCACTTGAGTTTAGGCTAGTTGTGCTGCCTTGTTTTCAGCAGCTTTTCTTCCCCCTCACACCAGCCCACATGTTGCCTTTTGTTTCCCCCAACCTCTGCACATCACAGTGCACGTTTTTATTGCTTAACCCTCAAGATTGCAAGGACCAATCCCAAGGGACAACCAATTGCAAACCAGCCCTGTTTTCATCATCATTGCTATCCAAAATCCATTGAATTAGTGGCTGGATTTGGCTAAGTCTTGACCTTGGCACAAGGCAAGGTCACCTCTATCCTTTAGCATTAAATGCAAAGCCAATTAGCTTGATTCTAGCCCACAAATCAGCTGGATTTTAGGGATTTCTCATGATGACATTGGATATGGTTTTTGCCTATAAAAAGGAATCCGAGAAATTTGACAAGCAATATATACACAAGTGAAAGCACTGGAAACAGCACTAAACACATAGCAAAAACCAGTTCCAACACAAAACATCACACAAGTTCATTGCTCTTGTTCAACAACATTCAAGCTTTGCAAAAACTTCAACTATTCAAGGTTCTTTTCATTTCTTTGCAACACAAGCTTTGCTAGGAGCTCTGTAAGTGTTCTAAGTCCTTATCTTTCATTTTGCATTGCTATTTGCATCTCTTATTTTGTTTAAATCCTTTTTGCTTTTAAAAAAACCCCTTTTGAATTTCAAAGAAATCCCAAGGTTTGCAAAACATTTAAACTGGTTTGTCCAGCTCTTTTTATTGCCAAATCTCAAAGCTTTTCACTCCCCTAAAGGTTCTGAGATTGTTCAGAAGTTGTTTCTGAACAACAGTTCAGAAACAGCTTCTGAACTCAAAATTTCGCATTGTTCGCAGTGCGAAGCCATGGTCGCAGTGCGACCATGACAGAACTCAGAATCTGAGTTTAGGCTCCCAAACAGCCGAATTTTGAGGTTCTAGCCCAAGAACTCAGAACCTAAGAGGTTTGAAATTCATTTTATCCAAACCATAACAAGGATTTTGCATAATTTTGAAGGATTCACAAGTTCGGGCAACACTTTTTGGGATAACTTGCAAAACAAGTTACGCCCACAAACTTTCAAAACAAACTTGAGCAATAAGCTAAGTTCGTCGCTTTCAAAACCAAACTTGAACAAAAACCTTGTTCATGATTTTCAAATCAAACGTGAACTTAAGCCGAACTTGTTCGCTTTTCAAAACCGTTTTCAAAATTTAGCCGAACTTATGCGTTTTTTTAAGTTTGTTAAAACCTTTTCATTTTGAGTTCCAAACCAAGTGTTTTGATAAACTTTGGGATTTCTAAAGATTCGAACAAAGCTTGAATGAAAAAGGGGTGGTTTGACGTATGGCTCTCCATTTCCCCGGTTGTACGAATGCGTGACGTATGTCTCGTTGTTCGGACAATCGTCATTCTATTTTCAAAAACATAAAACAAACCCAACACACTAATTTTGGCCCCCTGTGGTCAATCCGAACCTTTCTTGGTCCTTCGAGACCAATTGAACCCTTTCTTGACTCCGTTGAGTCAATTCGAACCTTTTCGGTCCGCCGCGACCATTTGAGTCAATGCTAGATCCGGTTGGATCCTCTTTGAACTCTTTTCTCGACTCGTTTGAGTCACTTTGGTCAATGATTGACTCGGTTGAGTCCATTGTACCATTTCTTGATCCCTCGTGGTCAATTCGAACCCTTTTCCCCAACGGACATGCTTTTAACATTTCTAGCGCGATTTTAAACAAACGTTTAAGCCTCCCATGCGCGAGCATTACTAAGCTACGTTTGATCGCAAGAATTCGGTTAAAACATCGTTCATTTAAAAAATAACCAACATATACGTTTTTCTACCAAAGAACTACGTACGCTTTGAATTCTCCGACTACCGGGAGATACGTAGGAGCAGGATTCACATCTTGTCAAGCCCATTAATAAAAACTTTCTTTTTCCCCTTTTCATCATATTTTCTTTTTCCCCTTTTACATAGACAAGCATGCACGCAAAAAATTTAAAAACATTTTCTAGCTTTAGCTAAATAGGAGGTTCCCGTTGAGTACAACGGACGTGAGGGGTGTTAATACCTTCCCCTTGCGTAATCGACTCCCGAACCCGACAATGGTTGCGATGACCAGTCCTTTTCCTCATCGTCAAGGGTTTTATTATCGTTTCCCTTCAAATAAAAACTTAAGGGTTTATCAACGTTCCCTTTAAACAAAAACTTTGGTGGCGACTTCACGACAGCCTTGCTAGCGTTTGCGAAACGCTCGAGGCTATGCGCGTTTTTTAACCAGGGCGCACATGCCTCATTAAAACCTTACTAAAAAAAATCCCAATGGGAAAAAATCTTAGTGAAGGAAAAAGAGTACAATATCCAATATATTTGCCTCGTTAAAAACCTTACCAGGAAAACCCAGTGGGACAAAACCATGGTGAAGGGAAAAAGAGTGCAATATATATTTATATCTCCCCCTCATCCAAACAATCATCTCTGAGACGATGAAGGTCAATCTTTTACATCAGTTGTTCAAAAATTATGCTTGAGAGTGACTTTGTGAAAATGTCTGCAATATTATCACATGAATAAATTTATTGACTGCTTATATCATACCCTTTCAAATTGACAATGCATATGATATTATATTCATAAAGGATTGTTGCTCGTTCTTCTGGAAGACAAACCATAAGTTTCTTTTATGTGTTCAATCATAAACCTCAATCAAGCACATTAATATTGAGGATCCGACAAATAACCTGCATATCTAAAATAATAAAAATAATAATATATGATAACATGAATAATCATCAAGGTACATTATTGTCCTTTAATTGAACTAAAATATGGTACTTCAGGACCAATTAATTCTTCAATATTTACACAAATTTTCAAACGATCTTAGTTTACATTTAGCGGCTTTACACTCATTTGAGTGCACAACAAATGTGATTTGTCCATATATAATCATTTTATCACTTAGGTATATAAACTTCATGATTCGCAAAAATAATCAACTTGTAATCTCAAATAAATATTTACCTTTCCTACATATTTCATCTTGATTTCTTTTCTTTAAGAATTCAACTTTCAAAAACTCTTAGGAAGTTCTCAGATTTAATTTTCAAATGGACAAATCATATCATTTTTATATCTCTTTTTTAGAAAATATTCACTAGGAATATTATTCAACATGTTTCTATATCTCAAGTTGATTAAGTAATATTTTCGAGAATAAGAATTATATGCCTTGATAAAATTAATCCCTTCGAGGAATTTTATATAAAAATATCAAGCGAGTCATATAAATATATTGTAACATGTACTTCATATATACATTGAGGCTTTCATGTGGTGCTACACTTAATCAAGTATCATATTGTATTTGAATTCACTTCCGGTGAATATGTCTCTTCAAAATTAATATTTAATAGTAGGTTTTCACCAATACTCTTGAACAATGTGCCCAACTTTATATAAATAATTCAAAATTCTCATTTTATTTTCACATATTCATATGAATGGACTACTGGTCCAAAAACAATTCGCTTTGCAAAGCTTAGTTTGATTTTGCATAAAATGCATCTTTTCATTAAGTCAGTCATTGTATTGTCTATAATCCTTAATAGACTTTGATTCATATCCTCGTTATTTAGTTATCACATATAGCGCTATATTATATGCAAAAGCACGTCAGCGTTGACTCCATTTCGGTTCCATCTCATTTCATTGAGATCTTTCATTCATGACATAATTTATCGATATTTCATAAATTTCAGGTACTTGATAAGTTCTTCTGGAACTGAAAAATCCATTATGTTAGATGACTCTTAGAGTTTCTATATCCTCATTTGGGTTATCTTTCATTTTGGCCCCCTTTCTTATTTGAGGATTTTTATATTTGGAACCGATTAGTTTATCATGCTTGATGCATGATTGAGACTCATTTGCAATATTAGATTATCCTACAGGGACATCTATTTCGTTTGGAGCATTAGCAGCTGCTATTTTATTTGTTTAACTTTGCAAATGAGTGATATTTTGAGGATCAAGATGAGATAATAATATTTCCTATCAAATAATTCAATTGAACTTCGGGTTCACATTTTCATTCATTTGAAACTAATCCATCAATCAATAATCGACCTACTGAAGTTGGCTCAATACAATTTGTAATAGTAGGGGATTCATATCAAATATACTTTCCC
The DNA here is from genome assembly GCA_018208015.1 of Medicago ruthenica. Classification (NCBI taxonomy): domain Eukaryota; kingdom Viridiplantae; phylum Streptophyta; class Magnoliopsida; order Fabales; family Fabaceae; genus Medicago; species Medicago ruthenica. The sequence continues at coordinate 32,268,630 of CM031371.1, read as the reverse complement.
AATATTCTTTCAATATTTATCTTAGTGGATTATTTTGGAGCAATTATGAAATACACAACACATCCAAAAATTCACTTAGATGAAAAATATTTGGATGTTAACCTAAAATAAATTATCAATTAAGGGGAGGACTTACACATAATAATGTGTTGGCTTAATGCGAATCAATATCTCAACATACAAGATTACATGTTCCCAAAGTAGAATTTAGAAGTTATGTTCTCATAAGTATCATTCATACAATTAACTTTAGACGTCTAAAGAATGGACCTTCAAGACCATTTTTTTTATGAACATATACTACACGATGTTCAATATCAATTTAAATTGAGAAATGATACTTATTAAATGCTTTCTGAAAACTTCAAAAAATTGAGCTCTTAGTAAATTTGTTGAGAAAACAATCTCACAGACTTCTGGTTGTGAGTTGACAATAAACAGATATGTTATCATTTAGTCGATGTATTAAATCAAGTTATAAGGTATCAAAATGATTCACATCATCGATGTATTCATCCACAAATATCACTTAATATATATAAGAGACTTATTTTCTCAGATTGTCAACTTACTTTGGAAAGTAATAACACACAAACATTAATGGTTTGAAGAATCTTCTGGTTCTTCAGTACATATCCATATAAAATTTTAACTATTTTTGCATCATAATAGATCCGGGATAACCCAACCGGTCTTGCCAACAATAAATTTAATATGATATGTAAATTTCAATTTTACAATAATACGTGCTTCAATAGCATAATATAAGTGTAGTTAATCCATATGAAAAGACATGTAATTTTTTTTATCTACACTTATTTCAATCCAAAACATGTCTCGTAATATAGAAATATTCAACATCTCCTTTATTTCTTATTTCAATATGATATCCATTTAGAAAGATATTCTTTAATAAATTTATATGAGACCTAGAATATAATGCATTTTCAATGTGTAATTATATTCCTCCATATAACAATATATTGGCTCTTCTGGAGCCTTTAATTATTTTTGCAATGCTAGATATAATAATAAAATTAGTTTCTTTGTATCACTCATCCAATTTTTATAGTATTTTACATAAGAAATCATTCATTTACAAACAATTTTTAAAAGGAATCAATAATTCAAATTTCATTTATAGTTACTATGTCAACTAAAAAAAAAATCCCAATATAATTCAACACAATATTGTTCTTAAATCTTAATCTATTAAAACGAACAATAATTCCAAATTGACAACTATAATACTTACTATTTCATTAGAAAAGAAATTATGTGGAGCACAAATTATAAGTGTCGAATATGCAAAGAGGTGACATAAATGACAATAACTCTAATTTATATGTCTTGTGATAACTCATTAGTAGTAAAGATCATCATCATAAGTCATAAATAATAAACTTTTATCATATTCACGTGTATCATTTCAATGAGAATCTCTAATATATCAATTCGTGATATTATTTTCTCGATTTCGCTACTTCAGGAGCTGATTCAAGAGGCAATTTTGCTTTCTTTAATTTTATTTCGTCCAACTTATACTAAGATCCAATAGATCGTATATAATTCAATTGTGAACAAAGATCTAGTTCTTTGAGAACTCAATCATAAACCTCTATCGACAATGACAAAGGAAAATCACAATATTTTTATTTTGCAATCTTTCACGAATGTTTAACGTTAAATTATTAGTTCTTTTAGAACTATATTTTAAATATTCATAAACAATGAAAAACAAATCTATTTTTGGACAATCCTTCAGTGATGCTTTAATATTACAAGAACTATATCATAAAAGATCTTCATTGTTTGAGCAATGCTTCAGGGATCCTTGATGTTAATAAAAATAGTTCTTCAAGAACTATATTACACATGATGATCAAGAACAATTCATTCTTCCTACAAGTACATTTCACTTGCTAACTTAAAACTTTGCTAATATTTTAGTATTGATATATCTTCATCCTTTTTATTTTTTTTCTTTCTTTCCACATGAACCGACAAAAGTCTTTCTTTCTTCACAAAATTACTCATGGAACAAAACAAACTTAATTATGAGTAACGGGAAAAAAAATGTAAATTGACCATAATCATACTAAGATATAATATATATGGGAAAAATTGGGGAAGAAATAACTACAAATATTAACGTGCTTATAAAATTCTCGCATGAAGTAGAGCATGAAGTCATTCATCTTGGAGTCATCTAATTTTTTTTTAGATTATGCAATTTTAACAAGTTTTTTTAAATAGAAAGGAAAAGACACATGACAGAAAATTGTTGAAGTACTTAAGATTAAAAGCAGACTTACAAAACCATCATACATTCAAATTGTTTCTATGGCTTCTTCAACATCTTTCATTGTGACAATTGTGAATCCATTGCTCTTATTTATGACTAGATCATACTCAACCTATGTAATTCAATCAAACAAACACAAAAATTAAAACTATGAAAAAGAACATGATATCATGATCATATGAATTAGATTAATTAGTGCAAAGATAATGAGAAGAAGAAAATTTATAGGAATATAGCCTCCAAGATAATTAAGCCATTTTTCTGGTAGAGTTTCGTGCGTGTTATGAAATAAACTAAAAAGACAAGATCAAAGATGAAGAAGATGAAAGCCAAGTACATGAAGAGCCATAAGACTAAGTGTCAATACCAATGAATATAGGCATTCACTCATTGGAGTTAAGGAACATAGAAAGCTTTAGGGAATATGGACATCCATACCATAATTATATTATTCATAACACTTTTAACATTTTCACAATTCACATAAAACGGTTATACTATAATCAGAATTAAATCCAGTAACGCAAACACAACATTTTCGCACTCCCAGTAGTATGTGCCATTATTTGGAAAACAATGATAGCGCAGAATACAGAGCTTATAACACCAGTTTTTAGAGAGTCTTTGTTTTACCAGTGGTAGTATCGACTACATACGTCCATCCAAAAGCTACAGATTGTAGCTTCCAAAAGGTTGCGGTGAAACCACTTTGGGACACCAAACATGACATTGGGACGCAGATCCAAACATAGGCTTAGTCACACTACTGCGAGTTGCAACCTGAAAATCTGAAAATCAATGACGTGTATTTGAATACTATATTCTGGAAACACTCTTCAGCTAAGACTCAGTTTAGATAAAATTCCCAATAAATAAAAATAAATTTAAAAGAATCATACAATGAGAATATGGATATGGATTCCAGATAGATGCCATCAAAGATTCACTTCTAACATTATGCGAGGCGGGTTTATTGTTTACATGAAGGAATACAATTATTCACATGCCACAATTTTTCACTACTATATACAAGAACCTGAGCTCTACCACTCAGACACCGAGAAACGACATAAAATCAATCAATATAGTTTACGGACTCAAGCATCAAAACAACTGCAAGTGAGCATCCATTTCCAAGCTTTATTTCAATTCAACCTAAAAATAAATAATCCATTCACTACGTTACAAATTCACAAACGGACTGTGAGAAGTTAGACTCCTTCCACGATCATTGCTTCAGGCTTTTTAACGCTGCGGCAAAAATCTAATAAGGATGAGAACAAGCATGATCAATTATCCATTGATGTTATCATCAAGCAGTATATTGTCAAAATTGCTGCTCTATTTCAAAAGTAAGCAGAGTAACTGATATCAGAACAGTCTTGTGGTGCCAATGTAGAACTTCAGAGAGCTAAACAAAACAGATCATGTGTTGCAATTATGCAAATAATTAAAGCCTCGTTCATGAGTAGTATGTCCTACCATATATGAATGAGTAGTATGTCCTACAATATATGAATAAACACCAATGATAATTCTAGGTTTTTAGTGAAGAACGGTCCCTAAAGCGCCATATAAGTTTTGTCCTTGGACAATCTATTTCGGGATCAAAAACAAGTATCCACAATGTTGAGTGAACTCTAGATTTAATTGGTCATAACAAATCGAATATCTCAATATTGACTACAGGAATATACTACTGATATAGTCCATAAACCTGTAATAATGTCAACATTAGGCATGCTTTATGTATTGTCCCTTTGAAAAAATAAGGGGTAATAAAATTGCAGTTGGTGTAAAAATGAAAGATTCTTTCTTTTGTCTTACTTTTCCATTATTCCCACTGCGTTGTTTTAACCTTATAACTACAAAATGAGACTGAAATTTCTAACAGAGAAAGACATACCTTGGATGGTGGGTGAGGATGCTGTCTCGAATCTGCTTCTGCGCAAGAAGGCTGACCATGCGTACTGCTTCCCTCATACTTGTCAGAACTGATCTTCGGTCTATATACCAGAACCCCCTGATCAAATTACACATGAAGAAGCTGAAATTTAGACAAAAACGATAACAACAATTGTATTGTAACAACAGCAATTAAATAACTGGGAGTGGGCTAATAGTGGAGGATTTGGATTGTTTCGCGGGAGTTACAAAAGGAACAGCAGAAATTACGTAGCGTTGGCAACTGCTGACCTTGGTAGAGGGTTGAAAATGTCGTCTCCTGTCAGTAGCGGGTTGAAAATGCTGTCTCCTATCAGTAGCGGGTTGAAAATGCTGTCTCCTGTCAGTAGCGGGTTGAAAATTCTGTCTCCTGTCAGCATGAGGAAACTGATGGAGCGAGCTTCCCTCATTCATTTTACTACTGCTTTTCACTTCATGATCAGATGAGACGTCACCGTCATCAAATTGACTGCTGACCTTGGTAGAGGGCTGAAAATGTTGTCTCCTGTCAGAACGAGGAAACTGATGGTGCGAGCTACTTTCCTCATTCATTTTACTACTGTTTTTCACTTCATGATCAGATGAGACGTCACTGTCATCAAATTTCTCATTTAATTCATCTGATGGTATATTTCCCTTTTCCATAGACCTGGGATGTGGTCGTAAATTATAGGATCTAGCAGCTTGTATCTCCTCATGATTAGCATCAGTTTTGGCAGGTTTATTGTTTCGGTCAGCGCTTTGGGAATTATGATCCTTCTTTGAGAACTGAGTAGCTGCGGCGCGTGCCCCCGCTATGGCCAGACTTAAACTTGATGATTTGTCCACTTCAGTTGCTTTCAAATTACGAGTAAGCGCAGAGACACGACCCGGCTTCAGGGAAAACGGATCTGATGGATCTGGAAGCGGAAATTTGACTGGCAATGGGCTATCAACAGGGGCCAACCCTCTAACTGCAGCTTCATAAATCTTTGAAGAAGTAGAAAAATCGGAAATTAGCATTACTCCAAGTAAAACCAGAACGGAAGATGTAGATTTAAAACCATAATTACCTTTCTTTCCAAGTTATAAACACCCTGGTAACCGCGCATCTCAAATGGAATCAACAATTTCTAGAATAAGAGAGGAAAAAGTATTCATTCAGCATACACGGACACGCATATAGACATAGTTCTTAGTCTTACAATGATAGGAAATGCAATGTAAAAAGACACAAACCTGTGGCCGCTCACACAACCAACAATAATCAGTCAGCGCTTCCAGCCTTATCTGAAGGGAGGAAAATGTGGTTAATTTAGTTAAAAGAATCTAAATAACCAGGAATCAATATTCAAAAGACTTAATTGCGTGGTTGGTCTCTCAAATATCACGATCGTGCAATTTTAGTTAGTTTCCCAAGGTTTCAACCGCACAAATTAGATCCCAGATGTTTATCTTATTACAATAAGGTCCTTTTAACACTAGGCCATCCAATTTTTAATGCCGGAAACTACGGGCACAATTGGAAAATGACTAAAACGAGGAACAAAAGTGCACGTGATCGCGGGAGATCAAAAGTGCAATAAGTTCATTAAAAAACAAAAGCTTGATAAATGGTATTGTTGGTCTCTCGGATATCATGATTGTGCAATTTTAGTTTCCCCATGTTTCAATTCACAAATTAAATCCCCAACTATTTATCTTATTATAATCAAGTCCTTTTGTCACTAGGCCATCAAACTTTTAACAACGGTAGCCTACATGTCACAATTGGAACACGAGAACCAAAACCGCACGTGATATCAGGGAGATCAAAAGTGCGTTTAAGTCTGTTAGGGAGATCAAAAGTGCATTTAAGTCTGTTTAAAAACGAAAGTTTGGTAATAAATGGTATTGATATGATACCGATTCAGGAACCATCTCCCAGCACGATAGCTCCTCACGATTCAAGCAACCAACAACTTCAACACAACCTAAATCAAGCATCAAGTTAGTGAATTAAAGTAAAATAAAAAATTAAACAGAAGCTGAGTATGCAGTGTAATGTAGTAATTTATACCTAAAAGCCTAGAAACAGGGTAGTGTTGAGGAAAATTGATATCAGTAATGCCATTGAGTGCATAAATTTCTTTGTAGAAGCATTCCATTGCTTTGATAGTTGACTCATCTGGTACTTTACCAGCAGCATGAATCCAAAGACGACCTTAACAAATTAAAATAATTTCAAAACTTAGGGATCAACGTGCATGTTGAAAAAATCAAAAAATAAAACGAAGAAGAAGAAGAAGAAGAAGAAGAAGGAACCTGTGATGGGAGAAGGCCATGACCTGCCTTCGATGCGTTTGATACCATAAACAAGGAGAGAAGCCCAAGGTTGGTGCATAGTTATACATGGATTCCGATAATTTCCAGAATTTGAAGAAGAAGAATTGCTGTATCTTCTCATCGTGTTTCTGAATTTCTGATTCTGATTATTCTGGTTATTGTTCTTGTGTTTAAGAGCAACCAAACACGGCGTTATTACTTCCTTGCTCACTACTCTAAACTAGGTGTTATAAAAGTTTTATTTATATACGATTTTAGATTTTACCTAATCAGGGAATAATTGTTTTTATGAATTTCTGAGACTTTCTCATAGGGTTTTTAACCTAGTGGCGCCTTTGCTAAAAACAAAAAAATATCGCTATCATCGTACTATAGGTATATCTATACTTGTGTCATTGAAAATGTACTCTAGCCCAATATAAAGCTTAGCATAACCAAATGTCTAATTTATTAAGATGATTGATCGGTTAATGTGACTGACTATATGATTTTATTGATGACATAATATAATCATTCTGCTAAAACTTTTTTCGTTTATAGAGAACATCTGCAAATGGCTAACACACACACCCCACTGTCAACTGTCTCTAGAGGGAAGAAAGATCTGAAGATGTTGGTGCGGGTTGCTCACATCTGGTGCATTATGATAAAAAGGTCTCAAGTATCATTAATTTCATGAATATATTGTTGGTCGATGATAAGGTTGGTGTCTCTTATTAGAATTCAAATTATATTGCACCTTTGCTGATCTATTCTGTTTTTTTTTGTTGTTTTTAACGTACATGTTTCACAATTGTTATTATATATAGGGTGGACGAATTCATGCTACAGTAAGAAGGGCTTTGGTTTTCAAATTCAAGGTGTCGGTTGAAGAAAGAGGTACATATGAACTGGACAACACAATGGTGGGATTTAATGATGGTCAGTATAGGCTCACTTCGCACAAATACAAGCTTAATATGATGGTTACTTCCAACTTCACAAAAATAGACGCGCCCACTCTCCCGATGAATATTTTTGATTTATGCCATTACAGCAAATTATGTATTCCTCCGAGGAAGAAAAAATCACTGGTAATCCTATTGCAACATTGATATTCCATCTGACTTACTTCTTCCAAGCTCAGGTAATCCTATTACATCTATTGTTGAAAACACTTATCCAAGTTTGTTGGAAAATATGAGTGATTTAAGTTATTTCCAAAATAGAGCCATCTTAGCACCAAAAAATACAATTGTTGACCAGATCAATGAGTATGTTTTAGATTTGATCCCTGGTGAAGAAAAAATCTATTTGAGTTATGATACACCTTATCATAAGAATCTGAACGGTGACGCAGTTGATGAAGTTCACACGCCTGAATTTCTCAACACTATTGTTGCATTGGGTCTGCCAAACCACAGGTTGCGATTGAAAGTAGGAATTCCAATGATGTTATTGAGGAATATAGATCAAAGTTTGGGTTTATTCAACGGAACAAGATTGGTTATCACAAGGATGGGGAAATTTGTGCTTGAAGCAAAGGTGATATCTGGATCTAATATCGGCGAGAAAGTGTTTATACCAAGGTTATCACTAACACCATCTGATAATAGAATTCCTTTCAAGTTTAAACGAAGACCGTTTCTGTTAATTGTTTCATTCGCAATGACTATCAACAAAAGCCAAGGCCAGTCGCTAAAAAATGTTGGTGTCTATTTACCTTCGCATGTTTTTTCACATGGACAATTGTATGTTGCAATATCAAGGGTTACTTCAAGGGATGGTTTGAAGATCTTGATAAATGATGAGGATGGTGAAGATAACAATATTACGTCAAATGTGGTGTATAAGGAAGTTTTTCGTAATGTGTAGTATTTCGTTGTGTAATATCATTTTTCTGACATATGGTTTATTTGTGGATATTCGCAAAGTATCGAACCTTTTTTTGTGTCAAACGACTTATGTCATTTCAATCTTATATTATGTTATATTTGCAGAGTAGACGTTTCACTATAAAATGAACTATGTCATTACACTCTTATATTATTTCATTTTTCATTGTCAAATATTCCTATCGATATGACTCGTGCGTTAGCACGGGTCGATGGTCTAGTAAACGTTTTATTTATATACGATTTTAGATTTTACCTAATTAGGGAATAATTATTTTTATGAATTTCTGAGACTTTCTCATAGGGTTTTTAACATAGTGGCTGTTGTACCCTAATTTTGTCCGGACAATTTAAAAGTCTTTTTTTTAAAAAAATACATAATAATATTTTAATTTATTTTTACAAAAGACATAGATGAATTTAATTTATTTGAGTCATTTAATTTAGCCAAGTCCAATGATCAGTTGTTCAATTTATATCCCAACAAAAAAAATATATATAATAAAGCAAAAAAAAAAGGGGGAAGAAATGGTCACTGTTTGTTAGATTATATGTATTTATAGTTTGTAAATCATTTTTGATAGTAGCCTAGTTAACTTTGTTGATAGTTACTTAATTAGTTTAATTAGTTATTTCTTTAGCTTTGCAAAGTCTGATGTATATATACAGCTTTTACTATCAATAATAATTAGAGAATTCATTTCAACATTTTATAACACTGTTCATTGTAGCTAGACTGCAGCGCCCCCCTTGTTTCCCGCTTTCTTTCATCCTCTGTCAGGCTCAAAAAACCCCAAAAACACTACATATTGCAGGTGGGCGCCCCCTTTCTCCCTGTATTCTTTCATCACTTCCTGTCCAGAACTAGCCACAAAATCTTCAAGAAAGATCACAATCACTTCCTCCATAAATGTTAACCAAACTCTTGCCAAAGAAAATCCAGCATTCAATTCCAAGAAAGCCTATATAACAGGGGACGAAAATCTGAAGCAGGAGAGGATGTTGAGCAGAATCAAAAACCCCAGAAACAACAAAGTCATATAACAAAACTCTGTCATTTTTTTCTTTACAAACCACCCAAGTCACTACAACAAAAAGCCACAACCACCACAACAAATAAAAAAAAAACTATCTAAGCCATCATCACAAAACCTCACACAAACAGAATCATTACATCACACAAAAACATCACAAGAAACATCACACAAAGAGAGGAGAATAGTAGCAAAACACCATTTTGTTACTGTTCATCTTCTCCATCACTTCCACCTTAAAAAAAAACCACAACCTCTCAAAAAACCCTCTCATTTTCGTGCATCCACAACCTTGCTAGGAGTTTGTAAGTCCCCTTGACCATTTATTATTTTTTGCGTTGTCTAGAGATATGTAGTTTTTTTTTCATAAGTAATGCATTTTTTACCATAAGTTCATGAGCATGAGTTAAAACCAAAATATAGTTAGTTCTAGGACATTTTTTGGTAGATCTAAGACCACTATGATGTAGTACTCATGGCAAGCTTTACAGTGATGTTCTTATTTTCGTATTTGGTTCAGTACTGAGTGAAAAAAAATCATACAAAAATCCAAAAAAACCATTTTTTCTGCTGCTGTATTTTTTCTGCTGCTGTTGTATTTGGTTCACAGACACTGTGTTCTGCTGTTCCTGCATATCTTTCTGCATTTTTACTATTCATTTTAGTCATTTTAACTCATTTTTGCACTAAAAAGATCATACAAAAACCCCAAAAAAATCACAAAGATCACAATAATTACCAAAACAGAAATGATTTTTCTTCCTACTGTTTTCCTTACCGTTTTACCTCTGAGTCTGAAGAGTCTAAGTCTGAGGTTCTGAAGTCTGAGTCTGAAATCAGCTTCTGAAGTTCAGCTTCTGAAGGTCAGCTTCTGAAGTTTGAGTCTGAAATCAGCTTTTGAAGGTGAGCTTCTGAAGTTCAGCTTCTGAAGTCTGCTTCTGAATGTCAGCTTCTGAAGGTCAGCTTCTGAAGTGAGCTTCTGAACAGTGCTTCTGAAGTCAGAGTCTGAATAGTGCTTCTGAAGTCAGAGTCTGAACAGTGCTTCTGAAGTCTGAGTCTGAAGTCAGCTTCTGAAGGTTTCGCAGAGCAAAGTCCTGATTGTTCTGCGACCGTAGCAGAACTCAGCTTCTGAAGTCAGCTTCTGAGGTTCAGAGTCTGAAGGTTCTGAGTCTGAATGTTCAGAGTCTGGGATTCAGAGTCTGGGATCCAGAGTCTGAGGTTCTGAGTCTGAAGTTTCTGCGTCTGAAGGTTCAGAATCTAGGTTGAACTATCTTTAAAGGGGCTGAAACTCTTTTTTATCCAAAGATAAAAAACATAACAAGTGTTATTGCTTTTAATTGTAGTTTATCATTATTTTTTGATAATAAACTTGAATGAAAAAGGAATGGTCCGACGTATGTCCTTCCATTCCCCGGTTGCACGGGCACTTGACGTATGTCTCATTGTTCGGACAATCGTCATTCCTTTTCAAAAATACAAAAAGATATATTAATTTTCGATAACAAACTTGAATGAAAAAGGAGTGGTCCGACGTATGTCTTTCCATTCCCCGGTTGCACGAGCACTTGACGTATGTCTCGTTGTTCGGACAATCGTCATTCTATTTTCAAAATAAAAAAACATAAAAAACAAATTCAACACACCAAACTAATTTTCGGCCCCCCGCGGTCAAATAAAAATCAAATCTCTTTTCACAAACGGACAATGTTTTATCAATTCTAACGCGATACAAACAAATGCTTAAGCCTCCCACGCGCGAGCATACAAGCTACGTTTAACCGCTAGAATACGATCAAAAACATCGTTCTTTAAAATCAACCGACAAACAAATATTTTTCTACCAAAGAACTACGTAGCTTTGAATTCTCCATCGCACCAGGAGATACGTAGGAGCAAGAATCAACTCTTGTCAAGCACACTAATAAAAAACCTTTTTTCCCCCTTTCCTTTTTTTCTTTGAAATATTAAAACATAGCAAGCAATCTTTAAAACACTTTTTAACCCTAAACTAATTAGGAGGTTCTCGTTGGGTACAACAGATGCGAGGGGTGCTAATACCTTCCCCTTGCATAATTGACTCCCAAACCCGTTAATGGTTGCAGTGACCATCTTTTCCAAATCGTCAAGGGTTTTATCAACGTTTCCCTTTAAAAATAAAACTTTGGTGGTGACTCCGTAGTTATTCCGAGCGTTAGTACGCTCGAGCGTTTTTTAGCGGCGCGACAGCTGGCGACTGTTGTTTCTCACTAGCGAGTCAAGCATATCCTAGTTAGCTCTTAGGTTAAGTGTTTTTTGTTTGCTTGCATGTTTTTGTCTTATGTTTTTATCTTCATTTTTTCTCCTGCCTCTACATCTATGCTTCATTATGCTTTATATTCATATATATATATATATATATATATATATGTCAACCGTGGGTTGTCGCATGAGTGAAGCTCTATACCCGAGCTTTGAGAAAAACTTAAGATAAGATGGTGGTTGCGTAGTGTTGACTTTTCTGACGTATGTCTTGCAAGGTTGGCATGAAAACCCCGCCTAGAGTAGATTCTCTTGGAGGTGTTGTTGTCTTGCGAGTATTTGCAATGACGACGGTACTTTCTTGTAGGATCCGTCAATCCGGGGACCTTTTTAAACCAGTCTAGAACCTATAAACATGTTATTAGGGACCTCCGTTTAGAACAAGAGTCGATGGTCGCGTAGTGTTGACCTTCCTGATGTATGTCTTGTAGGGTTGGCATGAAAACCTCACCTAGAGGAGATCTTTTAGAGCGTTGTTGTCTTGCAAGTATTTGCAATGGCAACAATATTTTCGAACAAGATCAATGACTCTAGGAACCATTTTGAAATCTAGAACCTACATGTGAGAATGGAGGGTAGTATTGAATGTTCCTACCTTGGTAACTTATGCCTTGACCTCTGTTAACCACACCTCTGCATGCCATAACATTTGCATCCATGAAAATAATTTTCGCATATACATTTTCCTTCCCAAAGCAAAATAAAAAAAGCATGTTTTTTCATCTACATCGCATACATGCATTTTAAAGAAAAACACTCATATCATTCCCCCCAAAAGTACCCGACCTGGTGTACCATTGCGTTTCTGATGAGATCCCGAGCAACTAGAAGGCCATAGAAATTCCAGAAACCATTTCCTTGTTCAAGTAATTTATCATGCTTTTAAAAAAAATCATTTTGCTCTGCCCAAGGCAAATGATTAGCTTTGTGGGCCCCCCATGTTTCAAGTTATTTCTATCATTAATGAAATTGCATTTTGTGTTCAATTGAGTTCATTTCTTTCTTTTGTTCTTTAATAGCAATATTTTACTCATTTTAAATTTTCGCAACCCTAAAATAAAAAACATACTCATGCAGATCCATAAATACACCCAACGAAAATAACACTGCTATAATCTCTTACGACTTCGATTTCCCAATTAACCAAACGGAAGACGATGAGGAGGACGATTATGAACCTCCTGAAGAATTGTCCAGGTTTGGGGATCAAGAGGATAGGGTGATACAACCTCACCAAGAACCAATAGAAGTGATCAACTTAGGGATCGAAGAGGATAAGAAAGACGTCAAAGTGGGAGCCTCCCTGCAAGAAGACGTGAAGGAAAAGCTGATTGAGCTACTACGAGAGTATGTAGATGTGTTCGCTTGGTCATATCAAGACATGCCAGGATTAGACCCCAACATAGTCGTGCATAGACTACCACTCAAGCCAGAATGCCCACCAATAAAGCAAAAGATGAGAAGAACCAGACCCGACATGGCTCTCAAGATTAGAGAGGAAGTCAAAAAACAGTTTGACGTCGGCTTCTTAGCAGTGACCAAGTATCCACAATGGGTTGCCAACATTGTGCCAGTCCCAAAGAAAGATGGCAAAGTCAGAATGTGTGTGGATTACTGGGACTTGAATAGAGCGAGCCCAAAAGATGACTTCCCACTGCCTCACATTGATGTACTGGTGGACAACACCACCCAGTTTTCAGTCTTCTCTTTCATGGACGGTTTCTCTGGATACAACCAAATCAAGATGGCTCCAGAGGACATGGAGAAAACCACGTTCATCACCCCATGGGGGACTTTCTGCTACAAGGTAATGCCCTTCGGATTAACAAACGCTGGGGTAACATATCAAAGAGCAATGGTGACTTTTTTCCATGACATGATTCATAAGGAAATAGAGGTCTATGTCGATGATATGATTGCTAAATCTCAGACGGAGGAAGATTTTTTATTCAATTTGCAAAAGTTGTTCGAGCGCCTGAGAAAGTTCAAGCTACGCCTAAATCCTAACAAGTGTACTTTTGGTGTTAGGTCCGGCAAATTATTGGGGTTCATAGTTAGCCAAAAAGGAATTGAAGTTGATCCTGACAAAGTAAAAGCCATACAAGATATGCCAGCACCAGGTACTGAGAAGGAGGTTCGTGGGTTCTTAGGAAGATTGAACTATATTGCTAGATTCATCTCACACATGACGGCCACTTGTGAAACAATTTTCAAATTGTTAAGGAAAAATCAAACTATTCAGTGGAATGAGGACTGCCAAGAGGCGTTTGATAAGATCAAACGATACTTGCAAGAGCCGCCGATTTTGATACCTCTGGTTCCTGGTAGAACCCTCATCTTATACTTAACAGTTCTTGATGGATCACGTCATCTACTATCTAAGCAAGAAGTTCACCGATTGCGAATCAAGGTATACCTCACTCGAAAAGACTTGTTGCGCCCTAGCATGGGCTGCCCGACGCTTAAGACAGTACATGTTGACTCACACCACTTGGTTGATATCAAAGATGGATCCCATCAAATACATCTTCGAAAAGCCCGCTCTCACAGGAAAGATAGCCCGTTGGCAAATGTTGCTATCCGAGTATGACATCCAATATGTTACTCAAAAGGCTATAAAAGGGAGCGTGATATCCGAGCACCTTGCTCACCAACCATTGGAAGACTATCAACCCATACGATTTGACTTCCCCGATGAAGACGTTGTAGCCTTGAATGACGAAGAGATCATAAGTGATGAGGAAGGGCCTGAACCAGGAACTCGATGGAAGCTCGCTTTCGATGGTGCCTCAAATGCCATGGGGCACGGGATCGGGGCTGTCCGAATATCACCAAGAAATGGGTATCAACCCTTCACCGCAAGGTTATGCTTTGACTGCACCAATAACATGGCAGAGTATGAAGTGTGCATCTTGGGCCTCGAAGCAGCAATTGACCTAAGGATCAAAACCCTGGAAGTATACGGGGACTCAGCATTAGTAATTTATCAAGTGAAAGGAGAATGGGAAACAAAACATCCCAATTTGATCCCCTATTGTGCCCGTGTTGTAGAATTGATGAAGCATTTCGATGAGATCACCTTTCATCATATACCTCGGGAAGAGAATCAGGTAGCAGATGCTTTAGCTACATTATCATCAATGTACCAAGTGAATTTCCACAGCAAGGCACCAATCATAAAGATGGATCGTAAGGATAGACCAGTTGTGTGTGCAGTAGTCGAAGAAGAGCTTGACAACAAACCCTGGTTTTACCACATCAAACGATACCTCGAAGAGCAAAAGTATCCAGAGAATGTCTCATAAACAGACAAGAAAACCCTCAAGAGGTTGGCATCGCAGTTCTTCCTCAGCGGGGGTACACTCTACAAAAGAAATTATGACATGGTCTTACTCAGGTGTGTGGATAAACGTGAAGCGGACATGCTCATCAAAGAAATCCATGACGGGTCTTTTGGAACCTATGCCAACGGACATGTCATGGCAAAGAAAATCCTAAGGGCGGGTTATTACTGGCTAACTATGGAGGCCGACTGTTTCCATCACGCCAAGACATGCCACAAGTGTCAAATTTACGCCGACAAGGTGCACGTGCCACCAACTCCTCTGAATGTCATGACGGCACCCTGGTTATTCTCTATGTGGGGCATAGACATGATTGGAATGATTGAACCAAAGGCTTCAAATGGACACCGGTTCATCCTGGTTGCCATCGACTATTTCACCAAATGGGTTGAAGCAGCTTCTTATGCAAACGTAACAAAACAAGTGGTGGCCCGATTCATCAAAAAGGAAATCATTTGCCGTTACGGCACTCCCCACAAAATTATCATAGATAATGGGGCAAATCTAAACAACAACACAATGAAGGAGTTGTGCAAAGACTTCAAGATTGAGCACCATAATTCCTCACCATATCGGCCGAAGATGAACGGCGCGGTAGAAACAGCCAACAAGAACATCAAGAAAATCATCCAGAAGATGGTAAAAACCTATAAGGACTGGCATGAGATGCTTCCCTTCGCGCTACACGGCTACAGAACTTTAGTTCGCACTTCCACTGGGCAACCCCTTTTTCCTTGGTATACGGTATGGAAGTCGTGCTTCCCATTGAAGTGGAAATTCCCTCATTAAGGGTCTTGGTGGAAACTAAATTAGAGGAAGTCGAATGGGTCCAAACAAGGTTCGACCAACTGAACCTCATAGAAGAGAAGCGCCTAACAGCATTGTGTCATGGGCAGTTGTACCAAAAGAGGCTCAAGAAGGCATTCGACAAAAAAGTTCGCTCTCGAGAATTCGGAGAAGGAGACTTAGTGCTGAAAAAGATATTACCCATCCACAAGGATCCCCGCGGGAAATGGACTCCTAACTATGAAGGACCATACGTGGTAAAGGCTTTCTCTGGCGGAGCCTTAATTATCACTACTATGGATGGAGAGGAGTTTCCACTCTCAATAAACTCTAACGCAGTCAAAAAATACTATGCCTAAAAAAAAAGAGCTCGCTAAATCGAAAACCCGAAAGGGCGGTTTAGGCAATAGAGATCCTGGTAGATCGAAAACCTGAAAAGGCGGTCTAGGCAAAAATTAAGGACATCAAAAAAGGAAATATACCCCAGTGGGCTGAAAACTCGAAAGAGCGGTCCAGGTAAAAATTACGGGTTTCAAAACAAATAAGAAAGGCAGAAGACTGCAGCACACAAGATCCTGACAGAATTCAGAGGGGAAGAATCGGTCTCGTTATCATCTTTCAAAGGCGAGGTATTTCGAAGTCATAGGGAAAGTAGCACGTGTTGTACCAAAGCGAAACCCATGCAAATTTCCATTTGTTCCATTTGTTTCACTTGTTTTTTCTATCTTAGTAATCACCTCTTACAGGGATTACATCTTCATGTATTGTTACCCATTCAAGGGACTAAGTCTCATTGAATAAAAATCATCTTTAAGCCTTTTCATTGTTTTGTGTCCTCACTTGCACGTAAAATGTTGTTTTTATTCATGATAAATAATGCATTGAAATATGGGAAATAATATAAAAAACTTGCAAAAAATGTATTTTACTTGAATTTTTAAATGTCGAAAGAATTTCGTTGGCCTCCAGTATCGCATCAAAGGAATCAATGGCCTGAAACTCTTCATTGGTCATTTTAAGATTCTTACTCTTCAGCAGAAACAAGTGCGCAGCTCACGGTACATGAAACACAAAGATCCCGGGTGTCGGAAGGACGGGATTCCCCAAATAAAACATACCCCACATTTCTCTCATCCACTGAGGCTGGATATCAATCGGCTTTCAAGATGATCCTTATATTTCCAACCAAAGCCCAATTTTCATTGGCACTCCCAAACGCAATTTCCAACCAAAGCCCAATTGTCATTAGCACCTAATCACAACAAAGCCCAACCATGCTCGGCACCCCAATCACAACCGAAGCTCAACATGTTATCTGCTTATCCCACATGTCAGCATAGTGCATGCATCATATCAAACTCATTCATTAGCATGCATCTCATATTCATAACATACTCTCCCTCACAATTTCTCATGCTCCCCTGCAAACACTCCCAAGTGAGTATCCCATATTCACCGACATTCACCAACAAGGTATCCCAATGTTCACCAGTGGACCTCTTTCAAGAACTTCCCCAGTAGGTTTCTTAAAAAAAAAAACTGACGGGTCCCTTCACAAACTATCCCAATTCTCGTTAAACTTACCTATGGCCATTAAGTTTCCCCAGCATAAACTCCCTAATGAGTCTACCTCATATCATATCATACTGCATAAAGCAACCTAAAGCATATCATGCATCAACAATCATTTTTCTTTTCCGACAATCTAAGTACTAGCCACATCTAAAGACGATACGTTTATCCCCAGGGCAGTCTAAGCACCCCCCCGAGGCGACAATCTGTTTATCTTTCAAGTCTAAGCACCCCCCGAGGCGACGACTTGTCTTTTAGATCTAAGCACCCTCTGAGGCGAGGATCTGTTTATCTTTCAGTCTAAGCACCCCCCGAGGCGATGACTTGTCTTTTAGATCTAAACACCCCCCGAGGCGACGATCTGTTTATCTCTCAGTCTATGCACCCCCCGAGGCGACGATCTGTTTATCTCTCAGTCTAAGCACCCCCCGAGGCGACGACTTGTCTTTTAGATCTGAGCACCCTCCGAGGCGACGATCTATTTATTTTTCAGTCTATGCACCAGTAGCCAATCCAGAGGTGATCCTGCATTTACTTTTGTGTCCATACTTCCTCATTTTAATACTTTCATATTGTCTCTTACATCATTTTTCTCCAGTCTTTTCTCACTTTAAAGGACAAAATTTGGGCCATTTATACTTAATTGCTCTTCACAAAAAGTTTGCGAGGTGCCCTCGGCACTCGCAATCTCTATGCGAAGACACAATTAAGTAGGGGCAGCTGTTGTACCCTAATTTTGTCCGGACAATTTAAAAGTCTTTTTTTTTAAAAAAAAATATAATAATATTTTAATTTATTTTTACAAAAGACATGGATGAATTTAATTTATTTGAGTCATTTAATTTAGCCAAGTCCAATGATCAGTTGTTCAATTTATATCCCAACAAAAAAATATATATAATAAAGCAAAAAAAAAAGGGAAGAAAGGGTCACTGTTTATTAGATTATATGTATTTATAGTTTGTACATCATTTTTGATAGTAGCCTAGTTAACTTTGTTGATAGTTACTTAATTAGTTTAATTAGTTATTTCTTTAGCTTTGCAAAGTCTGATGTATATATACAACTTTTACTATCAATAATAATTAGAGAATTCATTTCAACATTTTATAACACTGTTCACTGTAGCTAGACTGCAGCGCCCCCCTTGTTTCCCGCTTTCTTTCATCCTCTGTCAGGCTCAAAAAACCCTAAAAGCACTACATATTGCAGGTGGGCGCCCCCTTTCTCCCTGTATTCTTTCATCACTTCCTGTCCAGAACTAGCCACAAAATCTTCAAGAAAGATCACAATCACTTCCTCCATAAATGTTAACCAAACTCTTGCCAAAGAAAATCCAACATTCAATTCCAAGAAAGCCTATATAACAGGGGACAAAAATCAGAAGTAGGAGAGGATTTTGAGTAGAATCAAAAACCCCAGAAACAACAAAGTCATATAACAAAACTCTGTCATTATTTTCTTTACAAACCACCCAAGTCACTACAACAAAAAACCACAACCACCACAACAAATAAAAAAAAACTATCTAAGCCATCATCACAAAACCTCACACAAACAGAATCATTACATCACACAAAAACATCATAAGAAACATCACATAAAGAGAGGAGAATAGTAGCAAAACACCATTTTGTTACTGTTCATCTTCTCCATCACTTCCACCTTAAAAAAAACCACAACCTCTCAAAAAACCCTCTCATTTTCGTGCATCCACAGCCTTGCTAGGAGTTTGTAAGTCCCCTTGACCATTTATTATTTTTTGCGTTGTCTAGATATATGTAGTTTTTTTTTCATAAATAATGCATTTTTTACCATAAGTTCATGAGCATGACTTAAAACCAAAATATAGTTAGTTATAGGACATCTTTTGGTAGATCTAAGACCACTAGGATGTAGTATTCGTGGCAAGCTTTACAGTGATGTTCTTATTTTCGTATTTAGTTCAGTACTGAGTGAAAAAAAATCATACAAAAATCCAAAAAAACCATTTTTTCTGCTGCTGTTCACATAAACTGTTTTTTCTGCTGCTGCTGTATTTGGTTCACAAACACTGTGTTCTGCTGTTCCTGCATATTTTTCTGCATTTTTACTCTTCATTTTAGTCATTTTAACTCATTTTTGCACTAAATGATCATACAAAAACCCCAAAAAAACCACAAAGATCACAATAATTACCAAAACAGAAATGATTTTTCTTCCTACTGTTTTCCTTACTGTTTTACCTCTGAGTCTGAAGAGTGTAAGTCTGAGGTTCTGAAGTCTGAGTCTGAAATCAGCTTCTGAAGGTCAGCTTCTGAAGTCTGAGTCTGAAATCAGCTTCTAAAGGTGAGCTTCTGAAGTCAGCTTCTGAAGTTCAGCTTCTGAAGTGAGCTTCTGAACAGTGCTTCTGAAGTCAGAGTCTGAACAGTGCTTCTGAAGTCAGAGTCTGAACAGTGCTTCTGAAGTCTGAGTCTGAAGTCAGCTTCTGAAGGTTTCGCAGAGCAAAGTCCTGATCGCTCTGCGACCGTAGCAGAACTCAGCTTCTGAAGTCAGCTTCTGAGGTTCAGAGTCTGAAGGTTCTGAGTCTGGGATCCAGAGTCTGAGGTTCTGAGTCCGAAGTTTCTGCATCTGAAGGTTCAGAATCTGGGTTGAACTGTCTTTAAAGGGGCTGAAACTCTTTTTTATCCAAAGATAAAAAACATAACAAGTGTTATTGCTTTTAATTGTAGTTTATCATTAATTTTCGATAATAAACTTGAATGAAAAAGGAATGGTCCGACGTATGTCCTTCCATTCCTCGGTTGCACGGGCACTTGACGTATGTCTCGTTGTTCGGACAATCGTCATTCCTTTTCAAAAATACAAAAAGATATATTAATTTTCGATAACAAACTTGAATGAAAAAGGAGTGGTCCGACGTATGTCTTTCCACTCCCCGGTTGCACGAGCACTTGACGTATGTCTCGTTGTTCGGACAATCGTCATTCTATTTTCAAAATAAAAAAACATAAAAAACAAATTCAACACACCAAACTAATTTTCGGCCCCCCGCGGTCAAATAAAAATCAAATCTCTTTTCACAAACGGACAATGTTTTATCAATTCTAACGCGATACAAACAAACGCTTAAGTCTCCCACGCGCGAGCATACAAGCTACGTTTAACCGCTAGAATACGATCAAAAACATCGTTCTTTAAAATCAACCAACAAACAAATATTTTTCTACCAAAGAACTACGTAGCTTTGAATTCTCCATCGCACCAGGAGATACGTAAGAGCAAGATCCAACTCTTGTCAAGCACACTAATAAAAAACTTTTTTTCCCCCTTTCCTTTTTTTCTTTGAAATATTAAAACGTAGCAAGCAACCTTTAAAACACTTTTTAACCCTAAACTAATTAGGAGATTCCCGTTGGGTACAACGGATGCGAGGGGTGCTAATACATTCCCCTTGCATAATCGACTCCCGAACCCGTTAATGGTTGCAATGACCATCTTTTCCAAATCGTCAACTTTGGTAGCGACTTCGTAGTTATTCCGAGCGTTAGTACGCTCGAGCGTTTTTTAGCGGCGCGACAGTGGCGCCTTTGCTTAAAAACAAAAAAACAGACACCCTACAACTTAGGGCTTTGTTTGGATAAAAAAAGAAAAGAATGTTGAAGGAACGAAAATTGATAGAATGTTGAAGGAAGGGTGGCACGGTCGTGCCATCCTAGGCAGCAAGATCACGCACGACTGTGCCACAGGGACGCACGGTCATGCCACTTCTGTAGGTGGGAAAAACTGACTTTTTGACGTTTTTTCGCGGGAAACATCGTTTTCAACACCATTTTTCGATCCAATTCGCACCAAATTTGTCCCAAATCCTTAAACCAGTTTTATCTACTCATTACCACTTCAAACTTAGCTTAAACAACTTGATCATAGTCACTTTTCATCAATAATTGCCATGTTTTCCAATTAATTCAAACCTCGTCTCAAAAATTCATTTTCATCAACAACTTATCAACCAAACATGGTATAACAAAACACCATTTCATCATGTTACACATAATCAAAATCACTTATCTCAATTATTATAACAACAACTTATTCAATTTAACAACAACTTAATCATTTTTACTCAATTAAGCAATTTCACCAAGAACATAGCAACAACAACTTAAACCACAACTTAATCAACATAATTTCATGGATTCACAAGCTAAACACATACTCATGCTCAAAATCAACTTTATAAACCACAAACATCATTCAATTATCATGTTCTTCACCAAAATCATCAAAACTCACAAAGTTATCATTTCACTATAACAAACCATGAATTTTGACATAAACATAACATGAATTCACGAAGTTTATCATACTCAAATTAACCATAATAAATAGAGCACGAATTTCACATAATCAACATCAAACATCGTGGAATTAAGCATAAGCTAAAACACACAAACTACCTAATTGCTTATTAAACCCAATTGGTGAAAATAATCTTTCCATTCACCTCAATTCTTCACTTCACTAAGCTCATAGCTAGAATCTTCCTTCCCCTTTGTTGCTCTTGAGCTTTCATCTCTACTTCCTCTCTAAGCCTCTTCTTTCTTTATTATCTCTCTTGCCTCTTTCAAAATTTTGTGAAAATGAGTTAACCTAATTCCACTAACAGATACTCTTCTCTTTAAATATTACGGGCTAGGGTCACTCACACTAATGTGCTTAGTCACGTCCAATCCTCATAAATAATTCTCTACACTTTTACTTCACTTAAACCTCTCATTTTACTTATACACCACTATTCTCTAAAATTCAAATTTATAATTCTAACATTATTACAAAAATGCCACTCACCCTAAAATGACTAACCCTCAAACACTAAAAAACCACTAATCCACCATTCACACACAAAATAAACAATTAACAAATATAAATACATAAATAATAAACATAACGATTATTAAATAAATCTAATACTAAAATTCGGGCTGTTACAATAGTCCTCTTAAATAAATCTTTACGACCTTCAGTGCCTTAAGAGATGAAATCATCCCCCCTCCCCCACATTGAATTTGAACCTTAGTTGTTAATTGCAGCGTTTGTTTCATCTTTTGTAAGAACCAATTCCACTACTGCCTTCTCTTTTGAGTTATGGTGAGAGTCATGACCCGTCGTGTTGTTTCCATGTTCTTTCGATTCATCATACATTGATATTTCAGAATGTTAGATAGTGGTTTAATAATTTAATGGGCTAGTAATTCTTCATTATCTTTGATTGTGGTCTCCAAATATGTCATGTATTCTTCTACAATGACATTGACTGCCTTAGGCATATGTTACTCATCAATCTTGGATAAGGCCGACTATCAATTGTTGAAAACAACTGTTTGATCTTATCCCCCCCATTTTGGTATAAGAACTTTGAGATGTCCCACGACTCTTTACATGGTAATATATTGTTGTACCAGGTCCTGCGTTATTTGAATCACATTGGGAGGTTTCCCAACCTTAAAGCGACTGAGATCTTGGTGGTGGCAAACATACCAAATACTAAGATCTTATCCATCTCTTTGTATGGATTGAGCTGATCCGAGGCTTAGGCTGCCAAACTTGCTTGATCACTTTCTTCCATTTTTCGGTTGTTCTAAACCGAGCGGGTTCAAAGAATGATGCCATGCTCATTTCCATCATATATATTTTTTAAAGAAGACAAAGACTAACTCGTCCCGATTTATGTTATTCAAAACTAAATCAAGTTATGCGAATTTTCTCGGGAATTAAAAATGAATATTCATTAAATTAAAAAACGAAAAGAAGTGATTAAAAAATATGGTGAAAAAAATAAAAATTGAAGTGAAATGTTGAGACTCCTTCCGTGACCTAATTAAATCAATCAAATCCCCCTTCCATTCCACTGAAACGAAATCCCCTTCATGAACAAAAACAAATGAAACCCAAAACAAACAACGAATGCCCAAAATTCTGACTCCGTAAACCTCTAAACGACACCGTTCCGCTCTCAAAACGACGGTGTTTTCCTCCTCGTCTTCACCGTCACGATCATCGTCGTTTTCATTCCGCATGTAATTTTTCACCCACTTCTTCCACTCTTCTTCGATTTCATACCCTTAATTTCAACTATTATCATAATCATCTTCATAATCGTGATTTTCACATCGAAAAACAACAACGTTGACTTTTGTTTGTGTTTTGCAGAGATGGAACAAGCAGTTTTGGATGACATAATCAATCGACTCCTTGAAGTTCGTAGCCGTCCGGGGAAGCAGGTTCAGCTGTCGGAGACGGAGATCCGTCAGCTATGTTCTACTGCTAGAGATATTTTCTTGCAGCAACCTAATTTATTGGAGCTTGAAGCACCTATTAAGATTTGTGGTAATTTTTTCAACTCGGTATTCTTGTTTAGTTGCTCTGTTTCATGATTTCGTGTTTCAGCATGGGTTACGTTGATCTGTATTTTAATATGACATTTTGCTTGGTGTTTTTCTTGTTGTATTATATCGGTATTCTGTGGGTGTCTGGTGTCCGTGTCGAGTCCGTGATTTATAGGTTGTGTATGCTTATTAGTGAGTGTCTCAGTAAAGTTTGTGGGAGATGAATTTGAATTGAGTTTGTTTGTTGTCTTTCCTTTTCCCTGTATCAGGAGAATAACAGTTGTTAATAGTAGTTATTTGTTAAGTTGCTAGGTTGTTGTTAATTGTATATAAACCTCAGTTGTCAATAGCGGCTGTGACCGGTGGTAGTCTGCCCTCAGACGCATTGGAGTGTACCGGATGGGTGTAGCGTCTATAGCGGCTGCCATCACGGGGAGAAACACGTTGGGTTTAGTGGTGGCGGCAGAGCGAAGCGACCGCAAACCCTAAAATAGAGCTGATACACGAGTTTTTTTTTCAGAGATAACCAAAAGAGTTATCACATTTTTATCAGCACAAATTAGCATCAGATTGTTATCACATTTTTCAATGAGTTTTGATTGTGCGATTAAGATCTCTGTCTCTCTCCTTGATCTCACAAACACACACAAACTCTTTTTTCCATCCATACTCTTTGGGTATCAAAGCTCCACCCATGGGACTCACAAATTTCACGCAGCACTCTGCCTTTATCAATGAGTTTCCTTATGACAACACAAGTGTTCATTGACGGCCAGGACAATATCTTCCCGCCTAAACCCAATTTTAATGGTTGGAAAGCCTAACTCTTACTTCCCACCTCACGTGGGTGGCTTCTACAATGAACATGCTGGGACAAGCCAAATGAATCCACTCTGACATCAGAACCACTACTTCTGCTGTGACACCCTCCTCCCTCAGCTATTTCACTTGAGCAGTACCTTTGCCTCCGTCTCCATCACCAATCCCCGTTTCCAGAGCTTCCTCCTTTCCAAGAATATGGAGATGAGAGAAATGGAGGAAGGATTGAATTCTGTATGGTTGAAAAGAGTTATCCATTTAGAATAACTCTCCCATGTTATTTGACTTGTTCATCACTCATCCTCTTCCATGACCTTCCTTCATTTTAACTGCCCCTCAGCACTCAAGACTGCAGAGCCAAGCCATGGAGGTTGTCACTGCCAACACAGATTTTAGCTTTGCAGTGATTAAGCTCATGTTGGTGTCGCTGTCTTAGAGTCTTCATCCCAAACCACAAGCTCATGTTGATGTTCCTCTCACCTTTTCTCTGATAGTAACCTCCAATCTTTGTGCCTCAAATCGGTGGTAAAGAGAGGCTTCGTCGTCAATTCGGTTTTGTTGCTGCCTACGTCTACTCTCTTTCCTCTACTTATCGATCTCAGCAATTGCGACGCCGTTTTCTGTCCCAATCGGGGGCTGTGCATTATCATCAAGTTCTAGTATTGTGCTAACACTGTGTTTCATGGGAGGGAGTATGATGAAGCTCCAGATTTCAAAGGATCTGGAATCAGTTGTATAAAAAGGAAAAGAAATAAGTAAAATAGTACAGGGCGAATTTTGTATCATATAATCCAAACTCAGGCTGAAGGATTCCTTTATCCTGAGTTTGTGGGAGCTGTAGGGTTGGGGGCTATTATTAGAAGAATAAAAAGTATTAACGATATTTACTTGGCTACAAGTTAGTTAGAGAAGTGGCTAGGTTGTTGTTAGTTGTAGTGCTATATAAACACAAGTTGCAATTGCGTTAGATTATTTCCACAGTTCTCATGAATTGTATTTGTGTGATTAAGAGATTTCTCACTTTCTTCCAACCACAAATACTTTCACCTTGATGTGACCTTTTAATATGTAAATTAAGAGGTAAACTAAAATCGTTTAATGAAAATTATGACGTTTTAGCTGATTTATTTGATGAAAAAGATATGGATGAAAAATCATTTGAGATTATCTAAAAGTGGACGAGGCAAAGCTTGTTGCCAACTAATGACTCGAGGTGAAATCAATTGACCATTGCACTTAAGTCTGCCTTGACCAGATACTGTTGTGGCAGCACTTCTCATCTCCATTGAAAGCTGAAACCTTGCTATTGCTAGCCTTTCGCCCTTTTCATGCCTTCTCTACCTTTAGTCAAAATTATCAAATACTTCAATAATTCTTTTTATGCTTTTCCATTGAATTGAGGCTAATTAGACCATGTTTTGCGTATGTCTTCCCAGTGTTATTTTTCAGCCACAGAGGGATAAGGGTTGGCTTATGATGCTAGAGAGGCTTATTAAATAGAAATAGAAGGCCAAACCTTAAATTCAGTATTCCTAAAATCAAATACTTTGATCTATCTGTTTTATTTTATGAAATAATTATAGACTGGGCCGTATCAATTGTGCTTAAGACTCAGAATTCTCACCTATGTGATTATTTTACACTGAAATGTAATGCAGGAGAAGAACAATGTTATCACTTCAAAGGAAATAATAGCATTAGATGCAAATTGAAATCTTTGAGATAAAGTTGAGGTCATTGAAGTTGTAGAAGTATTATCAGGGTGGTTTGAAGTTGTCCAGCATTGCAAACCTTTACTTATTATATGTCTAGCAGTACAAGAAAAATTTGTTTTATTAATTAGGAAATTGAAATTTGTATGCTATGATGTGGACGTAAAACGCATTCCTAAACGGGATAACATTATTTGTTCTCTGCTGTTATGTAACTCCTTTATCTTTTAAGTTTCGGTTTTTTCCCTCACAGGCCCAAATGTGACAGTAAATTGGTACAGGCCCTGTATGGACATGGAGGTTCTGTTTCTGAATATTGGGCTTAGCATAGACTGTTCGTTTCTAGGAGTTTAATTGTTCAAGCGAACTTAAGCAGAGTTTTTGAGAGAAGTTGTGTGAAATTGGTACATAGTGAATTTTTCCTTGAAATGTAATGCTTGAAATTTTTAGTACTTTCTCTGTGTAGTGTTTTGTTGAGATTGAAGATTGTGCATGAACTTCTGCTTCAAGTGTCCTTGAAATGGGTCATATTTGTTAAACTGGAATGAGTCAAAATATGCATTATCATGTTCTTATGTGAAACTTGACTATAATTGTCAGTTGTCACACAACGATGTTGTATCTGAGATTATAGAACTGTCAGATATCCTTAAGCAAAATTGTTTTGACACATGATTTTATTTCTTTAATAAAATAGATTTGATCTGAGGTTGTCTGCCCAATTCTTCTTTAATATCCTCTTATGTTTTAGCCAGTTAAGCCAGGGTTGGCATTGAACAACTGGGAAAAATGATGGTAGTGTTACTGTTGGATTCCAAGGTTTAAACTTCAAACATGAAATACAACCTTCTGCATCTATGGTCAACTAGGTTTTCAGACTGTATTTTTTTGTAGAGGACAGAAAGAAGCAAGGAAATCTGTTTGAAGTTGTTAAAAGCCTCACATTGGATGAGATAACTCAAATTCTAAGAGAAACCTTCAATGCCATCTGCCAACATATTTTACTAGCAAATTAGCAATGACCAAATAGGTGTATAGTCAAACTTAAAAATCATGTCTCCAAAGTTGAATTGTTCTATATGGTAAAGACATCTATTAAGAACGAAAATCAATTATGGGGTATTGGCATTGCTTTCCTTTTCTTTTTTAAATTCTTCTCTTTTGATCTACAATTCTTTTTGCAATAATTTTTCTTTTTGAAATATGTTTTTTGGTTGCACAAAGTTGGGTGATGACTTGGTGATTGAGGATTTTATATTGATGAACTCATAATACTTCTGTAAGCAGCTGCTATTTGAAATGATAAAACTTTAACAAGTGAAACTCCCTTTTGGCCCTAAAATTGTAGGGTGTTGTCATGTTAATCTTTGAAATTAAGAAATTGACAAAAATATATCTGAAATTGTAAATTGTCAGTCATTTTAATTACATGTTACCCTTTGGATATCATTTTGAGTTTAAACTAACAAATAAGAGGCTTATTTGACATTCATAAGTAACTTTTCAAGGACTAATTTGATTATAAAATTTTAGTTTCGGGAATGGTTTAAAGTATTGCTAATAGAAGGTAACATTTGGAGTGCTACTAAACCTTGTATCCGATTGTTACTAACCTGAGTCGACCTGGGTGAACCTATTTAAAGGGACAACTCTCCCCTATTGCCTATTTTAAACTATCGACAAGATTCAAATCTGAAACTTGCTTAAAGGGGAATTGAACTCCTTGTCACTATGACCAAGACTAGGGATGGGAATAGGCCAGGCCGGCCTACAGGGGCTTACGACCTAGCCTACGATAGGCCAGTCCAGGCCAGACTTTTTTCTTAAATAGAGAAGGCCTAGACTTTTTTAGAAGCCTATTTAGCTTAAAAGGTCAGGCCATAGGCCATTCAAAAAGCCTCTTAAGCCTATTAGGCCGGCCTATTTAAGTAAATATAAATAATATTTATTATCATAATATATTTTGTACTTTGAATTAAAATATAAATTCGTTAGTAATTTAAGCTTATTAGTATACATTAATTTTTCGCATATACCAATGTATTATTATAAACTAGAATTGAAATATGATACAATATATAGTCAAATTTCCTAAAAACTCATGTTGATTATTAAAAGAGAGTTTAATCTAATTGATCTATTAGTTCGCTAGTCTATTTAAACTTAGATCACATTGCTTACTTAAAGATGTTCATATGATATAGGCTTTTAAACATGCTAGCAGACCTTATCGGGCTTTCAGAAGGCTCAGGCCTCAAAAGTAAGCTTATGACAGGTTGCAGGCCAGGCTTAGGCCTTAAAAAATTTGGCTGGCCAGGCTTAGGCCTTGCAAAGCCTAGCTTGGCCTAGCCTATTTCCACCCCTAACCAAGACCAACAGGGTTTGGTGAAGAGTATGTACCAATGAACTCAGATAGTAATTTTGCTAGAAGTTTTTATTTATAAAGGAGATAAAAATAAGTGTAAAATAGGACCCATCAATATAAAAGGTTGCTTGAATCTGATATATCCTTGTGCACGGCATTGTTTTGGCACATGAAATACAAAGAACTCCATTTATCCATTTATATGAACGTAATCCATCTATTGAAGTCCTTGTTATTATCATTACTACATCATATTTGGATTTAAGAATAGAAAAGCATCTTATTTGTAGAATATTTCTGAATATCCTTTTGTTGATTTTACAGGTGACATACATGGTCAATATTCTGATCTTCTAAGGCTTTTTGAGTATGGTGGATTACCTCCTCAGGCCAACTACTTGTTTTTGGGTGATTATGTGGATCGAGGGAAGCAAAGTTTAGAAACAATATGCCTTCTCTTGGCATATAAAATAAAGTACCCTGAGAATTTTTTTCTTTTGCGGGGAAACCATGAATGTGCTTCTATTAACCGTATATATGGATTTTATGATGAGTGTAAAAGAAGGTTCAATGTAAGGATATGGAAGGTGTTTACTGATTGCTTCAATTGCCTACCTGTGGCAGCCCTCATTGATGAAAAGATTTTGTGCATGCATGGTGGACTTTCTCCCGACTTACATAATTTGGATCAGATTAGAAACCTACAGCGGCCGACTGATGTGCCTGATACAGGTTTGCTTTGCGATCTCCTCTGGTCAGACCCTAGCAAAGAAGTTCCAGGTTGGGGAATGAATGACAGGGGAGTGTCATATACATTTGGTGCTGATAAGGTCTCAGAGTTTCTTCAGAAGCATGATTTGGATCTTATTTGCCGTGCTCATCAGGTTAAACTTTTGCCTTTGGTTCTCAATATGTTGCTGGGTATTCAGAGTTGAGTTTGTATCCCCATTTCTGTGATATGAAAATGAAATATGTTTCAAGCAATCCTAATCTTTCTCTCAGGGTCATTATAGTTGTTTTTATTTTTTTGGTCAAGATAGTTGTTTTATTAATGCAAACTTAGAATCACTGTTTGACACACATTTATGCACTGAGGATTAACTTCTCCGTTCAAGTCCATTTATCAGCTGTTTATGACGCTTCATTCTGCACATTCCTGTATTGTGATCGAATAATTGTACATTTTAGTCAGCTGTGCTATTAAATTTAAATTGCATTATCTTTTGACCAGGTGGTGGAGGATGGATATGAGTTCTTTGCTAACCGGCAGCTTGTCACAATATTTTCGGCGCCTAATTACTGTGGGGAGTTTGACAATGCTGGTGCTATGATGAGTGTTGATGAGACACTAATGTGCTCTTTCCAAATATTAAAGCCAGCTGATAAAAAAACAAAGCTCAATTTTGGAAGTACGACCACTACTAAACCAGGAAACTCTCCAGCAGGTGTAAAGGTAGGAAGATAGTTTAATATTTGCTGATGCAATACATGCACAAAATTCAACCGGTTGTGAGTTGGCAATTCCATGCATCTTGATTCTTTTTTCTCTTTCTGGCTTGGACTTGATTTGTCTGCGTATTATGGAGAATATATTCAACTAGACAAGTGTATGATCATGCTTCTAGAATTTGGTTTATTTTAGAAAGTAATTATTGAAATAGGGGCTTATCACAACGACACAGAATTTGGAGATAGGGGAACTAATTTGTTGAAGCATACCTTTACTGCTCTGTGATTTATTTCATGATAAATATTTTTCTTGCGTAGTTTTGTGTGATTTCCATATTAACCATTTCTCACATAACTTCGGATTATTGGAATGATCTGAGATTTTATGTGTTAGTCGTGCAAGAAAGCATTTGGGGCATTGAATTTAGCAATGGAACAAGCTACATACATGGAGATTTTCTACTGAGAACTCTGAAGCAGCCAAAGCCATTGGATGAATCAATTGTTTCAAATGCTCACAACATATATACAGATACTGTTGCATTCATTTTTTCTTTCAGTATGAAGAGTTTGTGCTAAACAGCAGAGCTCTTAGGCAATTTCATTACCAATCACTTAATCTAGGTTATTGTTATACACGTTTGCATCACTACTGTCCATGTTTAATATTTTTACTTGTTCGCATTGATGCATTTGCAAAATATACTTCTAAGTTTCTGCCCTTTATGCTTCCTTGCAGTCCTTCCTTGGTACGAAAGTATGAAGTTGATTTTGGCGAAAATGGTTGCTGTCACAACTGGTCAGCGAAGGAAAGTCGAGTTCCATATGTTATTTTGGAATTGTAAAAACAAAGGGAAACACCATCTTGAACTATGTAGACCATTGTTTTTCACTGTTACAAATTTGTATTTTGAGATTAGACATCCCATAATCTCTTCCTTGCTTTCTTTGTACACTAATACCTGCTATATGTTCTGAGTTTTAAGCCTCTCAAGCATTCATAGACATATATGCATCTGTTGCTGAAACTAAATGAAAATGCTCATACAATTGGTATATGGGTGGAAGTTGAGAATAAAGGATGAGATTAATTGTTATACATTGATATTGCAATTTTTTGGACACATGTATTCAATTAAATCCATCATTATGACATTTTTGTTCTTTTAGTTTTTAAAATAGCTTCATAAATATTAATATGGTGAGATATAATTTGGATGCATGTGTAAAAAAAAATACCGAAGGTGCGTATGATTTATATTGAGAAAGGATATGATTGAATCTCCGTATTACTATTTTTTTTATTTCTGTTAATGCAGATTTCAACGTCGTAAATACTTCTAGGAAACTTGATTCAAGACATTAGGTCGTATTGAATGAGACCCATGTCCTCACATTTTTGTTGACTGATTTTGCTTGGTCATGTGCTTGTTTGGTTCATGCTTTTAGTACGTGTCGCTTAAAAAACTACACTCTTGTAATCTAGAATAGCTGTGACCAAACACTCGTCTTGCTTGGTGTTGTTGGAGCTTCAAATTGAATAGTGACAATAAGAGTAATTGTCAACAAGGTTTTTGACAAGAATAATTGGTGTGGTAAGGAATAATGATTTGTTCTTCAAGGAACTAAATTGGTTAGTAGCGTTGTGGTTAAGTAAGCAATTTAAGACACATGAAATAGCTTGTTTGAACTTTTTATATAAATACTTGTGTAATTGTTTAGAAGAACTTATAAAATAACTTCAAGCCTAAGGAAAACTTTTAAACTAACGATATGCTTACAAATGTTTTCAAAATACTTTTATGAGTTAATAGTAGCTTACGGAAACAACTTGTAGAGGTAATGCAGAGTGTTTCTTTATTCATTCATTGATTGTAATTTTTTTATTCATAACCACTTATTTGATAACAATTAATTAAATTGTTTTCTGTGGTGACTATATCTATTGTACACATGTATTTTTAACATTGATATAGTCATCACCTTGTCGGAATCCTAGGATTATGATAGATATTCACTGTGGATGAAAATGAAAATAAAAAAGAAACAAGAGATAAACTGTTTTCTGTTAAAATAAAATAGATAAACTATTTATATAATGACAGCTTTATAAAATAAGTAAAAATTAGTTTGAGAATATCAGCAATTTTAGAAGTTTTTCTATGTACACACCTACAAGTGCTTATGTCACAAAATATATTCAAATAAAATGAAGTTTTCACTCATATATTACTACAATAAATCTCTCAAATAGTTTGAAACCAAAAAAATCTCTAAATAATTTTGTTGAAGAGCCAAAATTTTCTAGACAAGGCCTCCTAAACGTTTGTTTTCCTCAACTATATCTAGATCAACCCATAACAAATATTGAAAAAGTAATTTGATGTCAAATCCTCTCCCAGTCCAATTGACAAACCTATTAGAAGAGAATAATTTAGAGATCATACGATGTTTTAGATGTAACATAACTTTGACTCTACGAATAATTTAATAGCTTTCAAACAAATATCCTTATTTACTATTAAACAAAAACATACTAGATAAATTTTATATTTCTAACATGTCAAATACTCGTAATACATTCTTCATCGTGTATATCAAGGGTTAAAATATACCGATACTCTTATTTTAATATTTTTTGAAAGTGATATATTTTTAAAAAAGAGAAATTATTGAATGCTGTCGTCAGTACTTCATTTTAAATTGGAAAACTTCATGGTTCAGCCCATGGTTTTAGTTATAATTGATTTTGATTATATTGTTTTTAACTTTTTTGTTTATGTATTTGATGCATGACACTGAAATGAAAAATGCGGAGAATGAGCTGTGTCATTTGTTCTGTGGTGCTGGTGTTTTTTTTTTTTTGGAGTAATAAGAAATGGACTGGTGATGTTGTTTCATTCTAGGATAGGCTGAGTATACGTCTGGCATCACGGTGAGCATGTTAGAATCACGGTGATCCACCATGATTTTGTAGAAGCTACACTTTGTAGCTTATGGAAAATCACGGTGGGTCACCGTTATTCTGGCATACCCACCGTGATACCAAACATAGACTGAGTATTTTCGGAGACTGAAAGGTCAAGAGAACTAAATATAAAATATTAAATAATTTAATTGTATTTATTAGGGTATTTTTGAAGAAAAAAAATGGTGAAAGCATGATGCTAGAATACAAAGTATGGAAGATCTCTTAAGCTTAAAACCCACTCAAAGAGCTACAAGTATGTGCAAATAGTCAAGTGATTAGAATTGCCCACCTTGAGTGTGAAGAAGTGAAGTATTCTATAAAATGTATTTTACATCTCTAAACATGTTGGACAGAACACCAACACCACACGACTTCTTCAAAGATTTTTTTTATGGATTTAATTATTATGTTTTGTCAATGTAAAAATATTTTACACGGTTAATCAATCATAACCATAAAATTGTTGAAAATGTTTTCTTTTATTAATTCATAACTATTGATTCTGACTTAAAGACGATATATATAAATTAAATTATTTTTGATACTAGCATCTTCAATTAATATTATGAACACTACATAAGTATCTTTTTTTTTAAGAAACTACAATAATATATATATATATATATATATATATATATATATATTCGAGGATGATTAACATTTAATGATATTGTAAAAAAACATTTATTGATAGCTAAAAATAATTTTAAAAAATAATTTGTCAAAAACTTTATAAAATTATTGTACTCATTTGTCCATCTATTTTAATTATAAAGTCTTCACTAGCTAATGTAGTATATCCATCACCCGGAATTTCATTTATCAGAGGAAGTATCAATCAGTTTTTTTTAATAGTTTTACAAGATTTTATACATGTAATACACTTAATACATTCTCTAACACGGTTAAATAATTCAACTGATTTAAACGAGATAAAGAGTTGGCGATCTTAGATCCATACTTGTTAACAATTGTCATCCAAAAAAACAAATTTCAGCGACTGAAAACATTACATTCGAGGTCAACTATGAGTCTGTGCAAGCAGATCTACCGTGTCTAAATAGAACCTCATTCCTACACATTTGTCACGGTTCAATAGTGGTGAATTATTGAGGTTCCGGGGTTTAATTTGACACTTTTTTTTTTTTCTATTTGAGTTCAACTTTTAAGATTATAACATGACCCACAAAGTCAAAGTGTTTGTTATATTTAATTATTGAATTTGCTAGGTTTATAAATAAATTGTATAAAAAATATGACGTGTCCTTCACTCTTGTTGTCCAGTCCAGGTTTACTTGATCGTCATCACTCATGAGAAGACTTGTAGTGAGTCATATACTAACTTCCGTTCCTCAGCAGCACACCACAACCACCGCCCATATACTAATTCATTATTTATTCATGGGTCTTGTTAACGAGTTGCCCCTAGGACACTTTTTAAGCATTTCTAATAAAGAAATTATTCTTTAAAAATATTAAAGACTTCAATTTCCAATGTAATAAATGCACACACTTTTATAAAATCTTACCACTTTTGGTGCTTAAAGAGTGTCCCAGGGACACTAGTTAACATTTTCCTTTATTTATTTATTTATGGATTTATCCTATTGTTCTTTCTCCATTATGATTAATTTTTTCATACAACCTCTTTCTCTATTATTAGATTCTCATGGCCCCTGCTTTTTAAATATTCAAGACTAATGTGAATGTGATGCCCCTCTTATAATTAAATAACAATAATCTCATTCTATCCACTTTGTTTGATATTGAAATATCACTTATTAGAACTATAGATAAATAAACTATGGTCACATGGGTAGGACCTTGCTTATCAGTTAGGACATGTGGAGATGTAGTGGGTTTACATTTGGTACCTTGCTACAATTATTGCTCAACTAGCCACTTTTTTAACACTGATGTTGGAATCTTTCTCAGCATTGCAACCTAATTTACCTAAACATAAACCACTAAAAAAACAGTTGAATCTTTTTGGACCAACCCCTATACTACATGCGCCAGCTTCTGTTTTTTTTTTTCCTTCCATAATCCGCACGAAAAATATTTTAAAAGCTAATGATGTACTATGAAATATTTTGAATTTAAAAATACAAATAAACTTGGCAAAGTCTAATTTTTTTTTTTGAAGAAGCAAAAATTGAATAGATTACGATAAAAGAGCCTCAGAATTAGCACAAATATAATTAATACCTTATTATTTTATAAATTAATTTTAAAATTAATTAAAAAATATAAAGGTGACGCCACATTAATCATGCTAGTATTAAAACAAAATATGTTTTTTAATGAAAAATTAGAAAATTGCGTTGCTTAGCTTCACAATCATGCCATAAGGTGAAAGCCAATTTTTCAGCCAGAAAATGTCCTTGTCAAAAACAAAGCAAGAACAATGTAACATCTTCTCGAAACATTTTCTCAAATGACCTAAACTCCAAAGTATAAAATAAAAATTAATTGATTTAATGTTTTAAAAATTACCAAATAAGAAATTAGTGTCTTCTTATTGAAACTAAATATAAAAAAGTAAAATCATTTAGCAATAAAAAATTCAAAATCATGCAGGTTGTCGTATGTTCAGTGTCTAATAAAATACCCTGTGATGTAACTAACAAGGAATCTTGACTCATTCATTCAGTATGTGTCATCTGTATGCACATGTGCTTAATGCTTATGGGCTTAATTTACCAACCAAAATTATTCTCCGCAGGTATCAACTATCAACTACCGATTGAATGAAGACAAATGGCAACTACAAAAGAAAATAAAATTGTGTGGGCATAAATTTTTCTTATGATCTTAATTTTATGTGAGAATATATAAGAAATTATAACGAAGTCAAAATATCCATAATTGAGATTAGACCCTACTACTTGTTAGAAAGAAAGATAAAAGATTAGACCCTACAAAGTTTAGTTAACAGTTACAAGTACTATCATGAAATCCTAACAAGTAACAAGTTGCTTGTGGGAGACAGTTCGGTCTCCCTTGTCTTTCCATATATTGTAGTTGTGGGGTCCCAATATACTAGTACTGCATCTTACTATGAAAAGAATCATGATGTTTAAGTGATGCCTTGAGAGTGCTCTTAAGTGGGTATTTATGGCCTTATTTGGGCTAGGTTTTCCGTGACTTAGGCCCCAAGTAACTTGGGCCCAAAGCCACGTTTAGAGCGTTCTAGAGACTTATAGAAGCTCGTTAAGGCAGCGCCCCCTAGCAGGCTCGCCCAAGGTCTTTCTGGTCCTTCTGGAGGGCGTCGTGCCCTTAATGATAATATTGATAGTCCACAGCCAACAAGCACGAGTCTTGGGACAAGGCGAAGTGATTAACTGTGAGGATTTGATGGTTCAAAGCCCAACAAGCACTAGGCTCGAAGAGGCGAGGTGATTGACTGTGAAGATTCGATGGTCCAATGATAGATATAGTGTTTTTCTACAAATGATGATAAGATGAGTATGATGATGTGTATAGTTTTCTTTAGATAGATAAAATAACAATAATCATTGAAAACCCACATACATAAGTGTAGAAACGAAGGTTTGTACCTTAGTTATGGACGTTCAACCTTGCAATTTTAATATTTTTAGTAGTTGAACTAAGACTTATGAAAAATAATAAATATAGTCATTCAAAGAGCATATACATGTTCCCTAAATAAAAAGCATATATATGAGCAAGTTCAACATTATACTATTCAAACATGCACTCATAATTTTGGTAAAAAAAATGCACTCGTAATTAGACGTTGCTTAAAAATTAATATAATTTATTGATATGTTAATCACTTTTCGAAAATATTTTTAAGGAAAGGAACCTAATACCTATTAATATGATACATTTAGGTCTACATGTAATTTTAGCCAATACTCTAGCTAGTCTTTTTTATTACAAAAAAATAATGTATTTTTTAGATTTATTGAATAATTGATATTTTGATATATGATATAAATAAAATAAATCAATTATATAATCATTTTTAAAAGTAAACTGTCTCGTATAAAAAAGACCGAAGAAAATACTAATTTTATAAAATTAATTAACTAAAAATCAATTTTGGTACAGCACAACACAAAGTCAAAACATATCGGTGAGAGTCACTTCCTGCCATCCACGCTCTGTTGATCTTTGATTACTGATTTCCATTTCTCTAATCTTTTTTAAGTTGTTTATTGATTATAAATTTATCTCTTATACTGAATAAGTAGATGTTCAGAGTTTGAGTCTTAACATTTACCTATATTATATAATGTTTATACCAACTGAACTAAAATCACGACACTGTCTCTAATTATCACTACCGATTAAAAAGAAAATATTTTTCCATTGAAAAAAATAAAAGATTGTTTGCTAACTTCTTTTTTTTTTTTGAGAGAGTTTTGCTAACTTTTGTCTATAAAGAATTAAAAAAAGAATCATAACATTAATTTTCTATGAAAAATATACTCACCTCCATCCCTTTTTATAGGAGTAGTTTACAAAAATCACGTGTATTAAGAAAAATTGTTGGAGTAATAAAAATATGTGTGACTATTACTAAATTACCCTTAATTAAATATATATTTAATATTAACTTTTCATATACCAAGTAAATTGATAGTATTAATAAATGGTATAATTGAAAAAAGAGTAATCAATACATTTGAAATTTGTATATAATTTTATATTTAGAGACAATATTTTTTTGTAAAGTATTCTTATAAATAAGAACGGAGGTAGTAAATTTTTAAGCCAACCATTAAATGATTCACGTGACATACCAGACGGTCCACACACCATGTGGTTAGTTAAAAATTGAAAGAAGATAAGCACATGGCCCGCCTGCACCCAACAGTCTCTGATCATGTGATAAGTACAATATTCGACATTATAGATACCTTATCACTTTAATCACTATAGCTTATATGCTCAATTGATATATTATTCCAATTCGACGGCAATTTTCTTTTTTGGTTATAAAGTTAAATATTAAGTGGTTTTTATGTATGCACATGTGTAAAAGTAATTTTTAATATTCATATTGTTTTGATATTTTAGCTCCCTCAATATTACTTTTTTTTTTTGAATAAAGCTCCCTCAATATTACTCTTGATTATATTTATTTATAACATAATATGTTGAATGCATGTTAGAGCATCGAATAAAATATAAACACTATCTAAAGTGTAAACATTTTTGTTAGAACATAAGTCGACTAATTGACTTATCTCGTAACAATCATAATATGACAGTTTAAAAAAAAAAAAGAAATACAACTGTTAATTACAATCATTAATAATAACAATGAATTCAAAGACGTTATTATTCACCATCTCTAATATATTCCCAATTCTCATTTAATTTTGATGGGACAAAAAAGAGGTACCAATATTATAATTATGAGTTTTTTTTTCTGTCTGCCCCTATTGCGAGATATTTAAAAATAGACTAATAAATTTCATAATAAAATATTACAACAGTAATATTAATAACAATAGATAACACAAAATAAAATACCAATTACATTAAATTAACTAGAGTTGTCTAGCATTGTCTCATCGTGGCATTGTCTTATTAAATTGAAAATTATATTTGGACGACCTTTTTTTACTCTTCGCATTGTCTCGTCGTGCCAGAGAATTTCCCCTTCGTATTGGATCCAATATGAAGGGTGTTTAATTACTTTGAACCTGGTATTGTAGACATTGAATAAACTATCATTGCGGTAAACTTGATGTATATATCGTTGGAGGTCATGATTAAAACTGGAACACGCAGCTATGACATGTGAACAAGACATATGAAAAGCCTGGAATTTCCCACAATCACACCACTATGCCTGCAAGTCAACCTTGAAAGTTCCCTTTGGCCTTTCCTCCTTGTGGTCGACAGTTTCACGGACATAAAAAGTATGCATTTCTCGATCAAACCGATTGACTTCGTGAGTGTGGGACATATTCACTTCGGACAAAAAGTGATGCAAGCATGTAATGGGTTGACTTGACCAAAGTTGTGACAGGGAGGTTGCGAATACCCTTGAACACATTGTCCATCGACTCTGCAAGGTTAGAGGTCATGTGATCCCAGGGTACACCTTTGTCATGTGCATATATCCATTTTTCTTTGTGTATTTTGTCAAGCCACTTCAAAGCTTCTTGCTTTTCCTCTCAGCTTTTGTTGTGGTAATAATTGAACATAGGCTCGTTCAAAGCATAACCTACATTGCAAAATTATTAAAAATAATAATAATTAGATAAGTTATAAAAAAAGTTGTGGAATTCATGATAATAAGAATGTGATTATTACCCATATTGATCGACGACTCTTTACTAACTAGGGACTTAGAGATCTGGGATATGAGACTAAAGTCTAGCTTGCGATTATCTTGTGACAAGGCGGTGGATGTGCAAGGGGACCATCGATAGTTGAAATCTTCCACATGTCATTCCTTTTCCAAAATAAGGCCCTCAATTTGAAGGGACACTATGAATTTATGCATTTTACGACATACCTAGTGGAGTCATTTTTCAAAACAATATAATACAACGCGTGTTTGATGTGGTGTTGTTTGATTGCAAACACACATTCTTCTTTGTTGTGAAACATACGCCCTTTCTCAATATTTGCATCTATTAAAATTGATGGTGTGTGACGATCGACATATTGGTCAAGAGTTGTAAAGTCTATGTTACACATGTGGTTTGGTGTATTATATGATTCTGTTGTTGGAAGGAATGGTTCGGTGGATGGTGTGTCTTCATTTGATGGCTCATCGTGCACGTCTTCTTAATGGTCATTGTCATTGCTGACGTCTTCTTGTCTAATGTTTGGATCACTGTTGAATAAGAAATGGAATGGTTCTTCTCGATGGTTGTCTGATTCCTCGTGTTGAGGAATGGATGACTCATGTTGTTGGGAGATGGCGGAGGTTGCGACGATGATGGTTCGTACGTGAATGGTAGTTCATATTGTGTTAGGTTTGCATCATAAGAGAAAGGATGTCAATCAACTGTGGACTGCCAAAACTTATATCTTTTGTTGTCAGCTAGTAGAAATGCACCTATTAGATAGAGTGCGATTCCAATTTGGACTCACAAAATATATCACCAGATGAACCAATGTGCATGAAGAAGTACCATGAAATTGGCATAAGGAAGCAATACACAATTTCTTGGAACACATAAATATCTTGATGAAATCCAAATGTGGGAAAATCTTCATGACTATGTGTTGCATGGCGAGCGTTCACCAGAAAATTTTGCAGTCCCTAATATGTCCACCGCAAGACACAACTTACAAATATGGACATAGTAACATTTTCTGATAACCCTCCATATACCCAGCCAGACTATGGCACATGCACAAACCAAACCCCCCCCCCCCCCCCCCCCCCCCCACAATACCCCCAAAACCAATTATACACAAATCAAACCCCTAAAAACCTCTACCAAAGTCAAAGCTCACAACATCAATTCAACCCAAACGATACTCCCCAAAACATCTACACAAATCAAACCTCTCAAAATCAATTCAATGTAAATCAAATCCCTCTGTTAGGCGTAAATTTTGGTACACAATATGGCCCAAATAGCAAAGTCCAGACCCAAGATTTCGAAGCTTGGCGCGCGAGAGAAGAAAATGCTTTGAAGAAATGGAGAACGTGGGGAACACGTGGAAGAATCCAGAGCGTAGGATCGAAGCGGCAGTTTGATTTTTGCCTCTAGTATATATAGTGATTTCTTAGAAGAAATCAGGGTCGCAATTTTCATATACGAATTTCTCCCAAAATTTCTGAGTATTCATACGATCGAAAGAAAGGAACTCCAAGGAGAAAATGTATGAATTGTGAACCATCTTTTTATTGTAATCATTTTACATTCAATGCAATTTACTTTTCATGTTATTTGCATGCTTCTTCTCTACAGTTCAGTTCTTTTATTACGAATGTTTTTTTTTCGACTTTGAGGCGATTCAGAGTTGAAGCATTTTTCTTTTTAGTTTTCTCAAACAAAAAACCATAATCTGTTTATCATTTTGATGAACGTAACAAGTTTTCTGGAAAAGCAAAGCACAAAATTGTCTTAAGATTTCTAGTTGATCTTGCAAGTGTAAAATACTTAAACTAGCGGTTGTTTACCAAATCCCAGCGTAAACAAATTGGCACGCCCAGTGGGACGGTTTTGTGCATTGTTTCTTTTTCTAAAATTTGTAACTGCTGTTTTGGGGTATGGCTAGAACTGTTCATATTCACAACTCAACGAACGCTCAGAATTCTAGTTCGATGAGTAGTGAGATGAGTCCTGATTCAGGATCTCTTAATAATACTAGTTCTGGGGCAAGTTCTAGTGGGTCTTTATCTAATTCAACCACGACTAGTATACCAGTTGTGTCGTCTGTAACTAACCCCCAAGTGTCTAGTTCGTTTGAACTTCACGCTAATATACCCATGCCAACCATGGCATATTCAACAGTGTCACCTGTAACTTCGGCTTTCAGGCCGTTTAATTCGAATTTCATTACCAATCCTTTGTATGGGCCTATGCCTCCACCTACACTTGGCTTTTCGACCATGCCACCATTTGACCCAAACAGGTATAGTACCTCTAGGATAAACACTCAAGCTTTAACTAGTTCAACTGTGATGTCTTTGAGACAACAGATGGATGAGAGTAACCATGAAATGGTTAATATGTTGACTCAGCAAATTGGTACTGTATTTAACCCATTAATTCAGAGTACCAACGACAGTTACCAAATGTTGGCACATCAGATGGGTCGAATCGCTGATTTTTTCGGTACACCTCCCCCTGCTCCGCCTAGGCTAACCCAGCATGTCCCTCAAGTGATAATGCCTGCCATGTCTGCCACACCCCAGAACCAAGGCCAGGCATTTATGGCTCATGAACAGCCATTAAACCAAGGCCAGGCGTTCGTGGCACACGAGGAGCCTCAGTACCAAAACGATGTCCTTCGACCGCCACAAGTAGTTTTAGTAAATAGAAACCAAGATGCTGATGAGGTAGTTCGAAATGTCCAGAACAATAATTTTGCTGGACATAATAATTTGACTAATCTCGTTGAGACAATTTTAGCCCAGAATGGCCTCAATGTAGGATGTCGAAGGCCAAATTTTGTCTCTGTGTTGTCTGAGTATGTGTTAGAAACTGAGTTACCAAGGGGTTGGAAAGTCCCTAAGTATACTAAGTTCGCTGGGGATACTAGTGAGTCTACTGTCGAACACATCGCTAGGTTCTTAACTGAGTCTGGTAATTTAGCCAATAACGAAAACTTGAGAATGAAGTATTTCCCTAATTCTCTAACCAAAAATGCTTTTACTTGGTTCACAACTCTTCCTCCTCATTCGATTCATACTTGGGCTCAGTTAGAGAAGTTGTTCCATGAGCAATTTTACATGGGCCAAACTAAGATAAGTCTTAAAGAATTGGCCAGTGTTAAACGTAAAACCCAAGAATCTATTGATGACTACTTGAATAGATTTCGATTGCTTAAGGCTAGGTGTTTTACTCAAGTCCCTGAACATGAACTTGTCGAAATGGCTGCTGGTGGTCTAGATTATTCGATTAGGAAAAAACTAGACACCCAATATCTTCGAGATATGTCTCAATTGGCTGATAGAGTTAGACAACTCGAAAAGCTAAAAGCTGAAAAGGTTAGAAATTTTAAGTTTCAGAAAAAAAAAGGAAATCACCTTTGTCGATACTTATGATAGTGATTATGAAAATGATATCGAATATTCTGATTCTGATGATAATGGAGTTAATGTGGTTGAGTTAAAGCCAGGGCCTCCATACACTTGTAAATTATTGAGGCCTTCGAATGGAAAAAATCCAATCGAACCTAAAAATGATAAATTTGTTGCAAAAACTTATACGTTTGATATAACCAAATGTGATGAAATCTTTGATCTATTGGTGTCTGATGGCCAGATAATTGTGCCAAAAGATTTGAAAATACCACCAATAGAACAAAGAAAGAAACGAGGTTATTGCAAATATCATAATTATTTGGGACATACAACTCATCGATGTAATCTTTTCAGGGACTTGGTTCAAAAAGCATTGAATGAAGGTAGGCTGAAGTTTGCTGATAAGGCCAAACCTCAAATGAAAGTGGATACAGATCCATTGCCAACTGCTGATGCTACTTATGTCGAAGTTTATGACTGCAACATGGTTGATGTGGTTGATCCTGCACCAACGAAGGCTGTCCCTGAAGAGGAATATAAGAAGAAAGTTGAAGAAGTTTACCCTAAGGCTGAAGAAGAATTGATAGACTTCTTAAATAGGTGTAAACTCAATAACTCTGAAGTTATGCTGTGCCCAAGGTGTAGTGCAGTGTGTGATAAGGAGGCCACTGCAGGCCTCAAAAATGTTGTTCCTTATGCTGACAACAAGAGAAAATGGTCGAACACTAAGCAAAAGCAAAAGGGTTGGCCA
The DNA here is from genome assembly GCA_018208015.1 of Medicago ruthenica. Lineage (NCBI taxonomy): Eukaryota > Viridiplantae > Streptophyta > Magnoliopsida > Fabales > Fabaceae > Medicago > Medicago ruthenica. Next base: position 32,225,037 of record CM031371.1, on the reverse strand, counting down.
TACCAAAAGGTTGACTGGAACAAGTCTGCTGCTAAGAGTCCTTCGATCCATCAAAGGTTGGGGCCTCAGCATACCTTTAAGCCATCGAACAAAGCACCTGTGAATAAATGGGTGAGTGGTCAGCATGTAGCTTTCAACAACAGATCGATGGAAAAGGGGAGTTCAAGCAATGTGAGTGTGAAGATCACTGCTGAAGCCAAAGACACAAAGGTAATTGCTGGATCTCAAAATGCGGAAGCCAATAAGTATGCTTATAGGAACAACTACAAAGGGAAAAATCCTATGACCCGCACCCAGTGGCGTAGGTTTCAGCGTAAGAAGAAGCTTGCTACTCAAAAGGTAAGTGCTGGGGGCAATGCAACTGCAGTACAGAAGGTCGATTGGGCTGTGAAGCCAGCAAAGGAGAGGCTTGCTCCAATCGTCGAAAGAATAAAGGCTGAGGATGGAAAAAATGAGGAAGATGAGGAAGATTACATGGATGATGATGATCTCCTTGATGATGAGCCAGATTTTGATGTTCTGGTTAATGTCATATCCATTCTGCCAGCGGAATATGATGTCCCAACTGAAGTCAACGAAGAAGAAGAAGACTTCGAAAACTCTGACATGGCTAATCATAAGCCAGTTTGCTACTATGTGATGGGAAATGGCTGTGTTGAAGAACAAAATGCCATGTTCGAAAAGCCACACCTGGGTATGCAAAATCATCTAAAGGCCTTATTTATAAGAGCAAAAGTGAATGATGTAGGTATCAACAAAGTCTTGGTTGATGGTGGGGCTGTGGTGAATATTATGCCTCATTTTATGCTGAAGAAACTAGGTTTGTTCGATACTGACCTTCACTCTCACAATGTTGTGCTAGCTAATTATGAAGGAAAGACTGGTCACTCCTTAGGCGCTGTTCAAATGGAGGTGTGTGTTGGGAGTACAGTTCGAAAAACTCTCTTCATGGTTATTGTTGTTAGGCCTAATTACAACCTACTGTTGGGTAGGGAATGGATTCATGGAGTTGAAGCTGTTCCATCAACCATGCACCAAAGGTTAATTCTGTGGAGAGAGGATGGTTTGGTAGAGAATGTTGAAGCAGATCAGAGTGCTTACATGTCAGAAACTAACACTGTCACTCTCCAAAATTTCGACAAGAATTTGGCTGCCATTGCTCCATGTGGTGACCAAAATGCTGCCTTCAATCCAAATAAAGTGGTGTCTGAGAATGTTTACCACTCTGTTAAATTACATCCAACCCATGGTTTTTGCTGGGAAAGGGAAGCTATTGATAAGCCCTTGACAGAGGATGAATTCTCATCACCTCAGGGATGGGGTGACCTTGACAGTTATGATGATTAAGTCTCCAGCATGGAGTAGGATTACGGCATATGCTGCCGAAAACAGAATGAAAATGGCTATGGAAGCCATTGAACTTCAAGAAGACATGGCTGTTGAGGCCAATTTCGATTCACAAAAAGAGTTGGCTGCAAAAGCCAGCGATTCGAATCATGGCAACAAGCAAAGGTTAGATTGCATTTATGATGATGAACCTTTGGGTTTTGAGAAAGATCCAATTAGTTCGAATCAAAGAATGAAGGCTCAAGATCCTTTGCAAGAGATTGATATTGGAGATGGCTCTATCAAAAGGCCAACATATATCAGTACCAATATTGATTCAAGCTTGAGAATTAGAGTGGTCGAATTGCTGAAAGACTACAGGGATTGCTTTGCTTGGGATTATGATGAAATGTCAGGATTAAGCAAAGACTTGGTGGAACATAGGTTACCTCTTCGACCAGATAAAAGACCGGTGAAGCAGCTTCCAAGGAGGTTTGCTCCAGAAATCATGACAAAGATCAAAGCAGAGATCGAAAGGCTGCTCAAGTGCAAGTTCATTCGAACAGCCAGGTATGTAGAATGGTTAGCTAATATTGTTCCTGTTATTAAAAAGAATGGATCTCTTCGAGTTTGCATAGACTTTAGAGATTTAAATAATGCTACGCCAAAAGATGAATATTCAATGCCTGTAGCAGAAATGCTAGTTGATTCAGCAGCGGGTCATGAATATTTAAGCATGCTAGATGGTTATTCTGGCTATAACCAAATCTTCATTGCTGAAGATGATATATCTAAAACTGCTTTTCGTTGTCCTGGTGCTTTAGGCACTTATGAATGGGTAGTGATGCCCTTTGGCTTAAAGAATGCTGGGGCAACATATCAAAGAGCAATGAATTCGATCTTTCATGATTTTATAGAGATCTTTATGCAAATTTATATTGATGACATTGTGGTTAAATCTTCATCTGCTTGATGAACATTTAAGTCATCTTAAAAGATCTTTCGAAAGAATGAGAAAATGTGGATTAAAAATGAATCCACTAAAATGTGCTTTTTGTGTACGTGCAGGAGATTTCCTTGGCTTTGTTGTGCATAAAAAGGGCATAGAGATCAACCAAAACAAGACAAAAGCTATCATGGAGACCAAGTCTCCAGCAACAAAGAAACAACTTCAATCATTGCTTGGCAAAATAAATTTTTTGAGAAGGTTCATTTCGAATCTAAGTGGAAAGGCTCAACCCTTCTCTCCATTGTTAAAACTCAAGAAAGATGATGCGTTCAAATGGGGAACAGAACAGCAAAAGGCATTTGACGAGATTAAGGCGTATTTGTCAAATCCTCCAACTTTGATGCCTCCCATTCGAAACAAGGAAATGAAGTTGTACATTGCAGCGTCAGATTCAACCATTGGGAGCATGCTTGCTCAAGAAGATGAAAATGGTGTCGAGAAAGCTATTTATTTTTTAAGTAGAGTTCTAAATAATGCTGAAACTAGATACAGTGTAATTGAAAAGCTTTGTCTATGTTTGTATTTTTCTTGTACCAAACTCAAGCAATATATAAAGCCAGTTGATGTTTATGTTTATTCCCATTTCGATATAATTAAGCATATGTTATTAAAACCAATTTTGCACAGTAGAATTGGGAAATGGGCTTTGGCTTTAACAGAATATTCACTGACTTTTAAACCCTTAAAAGTTGTTAAGGGTCAAATAGTTGCTGATTTCATTGCTGATCATTCAGTAATCGAAAGTCCAGTGAATTGTGTTGAGTCTGAACCTTGGTTAGTGTATTTCGATGGGTCCAGACATAGGCAAGGTACAAGAATTGGAATCTTGATAATTTCACCATCGAGAGTTCCAGCTAAGTTCAAGTATAAAATTAATGGGTCGTGTTCTAACAATGAAGCAGAGTACGAAGCTTTAATTGCGGGTTTGGAAATTCTTCTAGACTTGGGGGCAAGACACATTAAAATAAGAGGTGATTCAGAATTAGTTGTGAAACAATTAACTAAGGAATATAAATGTATCCAAGAACACTTGATGAAATACTTCGTCATTGCGTTTTCTTTGTTAAAACATTTTGATTCCTATGATATTCAGCACATACCTCGAATCGAAAATCAAGAGGCAAATGATTTGGCTCAAATTGCTTCTGGTTATAAGCTCTTGAAAGAAAAATTCGAAGAGATAATCGAGATTAAAGAGAAATTAATTTCGAACGAGCCAGTTTCTAGTGAATTGTCAATACCGAAATATTTGGGGGCAGATAAACAAGTTGTTGACAATCTTGAGGATGTCGAAAATAATTTTCAAAACATTGATCTGCACTTCGATGGTTTTGTAGCAGAAATTTTTGCCATTGACAATTTAGCTGATAATGATTGGAGAAAGCCAATTGTTAAATATTTGGAAGATCCAACTGGAACTACCGATAGGAAAATTAAATATAGAGCCTTAAGTTACACTATTATTGGAAATGAACTATTTAAGAAAACCTCTGAAGGAGTTTTATTAAAATGTCTTAGTGAAAATGAGGCATATTTAGCCATTACCAATATACACAGTGGTTCTTGTGGTGCTCACCAGGCTGGCCATAAAATGAAATGGTTATTATTTCGACAGGGCTTATATTGGCCTTCTATGCTTAAGGATTGCATAGAATATGCCAAGAGTTGTCAAGAATGTCAGAGACATGCGGGTATTCAACATGTGCCTGCGAATGAACTGCATTCGATTGTTAAGCCTTGGCCCTTTAGAGGATGGGCTTTAGATTTGATTGGCGAAATCAAGCCCGCGTCGTCAAAAAATCAACGGTATATCTTGGTTGGTATTGACTACTTCACAAAATGGATTGAAGCGGTCGCTCTGCCAAATGTGGATCAAGAAGCTATGATTAGTTTTATTCAAAACTATATCATTTATAGGTTTGGGCTTCCTGAGACTATTACTACTGATCAGGGAACATTATTTATCGGACGAAAGATGCAAGATTTCGCTGATCAGACAAGGTTTAAGTTGGTAACTTCGACACCATATTATGCTCAAGCAAATGGTCAAGTCGAAGCAGCCAATAAAGCCATCATTGGCTTAATTAAGAAACACATTGCTCAGAAACCAAGGAATTGGCATAAGACTTTAGACCAAGTCTTATGGGCATGTAGGAATTCTCCTAAGGAATCAACTAAGTCAACTCCATTTCGACTAACGTACGGCCATGATGTTGTGTTGCCTGTCGAAATCATGATGCAATCATTGAGAGTGCAAAGACAGATGGAGTTACCTAGCGATCATTATTGGAATTCGATGTTAGACGAATTAGTTGATCTAGATGAAGAAAGATTGCAAGCTTTAGATATGTTAATTAGACAAAAAGAAAGAGTTGCTAAAGCTTACAATAAGAAGGTTAAGCCTAAAGCCTTTAACGTAGGAGATCTGGTCTGGAAAGTTATTCTGCCTATGGACAGAAGAGATAGAGTCTTTGGGAAATGGTCACCAAATTGGGAAGGACCATTTAAAGTTTCTCAGGTGCTTTCGAATGGCGCTTATGAAATCGAAGAATTGACTCCTGAGCAGCGTTCGATTAATATGAATGGTAAGTATTTAAAAAGATATAAACCAGCGCTGCAAGAGGTTCGAATAAATCAAGATAGTTCGAAAACAAAATACTAAAGTGGTAACATGCGAAGATGCCAGTAAAATAAAAGATTCGAATTAAAACGGTGGGTTTTATCCCTCATCATACAAAAGTCTTATCTTGGATTTTTATCCATCATAAAGTGCTAAGATTTTATTCGAATTACAAAAGAAAAAGTGCCACGTTGATCTTGAAGCGCCTTCACTTTGAATCCACTTCTGAGTCTGATGAACGAAGGTATTCTTTGTTTTCATCATAGGTCAAAAGGAATTCTGCCCAATCAGAGTCCGTACTATAAGACTCTGAGGAGGAAACCTCTGGTCGAACCTTTGAAGGTGACTCGTGTATTTTCCCTTCAAGAGGAGGGGAAGCTCTGCAAGTTCTTGAACTTTCGCCCTTGGAAGAAGGTTTCTTTGTCTTTTTTGAGGAATCAGCAATTTTCTTGTTGTTTTTCTTTCCAGACGTTGCTTTCTTTCCATTGGTGTTCTTCGCAATCTGTTTGCCTTTACCCATGATCTCTCTTTCAAAATTGGTGATGGTTGCTATACTATTGTAACTTGCAGAACAGAGTGAGTAAAACGGATAGAGAATGACCATATATATAATGGTAAGATCATTAATAATTCTTCAACTGTTTCATAATTCCTCTCGGAATTCACGCTATTTCAGTTTGACTGTTTTAGAAACGGATGTTTGACTTATTTTGAAATTAGAGCCAATCAGAGATATGGCTTAGTAGTTAAGCGTTTTGTTTTAGGCGCAATCATATCCGTTACTAAAAAGAAGGGTTCAGAGTGTATCACGAAAACCAAGTAAATCTTCGATATTTGGCGTTTTCGAATGCTAAAATAGGCAAAGTGCTAACGAGGATGATTATGGCACATAAAATTGGCATAAATATAATGTATAAATTTGAGTACAAATGCCACATTCGAGAATAACACGAATTGAACAGTGAAAATGGTGAAATAAAGGTTACTACCGAAAGAGCATTTAAGGTAATACAACCTAAATTGTTCAAGAGAATTCGAAAATAACAAAACAATGATGGGTAAAAAAAAAACAAGTCAATCTGCTGCAGTCCAGGATTTGTTGGCTTGTCTGAAGTGGTAATACTGCTCTTTAGTATGATCAAGCTTGCGTTGCAGAACATTGCTTTCATTTATCAAGCGATCAACTTCGCTGCTAACAATTAGCCCATCACTGTAATGTTGGAGGCCTGCATGTGCCAGTTCTTCGATTCTGGACCTAGGTACTTCGATAGCTTGAGCGGCGAAGTGCTCTTTCATCTGTTCCTCTTGAGCTATCTTAGCCTCCAATTCCCGAATTTCAGCTTTCCATTTCGAAATATTGTCTTCGCAGGCAGCCACCTGCAGAAATGCTCCTGCAGACGCGGCTTTGATTTTAGCAGCTTCCTCATTGTAATGGGTGGCCTGTTTGAAATGATCTTGCTGAATAGAGAGTTGGGTGTCTCGAAGCTGGACACTACTCCTCAAGGCATGAAAGTTTTTCGCATATTGCTCCAAGAGAGTTTCGGCTTGAAAAACTTTTAAGAACAGGTCTTCAGCAATTTGTGGAGTTTGAAGTTTGCTGAAAAGAGCTTTGATATTGAAGTAAATTGTAGGTTCTCTTTCGAGGAGTTCCAACATGTCTCCATCAATTACCTCTCAGTCGAAACCTTAGCTCATGCTCTGCCTGTTCGAGTTGAAGAGCTCTTTCTCTATCAGCCGCTGTGGGAATATATGCACCATGGCTGGATAACAAGGTGTTGAGCGCGTCTTCCGGTGCTAAGTGTTTGATGCCTTGTAAAACTTCTACTGGGAGACAGATATTGGGAATGGATTTCGGAAATGAAGTGTCCTCATCATCAAGTGAATCATCCGTCTTGGTTGTTCGCTCATAGTCAGCACTTGAAGTTATTTCAACACTTTTGGCCTTACCTTCTTGGCTAACCTGAGGCTGGTGGTGACCTTCGGTGGTAGAGTACGCGCCTTCAGGGTTTAGGTCATTTTTCTTGCCAGCATTGGGGGCATCAGACATAGCAGTATCAACTCAAACAGGTGTTGTCTCTTCGTTGACAGGTAGAGTTTTGACTTCAGTTGCTAAAACCTGGTTTTCGTTGGTGGTGTCCATTCGAGGCGGGGAACTGACCAAGTCTTTTGGAGAGGTCGTTGGTGAGGGTTTATCTTTGCTAGCATCAACCTCTTTCGTTTCTTGGTTTTCTTCGTTGGTCGCCTTGTCCTTGCCCTCTTCATTCCCTAGTGTTTCCTTTTAGGGGGAGGTTTGCTCCGCGTCTTGCTCTTGAGGAAAAAGTTGTTGACTTAATCCTTCGAGAACTTGCTTTACCGTACTGTCTGGAGAAGTTTCTTCCACAATAGTTGACATGGGACCATCCTGGAAAATGGAGGAAATAGTCAAATTAGATGCAATATACATAAAGGGAACGATGAAAGTAAAGGGTGAAGGAGTAGTGAATTACCTTTGGGGGTGGATCATTGCCAGCTTTGGAGTGTGGCTGTCCAATTTTTTCGTGTTGTGAGGAAGGAGCTTCTGGGTTCGCCGGGCTGGAAGAAGAAGGGCTTCGCAGAGTTTTATCTTTCTTCTTTTTCTTCCTCTGTTTCTCAGCAGATTTTTCCTTGATGAGAGTGAGCGAGGCTTCTTGCCTTCGACAGTCTCACCAACAACAGCCTCATCTTGGCTTTCAGTTTTTTCTTGCCTACTCCTCTTTTTCTTCTTGATTTTACTTGGCTTACCAGGCTCGAGTGGTTGTTTTGCCTTTTCGATGGTGCTTGTCCATGCTTGCTCCAGCTGCGGACTCAGATTGTTTGTTGGTGTCCTTCGAAGAGGCAGCCACATGTTTTGACTCAGGTTGCGCAGCAGCAGATTGGTTCGTTGTGGTCTGTAGCATAACATTCTATGTTAATATAAGTGCTTTGAATAACGCAACTAACTATCGAAGGAAAGTAAGTGATCGAAAGGTGTTAACCTTTTCATCGTCACTTAGAGCAATCACAGAAGCTCCAAGGTTTAGTTTCTTCGAAGTCCCTTCCGCACCTGTTGGGTTGGTCCTCTTCCGAGTTGTGACCTGAAAAGGGCATAGATCTAAATTGAGTAGCCTGTGCAAAATGGTAAACTCCATGTGAAAGGTCAAATAATAAATTCAAATGGCTTACCATCGGTTCCTTTTTAACCTTGACCGGAGGAGCTTGACTCGAGGCATTAGACACCGCCTTCGATTTGTTTCCTAAAATAGGAAATAAGTTTGAACTAAGTTGATAGGTCAAGAAAGGATAGGTCTTGAAAATTTCGAAAGGGACGAAAGTTACCTTTAGAAGTCAACTTTGTTTGAATTGCAGCTGCTGCAGATGGGTTAAATCCTTCTCGAATTTTACCCATCAAAATTTTCTTGTCAACAAGGTGAATGGAATAGTGCAAGTCCCACCATTTCGCAAACTCCCTAGTACAAGAGTGAGAGTTGTCATATTTGAAAGGAGTGATTCCACAACACCTCTTCTCAGCTTCACGGAGGAAAGAGCGGAAAGTTGGCTCAGTCATGCCATAATACCCTAAGCAAATCTCTTTTTCATTAAGGTAAAAGCTTTTGGGTAATAGCTGAGTTAACCCAAATTGTCTTGAAACTAAATTCGGAAAGTATCCTACTAATCCGAACTCTGAAGATGTAATGCCATAACGGCAGGAGATAAGGGTGGGGTTGAGATAAGCTAACCAGATTGCAGTGATTTCCTCCTCATTCTCAGGCAGTGGAGGAAATGGGGGAGCAAACCAGTGAGGTCCGACTCCTCGATCTACAAAAGGAGCAAAACTGCTCTTGAATGTCTTTAGGTTGAGAAAGGCCTCAAAGTATTGTATGAAGAGCTGTTCTGAATCTAGGCCTCTCATTCTTGGAATCATTCGAGATAGCCTTGTGCCTTCAACTTGGCGCCCACGAGTCGCTTCGAAGCAGGTTTCTAGGAGTATTAAGTCGAGCTCTCGAGGGAAGGTAGCATTTAACCATAACTGGAGAAGCCAAAAAGGGCCATACCCTAAGAAAGTTGACCCAGAACCTGTGAGCTTAATATTTTCACAGGCAGACCTCATGGCCTCATATAGAGCTCCCAGAATAAGGCTCCCCAAGCCAAAAGATTGGCATTTATGAATTTGGATGGCCATAGGGATAAACTTTTTGGCCACTTGCAAAGATCTCGTGCAGAAAACAAACTGAGATAGCCAAAGAGTAAGGAAAGCTATCATCTTTTTGATGTTCGTTGATATACTTCGAATAAGCATTCGATGTATAAGATAGCTTGACGTTGTCACTGGATCGAGCAGGATCATAAGTGGCACCATCGGGTCGAAGGCCCGTGATGGCTGCTACATCAAAGAGCGTGGGGGTCATCATCCCACATTCGAAGTGAAAAGTGTTGGTCGAAGATTCGAAGAAATGTAAAGCAGCGATTAGCATTTCTTGGTGATACTTCATGCCGGTTCGAGAAAGTTGGACCAGATCGAAAATCCCATAATCCTTCCAGATATCGCCATAGTTGCTTTCGACCCTGTCCAACCAGTTAAGGTATTGCTGAGTCGCGGAAGGTGCAGACCTGAAGACTTTGTTTGGATACTTTATATAGTTAAAATTATAAGGTTCATCCAAAAAGGCCCTAGGGCTGCAAGGTTTGTAGAGAGGGAAAATAGACATGGTTTCTGTGTTCTGGTTCTTGTCATCTGGTTTAGGACCACCAAAGGCGTAAACGGTTTTATTGAGAGAATAAGGAAAAATAACCTGAGTTTCCCAGATTTTCTTATGCTCAAGCTTAAGAGTTGGCTCTGGTACTTGGTCGTCCCCATAAGCACTGATCGTGATGTCTGACCATTTCCCAGCCATTGGGAGTACTTCTTTAGTTCCAGAACCTGACGCCATTGATGGGGTTTTAAGGTTGTATTTACGGAAAAGGGGTTAGGGTTTGGAATATGAAATTCAAGAAATCCGAAAAGTCTCTGTAAAATGATGCGACAATCGATGAGAGTTTATAGTAGATTCTGATGCTTTGTGAAGTTTAAAGTTTGCAAAGTTAATGGGATAAAATGGAAGAAGAATGGTTGGAAAAGTTGTGAAAAGGTTTCATCAACTTGAGTGACTCTATTTATAGGGTTAATAGAGTTTGATTTTTAATAATAAATCAAAATGCAAAGTTCACTCTTTCAACTTCCGGGTTGGCCACGTGTCCCACTCCCGCCAAAAACCAGGAGATCATGATGGGTGGAGGAGAAGAGACGTTTTGAAAAAGGTCATGATTGTCTTTCTGACGTTAGCACTGTCTTTGGAAAGGGTGCAGCGGTGAATAAAAAAAAAGTCTTTCAAAAACGCCATTTTCTTATTCGACAAATTCAATCGAAATTGGCATTTTTGGGGGGCAATTTGTTAGGCGTAAATTTTGGTACACAATATGGCCCAAATAGCAAAGTCCAGACCCAAGATTTCGAAGCTTGGCGAGCGAGAGAAGAAAATGCTTTGAAGAAATGGAGAACGTGGGGAACACGTGGAAGAATCCAGAGCGTAGGATCGAAGCGGCAGTTTGATTTTTGCCTCTAGTATATATAGTGATTTCTTAGAAGAAATCAGGGTCGCAATTTTCATATACGAATTTCTCCCAAAATTTCTGAGTATTCATACGATCGAAAGAAAGGAACTCCAAGGAGAAAATGTATGAATTGTGAACCATCTTTTTATTGTAATCATTTTACATTCAATGCAATTTATTTTCATGTTATTTGCATGCTTCTTCTCTACAGTTCAGTTCTTTTATTACGAATGTTTTTTTTTCGACTTTGAGGCGATTCAGAGTTGAAGCATTTTTCTTTTTAGTTTTCTCAAACAAAAAACCATAATCTGTTTATCATTTTGATGAACGTAACAAGTTTTCTGGAAAAGCAAAGCACAAAATTGTCTTAAGATTTCTAGTTGATCTTGCAAGTGTAAAATACTTAAACTAGCGGTTGTTTACCAAATCCCAGCGTAAACACCCTCAAACTTCTACACATACCAAACTCCACAAAACAAATTCATCTCAAACCAAACCCCCTAAAGCTTCTACACAAACCAAACCCCCCAAACCTTCCACACAAACCGAACCCCCCGAGAACATTTAGACTTTGGGTTTACACAACCAACCCAACCACATAATAACTTCACACCAGCGTATAATTTTAATTTTTTCAGTCCATCATTAAACGCTACGTGGGACACAACCGATCAAGATTTTCTCTGCGAAGTATGGCGTCAAGACGATGGTGAAGTTGAAAGAGGGATTTTTCAATCATTTAATGGATTACTTCACATAGGTAGTTCTTATGTGCAATCATCTATCGACAACGTTCAACCGAAAGAACCACGATATCCTGTTCGTGACCTTAGACGTAGGGGACGTGGCACAGACGAGCATTTGTAATTTTTTATTTGTCCTAATAATTTTTAATTTGAAATATTTTATTATGCATTTTATTAATATATTTTTAAATTATTATTAATTTATGTTTTTATGTTATAATAATTATAATTGAAAAAAAACAATATAAAACAACAATGAAAAAAGCAAAAACGAAAAGAAAAAAAACGGCTTCACGAGTGCGCCATTTCAATTGGCAAACTCGTGGCCACATCACCAACGAGTGCACCATTTCATTTGGCATACTCGTACTTGAAAACTCCAATTAGGGCAGTTTGGTACTTAAAATTTCAAGTAGGGCATATTGGTAATAAATTTTCATATCTAGGGCTGACAAAAAAAAAAAACTCTACAATTATACATTTCAAAACTCGACCTTGACCGCACAATTTCGTGTAAAACTCAAATGAGACACATATTGTGAGACGGAGGGAGTACTTGTTGCATTTCATGATCTCCGCACAACCAGCTACATAATCCTCCAACATGTTTACTGCTCACCTACAAATTTGACCAAGTGTCTCTACAATGCTCTCGCTTTTTTTATTCCTCTACACTCTAACACCTTCTTTGAAAACTATGTCACCATCTCTCTTTTCCATTGAGGGGTGATCACACAAGAGCCATCAAATTCCTTTCGCTCTATTGTCTCCTTTTATTTATTCCTCTACACTCAAAATAAATTCATAATTTGACCTAAGGGTGGTACTTTGTTAAAAGTGGATGCTTTTTGCATCAAACTATCGTTTATTTGGAACTCACTGGGAAAATGCGGAAACATTTCCCTTGGGAAGAGTAGAAACTTTCTGCACCAAACTATCGTTCATTTGGAACTCATTGGGAAAATGGGAAAGCATTTCCCTTAGAAAGGGCTTCTATGAATTCTCATTTTCATCCCTTAAAGATGTAAGAAGTGTCAGAGCAAATGTATCTTGGAATTTAAGCCCTGGTAACTTGAAAATATTTGTTTGGAGTCGTGATTTTAACCCTAAGACGCAACAACAATCAAAAGCTCGTGTATGGGTTCAAATATATATGGTCTTTCACAGGAATATTGGAGACCTAAGATCCTATTTGTAGAAGTAACACTATTGGTACTCCTGTTCGTGTGGTGACACAACCAACAAATCTTTGTTTAATAGAGGTCATATCATTGATTATTGCAAGATGATCAATAAAGAGCACGTGAATATTGATGATGTTGAGTCTAAGATAAAAAAAAAAAATCGATAAGGCAATAACATAGGAATTAAACTCAAAAGTTGCCAATATTGTTGCAAGAAATAACAACAAAGCATCAATTGTGGAGATAACTTTGAATGAAGTTAACAATTCTATTAATGTGAATAATATTATAGAGTACGCTATATCAGTTACCCAGACTGAAATTAATGAAAATTTGGCTTAGACTAGAAGTGTTTTAACTTAACCACAAAATATGGATGGTTCTAATGTAGAAATAGAAACCCCATTTGACCAAGAAAAATTGACAAAAAAAATAATATTTGGCTCGAGTGTTGAATCTCTACGAAGACAAGCAAATGAGGTTGTCCATGAATTAGCAAAGACGACTATATTATCAGATTAGCTTCCATATTTTAGTTAGTCCACCAAATTGTTTTTTCTAGGGATAGTCCACCAAATTATATATTAAACACATTTTGATTAATAAAATGTTATAAGTTTTCTCCTCTAAAAAAAATTAAGTAAGTTTATTTGTAAATTATTTTAGACAATACTTTGTTGTAATTGAGATCCGAATAAGCAGGCAACAGCATATCCACAAGCATAATTGCATATGCCATTGGCATATCTTCTTTCTTTTGACAAAAATGCCATTGACATACATAAGCACTAAGCAGTCCCTATTTACCTTCTAGAAGCATGGTATGAACAGTGGAATTATGGATATCCGCCGTTGAACTTTGAATACAGCGTGTGCCTGCCCGTTTGGTTCTCATTTTCTTCCTTTTGACAATTGACGCACACCCATTGGTCCCATCTGACGGTTTAAATTTTATATACACCTTCAGTTTAAGGTTGTTTGAGTCAACAAAATAAAAGAAAAGATTGTAATATTATATTTCATGAAATTATTTTTTATAAAAATATCTAATTTATTTTCAATAAATACATGAGTTATTCCCTTGTGACTCAAATATAAAAAGCAATCTTTAAAAAAAACTCAATTATATAAAATAAAAAGTTAATTTATATACACAAAGATTATAAAACTTTTTTTACACGTATATCTAATCAAAACAGTTACTCCATGATACTACCTTTTTAAATTAGTTCATAAAATATTTATACAAATATATTGGAAATACTAAATACTACACAATAAATTGTATTTGTTTATTAGAATAAAGTCCATTAAACAAAGCTCGTTAGATCATTTCTTGTACATTTTTCTTTATTTAATCATATTTATTTCAGTATTGTAAATACAATATCAATATGTCAAAAATCTCTTTTTTCTATATGATATCACAAAGAGTTGATCTCATGTTGGTTTTCTGTTGCAATGTTTTTGTCTAAGTCTATTAATTTTTTGTGATGGCAAAAGTCGATGGAAATATTTTCGGCGTCGCTTCTTTGGATATGAGTGAGAAAAGCTTCTTTTGTCGAAGTCTCTTCAATTCATGAGAAAATAAGGTTTATCAAATAAGTCTTTCTTTTTAGTTTAGTACTTTTTTCGATCCTTATTATAAGAGATAAGTGAGTCAATAAAAGTTTATGTATTTGGTTTATATCATAAATCAAATACGTTAATTTTGGTTAATTTATCTGTCTCTTACAAAAAAGATAAGAGGAAGTATATAAACTTGCCTATAAGATATTAGCTATAGGTTGACTTATTTTGCTTATCATATAGACCTTGAATGCATTTACTACTATTAATTTGCCTTAAAATACAAAATGAACACATTTTTTGCTGAAAAAAAGTGAAATTTATCCTAATACTATATTTCTAAAAAAAATAATTATCCTAATACTATAGGTGAAATTTGCAACGAGTTGGAGTTTTGGGCGGAGGGATATTATTATTAACATTACATTGAAAATTAACATAATCTTCATTTGTAAGGAGTTTTTTGTCGAAGTGTTTTCAATTATTATTATTAACATTACATTACATAATATTCATTAAATTATGGGCGGAGGGATATTATTATTAACATTACATTGAAAAATAACATAATATTTATTTGTAAGGAGTTTTTTGTCGAAGTGTTTTCAATTATTATTATTATTTTTTTTTTGAAGGGGTGTTTTCTATTTGAAGAGTAGTAGTAGTTTTTTGTTGATGTTTTTTACTCCTCCCGTATTAAAATAATTGTCTCTTTAATATTTTTTCACTGTCTCAAAATAATTGTCACTTTAAAATATTAATGTCATTTATTATTTTTTTCCATTATTATAATTTTATCATTGAAATCAACACAATTAATTATTTTCTTAAAAATTATAAATAAATCTTAGGTCATGCTAACAAGTGCCCTAAAGACATTTGTTAAAAATTTAAAATTAGAAATGATTGATAAAATTTAGGTAGAAAAAAATTACTTTTTGTTGTTTAAATGTGTTGAATACACAAATTTCAAGATAAAACTTCTATTTTAAATTTCTTATCAAGTGTCATAAGAACACTTGTTAACTTTTTTCATAAATCTTAAACGACTACACCCTCCGATCATTATTATAAACAAAAACCTACATTTTAGATTTATTTAATTAGTCTTTATTATAAACAACATACATCATATAATGAATGAATCTAAAATATTAATTTTTGTTTATAACATATGATCCGATGTAATGACTCACCGTAAAACGGACAGAGTAGTACTATAGTACTACCGTATTTATTTATTTTGTTAAGATCGAGGGGCTTGCATGTGAAATTTTGAATGGTGGTCTCCAAAGAAATAAAGTAATGGTCCTGCTACCCACTAGTAGTACGTACTGAGATGGGGCCCACGATAAGTTATTAATAGCAGTATTTCATTTGATAAGGGCTTCCACATATGGGTTGGATTCATGCCGCGGCTTATCTTTTCTATGCTTCCCCGTCAAGTCTCTCCTCACATCACTGCCTACGCTTCCACAGTACACGCAACACTTTGATTTAGAAACAAAACAATTTTATGCGTATCAATTATTCTTTGATAAAAATAAAATCTGAAGTATTGTATAAGTGATTTAAAGACATCGTTTAAGAAATCTTTTTAAAAAGAAATTTTGTTTTAAAAATATAAATTAAATATTTGTAAAAGTCATAACTATACAATTTTTAATGCAAAAGTTATTATTTTAAAATGCTTAAACAATTCTCTAAAGACACTAGTTAACATTTTTTTTTATTTTTATATTGAAGATAAATCAATTTTTTGATTTAGTTAACAAAATGATTAATTTATCGTTGATATGAAAATGTTAATGATTATTTTAAATTTTATTTTTATCAAGGATTGAATTGGTTCGTGGAAAAGTTATAAAAGATAAAATTATATCTCACTCTTACTCAATTTATAATTTTTTAATAACTTGTTTATTAATATATTTATTCAATAGTATTTTTAAAACACATTAGTTGGATTTCGATTATGTTTAAATCTATTAATTTATAATTTATTTTTTTATATTTAGTCAGGAGGAAGTAACTGTGTCCCAAAAGAAAAAGTCAGGAGAGACCAATAAATTATAAACACCATTTATGTTGGCTTAAACTCTTTCAAAGTAAACTTTATTGTTTTTTCTTCTCCTTATCATCACGAATCACTGTGTTGAATTATGAAGATTGACTGGAACTGCCTTATCAAATGACCAATTTCATGTTTTCAACCTGTTAAGTATTATCAACACATAGACCGTAAAAAAAAGGTATCAACACATAGGATCAGTCAAAGAAAACTATCAACACATATCGACAATTTTTTGGACTGTGATTCACTGCAGTCATAAAAATGACGCAGTCAAAGAAAAGAGAGACATCCGATTAAATCGACCATGCAGATTTCAGTTTCTTTTACTTTTCCACTCTAAATCAACAACACACTGGATGGTAAAAAGTGAAAACCCACATCGTCAAAACACGTGGTGGAAATTAACAGCGATGGAATCTTCAAACATACTCCCTTTCTCCTTGTGTCCACCTCTCCGACGACGATGCATTCACACTTCACACTACACAACTCGCCGTAGAAATTAACAGCGACAAATGCTCTCAGAAACACACCATATACACCGCAGCACATAAATTTTTAAAGGATTTTTCTATTGTTGTTTGAGGTAAGTTCCAACGGCAACATCGTCAAACTCTACAAATTCTGGCAAGCTTCGTTATAAATCGCCTCTCTCAGACCTGTTGGTTTCCACTACGGTTCAATCCCCGTTCTGACAATTGATCTTTCCAGGCTTTTCAGTCCTCTCTTCTCCCAACCCTGCAAACGTACCCTCTATCCCTCTCAATAATCGATTCACTTGTTTCTGGTTCGAATGAATTTTAGGCTAATTGTTCCGTGAATGCAATATTCAACAAAGTTCGACATTGGTAAAGGTGGTTGTGTGTTGTGTCGCGACTGAGGAAGCCTTGAGATGCATCACAGTGATGGGTTTTCACTTTTCAAACCCTGTATTGTCAGTTTAAAGTGGAATGGTTAGAAAAATTGAATCTTCACCGTTGATTTGATCGGATGGCTCTCTTTTCTTTGACTGTGTGATTTTTCTGACTACAGTGAATCACAATCCCAATTTTTCAAATCCTTTCTATTGGAGTCGTAAAAGTAAAAAACAAGACAAGACGCAAAATAAAGTAAAATAAAATGAATCCACAAAAGTACAAGAGCCACTCTAAATCTATTACAATATTAAATCTCATATTTTTAGATGCATGGACTAACAATAGCTATAAAAAGTCGACACACAATTAAAGGAGCTAGAGTTTGTACTCGGATCTAAATGTCTAGTATATTAATATCAATTTTGATATTGTTGTAAATTGAGTTAGAACTTTTGGACAATTCTTATATATTTTGGATACAAGTTAAATGACAATTTTACAATGCTTCATTAAAATGTCTAGTATATTAAAATGCTTCATTTGACATAAGAACAATCATTTCAAGAGGGATTATCCTGAGAAAAGAGGCAATGGTAGTTCTTATGTTCAAAATTCAAATTGCAGTTGCCTCGGGTGAAGAAGGTTACGAGAGTGATGGTGCGCTAGTGGTTACAAGTTAGGAATCAGAGAAGAGTTGAGTCTAAGATGAATTTAATTCTAAAAGCATGTTTGACGATTTAGATTATCGAACTAGAATTGAACATAGCATGTTAAAAATTTCACATGGTGCATTAGTAATTGGCAAAGGGTATAAGATGTGTGGTTTATACATTTGAAATAGTTATACTATTATAGGTCAAACATCTATAGCTAGTCAAAACTCTCACGATAAAACCAATTTGTGGCATTTAAGGTTAGGGCTTGTTAGTGAAAGGGGTTTAGTTTAACTAGCTAAACAAGATTTTCTAATAAAAGATAAATCAGAAAAGCTACAATTTTGTGATAATTACATATTAGGCAAACAACATTTGATTAAGTTTGGGAATGACATGCATCATTTTAGTAGGCACTTTGAGTATTTTCGTTAAGATCTTTGGGGTCCATCTAAAACACCCACTCATGGGATAAGTTCCTATTTTCTTACCATAAGTGATGATAATTCTAAAAGGGTATGAGTTCATATTTTAAAATATAAAGTGTGACCTTTGAAAAGTTCAGGGAATGACAAACCCTCATAGAAAATAAATTGGGAACTAAACTGAAAGTTTTAAGAAGTGACAATGATCTGGAGTTTTTCCAGAGCAGTTTAATGAGTTTTGTATGATTTTTTTTTTATTAAGGGGCCAAGAAATGTACCAAGAACACCCCAACAAAATGGTCCAGTTGAACTCATGAATATGACCATTTTCAGGCAAGTGATGTGCTTGCTTCTAGGAGTCGTGTTTCACAAAAGTTTATAGGAGTTGCTTCAAGACACCTACAAAGGTATGGAGTGGGGAACCAACATACTACTCAACATTGAAAGTTTACGGAGCTTTGGCGCATACATATATCAAGTAAGACAAGCTTGATGTTAGGACTGTGAAATGTGTCTTCATTGGTTATCTGGAAGGTGTGAAATATTACAAATCGTGAAAGATGGAACCTGGTGGAGGATAAAAAAAATAATAAGATGAGAAGTTACTTTTGATGAGACCCGCATATGGATGAACTGAAATATACATGGATATTACATACCTTAGAAACAAGGAAGAAGAAAACTCTGTTTGAGGTGAATATTTTCACTAGTGAGACAAGAGAGGATGAGGGGGATAAGACCATGTTGTTGCTACCTGAGATTGTTCCGAATTTGGTTGAAGTTGACTCATGTTCCACATGTCTAAGGTTATTGGTGGGATTTGATTTCGATTCCCAACATGTTTTCCCAACAAATGAGGATAGTTAGTGTGTCAGTGATACAAAATACGTCTCTTTTGGGGAGACATAAATTTGAGTTTAAGACTTATAACATATAAGCTAATATAATTAAAAAAGACATGTTTGGTAACCATTATTTTTACACAAGCTTATAACTTGTGATTCAAGTAGCTTATAATTTATCACTTTTTATCTTAATTTTACCACTGTAATCATAATTGAAAAAAAATGAATTAAATGCATATTTTTTTTTTGTCAAATACTACAAATTCAATTAAGTAGCTTATCCCATGTAAACTACCTTATCGACTCGTATGGTACACATGATAGGATAATTTTATTATGGGTTTTTCTATCATGTGCAAATTTGCACATGTTAAGAAATTTAAAATGGTAAGTTTGTCTTGGAACTTGTGTATTTTTTATTAAATGTATAACTTTTTAATAAATAATTAATGTTTTTCAATGAAAAGTTACTACTTTTAGTTGCCTTAACATGTGCAATATTGCACATGTTAGACAAACATTTTTATTATATCTTGTCCTCTATCTTGCGCACCAAACAAGCCATATAAGTCCTATGCTATAAGCTATTACCTACCTCGGAAGTCCTCTGCTAAATTAAATTAAAAGTTTTTACTAGATCGCACCACTTTCTTTTTTATAAAAAAGACATCGTTAGACATAAAATGAATTTCGCCCATTTTTTTAACAAGATTAAAGTGATCATTCCTCTATTTTGTTTCCTTAAATGGATTCACATTCGTTTCTGGAAAATTGGTAAATTATTAATAATAGACAGAGAAATTAATAAACAAAATAGCATTTATCATTGAAAATTATGATACCGTAGTAGTATGATACAAAAACCAGATCTACAGACTAAGTCTCAAACTCCTCCTTTTGTTAAAATAGGAAAAAAGAGTATGATTCCTCAGCCTCAGATTATCTTCTCTACCTACTAACTTTTTTTATTTTTCACATGATAAAAAAAAAAAAGATAGAAAATCCCATAAAGATTCTCTCAACTAGACTAAACTCAACAAAAAAAGAAAAAACTCATATCTAGATCCTTCGATTCATAAAACCAAGTAAGTATTAAAAAAAACAAGGAAAATTCTACTCAGCATCGCTTCATCGGAAAATTTACACCACCGTGCTCTGTTTCCTCTGCCTCCGGTAGCCACACTTTCTACATCTTCTAATTCAGAACTGATGTTTCACCTCCACTCATTATCCAAGGGTGCTGTAAGGCTTGTTCTGCAGAAAATCTTCTAGAATCATCTCTACACATCATTTTCCTCAACAGATCCTTAGCAGAAGAAGAAACAGAACGGAAGATTCTAGAAGGAAACCTGAGATTCGCTCTAATAACTGCTTCAAAAATCTCAGCCGTAGAATCACCGTAAAACGGAGGAATCCCGCTCAACATTATGTACAAAAGCACACCACAACTCCACACATCAACTTTCTCTGTATAATCTCTTCCTAAAAGAACCTCCGGTGCCACGTAATACGGTGTTCCGACGACTCCACTCATTTTCTCGCCGTCGCCGAACCATTCCGCCGAACCGAAATCAGCTAATTTGAGATTATCTTCAGAATCGAAGAGAATGTTATCCGGCTTGATATCGCGATGCGCGACACCGAGACGGTGGCAGTGAACGACGGCTTCGAGAAGCTTTTTGATAATCGCAGCGGCTTGTTGTTCCGTTAAAGGATTCGCAACGATACGGTCGAGGAGAGTGTGAGGTTGACAAAGCTCTAAGACGATGGATAAGAAATCGTCGTTTTCAAAAACGTCGAAGATTTGAAGGATGTTAGGGTGAGGTGAAAGAAGAGAGAGGAATTTAGGTTCGTTTTGGAGACACTCACGATCAGTGGAATCGGCGAGAAGAGATTTGTCGATGACTTTGACGGCGGTAGGGACGGCGGAGTCAGGGTGGTAGCACCGGAAAATGGTACCGAAACGGCCACGACCGATCTCCTCGCTGAGTTGGTACTTGGTTTTTAGGGTTTCGCACATTTCAACAATTTTTTCTTCTATTATGATTGTTGAGTTTCATAGTTTTTTTTTGGGTTAGGTTAGGGTTATTTATAGAAAAAGAAAATAACTGTGAGGAGTGTGAGAGGGTGAAAGTGTGGAATGTGCTAATGGCATATTAGAAAAGGGAATATTCTTTCGGTGGATAGTATCATTCAAAACTAACTACGTTACGGGAGGGTTTATTCTATATATATTTTGCTTATCAGAAAAACTAACTACCGTTACGTCCGTTTTATTGTTTTTTATTTAACTTTTGAGGGTTTATCTTCTGAATATTTTATTATATAAATGTGAAAAGAATAAAAAAAACAGAAAGAGAGAGAGAGATTTTATGCGGAAAAAAAGTTAGAAAATTTGGAACAAGTGAACAACAAACCAATTCCTAATAAAAAGTAATTTTGATCGATTGTAGTTGAATAATAGTTAAATTATAAAAATAAAAAAATTAACAACAAACAAAGCAATTTCCTAAGAAAAAAAAACAAATAAAGAAATATAAGTTAGTAAAAAAATATATTCTGTAGAACAAAAAAACAATGCAAGTTCCTTTATTTCTAAAAAATTATAAATATGTCCTTTGGTGTATAAAGTTTTATCGATATTTTTAAATATGTAACCAAAATTATTTATTGATAAGTAAGATATCGATCAATTTTAGTTGTATTTCTAAAATTATGGATATGTCCTTTCTAAAATATTTTTAAATACGTAACTAACTGATCCAAAATCTTTGCTCTGAAAAAGAAGATCTTGAATCTTTTAGAATTAATCATATAAATCTATTGTATTTTTAAATTAATCGTAAACCTATTATCAAAATAATAATAATTTATACCATATATTTATATCTTTTATACTATATATATATATATATATATATATATATATATATATATAAAGAAAATAACATTTTTTTGCCTATTTGAAGCTGACTTTTTCTTAAATTACCCTCAACTTTCAATGCAAATAACATATATAACAAATAGATAAGAGTAAATTCAAATATTAAAATAAAAGTGTAACAAACACGATATGACTATATATATGTCCAATTTTTTTCCATTTATCCTTTAAAAAATGTAACAAACTCATATGAGTATATCTATATTACCTTTTCATTATCCCAATTATACTCTTAAACAACTTTTCTATAATAAAGATTGTCGTTGGTGTTATTAAAAAAATAAGAGTTTAGATTATATTTTTTTGTTATATTTTTTTATGTCATTGAAATAGATAATCATGGTTAATTTGATTTGTGTTATAATTTGAAAGCAACAAACATTTATATTTTTAGTTTTAATCAAAATTAAAATTTCATAAAAGCAACGTTCATAATTTTCAAACGTTAGCGCAATAAAAAGAGCGAACAAACGAGATTGTGAGTGCCCGTCTTTTTGTTAGTTATATATAAAGAAAATACATGATTTTGGGTTGACCGTTTCACTTTCAATTATACCCTTAAACAAATTTTTCTATAATAATTATATGTTATTGGTGTCATTCAAAAAGATAAGAATTTATATTATATTTGCTATATTGTTGGTGTCATTAAAAAATATAAGTATAGTTTGTTACAATATGAAAATGTAAAATATTTATACCTATAATTTTAATCAAAGTAAAATTGCATAAAAACTATTGTTTGTAATTTATACGCATTAATGCAATAAAAAGAGCAGAAAATAATCGTTCAATGATATAATTGAAATAATAAACAATCCAACCTAAAATCTCTTGTTACTTTATATATTGTTATAAATCATAGACATACATGTTTTTTTTGGTTAAAAAAAGACATGTTTTTTGTTTTTTTGTTTTTTGAGGAGAACAATTCATGTTTATATTTTTCAATTACACCAACAATATAACTTTATTATAGAAAAATTGTTCAAATGTATAATTGAAATAGAAAAATTCATCACAAAATTTATTGCATTTTTATTATCGTCAACAAACACATACCTCTAAAAATACAAATACATAAATAAGCTCCTCTAGAAAAATATATATAAATAAGCTTTTCCTTTACAAAAAACCTCTGAAAATAATTACTAAATTATTTTATTTGATAATCAATTTAATTTTACACTTAAAAAATTTGGCTCTAATTATGCTAACAAATCTTATATATAACTAGACTGGACCAACACTTTTAAACCCAACATCACGGCAAAGAATTCTTTCTTTTGATAATGTCACAGCCAAGAAGCTTACCAACTCAGTCAAATTATAAATAGAATAATACCTTCTGTCTTCAGAACGCTATAACTGTATTATATCAATATTTTCCGTCAAAAGTCATGAAATTCTATTTAGCCATTAAATTTGATAAGTTGCATTTTTCTTCCCTGAATTTAGGATCTAGTTGTTAAATTTTTCAAATATAAGTTATAATCATATTCGATAATTTAAAGATTTTTTTAAAATTGATTTTGAATTTAGCATAACTACAATATTGCTACTGCTCATTCATTCACTCTTTCATTTTCCTTTTCAAAAGTAGGAGAATTCTTTTTTATGCCTTTTCTTGACAGCTCAAAATGGAAAGACACTATGCTTAAAAATAGAATACACAAGGAAAACCAAGCAATCAAATTTCGTTGGCAATCCGGAATTGGCTATAAGAATGGCAAGGAGCACCCGTGTTTGTAAAGGAAGCCATTGTAACACATAAATATTAGGTGTTCATTTGACATCACTAGAGAGACCAAAATTGATTTTAAACGTGTAAAATTGAATTGTAGATGTTTGTTTGCTCTCGAATAAAATTGAGTTTGACTCAATAAATGATACCGCATGAAGTTAGAAATTTGAGTCTTTGATTCTATAATTGATTTTAACATTTAAATTTATTATTCAACTCACTTTTACATAAAAATATTCAAACACACATCACTTTATCTTCAAATGACTTTCAGCCATAATCAATTTGGGTTGACCTCGTGGTATTGGTTTGGGACCTAGGAGTGTGCTCCTCCTCAAGGTCTCATGTTCGATTCTCTCTAGTGTCAATTTATGTGGACTAATTTAGCTTCTTAAAAAAAATAACAAAGGAAAAAAGAAAAAGAAAAACACCAAGAATACGATTGAGTCTGGAGCATCAAACCCCAATAATCATCACAATTTCCAACTTTTGTGGAAGAACCTGTCAAAAGATCACACTTAGCCTTGAAGAGCGTCTGAATTTTGTCAAAAAATCTGCATAACAACAAACCTCTCTAAGCACATGTTAAAAAAAAGTTAGGAATATGTTTCTTTAAACCAAAAATCTTTATCAATAAAAAAGCTTATACATGCATTTCTGAGTGATCAGATGTTGAAGAAGGTGGAAGACTTCTAGAGAATCTATCTCACAAATAACTTATTAAATAGAATTGTTGATGACTAACATCTTTAAGTTGTAATTGAGTATCTGAAATGTTTAAGAAATCAACCAAGTGATAAAGCGCTCCTAGCACCCGTCCAGTTAGAATACCAAAACGATGAGGATTTATAACCAATAGAAAATTGAATGCATTGTCTCAAAGCTTCCAATGCCTTTGAAATACTTTTCAGATTAGAGAAATGTTGCCTTCAACTTAATGTTCCAAATTTTGTCATCTTTAATGTACCTTTAAGACAGAACCCTCGACAAAAGTTTTTAAGGATCATAAAGCAGGTTCAAAACTAACTTGAAGAGGGATACCAGAGCTCTAACCTCCCTAATAACAATGTTATGGAAAGTAATAGTAGACTACTTGAGTCTATTCTACTTTCTATTACCACAAGTGTCACCCGAAATGAAGCTCTTGGTGTCTATATCAAGAGTGACTGGGTTTTCCCTTTTGTGGGATTGAAGATTGAGACTTTTACGGTGGGACATACAACCCTCAAAGCTGCGTTAATGTGTTTTCTGACAATCAACATGCTTTTATATCATTTGTGCTTGACACTCTTGGCTTCCTAGCACTAGAGGCCGGTGACCTTCTAAAAAGAGTTCAAAAGATCATGTATAACAATGTTATGTCCTTTATGTCCATGAATGTTGTGCTTAAGAGGATTGATTTTACAATCTTAAAAGGGTTAGCGGCACAGTTTGTTGCTCATTTGTCTTTTACTCCTCTATAATTCATTGTGAATATTATTATAAATTGAATTTATCCAATCTTGATTATACATTAATCTAATTATTCTCATAAAAAATACTAGTGCATTTTTAAGAGTGTCCTTCATGCGAACTAATGTTCGGTTGTAATAAAATAGTCATAAAAAACTAAACTTATATTTAAATAAAGTGAAATGATTAATTCTACTTTAAAATCACTAAATATTAACCCTTTTTAATGAAATATGAAAATAATCATACATATTTTTTGGAAATTCCTTCGAAAATCTAACAAATTGGGAGGAAAGAGAACGAATTTCCCTCCTATCAAATATCTATAGACTCCGACAATAAACTGTTCATATACATTAAAATAAATTTCAACTTTTTCAATTGACAAATTAAAAATCTATGCACGGTATTTTCTTTCAAATAAACAAACTAATTGATTCCTAGGGGTACCCAATAAGTGTTCCTCCCAAAACCATGCCAATTATTCTTTTTCCATCAAACCAAGTACTGAATAGTTTACTGGGGGTCCTTTTTTTTACCTAAGAAAAAAGTTATCGTGGAATCCATTTTCTTTTACTAAATAAAACAAAAGCTATTGATATTGGGGTCCAACATAAATGATGACAAGGATATACACCGAAACTTTTTTCCAGATATATAGCAATTAAGAAATGAGCACCTTAAAAAGATTAGGATAATTTCCTTGGTGTCCGGACAGTGGAAGGTACATACTTTATACGAATAGCACTAAAAGCAACACGTTGCATGTCTTTTACCATGAACGTACGTTTAGCCCAACATTCCAAAATAGGTACGGAAAAAATATATGGACGCTACTTTCTCTCGTCTCGTCTATGTTAACCAAAAATCTAAGATTTCAAAAGCACATGTTGAGGTGCACAAAATTTGGTGGTTTATGCATACTTTTCAACGAATGTTAGAGGAAGGAAAAGTAGCCAACACTTGGATAAAAACAAGTTGAAATTACTTAGAAGCTTCTAACACAAAAATTTGGCGATGTTGATTTAAATTGGTTTGTCTTGAGCATTAATTTACAAATTAGAAGAAGGACCACGTTTAAATAGATCTTTCTTTTTTTTGAAAAAGATCTTGAAGTTTTATTATTTGATTTCTTTTATTAAATGTTTTAGTTTATATAAAAAAATACACTATCAAATATCAATCATATAGTTTGACCATTACAAACTTTTGACTTCGGTTACAATTACTTTAAAAATCATGCGTAATATTCGTTATAATTTGACGGTATTTTACATTGCATCAAAATTTAACTCTATCAAATTAGTAGTAATATTTATTCTGTGACTATAAGCTCATGCACTTATATAAGTTGAAATTTGACTCGAAGGAGTCGCCAAATTGTCCACCTACCTCAAATTGTTAATAGTAAGACTTTGCCAATAAGTCGAAGAAAAAAAAAAGACTTTGACAAAATAAATGTATAGAACAACAAATAGAAAATGTCTAGCAACTGATCAAATCATACTTGTATACCCCCCACGCCAATTCAATTGACTTCCAAAGAGTCTCCTCAAAAAATAATTATAAAATTATTTAATCAGATGATGACTTGGTCATCATTTTTTTTTTTTGGTTAATAGACTTGGTCCTTTAAACTGCGTTTTGATTTAATTTCGTATAAGTTAGTCGGCAATGACAATGGAGTGTACAAGGTGTTCAAATTAATCCTGCATAACTCTTGAAAGATAAGTTTATCAAAAAAGGAAGAAGTGTCATTTTATTTGTCTGGCATTATTCTCTAAATTCTTCAATTCCTAGCAAAAAAATAAAATCATTGAAAGACAACCAAATGCACAGATGAAAAACTCTTTGACGGATCCAAGACAACCGGGACTTGATCATTGAAGCAAATCACTAAAAGATTGAAGCGTTAAAAAATCTTTCTATTTAATAAGTTTCTTAACAACTTAGAGGCCCCTAAATAACAACATACTCAATAATGTCTATAATTCATTCTGCTAAATCACTTCTGAGCAAACCTTCTCACTTTGCATGGATATTGGTACAAGGCAACAAAACTTCCATGATCAATATACGTCACTACCAGCAAATCTGAATATTCTGGGAGCCTTCCCATCGAAAACACATTCCACAGTGAAGCTTGGAATTTTCCATTATTAGAAGCAAAGCTGGTATGATCCAACTTAAAAGCTGATCCTGTGTCCTATCTGAACAAAGGTCAGTCCATCGATTTTGGGGCGCTAATCTCTTTTCATCCCTGTATATATTTAGCAAAATAAGATAATATTAGACAGGGTTACATTACTGAATATTTTTAAACATGAATGCAGGAGGGAATATACACTAAGGTGAACAAAGACCTACAACTTTTTGTATTCAAGTGTGATATATAACACACTCAGAAGATTAGCCGCATTTCAAAAGCACTTACATTAATTATTTCAAAAGGGAGCCTCTAGTGATTCATCCCAGACTTCTGCACTTCCATTAGATACATCTTCTACATCTTCTTCCATTGAAAGCCTAATATATTCTCTATGAGCAAATCGATCCCACTCTGTCAATGTTGGATTCTCACGTTCCTATTCAAACAAGACAATTGTACCAATTACCACAGAAGTCACCAATAATGGTCAACCATACTTAAGAATGCAATAATTAACAAACATTGTATGCACCTGACGGATCAAAAATGGGTCACGAGTTTCAAATGCCATGAACTTGTTGAGATTAAACAGGATGTTGAAAACACTTCCTGAGAGTTTACTACCTTTCAGGTCACGCAGAGTTACATAGCTATCATCCTGCCGAGCAAAAAATTTCAATATGAAATTGGAAAATGTCAGATATCAGAAACGACACGATGTAAATGAAATAAGTTTGGGATATGCCATATGATCGAACAAGCCAGTCAAAAATGAAAAGGCAAACCTCTGGTCCAATCATGTCAATTATCTGGCACAAGATATCCTCAAAAAGCACAGGCTCTTGGGCCATGCACTCCATCCGATGCAATTGCTCCTCATAAAAAAATTGCAGTTCATTCCTTGTCAGAACCCCATTTGCATCCAAATCTATGCACTTGAACCTAATCGAGACGAGTTAACATCAGCTCATACATTGATGATTTTAGAAAGTTTAGGATAAAGGCAACCACAAAGTCAACTATCCAAGTTTTCCAAATTGCACGCTTAGTAGTGTGAACTTTGGAAATGGAGAAGGAAGTGAAAATGTAAAGCATTTCATTATCACTCTTTAATCCCTACACAATGTTTGGTTGGGGGGAAATGGAGGGGGATTTGCAGAGGAGAGGTGAAGCTTATAAAATTTTAAATGTACGATTAATTTAACACTGAATGTTCCTTAAAAAGAAAAATATAAACATGCATAAATTTACATCAAACAATCCTTAGATTTGGAACTGCACATCATCTAGTCTGATAACTCCTTTCAGAAAGAAAAAAAAAAACTGACAAATGAAATGAATAAGAATGGGAAATAAATACCAATATTCAAGACTTGGTTCAGATGATTTGTCCTCCTCTGACAGTATGAAGTAAACAAAATCTTCATATCCCATCTTTCCCTCAACCTTACTGGTAAACTTTCTCGGGACCTGAGATAATATTGAAGCAAGTCAAAATCTGAATCTTCAATAAATAATGTGATAAATCATATAAAAAAATGGATGGACAGTGAACCAAACACTTCTTGTATTTAGAAAATGAAGGGATGTAAGGTTTGTGGCTAAAGACAGAAGAAACATGTAGTTCTCACAAACCTGAGAAAATATTCTGTCAACAATTCGATAGGTAAGTGCGTGGTTACCATATCTGATAAGATTCTCTTTGTCTATCAAGAAATCATGATCTGTATCCAGCTCCCAAAACTTGCAGTAGATAACATAAAAATGCTCATACGAGAAGTACCTGCAAACAATTATTATGAAAAGTAAAATCGATCAATGCACTTCGGTAATAATTGTTTTGGATGAAAAAGAAACGGTCATTGTGCGTGAAGTTAAGAATAATGATAGTATATCTACCTCAAGACCTTATTGATATCTTCCTCTTCATCAGCATGTTGCATTGCATCAATTATATTTCCACGCTTAAGCTCCCTCAGAGTCATACGACCATTTCCGGTTCTATTAATGTAATAATAGATTCTGTACACTACAGTTTCAGCTGTACCATTGGAAAACTAATTTAAGAATATTGCACCCAGTAAACAAAATAAAAAAATTTACACCAGAAACCAAACTTTGCATAGATTTCATTTCAACAATTGACTTTAATGAGGAATTCTTCTAAACTGAGATGCATGAAGAGTTTTTCAATGCATAAAAATATATGCAAATAATCGCAATTATCAGCAAAAATAGTAAATACAAAACCATATGCAAAAAACATATAATGGTATTCAACGCATAATTTATATTTATTGGCAAGTAATTAATTGAAAATTTAACTTGAAAAATGGAAAACATTTAAAAAACAAAAGAAGTGACATGATGTATTACTTCTCTGCAAGGCATTTTTGTATAAACTGGTTGTGCTTGTATTCTGTCAATGAAATATGAAACAAACATACAAAGCAAGATTTGTTTCAGATGGGCCTGATTAGAGAAGCTTTGTCATGCAATAACAAATACATGTTGTAGAACCTCAGATGATGGTGACAACATATTGGTGAGACTGGTATAGATGTAAAAACAAAAGCTGGAATCGTTTTAGCTTGTAAAGATGAACAAAAAATGGATCTAGCACAAAAGTGGATTACTGATATGGGAAAACAGCAAGTAAGCTATTCAAGAACACATAGCTTTAAAATGAGATTTTAACAAAAATAACTAGCAATCAGTACAGCTACAGCCAATGCTGCCCACCATTTACGATTGGGAAACAGGTAGTTACTTCTGCTGGTATCTCATTGGAAAAATTAGAATGTTTGAAATAAGCAAATGATAAGTAGATTCCTAGACTATTCCTCCAAATGTATCCGAGTCTTTCATTAAATTCAAGTATTTGGATATTGGCAAAAGCAATAAATAAAGTATTAAAAATAAAATTAAAAAAAAATCTTTCTGGGAGAAACTAAAGAAACACATGCAAGAAAATAACTGAAAAATTTCAGTTGAGTTCAAAATCTCATTATACAAAATTATGCATTGTCTTAGACTTTAGGAAATAAATTATGAATCCGAAAGTGAAGATTATTTTTGTCCAACGAACATTAGATCAATGAAACGTGCCTCCAAATCCAATGTCACACTTTTTCATTTTGAATCGCTGACATAAGATGCCAAACAGAATTTTAGAAAAATATCTCGTGTATTGGTAACTATTGGTCCCATTTTTCCTTTAGATAATTTATGTTCAATATTTATACAATCTTATCCAGTTACTCCAACTTATTTTGGCTGCAGCTATCCTTATTTGTAATCAACATAGAAATGATTTTTACCTAATATTATTAACAAGGAATGTATCACAAAAATACCGTCTACAGTCACAAAGGGACTGCATCCGGGTATGTCTCAAGGAAACTGATGATCAGTAAAAGTGAAATAAAAACTCCGCAAGGAAAACAAGGTTTCTAATTCTAAGGAACTAAGTATTGCAAGAATGTAAACTTATTTACATCAATCGAAAATCACAAACCATATCTTTCTTGAAACTCAGGCGTGCTCTGCAGAAACTCCAGGCCCGGATGACTAGCTAAAAGCTCACGTAGGACAGGTTTAAAATCATCCTGAAAATTAGTACAATATTGTCCTAATGTAAGAAAGATGGGCACTGATCTATAACAAATGTAAGAGAGATAGGCACTGATCTATATCAAAGCTAATGAAATCAATAGACAGGGCCCAAAATAACAGGTCATCATAGAATGTATCAGGGCCTGAATAAATTATATGTTTTATAAATTGACTAGAGTTGAGAGCACTTTTTGGAGTAGTAGAAGGTAATTAATGAAAAACAGAAGAAATAGAATAACTAAGGAGAAAAAAAAACCTGAGTTAGGTAATTCAGCTGTGGTTGCTTTAAAATTGTGAATATTTGAGTAGCTAAATCCATTGTCAACAGGTTGCCATTAATCCAATAATCAATAAATGCTTCCCTGCAGGAACATTAAATCACGGATTTAAGCAAAAAGAAAAACTAGGAAATAAAAATTACAAGGCACAAGACTATTCAACAAAAGTTTTCTGCACCAACAGAAAAAAGCAAATGTTTTATTCAGAAAAAGATAAAGTATTTCCAAATATGAGTAGGATGCCTAGAAATATACAGTCCAACTAAGATTGCAATTCATCAAGGAGACTTATAGTTTAGTGCCAAGAACGACAACATGCACCCTTTCAACAAATAACAGGTAACCCCTTTAGTTAGTTAACTAGGTTTAACAGGTTAGAGGGTTAGTGTGATGTATATAAATAAGATGAATGGGAGAAGAGAGATGCTATCTTGTCATTTGAAAGAGAGTTCAGTTTGGCATAACATATGCAGATCCTAGAAGCTGTGCAATATCTTAATAATTGGGGAGTTGATCCCATTTTTTTTAATAAAAATACCAATTCATATCAATTGGTACCAAAGCTCCAATCTTGGACCGATGAGTCAGGTGTACCAACAAATTCAGAAGTTTGTCAGAGTCAACAAGAATGAAGGATGCCATTATCGACATTCTTAGAGAATAGAGGGCGCTTGCATGTTTCAGAGGAGAACTCAAGGAGCAACATTTACAAAGAACAGGTAAAAAAGAGAGGCTATCAGAGACTGTGAAGCTACTGAGACGTTGTTCTCCCTCACTTCATCAAAATACAGTGCTGGTATAAAATACAGTGCAGGAAGAACTTCATCAACATGCAGTAGACAAGACACTACAGTTGTACAAAGTACAAATTAAAAAGCTGCCCAAATGGGCCACATGAGGCAAGAACAAAAGTGGAAGATGAGAGAAGAAGAGAGTTTCAAATGCCATCGTCTGAAAAACCAAATCGAGGCAAAAATAAAGGGAAAATGGTTCGGGAAGGATGATTGAGGATGGGGGAAGCTGACAGTCATAGAAGTTAAGATCTCAACTTGTGCGACCAACCCATTGCGTCCATCGAACCCACTAGACTTAGATTCTGTCATAGTGGGGGTAGCAATAGCCGGGGTTTTGGTCTCAGGTAAGCTTCCCCTTCCGAACCACCGGTCCACGACATTCACAAATTGGCTGAAGCAATGTTGGTGACAGAGCTTTCACTACCTAAACTGCTAAACACGGATCATGGAACGGGAATTTCATGTCACAACCTTCATAGTGTACGGTTCAAAAACCAGACAGTTTCATGGGTTAAATAAAAATGCCATTTGACTGGTTTCCAATTCAACTAGTTGAACCAGGTGATCTGGTTTTCAAAACTATGAACTAGGGAGTTGATCCTTTTTTCTATCGAATAATGTTAGAAATCCACCATTGATGAATGTGGATGAAGGTTAGAATAGGAGAGAGAAGAGAGAGAAACTAGATCTAACAGAATCTGTAACTGTTTTGTATATCTGAAAACTGTGTATCATACAAAGGGTTACCAAGTATATATAGGACAGCTGGCTCACATAGATTTGCCAGCTGTACCCAGTCCACTAATACAAACTTAAGACTAACTAAGGGAGATACTAAACATATTAAGACAGTTTAGCCTATATCTCTAATACTCCCCCTTCAAACTTAGGGTGTGTCTGACACACTCAGTTTGTCCCTGAGTTGTAGAAATCTGGCAGTGGATAGAGGCTTTGTGAGGATGTCAGCCCACTGGTCCTGGGCAGGAATGTGAGAGACCCCAAGGCTTTTATTGAGAACCTTTTCCCTGACAAAAAATATGTCCAGTTCCATGTGTTTTGTTCTGGAGTGCAAAACAGGGTTGTGAGCCAAAGACACTGCACTAAGATTATCACAAAAGACTTGAGGAACTTGGATAGGGACTCTGAGTTCCTTTAAGAGGGATTGCATCCAAAGTATTTCAGCTGATGCCTGAGCTAAGCTCCTATATTCTGCTTCAGCACTGGATCTGGCTAACAGTGTTTGTTTCTTGGCCCACCAGCTGACAAGATTGGGACCTAGATAAATGCAGGCTCCTGAGGTACTTCTTCTATCATCTGGATCTGATGCCCAGTCTGCATCACAAAAGCCTATAAGAGATAGAGGCTCATTCATGGGAGCTGGTTTTATGAGAAGGCCATGATTAATGGTGCCTTGTAAGTATCTGAGGATTCTTTTGACTGCCTTCCAGTGCTCTTTAAGAGGAGAAGATAAAAACTGGCAGACCTTGTTGACTGAAAAGGATATTTCAGGTCTAGTAACAGTTGCATACTGAAGTGCTCCCACTATAGACCTGAAAAAGGTTGCATCAGGAACATGATTGGAGCCATACTTAGAGAGCTTGGTACTAGAGGCCATAGGGGATGCCATGCTGTTAGCACTAGCCATATTAGCCTTCACCCATAGATCTTTGATATATTTAGTTTGAGATAAGAGGAGAGAGCCTGAGTTGGAGTGATGAACTTCAATGCCCAGAAAATAATCAAGTTGTCCAAGGTCTTTAAGATGAAATTCTGCATGGAGTTGTTGCACAAGTTCCTGAATTAGATTCTTTGAACTGCCAGTGATGATGATATCATCAACATAAACCAAGATGAAAGTGGTTTGACGATTGGCATGCAGTGTGAATAAGGAGGGGTCACATCTGCTGGGACTGAAGCCTAACTTGACCAGT
Source organism: Medicago ruthenica (assembly GCA_018208015.1). Taxonomy (NCBI): domain Eukaryota; kingdom Viridiplantae; phylum Streptophyta; class Magnoliopsida; order Fabales; family Fabaceae; genus Medicago; species Medicago ruthenica. The sequence continues at coordinate 32,191,236 of CM031371.1, read as the reverse complement.
GCAGATTTTAACCTGTTAAACCAGGCCCTAGGAGCCTGTTTTAACCCATACAAGGCTCTGTTTAGCTTACATACCAAAGAAGTATCAGTTGCTTCAAATCCAGGAGGTTGGACCATGTACACTTCCTCATCTAGCAGACCATTTAGAAAGGCATTATTGATGTCCAGTTGCTGAAGATACCACTTATTGGTGACTGCCAGAGTTAGCACAGTTCGCACAGTTACTGGTTTGACCACTGGAGAGAAGGTTTCATTATAGTCAAATCCTGATTTTTTATGAAACCCCTTGGCCACCAGTCTGGCTTTATGCTTGTTAATGCTACCATCAGGATTCTGTTTCAATCTAAAAATCCATTTACACCCAATGGCTTGCCTTCCTGGTGGTAGAGACACAAGTGACCAGGTATTGTTAGTCAAGAGAGCACTGTACTCAGCTTGCATAGCTTGAAACCACTCAGGTGTTTTCATGGCCTGTTTGTAACTTGTTGGTTCAATATGAGTTAAAAGTAAGGTGGGTTGCAATCTAGGTTGGACAATGCCACGTTTCCCTCTAGTAGCCATAGAGTGAGAATTTAGAGGGTGAATACGGTGAGGAGGAAGAGGAGAGGAAGGTGGTGAGACAGATTTTGTGGAACTAGCACTGTGAGGTGCAGGAGACTGAGATTGAGTAACTTCTGGTGATGGGGGTAATATAGTGATGGGAGTAGGATTGAGGATAGATGTAGTGGTGTCAGAACCTGCAGGCCTAGGAGTACAAGGTGCAGGTGACTGAGAAGGGGAACTGGAATGTTGAGACAGTTGAGGAGGGGATGGAGAAGGACAATTTGTGGACACATATTGAGAAGGAGAGTTCCCTGGGGAAGACACATCAGGAGTATGAGAAAATGTGGGAAGGAAAATAGATGAGATTGGTGTATGAGGTTGAACAGAGGGAGAGTGATCAGAAGGGAACAAGTCTGTATAGGGATATCTGGTTTCATTAAAAAGAACATCCTTAGAGATGAAAATCTTCCCTGTGGAGTCTAGACATTTGTACCCCTTGTGAGAGGAGGAGTAACCTAGAAAAATGCATTCTCTGGAATGAAAATCTAATTTCTGTGAGGTACAAGGTCTGATGAAAGGAAAACAAGCACATCCAAAGCTCTTAAGAAACTTGTAATCAGGGAACTGCAAGTGTAGAAGGAAAAAGGGTGATTTGTTGGCTAAGGTTACAGATGGCATTCTGTTTATGAGGTAAGTAGCAGTGAGAAAGGCATGGTCCCAAAAATGTAAGGGTAGTTTAGCATGGGCTAGCAGGGTCAACCCAGTTTCCACTATATGTCTGTGTTTCCTCTCTACTGACCCATTTTGATGGTGAGTATGAGGGCAGGTGAGTCTATGAATGATACCCAGGCTGGTCAAATAGGGGGTAAAGGGGCGAAATTCACCACCACCATCAGTCTGAACAGACTTGATGGAAGAGTTATACTGCAGTTCTACCATACTTTTGAAGTTTTGGAAGGTTGTGAATGTATGAGACTTTAGTTTTAAAGGAAATATCCAAGTGAAACGAGAATAAGCATCAACACAGGTCAAAAAATAGGAGAAACCTCCAAAAGACTCAACTGGAGCAGGTCCCCATAAATCACAAAAGATGAGTTCCAAAGGTTTAGTATAGGTGGCAGTAGAAGAAAAAGATGGAAGCCTATGAGCTTTACCCAAACAACATGCAGAACAAAAATCAGAGAGCATTTTATTAGGTAAGTTTTGATTACAAAGTTTCATGACAGATTTGAGCACCTCATAGTGAGGATGTCCAAGTCTATAGTGCCAAATTTTGTACAATGAAGGTAAATTTTGAACAGACTCACTACTGGTTGAAGTTCTAGAACTTTCAACATTATTACATTGATAGCTAGAACTAGGAGAGCTAGAGCTTGAAATACAAGTGTTTGCATTGCAAGTGGAGGAAACAGCAGACTTGTGGAAACTGGAAATTTCAGGCTTATGTATGGCTGAATGAGCAAACTGATATAGACCATCATCTCCAAGGTGTCCTCTTAGAAGGATCTTAGAAGAACCCTGAGATTTGACATAACAAGCATTAGCATGAAACTCAAAATAGACATTATTATCTCTAGCAAACTGACTCACACTAACAAGATTTTTGGTGATAGAGGGAACATGTAACAAATTATTCAATTTAAGAGTAGTGTGAGGGTAAAAGGTGGAGGGAAAACTCATAGAACCAACAGAGGTTATGGACAAACCTTGCCCATTGCCAACATAAACTTGGTCAGAACCTGATAGAGAAGTGGCATCAAGCAGGTTATTAGCATCTGGTGTCACATGATGAGTTGCTCCAGAATCAGGATACCAGTTTGGATTGAAAGAGTTGGAACTGGTTGACTCATTACCAGTTAGGAAAGCCTGAGGAGCTTGGGGTCTAGGATGTCCAAACTGTGGAGGAAAGCCTGATCTGGGAGGAAAACCAGCTAGAGGAGAACGAGTGGAGCCTTGCATCCACACATTTGGTGGTGTACCATAGCTTCCCTGAGCACCATAGTTACCATAACCTCCATTGTAGGAACCATAACCTTCAAAGCCAGAAGGAACAGAGAGCCTGTAATAGCAGATGCTGGCATCAAGACCATTTTTGTAGCATATTTGGCATTGCACATAACCTCTGCCAGAATAATGGCCACTACGGCCTCTGAAACGACCTCTGAAACCTCTACCTCTAGCAGGACCAGTTCTACCACCAAAATTGGGGTTATTGTACTGAAACTGATTATTTCCAAAGGAATTTCCAGGAAGAGTAGGATTCTGGTCAGGATAAGCACCAAATTGATTATGAGGGACAGGTTGCTTATCATCAGGATTAGTAGACTGAGTCAAATTCACAGAAGCAGGATCTGAAACTAAAGCTTTCTTGAACTTTTCATTTCTTGTTTCAAGAGTAAGAAGTTGGGATTCAAGTTCATCCAAAGTAACTAGTTCAGTTTTACTATTAACACTAGCAACAATTGGATTGAACTCCTCAGGTAAGGCTTCAAGAACCACTTCAATTAGGTCACGGTGAGAAACAGGGTCACCAATAGACATGAGGGACTCAGAGATGGTGCGAACGCGTGCAATAAACTCAGTAATAGTACGCGAACCTTTCGAAATGGCGCGAAGTTCAGATCTGAGTTGCCTGGACCGAGTTCGCATCTGCGTGAAGCAGTAGTTGTGCACTTCTTCCCAAACTTGCCAAGAGTGACGAAGACGCACAAAGCGCGAGAGCAGCGAAGACGAAATAGTGGAGAGAATCCAAGTGCAGAGAAGCGAATCTTGTTCTTCCCATTCCGTATACGCTGGATTCTCCATTCCGGCTTCGCGAGCAGCATCGGTCAGAAACACCGGTGGAATTTGTGGCGAAATCACGTATTTCACCATCTTCGTTCCTCGTAACACTCCTTCGACTTGTTGCTTCCATTGGAGGTAGTTCGAATCGTCGAGTTTGACGGAAACGACTTGTTTGAAGGTTTTTGAAGCTGCAACAGTTACGCGTTGCGCTTCGGTTTGAGAAGGTGAAGGAGAAGACATGCCTCAGGATCGAAAAAGAGCTCTATGATACCATGTTAGAAATCCACCATTGATGAATGTGGATGAAGGTTAGAATAGGAGAGAGAAGAGAGAGAGAAACTAGATCTAACAGAATCTGTAACTGTTTTGTATATCTGAAAACTGTGTATCATACAAAGGGTTACCAAGTATATATAGGACAGCTGGCTCACATAGATTTGCCAGCTGTACCCAGTCCACTAATACAAGCTTAAGACTAACTAAGGGAGATACTAAACATATTAAGACAGTTTAGCCTATATCTCTAATAAATAAAAATACTAATTCCTATTAATGGCTTCCATATTATGAGCTGCTTCTTCCCTTCAACTTGGTCGCTCCTTTTTAATTTTTGGCTCTTCCTTCTTTAAGCATTGGACATACAGTGTCAAAATCTATGTCATACACATCAATACAAGGAATAAACAATACTCATCATTAAAGAAGATTTAGAAAATACAATATAGGTCTAGTAAAACTAAACTCAGTTCTGAAAATGCTACCAATCAGCATTGAAGATAATGAATCGTTGAAGAACTTATAGGCTTACAACATTATTCATGTGGTATTAGAGAATTCAATAAACCAAAGAATCACAATGATAGTAACTCATTCAAACACAATTCTGGTTGTACATTGAGAATCTTTTTTTAAAAAAAGAATAGAACAAACTAGAGGAAATGGATAATGTCAATAAGAAGCCAAGCAAAGAGACAACTTTCTATTTGATTCACTCGTGAAAGAAAGTCCAAAATCATCCTTTTACAAAAACAAATACTGCAATAATCAAGACTCCGGAGCTCAGTTGTGGAAAAATCTTTCTGAATGATTCACAAAAATTGTGATGCTCCTCCAGCATCTAGACCAAAAACTTAGAAGTACCCAAAAGCCCAAACAAGGATCACAGATCACCATCCGTGACAAAAAAGTGTTAAAAGTTGTGTCTAGAAAAATAAAGCACTCACCTTGTCACAACACCGGCTCCGTTGTCAATTTTTCTGAAAAGAGAAATTGAAAAAAAGGATGGCAGCTTGCATACTTCCTTAGTAATTGATTTGAATTCTGACATACCAAGGAAACAATTAAAACAATTCTCAGAACTAGCTGTTACAACGCTTTATTACATTAGAAAGTGATTTTTATACAGATCACCACTTTTTGAGTACAGCAACATCTAAAATCAGTAATTTTTGCTCAACTTAAAGAGGGGAAGGTGCGCAATTCTAAACTTACTTAGAATAAATTTTCTTAATTATTTAGAAAACTGTAATATGAGACTTATTTAAAATCATCTTTCCCAGGTTGCAACAAACTGGCTCTGCAGGCTATAAGCTAGTTATATGTGTGATATCTTACCATGCACCTGTAGTCCATCCAAGTGATCATGAAATAACTGATCAGTTCTAAACAAGCATTGTTCTTTTAGATCATTTGGAGGTGGACGTCCGTGTTGAAAGAAAAACTGCAGTTGGGAAAATATTTATGCTGTAAGCATAACATAACATAACAAGAATAGAGAGATAGAAAAAAAAGACACGCACTGAACAGCAGACCAGGTATAAGAGAAAAGGGTTGTTGAATAAAGTACTGGGAGAACTGAACAGTAGTCTTTAAAATTTCATCGGGTGGTCGGTGTCTTTCTAGTTGGTGTCTTTCTACTTTGGAAGGTTTCATATGACTAGGTAACACTAACAAGCTTAAGCAAAACAACAAGGCAAAACTTTTGTGTAATATATAGTCTATGCAATTCTTTGGCACATTTGGTTTTAGTGCAAAATGCCCGTATATATAAATGTTTTGCTAAACTTGCTAGGGGTCTAAAGGATAGGATTTTATATGGCCATCCATTCTTTGGCGTTCTGCAGATTCCTGTCCTGGGAAAAGTTGTCACATCATAGATGCAATGATATTGGTCAACTTGGCTGCAATTGTTTTCTTCCTCACTGACGTACTTTTCTTTTTCAGTTTTGGAGAATATTTCAAATAAACTTTACCATACGTAAAAAATAAAAAGCATATCAGATTTGTTGAACCTGAGGTATCACTTCTTTAATTGGCTCACTGACAACTTTCAAAGGAGAACCCAAATTAGAAGGGCCGGCTCTCTGTTTCACAATGCGAGGGGAACCGGATGAACTTCTTGGTGAAAGAGGCGGAGCGGTTCCAGCAGGAAACATGGAAGGCAAAGAATTAGTTGCAGCATTTGGGCTAGAGCAACTCCCGGGAACATTCAAAGGAGCGCCTGACTTAGCGTCATTGAGCAATGATGTTACCTACACAATTAACAAGGGAAGCATTAAAACAGGATCCCAAATCCATATGTTATATTTTGTAGAGTATTCAAAAAGAGCAACTTAAACATTTAAGGAAACACAAAAAAAGGCACAAATGGTATGGCATTGTAACCCAGCAATTCAGCATTACATTTCAAGTATCACCAGGAGCTCACTCATTTACACGACTCAGGAGTAGGCATGATTTACAAGAATTGGCAGCGGAAATCCTCAGAGCAAGAACTATAACAGATGAAACTAACTACTACTTAATATATGCTTAAGATAAAAGCAGAATCACATTGAAGTCATAATTCTCAAGAAGTTTTTCAAGTGCTATAAAAACTCTAATATCTAATTAGCAAATTTTGAGCTGATGTGGCAAACAGCATTCCATGTTGACATTACTATTCTATCGATTTTTTACCGATAGATGTTATTTGTTAGTTTTTTTCTTTTTCTTTCGGAAACCACAAAATCGTTATCACCCTGACCCATGTGTCCTTCCCCCAAACAACCTAATCATCTTATCACTCTCGTTACTATTATGTCAATTAGTTATCTTTAATGTAAAAATGATGCATCTTTCTCACAAACCTTAATTAACTAAATTCTAAACAATCATTGCTTGATAAATACAATTAATATCTAACCCCTTTCACCCCATCAGCAATTTCAAATCAATTTATTCTTCATGCATATATACAAAAGAAAGAAATAGAAAATGCAATGTAGCAATATGAAAGTTTGAAAAATGAATGAAACATTACCAATCGATTACTTTCGGGAAGCGACAACCACTGTTCAAATAGCTTCTCAACAAAATTGAGATTAGCTTTGAGAGACAAAGTGGAAAACTCAGGTAGCTGCAACAATTCGACGTCCAACGACGCCGCATCAGTAACGACCTCCATGCTCATCTAAACCAATCTCTCATTCAAATCCCAACCAAATCAGCAAAAAGCATAGAACTCAAAAACGAATCCTGAATTTGATAAAAAAAAAAAATCCTTTTTTCTTTTTCTAACACTGGAACAAGGTGAATTTCATTCAATGCACACAAATCGAAGCTGCGTAATTGAAATGGAATAAAAGAAATGCGGTTGAGATTTGGAGGTGGAGGTGGAGATTGAGCACGGAACCCTAGATCTTAATAATAAAGAATAATAAGGAATGAATTAGCAATATATAATTTACATAGTATGGTAGTGATTTGAGGAATCGATAGAAAGAGATAGAAGATTATTGTGCAGAGATGCACGCGATTTTGGAGGGAGGGAGGAAGAAGAAGAAGAAGAAGAAGAAGAAGGTAGAAATAATTGAGATCGAAGAGAAAAAAGAGAAAGAGAGACTTTTGCAGCTTTTCTTCTATATTTTTTAATTTTGTAAAAATGTTTTAACTATTTCAATTTAATGGATAATACTTCACTTTATTATCTCATCTTTTTGTTTTAAATAATTAAATTATCTCTTTTTTTTATAAGGTAAAATAACATAGTTAAAGAACAAATCGACGGATACTAGACCTCGTTACATCAAAACGCAAAAGATAACTAAATGAAAAGGGAAAGAATTTTAAATAGTGTAGGAAAGTAGTGTGAACGACTCATATTGATAGCTTTACGGTGGTATTAGAGCATTTTAAATTATTGTATTCATATTAGATTTGGTGTAAGTTCCATAATCTTCATGGTTCTAAGTAAAGGATTTGTTAAGTTGTTTGAGCGTTTGAGCAAGTGATGAAATTAACATATAAATAAGCTTGTTGAGCTTAGATTTTGTTAACTAATGCATCCTCATGATTGATTAGATACATTCAAATCACATTGATATCTTCATTTGTCTTTCTTTGTACATTCTTGTTCCCAACAAATAAAAAGAGATTTATTGAGTTAATCAACCTCTGATTCCTTGCTAAGTTAACCAATACAATAATATTAGCGATTTGGTAGTATATGTGATTGTAAACTTAAACCTATTCATATCATTTAGAATCCACAAATGATTTGCCCTAAATCAATAGGTAATAAATATTTATCAATGTCAAACTAAATTGAAAGATCGTTTTTGTGAGTTGTCAATTTAGAAAAGCATTAAGAACAAGGATAAACCATTGATATTGTGAATGACAAGAATATACGGGGGAGGGTGTCCCTTCAATTTGTTCAAGAGCCTTCTGACACCTTTAGTTGTTGAGGGAATGCTTAATCAAGCTTTGACTAACGAATCTTGGTTTCAGCTGTTCCCTATTGCCAATCTCAAAAATTTGATGGCCCCTAGGTCAAATCAATATCCCATTATACTTGATCGTAATCCTATCGTACACACTTGTATGTCACGACGAAAGTTTAAATTTTAGAATGCTTAACGGGTGGAACCTAGATTTGAAAATGTTGTGCAAGAGAGTTGGCGGTGTCATGGGGATCATTAAGTTATTCCAAAGTTAGAAAGACGTGATGTGGATATCTCACATTGAAATAAGTCGTGTTGTAATAAGTTGAAGTTTAACATTGAGGAGTGTAGAAAGTGGCTAATTCGGTTTTGAGATGATGGAGGAACTGATAACCAACAACAAGTGACGGGCGTGAGGAAGCGCATGACCCAATTGTTGTTTCAAGATGATATTTATTATAGGCAAAGAGCGGAGATTCGCTAATATAAAGACGGAGACCTCAACACAAAATTCTTTCATGTTTCAGCCACATCAAGGAAAAAGGTAAATTGTGTTGTTTCTTTAGAATATCATAATGGTGTTAGAGTCACCGTACTGGTATGTGCCACCTAGCAAATGAATGCTTTAATGACTTGTTTGAGAAAAAATCATGTGTTTACGAGCCAATGATTAGTGTCATGATCCAGGCATCTATTATTGTATCTTATAATAAAAAGCTTATAGCTCTGTTTACTATCAAAGAGTTTAAAGAATATATGTTCTTTATGCATCCTAATAAGTGTTCAAGACCAAATCGTTTCAATATGGGGTTTTACCAACCTTTTTGGAACTTTTGTAGTGCTGATATTTTTCAAAATCTTGTTCTGGAAGTGGCAAACGGTGCATCCAACCGACCTAGTACAACACAAGCCACTAAAAACAACAGTGTAGTAGGTCTAATTTCCAGCATCATTCTCATTGCAACAAAATCAGATTGAGATCAACGTGTGCATTAGAGATTATGAAGACACTTTTGCTATTACCAAGACTATGTGGTTATCACCAGTTTGTAATGCTGAGTTGGAAGAAGCTTTAGACCTTTACCACACTATTCATTGAATCCGTTATTTACATCTTGACAACATTGTTTTACTCTCGACTCTAAGAAGATTGTTGACTACTTCAACAACAAATGGGGATGATATAACTGGATTTGGCTTCGTGTTGTTAGATTGCAAGCAGTATTTTGTTTCTTATTTTGAAAACTCTCGTACATTGAGTTTAGTCGGAAACAAATCAACGTATTCGCTCACACCATTGCACAAGTAGTCACGTTTTAGGTAGCTTCAATAGCTCCAATATTTATACTAATGATCGTACCAACATTTGTGTTGAGAGGTTATTGTACTGCAATTTAATTTAAAAAAAAAGTTGAAATTGAAAATGAAATAAATAAGGTCCAAATTCATTTGTGTTGGATTGAATTCAAGACCAGTTGCCCTCAGCATCTGGTTCCAAATCTCTTATCCATAACATGATATATGATATGATATACACTTTCTCCAAACTCACTGAATCCATGAATCTGCAACCACCACCAACAACAAACAACATCGTCATTATCAATGACAACATTTTCAACCGAATTCCTCTCAAACACTCTTAATTTCCGAATTCAACCGAACCACACTTCACGCCATTCAAGACCTAACACCATCATCACTTCCTCAATCCCACTTCTAAACGAAGGCAACAACAACAAAAAACGAAGAAGAACCAACAACAACAACAACAAACAACAACAAATCCACGTCAATGAAACAAAACACGACCAAAACTACGATTTCCGAGACACCAATTTCATGAAAACCTTAAACAGATCATGCAAATCAGCTAAGTACGATGAATCTTTATACTTTCTTCAACACATGGTTAATCGTGGTTATAAACCTGATGTTATTCTTTGTACTAAATTGATTAAGGGTTTTTTTAATTTGAGAAAGATCGAAAAAGCCATTCAGGTTATGGAGATTCTTGAAAAGCACGGTGAGCCTGATATTTTTGCTTATAATGCAGTTATAAGTGGGTTTTGTAAAGCTGATAGAGTTGATGATGCTAGTAAGGTGCTTGATAGAATGAAAAAGAGAGGTTTTGAGCCTGATGTTGTTACTTATAATATTTTGATTGGGAATTTTTGTGGAAGGGGGAGGCTTGATTTGGCTTTAAGGGTTATGGATCAGTTGTTGAAGGATAATTGTAAGCCGACGGTTATAACTTATACGATATTGATTGAAGCAACGATTACTCAAGGTGGTATCGATGAGGCGATGAAGCTTCTGGATGAGATGTTGTCGAGAGGGTTGAGACCGGATATGTATACGTATAATGTTGTTGTGAATGGTATGTGTAGAGAAGGGTTGTTGGATATAGCTTTTGAGTTTCTTAGTGGGATAAGTAAGAAGGGTTGTGTTGCTGGTGTGAGTACTTATAATATTTTGTTGAGGGATCTTTTGAATGAAGGGAAATGGGAATATGGGGAGAAGTTGATGTCTGATATGCTTGATAAGGGTTGTGAGCCGAATCTTGTAACATATAGCACGTTGATTGCTTCGTTATGCCGTGATGGAAAAATTGATGAGGCGAAGAATGTGTTGAAGGGTATGAAGGAGAGAGGGTTGGCTCCTGATGCTTATAGTTATGATCCATTGATTTCTGCTCTTTGTAGAGAAGGAAAAGTGGATTTGGCTATTGAGTTTTTGGATGACATGATATCAGGTGGTCATTTGCCTGATATTCTTAGCTATAACTCAATCTTGGCATCTTTGTGTAAGAATGGAAATGCTGATGAGGCTTTGAATATCTTTGAGAAGCTTGGTGAAGTGGGTTGTCCTCCAAATGCAGGTTCTTATAATACATTGTTTGGTGCGTTGTGGAGTAGTGGTGATAAAATTAGAGCGTTAAGGATGATTTTGGAGATGTTAAGTAATGGCATTGATCCTGATGAGATCACATATAATTCACTTATATCTTGTTTGTGCAGAGATGGATTGGTGGATCAGGCAATTGAGTTGTTGATCGATATGTTTGAGAGTCAAAAGTGTCAGCCGACGGTTATTAGTTACAATACTGTTCTTCTTGGATTGTGCAAAGTGCAAAGAATTATAGATGCTATTGAGGTGCTGGCTGCCATGGTTAACAAAGGATGTCTGCCAAATGAAACCACTTACACATTGTTGATCCAAGGGATTGGTTTTGCTGGATGGCGAAACGATGCGATGGAGCTGGCTAACTTACTCGTTAATATGGATGCAATTTCAGAAGATTCGTACAAACGTTTTCAGAAAATATTTCCGGTGTTTGATGTGCACAAAGAGCTTGCTTTATCATCAGAATGAACTAACTTTTTGGCCATATATTGTACTGTTATATATAATATATACAAGTATAAAAACATAATTTGTATAACATTAAAAAAAATTGCAGGATCAGTTTGACACTGAATATGTACTTTGTAAGCTTCAAGTACACTTCTCCAACTTTTATTGCTTCCATGGTCAACTGCATAGCTTCCCTTACCTTCATTATTGCAGTGGCACTCAGGTTTGAGGTTCTTGATCTTGGAAATCCTCATGGTATATCAAAAGTCCTTGGTACCTTAATCTCCTTAGCTGGTGTTATGACCATGACACTATACAAAGGGCCTATTATGAGCAATTTTTGGAGTCCTCTATTTACTATTCAGCCAACAATTGCTTCTTCTGTCAATGAGAAGAGTCAGTTTAAGGGTTCACTTCTCATAGTTTTATGATGTGTTACATGGTCTATATGTTTCATTATGCAGGTCCTTACCTTAATTCATGATTAGTTTTTAGCCGGAAAATTCTAATAATAATTATTTTTCAATAAGAAGTTTTTTTCATTTTTTTGTTGTTTTGACCTTTTCCTAAGGATTCTTCTTATAGCAAGTACCCTTATAAGGTTTTATAGCAAGTATCCTTCTTGTTCGATGGATCGAGATCTTACGATCCAAATTTCAATACATATTTCGATTTCTTTAAATAAGAAAATACGAAGTTTAAAATCTAGATCGTCTAATCTTGATCCAACCATTACGGATGTGCTGAATGCTTGCCATCACAGGCAATACTGGTTCCAATTTTTGAGGTTGGAAACTATTACAACTCTAATATCTTGGTTGTAATTGGAAACTCAGGCATCGACTCTAAAAAGATACCCTGCTCAATTATCACTCACTACATGGATGTGCTTTATTGGAGCAGCACAATCAGCTATTTTTACAGTGATAGCAGAACATAATAACCCTTCAGCATGGATTATAGGGCTCAACATTGACTTGTGGTCCACAATATATGGGGTTAAGTATAATAAATAATCAGCTCATAACAAGTACATGGTTTTTGTAAAGAAAGTACTACAAAATCTAGAGTTCTAACACTATCAATTGTTGATGACAGGGAATTGCTGTTGGCGGTTTGTTGACATACATTCAACTATGGTGCACTGAGAAAAAAGGACCAGTTTTTGTCACAATGTTTAACCCTCTTAGTACCATATTTGTGGCAATTCTGGCATATTCTGTCCTTGGTGAAAAACTTTATTTGGGCAGGTAACATGCAATGACTCGGTTCTTTTCACAGTAACAAGAAAGCAATGAATTGGGGATACATCTAGTTTTACCATGAATAATTGTTTTAGCATAATTAGTTATAATTCTGAAATTGGTTTTTTCATAAAATTTTCAGCATCATAGGTGCACTTATTGTTATCATGGGACTGTATTTGTTACTGTGGGGGAAAGAAGGTGACAGAGAGGTTGATTTCAAGACCAAAGGTAAATTGCAGTGCTATAGTGAAGACCCAGAATGCAGAATATAGTCAGTAACTTTAGCTGCAAAGGTACAAATGTACTACATCCAAGTGAGAGAATAGAATAAAATTTGTACACCACGAGGATTTGTAGGTTGTTCTGACTATACATTTTGTGCAAAATCCAAGGCTTCACAAGTTCTATTTCACCACTTTTACTTCTACAAGACAATTTTTCATAATATTGACCAATAAAAACTCCAGCAATGAAAAACTAAATATTTGTATAGTTCTGATTATTCATGCAATTAAAAACATGTCATTAAATCAGAATAGTTATACTTACCAAGCTGTACAACCAGTAACATAAATAAATTATAATCAAAGGTGAAAGAAAGGAGAACAGGACAACTGATTATCATAATGTGCCATTCATAATTCATGACACACCACAAAGTATAGAAATAACAATAAGGGTGTGTTTGATTTGCTAAAAGATAAGAGACAGGACAACTCCAGTTGTAACCCCAGTTGTACTGTGTTTGATTGTAAAACTATTTCAGGGAATAACAATAAGGGTGTGTTGATTTGCTAAAAGATAAGGGACTGGACATGACAACTTCAGTTGTAATCCCCAATTGTACTGTGTTTGATTGTAAAACTATTACAGGGAATAACAATAAGGGTGTGTTTGATTTGCTAAAAGATAAGGGACTGGACATGACAACTCCAGTTGTAACCCCAGTTGTACTGTGTTTGATAGTAAAACTATTCCAAGGATAGAATAAATTGGGAAGCAAGGGACAAGACATACACACCCTTAAGATATGTGTTGTATCACAATTTGATACTAAATTATGACGAATTCTGATTTAATATGATGAATCTTATTTCATTATGGTGCCAACTACTTTTCTTGTCATTTGGTTTATTATGACTTCAATCTTGAACTATTTTTAACTAAGAGAGGGTTGAGGAGGAGGTAGTCTGTTCAAGACTTCAAGTAGCAGATGATCCATTTCCCTTGTCTCCACGACAATTACTCCCCCAACCTAGTTAGAATTCCTTCTGAATCTCTCGTAATCAGCTCTAGTGATTACAAAAACTTCGGAGTTACCATGAGTTCTAGGCTCATGAGAGGGTTGTTTAATTGAGGTGTTTGCTGGGAAAAAAGTGAAACCTCAGGTGCTCGGGTGAGTACTGAGTGGACTCTATGGTAACAGAAGATAGTAATGGTGTGGTTTAATGTAGGTTGGGAAGGTAGAAGGTTAAATGTGACAGGTGTGTAGCACTTGTCTTTGGTGCGACGAGTAAAGGATGGTGATGGTCCTTCTCTTGGTGCTTCTGTTGCATTCGATCTAAATGTTGGAGGTTGATGATTGATAGTGCTTCATGGAAGAGATTTCATGATGGTTGTTAGAGGTGGAAATCTAGCTTATAGGTCGCTTTGGGTTTTTGAATGGTCTGGCTACGATGTTCAGAGAGATCATTTCATTGAAATACTATTCTTTCTAAGAATCAATAATAAAAAAGCAATCGGTCTAAACTGCTACATAAAAAACAACTTCCATGTTTCAAATAGGAAGAACACATTGCGTCAAAGAGCATAACATAGCAGCTTATAATACATGTCAAAAGCATCCCAGTATGTTTGGTTTACATATCATCTATCTAAAAGCTCAATTAAACAAAAACCAAAAAAATAAAAAAACAGAGAAAATGCAAAGAAAGAAGGAACAAATAGAACATCTGAGAGGCCCCACTTCAAAAGTTTTATAACTTGATAAAATCAAATTTCATCTTCGTTCTTGAAGTTTGACATCTTCTACTCTTTACAAATGATTGAGTCAGGAAATAATCAGAGATATTATTACTGTTTGGCCCTTTTAGAGCCACCCTTCTTAGACCTTTGTGTTCCATGTTTTCTCTTGGAGGTAACACTGTTGTTAGCCACAGTGGAAGGGGTAGACTGAGTTGGCACATGATGCCCAGGAACCATAGCAGGGAACCCAGCAGCAGGGATTCTGCAACATGAATATGATCAATATTTGTAAATAAATGATAATCTAATTAACATGAACTCCATTAGAGCAGCTTCATAAAACTCACTCTTTGAATGATGGCAACATTGGAATTGACATATCAAAATCAATTTTTATTCATTTAACATGCATAAAGGGAATCTACTTTTTCTGAGTGTTTTGGAATTTCCATGTTGTATATGTTTTATGTATTTTGCATAAGCACACAAATCTGGATTTACAGCAAAAGGAGGTACACCTTTGGACCAAAAAAAAAGGCTACAGGAGGTAGACTTTCATTCTGATAAAGACCAACAAGTGGTTTTGTGATTGTTATTATTACACATACAACCCACACAATTTTTTTCCATTTAGACGCAAAAACCTAAACAGCAGTGGTAGACTTTCATTCTGATAAAGACCAACAAGTGGTTTTGTGATTGTTATTATTATACATACAACCCACACAATTTTTTTCCATTTAGACGCAAAAACCTAAACAGCAGTGGTAATGTATCAATCCCGGATAACATAGAATAGTTGCTGCCCTCAAAAACACTATAGTGGGATGACCAGTACATACATAAAGCTCAATAACTATGGTGATTGACCGGTGAGAAGGTGAAATAGTATAGCCTGAATGAGACAGAATGAGAAGCCCGAACACTGTCATGGTGTTTTTCATAACTGAAAAGTTCCAAAGATACTCCAATTAAAAAGCTCTAATGTTTTATGTTTCATGGGATTTTTTATTGTCAAAAAATTTTTCATTCGAATTTCAGATTTTATCTCATGCGGGACTTTAGAGGCCGCAACATTAGCTATATTTGCCGCTATGGCAGCGGCTGCACTACTGCTTGTTTGTAGCAGCCAAGGGCCACTCTGCTACACCACTATTCATAACACTGTTAAACATAAAATAAATTCACCCAGTACTGTGTTCTGCAAAACCCAATAAAAAACCTAAAGACATCTTTAACATCTGATCTACATTACAGTAAGAAGAAAACATGGCAGTTATTCAACCGACAAAAAGCATATTATCCATGTTATTCAATATCAACTAACAAGTTAGCATAAATATATTTGTAACAATAGCCATTAGAGATTAAGGTTAAAACTTGGGAAACTATGATAAAGCCAATAGATGAAACTATGATAAAGTCATTGTAATCCTTCATATGGTTTTACTTTTAGCAGTTGAAATACAATACCCAAAATGAAATGGCAATGACAATAGGAAAAGAAGCAGAGGAAATATGATTTGCAATCGCAAGCCTTACCCAACAAGAGCACAGCAGACTCCTGCATGGTCATGGGAGCACCAAAGCCACCACGCGATTGCAAACAAAGCCGCAAAGCATGGTTCTCAGCATAGCAGCACTGGAGCAAATGCTCCAATCTTCTGCATTCCCCTTCAAAATACCTACTCTTCGTCTCAAGGTTTTTCACATACATCTTCTTCCTCTCTCTTGACTTCACAGCAGCATCCCTGTTTCTCATCTGCCTGAAAATCAGATGCAAAAAAAACTTCTCTTTAGAACCATAATCATCCTCAAATTCGGTAACCTCGAATACAGAATACGATCAACATCAGCAATTCTTAAATTATTTTGTTTTACCTAATTTGCTTCTTTGAAACGGGTTCAGGAGGAAGATCAACTCTGCCTTCATGAGAAGGAAGCAAACCTTGATCATCCGATTGAGGGATCGGGTCGAGGAGAATATCTGCGAGAAATTTATGATAGTCGGAATCGGATGAGGACGCAATTCCCTCGGCATCAGACATGGGAAGATTCTCAATCTCTGAGAGAGGCGAGGGAGTGGAAACAGAAGGATTGATATCCTCCTCCTGCAAAAAATCGCCGACTTCGTAATCTGCGAAGATAGATTCGAAATCGATTTGGGGTTCTAAAGCGTCCATGGTACCCAGAAGATGATGATGAATGGGAATGGAATTAGTGATAGTGAAGGTGATGATGCATATAAAAAAAAACAAAGAAAAAAATAAAAGGTGAGAGAAGTTATGAAGAGTGGCGTTGATTGGGTTGTCTTTCAGCTTGGCTGGTAATCCCCTATACATTTGTTTTATATTATTGGTTTTCATAAGATTTCCAGAGATTTTCCACTTGATATAAATGCATGAAGATGCGTGGACACACAAACCTACAAAGGTATACATACATTTTTGCGTTTAACGTTAGAAATGCTCTTCTAGTCTCTTCTATTCTCTAAATTATAAACTAAATGCATGTTGATGTTGTACTATTAAATTCAAATCGGCAAAAGGTCTGGGGTTTTTCTTCGATGCTCGTGAACACTAGAAATTGAAGGTTGAGGATATTTAACTTTGGTGTAAAATGCATGCTTATGATAGAATGATTATTTTGATGTTGTGGCTATGCTTATATGGTGGCATAGATACAATGATTATTTTGCTGTTGTATTTTTTTTAAAAGATTCTGTCCAAAGATGTTATATGGCTGAATATTGATATTGCATGCTTTAATATGACTTCCTAGCTATATTGTATTGATATGTATCTTTTTTAATATATTTTGGAATATTAATGTGGAAAGTTGCGGATTGATTATGTAATATCAAATTAGATAATATAACTTCCTTTTTGGCATTAAAATTATCCATATTTGTTTTTATATTTTTAATATAAAAGAAAAGAGCAGGTGTTAAGCTTATTTATTAAGCAATTTAAAAAAAAATATTGATTTTGCAACAGTGGATTTTAGAACTGATGTGAAAAATACATATTTTACATCAGTGCTTACCTTATACCTGATGTGAAAACCCCGTTGTCAAATTTTAAAGTGCGTCTATTACAACAGTGGAAGATAGAACTGATGTAGAAAATAAGTTTTCACAGCAGTTCGTACCCGATGTGAAAAGATGTGCACATACTACATCAAGCCACCTTACATCGGTTGGCAACTGATGTAAAAAATCATTTCCAACTGATGTAAAAAGTCATTTCTGTAGTAGTGATTTTCAAAACATCAACATTAATGTAGTGTTTCTACTAATTAAATTTTTATTCTATATGCAAAACACAGTTCAATGTTTGCACCGCTGCAGTTGCAAATTTTAAATGTTTATATCTGCATAAACAAATTTTATATACATATATGAGGAAATCAATATGATAAAATTTTAGAAACTCATGACTATTTTCAAAATATCAACATTTATGTAGTGTGTCTATTAAATCAATTTTATTTTATATTTAAAACACCAGTAAATATTTAAACCGCACTCGTTGAAGATTTTATATTCTTATATATGCAGAAGAAATTTTTTATGTACCGATATGTGATAGTCGATATGATAAAATTTTGAAAACTCATGATTATTTTCAAAATATCAACATTAATGCAGTGTTTCTATTAATTAAATGAAAAAATTATTTTATATGTAAAACATTGTTCAATGTTTGCACCATTCCCGTTGCAGATTTTAAATGTTTATATCTATAGAAACAAATTTTATATACATATATAAGAAAGTCGATATGATAAAATATTGGAAATTCGTGATGATTTTCAATATATAAACATCAATGCAGTGTTTCTATTAAATATTTTTTTTATATGCAAAACATCATTCTATGTTTGCTGGACGATTATATAATTAAGGACGATTATGAAATTTTGCAAAAAAATTTTGACAAAAAAAACTTGTTACACTTGTGATGACCATTATCCGTAATTAATTTTTTTAAAAAACAAATAAATTAGTTTCGTAGTTATCCGTGAAAATTGGTTACACTTGACCATTATCTGTAATCAATTTTTTTTAAAAATAAATTAGTTTCACAGTTATCCGTGGAAATTGGTTACTCATTAATTTTTTAAAAAGCAAATAAATTAAATTTTGTAAAATGATCATTATGCACATAAAATTAAAGAGATCATGAGTTTTAATTTTAATAAGGACGATTATGATTATGAAATTTTGTTGTACTTCGATTTTTATATATTGTTAATAGATATCTCTAGTTAATATCTTCAAACAAACGTTAAAAAGAACCAAGATTTACTTATGAAATCGTGTCCGTCGTTATTTCATAGAGTTAAAATCATCAATATCATATTTGATAATTTTTTCACCAATCTCATTTTCAATATCAACGATCTGAGAAAATCATCTTACATCTCTTTTTTTTTTTGAGCAAATCTTACATTTCATTGTCTAGCCTTGTTTTGATAATTTTGCATAGCTGAAAATGCACTCTATCAATCAATGGATAAAAATTTGATTTACCAGACTCGATAAAAAAAACATTTCTAGTGTTGAAACCTGCAACATGAAACTATCGGCAAATAAAAATACCTTTCTAGTGTTGAAGCTGGACAACATGAAACTAGCCTATGAAATTATATATATAATCTCAGTTAAAAAAATAAAAAACTTCCTAATGTTGGTTTTACTTTTAGAAGAAACACCGTCTTTTTGAAAAGACCTGCAAACTCAAATCTGAAAATTATGCTCAATAAGCTAAGAGAAACAAGGATATAAGAAAGATGTGAACTTTGAGGTTTGCTAGAGAATGACGAGACTAAAGCAACTTTTGAATGGTAGAGGAAGAAATTATGAAACAGCTAAAAGGCAAAGGCAGGAGTCTGAGTTCACAATAAAATCACGTGCAATGCATCGTTGATAATGATTGTAAATTGTGCAAACAATCACAGACAATGGGTCAAAATTTCTAAGTGAAATTCCAATGAGGAATAAAAAACTGAGATGCTAGTTAAGAATTAGGGTTACTCTGTAAATTGTATACAAAATCTCACTTTTTTTTTTGTTGCTAAGGATTCTACTTAAGGATTAGTGCAATTTAGACCAAAAAATGTATAAAGCCCAATATGTTACGTAAAAAGAGGACAAATTATACTATATTATATAAAGTTCACAAAAAAATAAATAAAAGAAAAACATAACCAAGAACCTCTAAAATAAAACATGAACCAAGAAATATAATAGCATAGTATAAACAAAATTTAAAAAGATTTGGGGGGCATGACTTCTTTTGGTCCCTCTTCTACGTCCCTGGCTGAAGTAACATTTGATGTGTTGGGACGCATGTTTGAACCTACAATATCCTTATTCTCCGCACTTTGCGGTTTTGCAGCCAGATTCTTCAAATACAACGCACTTTAAGGTTTTGCCGCTAGACTCTTTAAATACAAAAAATAAAAAAATAGATGAATCACAAGCTGCACTAGAACCTTTATTTGAGCATCTATCTTCTATTAGCATAGATGAATCACAAGCTGCGCAGTTTCAATTTTTAAACCTATAGCCCCAAAGGCATTTCTTCTATTCAATCTCCAGAAATCATAATGATTGTCTTCAGTCCCTTTTAGATGATAAACAATTTGATTATAAGTTCCAAAAGAATTCAATATAGATGAACTTAGAAATGCCAAAACCAACATAAGCACAACAAACACGTCAACTTACAAAATCGGAGTTAATTAAGAATCTGCAAATATGGAAATTAAATTGACATTACAGATAGTCAAATAACCACCAATGAAGACATGTATGTCACTTCCATAGTCAAAATTTTACCCAGAGCCAAGTTCTGATTCCTGATACTATTGAATATTGCAATACATAGGTGAGTACCCAACCAAAGAAGCTTTCCTGACATTGACATAGGCACAGTATAATCAACAACCTTAAACATGCAAGTTACAATGCTGTTTCTAGTTTTCAAAGAGGAAAGAGACAAATAGAGATACCATGATAATTATGATACATTACATAAAAGAAAAAACAACTACAAGAACACCTGATAAAAAATCACAAGGTAGCAGGTAACGATCATTATAACACAATTTTTGTTTGATAGAATAAAAAATTAGTTCCACCAAAAATAAAATGAACTAGAAGCACAAAATTTGAAGACTTAGTCATTACTATTACACATTTTTTAGTTCGAATAATTACAGAAATCACTGCACCAAAATAACAATAACATGAAACAAGGAGTTATAAGGTGGATGGTTGGTTTGAAGGAAGAGACACGGGGTTGATGTGATAAAGCGGTCATTATGAGTTCAATTCTCCCGTTAAATAACACAAACTACTAAACATTGTTGTTAAAATAAACAATAACATGAAACAAAAAAAAACGTCAATGCAAAAACACGCAACATTTGTACGACTTATAAAGTTGATTAACTTTGTACGACTTGTACAGGTATCGCGTTTCAATAAATTTTGCTGATTCAAAAAAAAAAAAAAAAGACACAACATCTGTTGAGGTAATGAGGTAGTCATCATTTAACTTGAACATGTAGGTAACAGCTCTCACAATCAAGAAATTGGATAAAACCCATCTAAATAGGAGAGGATCAGAATCACACATTTATAATCAAACAAAAAGAATGAAAAGAATCACCTGATAGGAATATATAATTTGTACATGGCCAGAAGAAGTATTGAGTTTGGCCAATCTAAGTGTGAATCAAACGTCCGTCTTTTAGAATCTTCAACTCCATCAACCTCTGATGCAAATCATTAGCCTCTTTTACCATACCCTCATTAGCAACAGACTTAATTAAAGTATAATATATTTTCTCATCTGGCTTGCATTGAGCTTTTACCATCAAGTCTAGAGCTTGAATTGCAATATCAAGCTTCTTTTGCTTACATAGTCCTAGGATAACATATTTATAAGCATGACTTTTCATTTTTTGTCCTATCCTATGCATCACTTTCAATAGCTCCACTGCTTCTTCGAATTGATATACCCGGCAAAGACCCCATATCAAAGTACTGTGGGTAATATCATCAGGATCAATTCCTTTTTCCACCATTTCCCCATACATTTCTTTTGCTGATTTTATAGATCTCATTCTAGTCAACCCATTGATTACTGTGTTATAAGTCACCAATCCAGGAGAACAGTTAGTACCAGACAAAGAGTGAAGTAATTGAATGCTCTCGTCGATAAACCCTTCTTTACATAAAGCATTAAGAAGAGTATTGTAAGTAAAAATGTCTGGTGAACAATTCTCAGAAACCATTTTGATGTATAAGCTTATGGAACGATATAGAAATCCAGATTTACATAAATTATTCAACAAAACATTGTAAGTTACAACTGTAGGTGAAATAGAAGTCTCATTCATAATCTTCAAAATATCATCAACTGCATCGGAATGCCCATGGAGACTAAGAGAGTGGATGAGGATATTGTATGTCACAACATCTGGTTGTATCCCACGAGATAGAAGATTGGAAATAATCAAAGCAGTAACTTTATAATTTCCTTGTTTAGAACTAAAACTTAAAAGAGAATTGTACATAGCGATATCGGGATAACAACCTTCCCTTGCCATATCTTCCAATACTTCAAGGGCTCGAGAAGCCCCGCAATGTTTGCAAACCAGTTCAATAAGCAAGGTGTAGGTAATGAAATAAGGAGGGAAGCCTTTTCTCAATTGATCCTTCCAAAAACTAACAGCCAAATTGGAATCTCCTTTATCAAATATGCAACGAATTATGGTATTATAAGTAATTGTATCTGGTAAGCAACCACTTAAGCTCATACCTTCAAGAAATTCAAGAGCAGATTTTAAATGGCCTCGTTTACAAAGGCTTTCAATAATCAGATTGAATGTAATCGTATCAGGAACACCACCAGACATAACAATGATATTCATGATTTTGCAAGCTTTGTCTACCTCACCAATTCTGATTAAACCTCGAATCAAATTTGTGCAAGAAGGGAAATGAGGTATTTGACTTATACGTGCCATAACCTCAACCAATGTTGCTGCATCCGTTAAATTCCGTCTATTGCAGAGAGTGTGAAGAATCTTATTGTTGACGAATTCAGTGTTTCTGACAAACTGTCCCTCTGATGACAAAGTTGAAACCACTCTATCACTTAAAACGGTTCTACACCGCAATCCTTTCCAAGAACGGAAAGGAATTTGGTGCAATGTATAGATTTTTTTCCTTAAACTAAAAACACAACTCCCACGATGATGATTATGATTATGATTCAAAGAGTGAAAGTTGAAACCCTTGTTTTGGAAAGAAGTCGCATAACTCATCATCTTTATCTTTATTGTTGATTGGAGTCTCTAAAGCTGCAAAGATAGGAAAACATTTCAAATATCAATGATACCTAACTTTTGGAAAATATAAACCCCAAGGCTACAAATCTAAACCCCAAGTCGCATAAAAACCTGGACGGAGTTTCTCGGTGGCGTTGAGTTGAGTTGGGGTGCGTGCGACTTCAGCCTGTTTCTGCTAAAGCGACAGCCGCTTCATTTTGTTTTTGTAAATGGAACGGAACTCCTCACTTTTTGTTCTTTTTGTGTTTTTTGGGCCCTTCAAATACAAATACATTGGCCTTTTTGTTTGTCTTCTTCAAAATGAAGATTTCTTTTTAGGCCCCCCTCATATCTCTTTCGACCCCCTAGAATTATGAAATTGCCCTTAATGACACGTCACATAGATAATTACCGGATGTTCATTTTTTTAAAAAATCCATTTTGTACATCCGGTAGATAACTGTCGTATGTTCATTTAAAAATTTTCATTTTCTATCTTCGGTAGATAACTACAGGTTATTGCCCATTTAACCTTTTGTTTTACATAACAAACAAATATCATCCAAACTTATGGTCCGTTTGGTTCGAGAGTTTTGGAGGGGAGGGGAGCGGAGGGGAGGGAATATTTTTAATTTGACTTGTTTGGTTCAATTTTTAGAAGGGGAGGGAAGGGGAAAGGAGCAAAATCCCTTCAGGACTCATTTTTTGCTTTCCACCAAATCGGAGTTTTTCGGAAGGGGAGGGGATGTTTTTAAAATTTTATTGCATTGCCAAAATTATCCTTAGATTAATTTAAAATCTCAATATTATCTTTGTAACAAATTTTATTATTATTAGGTTGTATTATCTTGTAACAACTTTTATTATTATTAAGTTATATTATCATTGTAACAACTTTTATTATTATTAGGTTATATTATCCTTGTAACAACTTTTATTAGTATTATTATGTTATATTATCCTCGTAACAACTTTTATTATTATTAGGTTATATTATTTTGTAACAACTTTTATTATTATTATAATATCGTAAAAACAAGCATTTTCTTATATTTAATTAAGTTTAAGGGTAAAAAAGTAAATTAATTTAAAAATCCATCCCCTCCCCTTGTGAACCAAACACATTTTTAATTAAAATTTCTCCCCTCCCCTCTTTTGAACCAAACAAATATTTAATTAAAATACCTCCCCTCCCTTTCCCTCCCCTCCATTAAAATCCCTCCCCTCCCCTCACCTCCGTTGAACCAAACAGACCCTTACTTTCTCATTTTCGCACATCTCTCCATCAGCTCACTTCCTCCACCATTTCACTCTGAGTACCTAACCGAACCACCAATCTCAACCCACTCACCCCACGCGAACGCTGAATCCTCATCGTTCAATTATCCACCATCATCAAAACCCATCAAACCTACTAATTGATCGCAATTGAGTGAAAAATGATGCTATTTGTTCTATTGACTGTGATGAAAACGCAAAAAATTGCTCAAAAATCGCAAGGTTCAGAAGAATATTCAAGTTGAGTGCAAAATAGGAATTAACTGCTTAAAAATCGCAAGTTGAATGCTTAAAATATGAAGTTGAGTGCATATTCAAGTTGGTACAAAATTGAAATTTTTAAAATTAACATCCGGTAGTTATCAACTGAAGGTATAAAATGGAAATTATTAAAATGAACATCAGGTAGTTATCTACCGGATATACAAAATAGAAATTTTTAAAATGAACATTCGGTAATTATCTACATAACGTGTTATTAAGAACAATTTCGTAATTTTAGGGGGCCTAAAGAGATATGAGGGGGGATTAAAAAGAAATATTCAATGAAAATTGCTCTTCTCACAAACACAATTGCCCACTCCCATAGAAACTGCAGAAAATACCCCTATGTGACTTAAGTCACGTTCGGTACATACCAACGTGACTTAAGTCACGTTACGTTCTGTTATAGAATCAGAACAACAACCATTCTGCCATTCTTTTTTCAAAACTCCCAAGTGCGATTTTGCTCACTCCCAAGTGCGATTTCAACCATTCTTGAGCCAATCACCACCAATTTCTACCCCAAAATCAAGTAAGTGTTCTCTAACCTATTGCATTGGCTTTTTATGGTTTAAATTTTGGTTTTTTTTTGGAGAAATTTCACATATTTAGGTTTTTAGCGATTTGTTTTACATGTTAGTTTTTACGATTGTTAATGATCAAGTAAGTTATGAATTGTAGTTTAGATATTGTTTAGAGTAAGTTTGACTCAAATGTGGTAGTTTATATGTTAAAATTGCACAATGAACTCATATTGTTAATGTTGCACTCTAGGTGTTTGATAAAATGTTTCAATATATTTTTTTTTTTTGCATTGCTAATGATGAAATTAGTTAGAAATTGGATTGTTAATGTTGATTATAGTGAGTTTGAATGCAATGTGGTAGTTTAGAGATTGAATTATTGATGTTGATTAGTTAGAAATGACACAATGTGCTCGGGAGTTAGAAACGACACAATTGTTGATGTTGTGTAGATATGTCTAAGAGACCGGACATGCTTAGAGGATGCAGAGAGACGATGACTGGGAGTGCACGGGCCGATAGGCAGGCTACGCGGCCTCCTATTCGAAGGAGACAAGGTCGTAGCAGTAGGAGCATTAGAAGTGAGGATGGGGAGAGGACGTCGTCTCAGGCGGGTGCGTCCCAGGTAGTGGACCTCACACAACATCAGCAATAGCATGAGGAACATCAGCCTCAGTATGAGCAGCCTCAACATCAGGAGGTTGAGGCTCAGCAGGAGGACGAGGTCGGACCGGTGGGTTTTCTTGGGGGGCCTACCGACATGTCACTTCTACCGAATTTCGGTAGACACGTGGCATGTAAACTATGGAGCGACCCTATAGTAAGTTTAATTCTATTTAATTATTGTCTTTTTATTTTTAACGCTTAATTGTCATATTTTAAAATGTTTTTATCTTTGTTTTAATTTTACGTGTCATATTAAAGTGTTTAATTTAATTTAACGATTAATTGTCATATTTTAAAATGTTTTTATGTTTGTTTTAATTTTATGCGTCATATTAAAGTGTTTAATTTAATTTTACGATGTAATTGTTATGTTTTAAAATGTTTTTATGTTTGTTTTAATTGTACGCGTCATATTAAAGTGTTTAATTTAATTTTACGATTTAATTTTTATTGTTATGTTTTAAAATGTGTTTATGTTTGTTTTAAATTTACGCATCATATTAAAGTGTTTAATTTAATTTTACAATTTAATTGTTATGTTTTAATTTAATTTTACGATTTAGTTTTACGCGTCAATTGATATATTAAAGTGTTTATTTTAATTTTACGATTTAATTTTAAATGTTTAATATTAATAGTTATTAAAGTGTTTTTTTATTTTTTGTATTTCAGTTTCTGATCGAGCATTGGGTGAACCCTTCCTCGCACGGAAGGAAGATCAGGCACGACCAGCTGACGATCCTAGGACAGGGTGATGATTGGTTCTGGAAGCGGGTGAATGCATCCGGTCTTCCCCCCCTCCTTAAGACCGTGTATTCCATGATAAGCTCTGCCCTCGTCATTGCCTTGTCAGAGAGGTGACACTCGGAGACTAGCAGCTTTCACACTCGACGATGTGGCGGTTCTTCTACAGATCCCCATCAAAGGGATGCTCATGGACTACGACGATTGAACCTACGAGAGGGGTATTGAGCTGCTGCAGAGTGAGCTAAGTATGACAGAGAAGGAGGCTGAGGAAGAGACGAACAAACAGTGGGGGTGGGAATATTAGTATTCCTAACCTGAAAAAACTGCTTCATAGGTGTAATGAGTTGGAGGACCTCGCTGATGATGATGAGGAGGAGATCGAGAGGACTAGACACCATTGCATTAAGGCGTTTTTGTTGTTCTTGGTTGGCGTCACCAATTTTGCCAACAAGAACAAAAAAAACATCTTGATGATATGGCTGATGGGGATGCAAGACTTGTACAGAGTGCATGAGTGGTCCTGGGGCGGGATGGCGCTTGCTTATCTATACTCCCAGATTTCAGAGGCTACAGACCCTACAATTAGCTCTGTTGGCGGTTACATGTCTCTACTTATGGTAGTAATTTTTTTCTTTTCTATAACATATTATAAATGTGTTGATATTATTGTTTTAGGGTTTATATGTGATTATGATATATTTGATTGTTTGTTTGTGTTTGTGTTTGTGTTTGTGTTTGTAAGGATGGGCTTTGGTGCACTTTAAGAACCTGTATCCGCGATTCCTAATCCGGATTATGAACGTGGTGACCCGCTTTGTGACAAATTTAAACCGGTAAGGGGCCATGCTGATCCTGGACACTACGTAGGCGTGATAGATCTAATGGTGAATGACAAAGTCGTCTGGAGGCCGTACAAGGATTACAGGGACATCACTCCTTTTCAAGATAGCTTCTGGTACTCCGGTTGGATCATGGCCATCAAAGACACGATGGTCCTTCACTTGCCGGAGCGGGTTATCAGACAGTATGGCCATGTGCATAGAGTACCCAAGTCTCCTACTTCGTTTGTGGCTCTTAAGCTAGAGGACGTAGTACATGCCTTCCAGGATTTTCTGCTTCATTTTATTCCACAGGCTGATCGAGATCGTCGGGCATCGGATTCGTGGTTGTCTTATAAGGGGTACATGCTTTGGTACTATAGTGTCTCTCATTCCATTATGAGTGAGCCTGCGCCCGTTGTTGAACAACCAGATCATATCCCTCCTTATGAGGAGGTTACTGTTCCGGACTAGTATGCTAGGCATGTTCCCGACGCACTCCAGGTTATTGGGAACATCAGAGCCAGAGTCGAGTCAACATTGCAGTATCTTGAGCAGCATCCATACTTTACCAGTGTGTTGATGGGCATCCAGGAGGATTGTCACATGATCCAGGAGGGATCAATTGCGCGGATGAGGACTAGGAGGGATGATAAGGGCATAGTCGTAGTCCGGAGCAGTAAGATTTTTTTAGTGTTTTTATGACATTTGTATATTTTTAGTTATGTTTATGACATTTTGACGGATATGGATGTATTATATTTACACTCACGCCTTTGCGCATTTTTATGACATTGTGGTACATTTTCGGTTTTATTTTTGCGTATTATAACTTCGAATGAATTTACGTATCTTAACTTTGAATGATTGAATTATTAATTGAATGGATGAAAATGGAAGAATGAATGGATGAATGAATGAAAACAGGGATGCTGCATATTCTGCCTATTCTGCTACATGACACAGGTAGAACGTGTCTTAAGTCACGTTGAGATATAACCTACTGATAAGTGCCAGAAATTAGTTAAAATGAATATTTAATTTAAGCACTTAAGTAGCTTGTTTTGCAAGTTATCATGGGAAAAGCTCATAATCACTGATCAAATGCCAAATTATGCTTTTACTTCTTACCCCATCCATTTGTGCAGGAAAATGCAAGCTAGGGCATGATTTGAGCAAAGAAACATGAAGAAAAGTAAAGGTTGGCTCGCTACAGCGGAGGATTGGTCGCTACAGCGCGCCTAGGCAGGGAGAAATCAAGCTTTCGTCGCTTCAGCGAGGAAACTGGTCGCTATAGCGACCAAAGGCGGTTTGAACCCCGTTTTGCTGACGTGGAGCAAACCCAATGGCCAAGAAAGCTTCGATCGCTACATCGACCAACTCATCGCTGTAGCGAGCCTTGAAAAAACCAGTTTCTATTTATAGCCTTTCAGCTCATTTTCAGAATGATGATAATTATTATTACAGTTTAGTAATATTTTAGGATATAGTTTTAGACATAAAATAGGACTAAAAGAGGTGATCTTCATGGAGCAAGAGTGATTGAAGTGGGGACTAACTAAGACTTTGGGAAATCAAGACTTGGCTTTGGATCTTCATCTTTCTTTCCACTTTTGTATAGTTGTCATGACAATGACCAACTCACCTTCCCTTGTTGGGATTGGGGGTACTCAATATAGCTTAGATATAATCTTTGATTTTGCAAATATATGATTCTAGTAATTTATGTGATAATTGAAGTTATTCTTGCTTTTCATTCTTATGCTTGATTTAATTGTTATTGACAAATACTTTTGAATCTAGGTTTAGAATAATCTTCTATCAAAATAAGAAATTCTAGACATGGAATTGGGTTTTGATAATCACACAAAGTGTTGGAACGTAAAGGTTTTGTATCGTTTAGTAGATTGGGAAATCGTTGATTAAATGATACAATCGATCTCACGACGTCATTTGGACACGAATGACTTTGTTGAGTGATACGTGATAATTTCGCTAACAAGCTAGAATTCATATGCATAATCATTAGAGTATATTCGAGGCTAAATTGACGAATTCCGATCACAACGCTTTTATTCCCTATTACTTGTCGTCTTTATTTTCGCTTTTACATTCCAATAGTTTATAACAAACAAAGTTATAAACCCCAAACTCAAAATGATACCAGCTGTTGAAAAGCTTGGAATATCGCACTAGTCCCTGTGGAGACGATATAAAAATACTTACTTTTGACTAAACATCAAAATGGCGCCGTTGCCGGGGACTGGTGTTTAGATATTTTAAGCATCGCAACAATTTGTACTGTTTTGAGCATCTGTATATATATCTTATTAATATTTTTTGTTTCTTTTGTACATTGTTAAATTGTGTTTGCATTAACCCTCTTTGTTATACAAAGAAAATTTTCTTGTTAGTTACACTCGTTTCAGATTCTCAACATAAACTAAATCATGGCTGATCATAATTATTTCAACTTCTATACTCCATTTGAGTATGAATCCTATCAACAGTATCAACAATATCCTTCTGAAGATGAACAAATGTCAATAATGGAAAATATTTTGAATATGTTCATACAACAATCCATGATCAACATGCAAAATACCAACCAAAGATTGAGAGCTTTATCAAGTCAATTGGAAATTTTGCAAGTTCAATTAAATTTTTCACCAAGAATCATGGATGTTCAGACCAACAATCAATCCACTTTTGAATTCGGAGAGATTGTTGAAGAAGATGTTGATGAAAGTGAGGAAGAGATAATGTTTGAAGGATGTGGTATAAGGAAATTAGTGGAAGAAATAGAGATACCACATGAAGTAGAATTTCCTCAAGAGTGGTCAGATTCTGAAGAGGCCAAAACTGTTGATAATGAAGAAGTGATGGTTATAGAGAAAAAGGAACAGTTTCTTAACAAGGAAGAAATTTATGAAAAGAAGGGGATGAAAGTGAGCAAGGCAGAAATTGATTTTGTAAAAGATAGTATTTGTTCCTTGTTCATCAAACATCAGTTAGGGAGGATATGGACTCCACATCACCTCTACTTCAAGTTCATGGAATTCCTCCCAAAGCAAAGGAATGTTGTCCGTCTCATTTTGGCCACCCTAACGAAACAGGCGTCGAGCTAACGACGTAAAACAAGCGCTTGTTGGGAGGCAACCCAATTTTGTAAGTATTTATGCTTTATTATAATCCTCATAAAAGTTTTCACATGAAGGGAATGTGGTACATTTAAATTTTCAAAAATTATGTATTCTATCATGGTCGCTATAACGATCAATTCCGTCGCTACAGCGACGAGTCAAAATTTCAGCGTCTGAAGCTTCAGACTCTGAAGATCCTTCAGACTCTGCGCTCGCTATAGCGATGAGTGGTCCGCTGTAGCGATGACAGAAAAACCTGTCAGTACAGATTTCAATGCCACTGACTCCCATTAACTTCTTGTGATGAACTTATGTTTAATTATGCACTATTATTTATGTTCAATAATGTTGAAGGAGCCATAGATTTGTGAATCACCAGTAGATGCATGATAATGATAATGATAGAAATTGTTTGATGTGCGCAAAGCTAAGGTACTTGTTTCTTGCTTTTCTAGGTGTGTACTTGAATTTAAAACGAGTACTTTGCACAAAATTTATCTCATTCAGTTCTCCTCGATAACATGCTTATTATGTGAACCACTTAGAACTAGCCTAAATGTGAGGAATCCTCAAGTGCTTTACATATATGCAGGAGACCGGCATTCATTGTTTCACTCGGTTGCTTTATGTTAAATCTGATAATTGTTTTGAACTGTATGAAATCGCAGAAATGATCAAGGCATTCTTTTTGAAATTGAGAAGAAACACTTGACCATAGAAAGCCTACCCAGTGAGAGAGTGAGTATTTGATAACCCCATTTGAGTCTAATGAATCAGAATCCTTAACTTTGAACTGTCAATATTCATAAGCACAATGCTTAACGAATTTGCCCAAGTTTTTCAAAATCCAGTTCATAGTTAAATCACTATTGGATTCTGATATTTTTACCTTCATTTTGAACCCTAAACCATCATGTTTATTTGTCCCTTGCCTGATGATAAGGGAACATTCAATTAGGGTATTATTTTGAATAAGTTGGGGAGAAAGAGGAGGTATTCTATGTCAAGTAATGGTGAACTTTGAAAATTGATCTTGACAACAAGAAAAAGAGAAAGAAAAGAAAAAAAAAGAAAGAAAAATAAAAAGAAAAGAAAAAAGAGAAAAATTCAATAAATCAAAAAAGTTGTCAAGATCAAAGTACTACTTGTATATCACCAAGGGTTGATAATGAGAATTTGGAGGAAGTTGTGTAAATAGAAAGAATGTTCCTCTATGCTTGGCCATTTGAATTCAATTTTTCCCACACATGACATTTCTTTTGGAAACCAAGCCAAGTTACAACCCTCAAAGACCTTTTGATCTATGCTTTTGTGCTTTTTAAGATGATATTTGGATGGACACATAACTTAATCAAGTTGTTAGCAGATTTGCCGGATGTGTGTTCAAAACCCCCACTTCATGATTTCAATTTGTTTCATTTACTTTCAAAGAAGTGTGTTAGGTGTGGTTCATTGTTAATTATGTTATTGACTTGCATTGTGTGATATGAATTTTGTGTTTAGGACTTATGTCACATTCATAGTATATATCTGGATTAATGAGAAACTTCGTACTTGCCCGCGCAATCCACATTTGAATTATGCGATCTGAAAACTTTTTATTTCTTTGCTTGTATTGTACTTGAGTCCTAGGTTTGTAAACATTTCCTTTTTTGAGTCCTTTGTTTGAGGACAAACAAAGATTTAAGTTGGGGAGAGTGATAAGTGCCAGAAATTAGTTAAAATAAATATTTAATTTAAGCACTTAAGTAGCTTGTTTTGCAAGTTATCATGGGAAAAGCTCATAATCACTGATCAAATGCCAAATTATGCTTTTACTTCTTACCCCATCCATTTGTGCAGGAAAATGTAAGCCAGGACATGATTTGAGCAAAGAAACATGAAGAAAAGTAAAGGCTGGCTCGCTACAACGGAGGATTGGTCGCTACAGCGCGCCTAGGCAGGGAGAAATCAAGCTTTCGTCGCTTCAACGAGGAAACTGGTCGCTATAGCGACCAAAGGCGGTTTGAACCCCGTTTTGCTGACGTGGAGCAAACCCAATGGCCAAGAAAGCTTCGATCGCTACATCGACCAACTCATCGCTGTAGCGAGCCTTGAAAAAACCAGTTTCTATTTATAGCCTTTCAGCTCATTTTCATAATGATGATAATTATTATTATAGTTTAGTAATATTTTAGGATATAGTTTTAGACATAAAATAGGACTAAAAGAGGTGATCTTCATGGAGCAAGAGTGATTGAAGTGGGGACTAACTAAGACTTTGGGAAATCAAGACTCGGCTTTGGATCTTCATCTTTCTTTCAACTTTTGTATAGTTGTCATGACAATGACCAACTAACCTTCCCTTGTTGGGATTGGAGGTACTCAATATAGCTTAGATGTAATCTTTGATTTTGCAAATATATGATTCTAGTAATTTATGTGATAATTGAAGTTATTCTTGCTTTTCATTCTTATGCTTGATTTAATTGTTATTGACAAATACTTTTGAATCTAGGTTTAGAATAATCTTCTATCAAAATAAGAAATTCTAGACATGGAATTGGGTTTTGATAATCACACAAAGTGTTGGAACGTAAAGCTTTTGTATCGTTTAATAGATTGGGAAATCGTCGATTAAACGATACGATCGAACTCACGACGTCATTTGGACACGAATGACTTTGTTGAGTGATACGTGATAATTTCGCTAACAAGCTAGAATTCATATGCATGATCATTAGAGTATATTCGAGGCTAGATTGACGAATTCCGATCACAACGCTTTTATTCCCTATTACTTGTCGTCTTTATTTCCGCTTTTACATTCCAATAGTTTATAACAAACAAAGTTATAAACCCCAAACTCAAAATGATACCAGCTATTGAAAGGCTTGGAATATCGCACTAGTCCCTGTGGAGACGATATAAAAATACTTACTTTTGACTCAACATCACCTACGTGAGTTAAGTCACGTTGAGGTATAACCTACGTGACTTAAGTCACGCTCGGTACGTGTCAACGTGACTTAAGTCACGTTGCGTTCTTATATAGGCCACGCAGTACCTCATTTCTTCATTTCACATCTAAAATCTCTTAAAACTCTCTGAAATCATCTAAACCCCAATTTCTTCAAGTTCAAATCAGCCAACACTCTAATAACAAGTAAGTTTTCATAATCAAGTACCATTGAAATTTTATGTTTATATGTTACATTTTTCCTCTTGAATTATAAATGTTTTAGTTTTAGAGTTTGTTTAAATTTTGAATTTTTTGGCAAGAAATGATACAATGTTTACACATAAATGACTTATGTTGCTTAAATGTTTAGATGTTTGCATGTTTATGTTGTAGTTTTTAGTTTTAGGGTTTATGTATAATTTGCACTCCAAGTGTTTGATGAAAATGTTTGAATGACTTTTTCATTGATTTGTTATTATTTTTTATGGTGTAGATCTAAAGCAATGATCAATTCTCGAGTAGATCTGAACACGATGTTAGCTGAAGTCTGCTTCAACGGTTGAAAGCACAACAAGTTGTTCAGGGTTTGGCTCGATGTCACGTTAAAAGATCTAAAGGATCAATTGGATGAAATCATCCAACGACTCAACCGCGGAGACACAAGGAGGGTGCAAGACGTTTGGTATGAACGTCCTTCGTTCGACTCGGACGGGAGATTGACGTTCAGCCGGATGATGCTCACGAACGACGATGACGTGAGGAGCATGTTCTCGATATTTGGTCAGCACAACATGTTCCCGACGATCGAGATGGATGCTTCGTTCCTGAGATCGCATTAAGATATTCTCAAGAGTTTGATTCAGCCAGATGAAGATGTTTATGTAGTATTATTATGTTGTGTCATTATTTTGTTGGATTTTAGTTTAATTCTTGTTAGTTTGCTGAAGATGTTGGCATTGAAGTGTCTTTTACTTAGCGTAAAGGTTTGGTAGTCTCTTTGAAATCTCGAAAGAATGAAGAGAACACATGTATTCTGCCGAATCAACTATATAGGTTCTCACATCGAATTCCTTCGTATAAGATGAGTGAGACATAAGGGAGTGCACTTCTAAGATGTTGTTTTGTGTTTGATCATGCTCCTCTGACAATTGAAACTTGTCAGTTGGCAGGGCAGTATGATTAAGTTCAAAAGAATATACTGGAATGCACTCTTTTTTGTCACTACTCATCCTATATGAAGGGATTCGATTTGATAGCCTATAAAGTTGATTTGGTAGAATACATGTGTTGTGTTCTCTTCATTCTTTTGAGTTTTCAAAGAAACTACAAATTTTTTACACTAAGTATAAGACACTTCAATGCCGACATTTTCAGCAAACTTTCAAGAATTTAATTTAAATCCAACATCATGATGATACCACATATTTAGGGAGAATGTAATGTAATGTAACGTAGATGGAATTAAAACTAAATAAAATTGTGTATTTTTGGAATTGATTTCGCGTACTTGTGTATTTTTAGTTATGATTTATTTTGGATCATGAATGAATTAATGTTTCGAAGACATGACATGCTTTTAAAAAATGAAAATAACATATTGTATGTTTGAGATTTTTAAAAAATAGCATTTTTGTGAAGAATTGATGAAATCTAAACTTACCTAAAATCAACACGAGTTAACTCATCTTGGCTTTGTACCAACGTGACTTAACTCACGTTGGCTCAACATGATTTAACTCACGTTGATATATAGTGAACGTGACTTAAGTTACGTTGGGGTTATTTTGTCCAGTTCACGCGGGAGTGAGCAATTGTGTATGGGAGAAGAGCAATTTTCGAATACAAATAGGTTTGTAATTGTTTTTTCTTTTTTACAAGAAATTGTTGTTTTAATCAATGCATTATAAATTATAAAATAAAGTTATTGTGATTATAACAAAAGTGTGAAAATAAATACGATTTTTTTTTATCAAAACAACTATTTTCGAATTTATAGTCAATGTGGATTATTGTTAGGTTTAAGCATGAGTGGTTAGTCTCACATCGATTATGAATGAGTTAAGTGTTCGAGTGCATGTAATTAGTCCCTCTCTTGGTATCCTGGAACATTGGCCCTTTGTTACTCTTGTAATTCTACCGGACTCTCCAACAAGTGGTATTAGAGTTCTAATTTGGTTTAGTCAATGAGTGAGTGGTAAATCCCACATCGAGTATGAATGTATTTAATGTTGGATATATAAGAGGTGTGACTCATATACCTAGTGACTTAGATTTGTGTGATGATGTGGTGTCTCCCTCTTTTGTGGTGCAGGAGCATTGACTCGTAGTTGCTCCCTGCGCTCTCCTGGGCGCTCCAACACCTAAGATGATGATTTTGTGTGAAGATGTGATGTCTCCCTCTCTTATGGTGCAGGAGCCTTGGCTCTCTCAAACCGTGTTACTGCTTATAGATCGTTTAATTTTATATTTATTTACTTGAGTTCAATTTGTGTATTAATGATTTTGTTTACCACTTCTAAGTAGAGTAAAACTAAATTTGATTACTGAAAAGTGGTATAACTAAATTTCTATATGAAACAGGTTGGTCTTACTCTATTTTTAAAAACTTTGGAACAACATTCAAAAGAATGTCTTGGAATCATTTTCTTTTCATAGATTCTTTAGTTTTTCCTCTCATCAATCGTGCTAAAAGAGACGTGGGGTCACTAATAAAGAAAGGGACACTTTGGTTTTTATGCTTATGTAAGATACACATGCTTTTCAAAATACAAATGTTTTTGGCTATTACTGTTGAGTCTTTTGTGTTGGCTGCATCTTTTGGCAAAACCAAAGTATTGAATAGAAGCATCTCCATATTTGAAACATTTCTTCAGTTGCAAGTTTTGTGTTTTAAAGCCATTCAGAAGCAGAAAATGTCATCAGAAGCTGAATGCACTGTAGCAGTTCAGAAGCTGATTTCAGGTTCTGAAGCCAGCGTTGACTTTTGTTGACCACATCAGAAGCTGGGTTTTCAGATTAGTTTTTGCGCGTATCTTGGGAGATTTAGCAAGGAATTATCTTTGTATAAGTGCTTCTAGAATGCTGAATTATTTGGAGAAGATTTTATGGAAGATTTGGTTCAAAGATATGAAATTCGTATTTTCTGTTTTAAATCTTTCAAAGATACAAAACAGTTTTATTTGTTACTTGATTGGACCAATCTTATTTTCAGTAACAAATCAATTCAGAAGATTAGTTTGTTATTTATGTTGCAAGACTGAAGACTATATAAGGAGGAGTGATGCTGCTTTCAAGACTTACGATTTAGAGAGTTAGAAAATCAGAAAATTGAGTCTGTGTTTTAACTTAGAGTTTATTGTGCACCACTCATATGTTTTGAGTTGGTTTAGAGTTTTATAGAGTTGTTATTCATTCTAAGCCTTTAGGTACGAATGAAGTCTTTGTGTTTTTGAAGTTTTCTGAAAAACAGAGTGTCTTTGATTAAGGGTTTCAGTAACTGGGTTTAGTTACTTGAATAGGAAGATAGTGGATTCTATTACTCAGAGTTGGGTAGAAGTCTTACTAGGTGGAGGTTAATTGCTTGGGATAAGAACTGGGAGTCAGTGTCTGAGTCTTAAGGATTAAATCCAATAGTGGATTTCCTTCCTGGATTGGTATCCCCCAGAGTAGGAGGTGTTTACTCCGAACTGGGTTAACAAACCTCTGTGCCTTTTTACTTTCCTGCACTTTAATTTGCTGCCTGTGTGTGTTTGTGTTTGTGCTCTGTTTTGCAAATTGTTGTGCTAAGTTCTGTTCAGAACCTGTTGGTTCAGAACCTGCGTTTATCTCTTAAGTATTGCCTGGCCAGAATTTCAATTGGCATCAGAGCAGGCACCCTGCCTGTAATTTGGGTGAGATCCAGAGGACTTAATATCTGGCAAGCATGGATAGAGAAGGAGGCTATGTCAATAGACCACCCCTACTAGATGGCACAAACTATGAATATTGGAAGTCAAGGATGTGTGCTTTTCTAAAGTCTATTGACAGCAGGACTTGGAAAGCTGTGATTAAAGGCTGGGATCATCCTGTGTATACAGACAAAGATGGTAATAAGACTGAGGTTCTGAAGCCTGAGGAGGAATGGACCAAAGCTGAAGATGATCTGTCACTGGGAAATTCAAAAGCTTTGAATGCAATCTTTAATGGTGTGGACCAGAACATGTTCAGACTTATCAAACAGTGTACTGTGGCTAAGGATGCTTGGGAAATTCTGAAGACCACTCATGAAGGAACTTCTAAGGTGAAGATGTCCAGATTGCAGCTGCTGACCACCAAGTTTGAGAACCTGAAGATGAAGGAGGATGAATCCATTCAAGATTTTTACATGAATGTGCTGGACATGGCAAATTCTTTTGACTCACTTGGGGAGAAGATGTCTGATGAGAAGTTGGTGAGAAAAATCCTCAGGTCCCTGCCTAGAAGATTTGACATGAAGGTCACTGCAATTGAGGAGGCTCATGATATTTCTGCTATGAAGCTTGAGGAGCTTATTGGGTCATTGCTCAATTTTGAGACTGCATTCTGCAAACAGCCTGATAAGAAAGGGAAAGGTATAGCCTTTACTGTGAATACTGAAGCTGATGATCAACAAGAGTCTGAAGAGGATGACTTATCAGAAGCTCTTGTGTTGCTGGGAAAACAATTCAACAAGATTCTGAAGAATGTTAACAGAAAAGCCAAAGCCAAAGGTCAGAACTTCAGATTCAATAACAAAAAGCAACAAACTGATGAAAAGAAGACCAAGTCTGAGGAGAAAAGTAACCAAGCTAAAGGTGTGCAATGCTATGAGTGTGAAGGGTATGGACACATCAAGTCTGAATGTCCCACTTTTCTCAAGAAGCAGAAAAAGAGCCTAGCTATTTCATGGTCTGATGATGGTTCTGAAGATGATGATGTTAGTGAATCTGATATGTGTGATACTGGTCTGGTAGTGAGGTCAGGAGCTATTTTGAAGAAGGAACCTGGTTTAGAGTCTGAGATTCTTTCAGAGTCTGACTCAGAGTCTGAAGGTTCATATGTGTCTGAAGCTGTTAAAACTTCATATGATGAACTAGCTGACAACTACAGGAAGCTGTATACCAGAAGTGCTGAGGTTTGCAAACAAGTGCTGGATCAGAAGGAGACTATTTTACAACTGGAGGCTGAAAAAGGTAAACTGTTAGTGCAGAATTCAGATTTAAAAGAAGAAGTGAATCAACTGAACTCCCAACTTGATCAATTGAAGAAGCAAGTGAAGATGTTGAACTCTGCTACTGATAAGTTGGAGGACATTTTGGGGAATCAGCAACAAGGAAAAACTGGATTAGGTTTTGTTGAGCAGACTCAGATTCCTAAACAGATGAGTTTTGTTCCTGCTACTCAAACTCATGATTCTATGGCTGGACCATCAAAGAAGAGACCTCAGAAGCAAGCCCAGATGCAAGGTCAGAAGCATATTCAGATGAGACCTCAAAAACTAGCTCAGAAGAGACCTCAGATGCAAGGTCAGAAGCATGTTCAGATGCTACCTCAGAAGCAACCCCAGAAGTACAACAGAAGAAGGAGGAATCATACATGGACCTGTCATCATTGTGGTAAGAAGGGACATATCAAACCTTTTTGCTTTAAACTGTATGGCTATCCTGAACACTTTCAATATAGAAGAGTGCAACCAGCTGCACCCAGACACAGTGTTCAGAAGGTGTGGAAACCTAAGGTTCAGAATGTAGGCCTGATTGCTCATACTTCATTAAGAGCCACCTCAAAAGAAGACTGGTATTTTGATAGTGGGTGTTCAAGGCACATGACTGGTGTGAAGAAGCTACTGAGCAATATCAGATCATACTCCAGAAGTTATGTGACATTTGGAGATGGTGTAAAAGGTCAAATTCTGGGAATTGGTGATTTGATCAGAGAAGGTCTGCCCAAACTTAATGATGTGCTACTGGTGGAAGGATTAACCTCTAATCTGATCAGTATTAGCCAGCTATGTGATCAGGATTTAAAAGTGAATTTCAACAAGCAGGAGTGTATTGTTACTGATCAGGATGGTAAAATTCAGATGAGGGGCTGCAGATCCAAAGACAATTGTTACTTATGGGTTTCTGAAGAAGAAAGAAGTTTGACTTCTTGTCTTATGAGTTCAGAAGAAGAAGTCAAACTCTGGCACCAGAAACTGGGACATTTGCACTTGAAAGGCATGAAGAAAATCCTAAGTACTGAAGCTATCAGAGGTGTGCCTAATCTGAAGATCAATGAGGACAATGTTTGTGGTGATTGTCAAATTGGAAAACAAACAAGAAAGTCTCATCCCAGATTAGTTCATCAGGTAACTACTAAAGTACTAGAACTTGTTCATATGGATTTAATGGGGCCTATGCAAGTAGAGAGCATTGGAGGAAAGAGGTATGCATTTGTAATGGTAGATGACTACTCAAGATTCACATGGATCAACTTTGTTAGAGAGAAGTCTGATACTTTTGAAGTGTTTAAAGACTTATGTACTCAATTACAAAGAGAGAAGGATTGTGGGATTGTCAGAATCAGAAGTGATCATGGCAAAGAATTTGAGAACAAGAGCTTTTCAGAATTCTGTGCTTCTGAAGGTATAAAGCATGAGTTTTCTGCACCTATCACACCTCAGCAAAATGGTGTAGTTGAGAGGAAGAATAGGACATTAGCAGAATGTGCAAGGGTTATGTTGCATGCTAAGAAGCTGCCATATATGTTTTGGGCTGAAGCTATGAACACTGCATGTTATATCCATAATAGAGTCACTATGAAGAAGGGAACAACATCTACATTGTATGATCTGTGGAAAGGGAGGAAGCCTACAGTCAAATATTTCCATGTTTTTGGTAGCAGATGCTATATTTTGGCTGATAGAGAAAATAGGAGAAAGCTGGATCCTAAGTCTGATGAAGGCATATTCCTGGGTTATTCAGTGAACAGCAGAGCTTATAGGGTGTTTAATTCCAGAACCAAGGTTGTAATGGAGTCCATTAATGTGGTAATTGATGATCTGACTGCTGAGAAAGATAGAAGTGAGCCTGAAGTTGTTCCAGAGTCTGAAGCTTCAGAAGAACAAACGTCAGAAGCAGAAAAGCATTCAGAGTCTGAAGAAGCAGAAGATCAACCAGATCAAGTTCCTAATGGTAAAGGGCCATCAATTAGAGTTCAGAAAGATCATCCTAAAGACTTAATCATTGGAAGCTTAGATCAAGGTGTCAGAACCAGGAGATCAGAACCAGCTGCTACTGATTCTTGCTTTGTGTCAAAGGTTGAGCCTAAAAATGTGAAAGAAGCCCTAACTGATGAATTTTGGATTGAAGCAATGCAAGATGAGTTGAATCAATTCAAAAGGAGTGAAGTATGGGATCTTGTTCCAAGACCAGAAGGGCTGAATGTGATTGGCACTAAGTGGATATTCAAGAATAAAACAGATGAAAATGGTACTGTGATCAGAAACAAGGCTAGGTTGGTTGCTCAGGGCTATACTCAAGTAGAAGGATTGGATTTTGATGAAACCTTTGACCTGTTGCCAGACTAGAATCCATAAGACTACTGTTGGGTGTATCCTGCATTCTCAAGTTCAAATTATTCCAGATGGATGTGAAGAGTGCATTTCTGAATGGATATTTGCAAGAAGAGGTATATGTTGAACAACCTAAGGGTTTTGTGGATCCTAAGTTTCCAGAACATGTGTACAAGTTAAAGAAGGCTTTATATGGATTGAAACAAGCACCAAGAGCATGGTATGACAGACTGACTCAGTTTCCTGTGGCTCAAGGTTACAGAAAAGGAGGTTCTGATAAGACTTTGTTTGTGAAAGATGAAGATGGGAATCTGATGATAGCTCAGATTTATGTGGATGATATAGTGTTTGGAGGGATGTCTCAGAAGATGGTCAAACTGTTTGTTCAGCAAATGCAATCAGAGTTTGAAATGAGTTTGGTTGGAGAGCTGACTTATTTTCTTGGATTACAAGTTAAGCAAATGGAAGATACAATCTTCATTTCACAGAGTAAATATGCCAAGAATATTGTTAAGAAGTTTGGAATGGAATCTGCTGCTCACAAGAGGACACCAGCTGCTACTCATCTGAAGCTAACCAAAGATGAACATGGAGTATCAGTTGATCAAAGTCAATACAGAAGCATGATTGGGAGCCTATTGTACTTGACTGCAAGCAGACCAGACATTACTTTTGCTGTAGGAGTTTGTGCAAGATATCAAGCTGATCCTAAGATGAGTCATCTGACACAAGTTAAAAGGATCCTGAAGTATGTGAATAGCACAAGTGACTATGGAATCATGTATTCTCATAGTTCAAGTTCTGAACTGATGGGATATTGTGATGCTGACTGGGCTGGAAGTGCTGATGACAGGAAGAGCACCTCAGGAGGTTGTTTCTTTTTGGGAAATAACTTAATTTCATGGTTTAGCAAGAAGCAAAACTGTGTGTCATTGTCAACTGCTGAAGCTGAGTACATTGCTGCTGGGAGTAGTTGCTCACAACTGGTTTGGATGAAACAGATGCTGGAGGAGTACAACATTGAACAAGGAACTATGACATTATTTTGTGACAATTTGAGTGCTATCAACATCTCTAAGAACCCAATACAGCACAACAGAACTAAACACATAGACATCAGACATCACTTTATCAGAAACCTTGTGGAGGACAAGATTGTTCAGCTGGAACATGTAGCTACTGAAGAACAAGTTGCTGACATATTCACTAAAGCCTTGGATGCTAAACAGTTTGAGAATCTGAGAAGCAAGTTAGGAGTGTGCTTACATGAAGATTTATAGCAATTAAAGCAAACTGGATGTGAGGAAGATAGAGTACCTGCCAGTTTTGTTAGTGCTAAGTGTGATGCTGTCTCTGATACTAAGTCTGAAGTTCAAACTGGGACAGTAGTTGAAGTTGTTTGTGCAGTTTTTCTTCTCTATATGAAGGGTATGATTTGTCAGAATTTTATGGCTAAAAAGGGGGAGAAAATCTTATGCAGTGTGTTGGCTCTGTTGGCTCTGATATCAAGAAATAGAAGATGTATTGCTGCATTTCAGATATGTGTGTCTTTGTTTCAGAAGGTGTTTTGCTCTGATACCAAAGCATTATATGCAGATATGATCAAGGGGGAATATGTGTCTCAGGGGGAGTACAAGGTTGTTTTGATCCTGAGTGTTTTTGTGATCCTGAAGTGTGCTTCTGATATGCTCTGATACCTTGTTTCTCTGTAGTTCAGTAGTAAGGGGGAGTTTGTGTGAGAAGCTGAGTTGCAGGGGGAGTGTTGTGGAGATTCAGAAGTAAGGGGGAGTGTTTGTGATGATCAAGAGTTGATCAGTAGCTCTGATACCTTGGAGTAGCTCTGATACCATGGTTGTGATCAGAAGTTGATCAGTACTTGGTGGTTGTATGCTTCAGTAGCTGTGATATTTTGTAGAACTGAAGCTGGTCTGTGTTATTCATAGTTGTGTCCGCTGCTTATGTTTATGCTATGATATATTATTGTGGAGTTCT
The DNA here is from genome assembly GCA_018208015.1 of Medicago ruthenica. Classification (NCBI taxonomy): domain Eukaryota; kingdom Viridiplantae; phylum Streptophyta; class Magnoliopsida; order Fabales; family Fabaceae; genus Medicago; species Medicago ruthenica. Next base: position 32,148,367 of record CM031371.1, on the reverse strand, counting down.
TCATTGCTGAGTAGATTATAAGGGAGATTTAAGGGAGATTGAAGAACTTGGTTGGTTTTAGCCAAAAATTTGCCAAAGGGGGAGATTGTTGAGTCTTTTGTGTTGGCTGCATCTTTTGGCAAAACCAAAGTATTGAATAGAAGCATCTCCATATTTGAAACATTTCTTCAGTTGCAAGTTTTGTGTTTTAAAGCCATTCAGAAGCAGAAAATGTCATCAGAAGCTGAATGCACTGTAGCAGTTCAGAAGCTGATTTCAGGTTCTGAAGCCAGCGTTGACTTTTGTTGACCACATCAGAAGCTGGGTTTTCAGATTAGTTTTTGCGCGTATCTTGGGAGATTTAGCAAGGAATTATCTTTGTATAAGTGCTTCTAGAATGCTGAATTATTTGGAGAAGATTTTATGGAAGATTTGGTTCAAAGATATGAAATTCGTATTTTCTGTTTTAAATCTTTCAAAGATACAAAACAGTTTTATTTGTTACTTGATTGGACCAATCTTATTTTCAGTAACAAATCAATTCAGAAGATTAGTTTGTTATTTATGTTGCAAGACTGAAGACTATATAAGGAGGAGTGATGCTGCTTTCAAGACTTACGATTTAGAGAGTTAGAAAATCAGAAAATTGAGTCTGTGTTTTAACTTAGAGTTTATTGTGCACCACTCATATGTTTTGAGTTGGTTTAGAGTTTTATAGAGTTGTTATTCATTCTAAGCCTTTAGGTACGAATGAAGTCTTTGTGTTTTTGAAGTTTTCTGAAAAACAGAGTGTCTTTGATTAAGGGTTTCAGTAACTGGGTTTAGTTACTTGAATAGGAAGATAGTGGATTCTATTACTCAGAGTTGGGTAGAAGTCTTACTAGGTGGAGGTTAATTGCTTGGGATAAGAACTGGGAGTCAGTGTCTGAGTCTTAAGGATTAAATCCAATAGTGGATTTCCTTCCTGGATTGGTATCCCCCAGAGTAGGAGGTGTTTACTCCGAACTGGGTTAACAAACCTCTGTGCCTTTTTACTTTCCTGCACTTTAATTTGCTGCCTGTGTGTGTTTGTGTTTGTGCTCTGTTTTGCAAATTGTTGTGCTAAGTTCTGTTCAGAACCTGTTGGTTCAGAACCTGCGTTTATCTCTTAAGTATTGCCTGGCCAGAATTTCAATTACTTTTCTCACCTTATGAGATTCTCGCACGCCCTATTTTTTTTCTTCCAAAAATGCCTTTCGGATTTTAGAATCCAAAACTAGTTTGGATTCTAAAATCTGAAACCTTTATGTATATAAAACGAACACATTAACTTCCCTCATTTCCACATTTTTATGTTTGAACACAGTAACTTCCCTATGAGAATCCGAACACAATCGTTTCTAGTAAAGTATTTATTTTATACGATCTCGAATGCATGTTTATATCAAATTCTTACCATATGTATGTCTCAGCCAAAAAATAAAGTTTTTGTCTCTGTGCTGAGGCAGTTCGGATTATATAATCTGAACTGAGTTTTTCCTTTGTTATGGGGTGAAAAAATAAGTTTTTAACCAATTAGGATTTTATAATCTGAAACCTAAAAAAATATGGCGCGTTCCTTGCTTTTTTTTCGGATTATATAATATGAAAACCCCATAAACACTCTTTTTCAGGGGAAAAATAGTTCGGATTATATAATCCGAACTGTATCAACACAAATTCTGAGTCTGTTTATAACACGGATAACCAGTTTAAGGACAATATTAATCTTCCTAACTCTCATCCTTCTGTTTTAGGTCATTGTTAGATGTTCTTAGTCAAAAATTTGATTTTATGGCTACTTGGTTAGATTGATTTGAAACTTCCCCAGAAAATTTAAAAAAAAAATCAAGGATCACGACTCCCTTAAAAGGAACTTCTTACGGGACTCCGCCCCTCAAAATCCAAAATTCCATCGTTTAGACCCATTTTTCATTTTTTTTAAAATTTTTCATATTCTCAGAAAAATCGGAAAAAATTTGCATTAGTTTTATTTGATTATTAGAATTTTTTTGTGGTATTTTTATATTTTTATGATTTTATTTGATAGGTTTTTTATCATTTTTTACTTTGTTTTTTGGTTGTTTTTAAAAGCAAAATTCAAAACTGCTGAAATGAGAGAGATTCTGATTGTTGATTATACATAAGCATATTTCGGATTATAAAATCCGAACTTAGTTTGGATGTGTTCGGATTTTAAAATCCGAGGAGTATTTTAGGGAAAAAAATAGGGCGCGTGAGAAACGCATAGGGTGAGAAAAGTAATAGTCATGTTTTTTCTATCTTGCAATGCAACCATTGTATTGAGCCCAAGACCAAAGGGTATAAAATACGGCTGTTACTTTTCCCACCCTATGTGTTTCTCACGCGCCCTATTTTTTCCAAAAATAGCCTTTGTCCCGATTATAAAATCCTAACAAGATTGTTAGGAATTTTCAGGTTATATATTCTGAAATAAGCTTTGCCCAGATTTTTAAAGATTGTGTTTATATTATTTCAATTACATAAATATAAATGACAAAGATATAAAAAATGCAAATATAAACAAAATTTAAAGGACAAAATGATACAAATAAAATATAATTTTATTAATATATCAATACATTTACAATAAAATTAAGCTTAAGCTTAAAGTTTATTACATAAAATAACCTAATGTTGGGGGGGGGGGGGGGGGGGGGGGGAGAAAGAGATGGTGGGGGGGGGGGGGGGGGGGGTGGCTGGGGTAAGGCTTGTTTCCTCCCTAGGGCGAAAGAGACTTTAATGGTCAACCTTGCACCCAGACAGACCAACATGACACCCATACAAATCGTGCTTCTCTGCAGCGCGTCACCATCCTCATTGATCGTTCATACAATCCCTGCATTTCCAAAGTAACCTCTTTTTATGAAAGGCCAACGATGGAAACACATTGTTGTAGAAGGAAGAGGAGGAGAGAGTGTGAGATGATGGTGTGAGAAATGGTGAAGGTTTGAAGGGTATTTATAGGGGAAGTTTATGAAGATTTTGGTACATAGAGTGTAACTACTCATAATGGTGAGTCAAAAAACGTGTTCAAAAGGTTTTACGAGGCATTAAAGCTGGTAAAAACCTTTGAAAAACGTGTTTCATGAGTTACTGAACACCGTCCAAAACTCTGACTTGTTTCGGATTATATAATCCAAAATTTATCAAAGTTTTCCGGTTTATATAATTTGAAATGCTTCAATACTGGGTGAAAAATGAGAGAAACTTCGTACTTTGTAGGGTGAGGGATGTTTCGGATTATACAATCCGAAAATATTATGTACATGATTTTTTTGAGTGGTCCACATTGCACCGACAGTTTCTGTGGTCTACGATGTCCTGAAAATTTTATAAATAGGTGTTCCTGTTTTCATAACCAATAAACCAAACAAAAAAACCATGGAAATTTCTGCCATTGATCCGAACACCAAGCTAGCTGCAGTTTACTACAACGGGGGAAAACCACCCCATCTGTTCAGGATTCGCACTGATGTCACACTTTCAGGGTTAAAGGATCAACTGAATCAAATCAACCGTCAACTCAACCATAGAGACACAAGGAGGGTGGACGGTGTTGAGTATTGACGTCCATCGATCGACTCAGCCGAAACTGTGAGGTTCAGCCGGATAAAGCTCGAAAACGACGACGACGTGAGAACCATGTTCTCGATCTTTAGCTGATCTGTGATTTGTTATGTTTTATTTTATTACATGTTTTATGTTGTTGAATTATGTTGTTAAAATAAATATATCTAGATAGATTCTGAAGATCTTCATCATGCTGTCAAATGTAGATAGATAGATAGATTCTAAAGATCTTCATCATGCTGTCAAATATTTCTCCGCTGAACTTTACGCTAAAGATGTTCATTTAAACACATAGATATATAGAAAATATAGATCTTCATCATGCTGTCAAATATACCAAGATATATAGGGTGTAAGTCAGGTTCGGATTATATAATCTGAACTAGTTCAACACAGGTTTTTTGTGTGGTCCACATTGCACCGACAGTTTCTGTGGTCCACGACGCACATAAACTTCTATAAATAAGTGTGTTTGGTTCATTTGCTGTAAAACACAACCAAAAACTCTGAAAAATCTTCTGAAAGATATGAACACCAAGAGGTTGTTATGATCTACATCTTGCTGCCTTGGCAATATACCTATGTCAGTTGGCATGGCAGCAGGATCTAACTCAAAACAATCCTCTTGAAACACCTTGCATTTCATCATTATGTTGCAGATCTGATTCTGAAGAGGTTCTTATGAACTTGATCAGTTGAGTTGCCGATTGAAATGTGTCAGTTGGCAGGCCAGCTGGATCAAGTACAAAAGCACATCTTTGAACACCTTCCCAGAAGATCCATCAGTTATGTTATTGTGTTGTTTTAAGCTGTTTAATTATTTTTGTACCTTTTTTAAATTTTTTCCTATGTCATTGGCCATGAAAACCTACAAAAAAATGAAACTTAAACACTGTCTGGTGCTATTCGGATTATATAATCCGAAAATATTTAGACAAGTTTGGATTGTATAATCCAAAACCCTTCAGACTAGTTGGACGGTGGCGTTTCACCAAAGGTTTGGACGATTTGTTGTGTGTTTAATGCATTTTTGGTCGGTTGGACCATGAAAAACGTTTCCTTGTCTAGGACTGATTTAAGGCTATAAATAGGCTTGCATCTTCAACAATTTCATTTAATCTTCACTTCCCATCTTTTCTTACTTTTTCTTAAACATTTTTTAGTTTTTAGGAGTGTTTATGGTGTCATGGTCATTGCTGACCGTTCATAGAATCCCCGCAATTGCTTTGCAGTTTATGCAAGGACTCTACGACGGTCAGCACAGACATTTGGCATCAAATACAACACAAAAAATGTAGTTCGTAAATTCTCGGATTTTAAAACCCGAAAATCCCTAACAATTTTGTTCGGATTTTATAATCCAGACAAATGATATTTTTGGAAATTTTATAGGGCGCGCAAGTATAGCAGAGGGTGGGAAAAGTAAAGGCCATAAAATACTCATCGTGACATAAGGAAGAGCAAAATAAACCAATAACTCATCAGTACGGTATCTACAAAATATCATGTCAATATATTAAGTGGCCTGAGGCATAACCCAACGAGAGGTTTACACATCTTTAAATAGCACATTCTTGGGAAAGAAAATCTAAAGGTGAACCTTCAATTTGTTACATTGGAATTACATTTCAGATTAAAACACAGATCATTTGAAAACAGTGTTCTATTTGATAACCCGATTTATACATATTCTGGCCTATTTTCACTTGTGCAGAATACTCTTTCTTGACATTTTTGGCTTCTTCTGAATATGGTTCTGCAATGCAAACAACAAAGGAATTAAGTTTGTACATAGAAGAAAATGCATCAACAAATTTCAAATCATTGACAAAGTAAATTGCTACCTTCTGTTTCTCCAGTGCATCATAATCAGTTCTCTCCCTCCACTTACTCTTGCGTAGCTTTATTGGCCGATTTCCAACGTACTTACCTGAAACCAAGATATCGAAGTCAGGGTACATATGTTATTACATTGAACACAATCATCTCTACCTACTACAACACCACCCAAAGCACCATCCAAATAGATGAGATCGGTTATTTAGATGACATGATGACATAATGTCTCATGGATCATATAAAAAAAAATCATGTAACTCCAAACTTCACTTAATTATTTGACTTGAAGGTGCTTCTATGGACCTTTTCCACACATGTCCAAACCATCCTAGAACAAGAACATGTAAGCTTTCCTACGATAGGAACTCCTGTTACCTTCTTGCACTACGATAGGAACTCCTGTTACCTTCTTGCACTACGATAGGAACTCCTGTTACCTTCTTGCTGATAATATCTTTCTTAATCCTATCTTGTCTGGTGTGACCGACCATCTATGATAGAATTGTCATTTGAGCAACAATGACCTTGCTTCTTATTGCCTCAATGACGGAATTCAACAATGGGATTGGATGTGCCATAAATCCATTTATTTATGTATAAAAGAAACAAATTCCATCATATAATTCATACCCATTTATATGCAATTGTGTGTGTGATTATGTCTGCATAGAATTTTTAAACTTCATATTCTAAATTTGATAATTTCAAACTTTGCTGTTGATTTTGGCAAACTTATACACTCTAATTCAAGTCATTATATTACACTGAATCAAAGCATATATATTTAGATGTCTAAAATAACAATAATTAAAAGAGCAGCTTCCTTGTTGATTTTGGCAAACCTATATCCCTAACTCAAAAGTAAATATTATCTGGCATTACACAATTGAAATATTGAACCAAAGCAGATATTTAGACATGACATAACACGGCATAATGAGAGAAAAGATGTTCATAGAAGTCTGCAAATTACTGACCATTCATTTCTTTAAGAGCAGCAGCAAGGTCAGCAGGGTTGGCAAAGCTTATAAATCCATAACCCTTTGTTTTTCCAGTTCGCTTATCTCTAACAACCTAGACAAGATCAAAGATACCTTAATCACAACAAATTACAAAGAAAATACATGCACCACAAACATATTTGCAAATAATAAGCACATAGCTAGTTAGCACTTAGCAGACAGGCAAAATGTGAAAATTAAAAAATAATGGACAGACTGTCATAAACATAAGTTCTTCATATGAAATTAAGGGTCTGTTTGGATTGACTTATTTTTTAGCTTATGTAAAACAACTTATTCAAATAAATATGCTTTTATGTATTATTCATAAGCTTGTCAAGGTTGTTTATGAAAAAATAGCTTATGAAAATACAATTTTTGTCAGTGAGAATTTATGAATTAACATAAAAACTTGTTTATTTGGATAAACTTTTTTAATAAGCTTAAAAGTAAGTCAATCCAAATGGACCCTGACTATACATCCACTCTCAAATAACGCACCCTCTTCTTTCTGGTAGCAAAATTTAGAGCAATAAAATTCTAAGTCGCAGCATGAGCTACTAAACACGTGTTCATTTATTTGTTAATTATATTTTTGTAAATAATGGCTATACATAAAGTAACCCAGAATGAAGGCTCTGATTAGCTTCAAATTTCCAGACTTGATGTAACATGCAGATTATTCATTATTCACATATTCCACTAGGAAAGGAAATACCTTGGCTCAATAATCAGTCAACAAACAGAGCTATGTTTAAATTTTCAGCTCACGTCTACAATAACTGCTATATATAATATTACCAATTTTCTCATCACAAATGAATTTTGAAAGCACCCTTATCTCTGATGGACACTCAAAAGAACTGAGTCTCACCTATCCCTCGTTATGGGTGGGAATATTTCAATGCCACACTAAAAAAACCCCTTTGCCAACGCATTATTTGAATCCTTATTGCCATATGAGCCTGTTTGGATTGACTTATTTCATATTTGAGCTTATATACTGGCAGAAACACTAGTGAAACTGTTTGGTAGAGCTTATGGAAACAGCTTATGACAGTTCATTAGGCGTTTTCAGCTTATTTCCATAAGTCCTCCATGATAGCTTATGAAATCAACTTATAGCTTATAGAAAAACACTTATATGATAAACATTTACACTATAAGTGCTTATTTGAGGCGTTTATCCAAACAGGGACGTATTATTGAACGAATTCCACAATACTTTCTAGGGGAAAGATACTAATGTGTCCCCAAACTTGTAAATTTATACACAGGTAACCAAAACCAGAAACTCGACCTGACTCCAATCCAACCGACTTTTGAGATCCCGTAACAAACAAAATAAATAACAGACACAACACTAATTTAAAACAAATTGAACATTTAAATTCAAGTGCATTAAACTATGTCACCATTTAATAATTTCAAGTGCCCCTGATTTGTGAACAATGAGTAATGAATGGTGAAAGAAACTCTGGGATGACAAAATAATGCATCAATTTAATCATAAAAAATGCCTGATAAAATGTAAATTATGAAGCAGGACCTACCTTACGATACACAAATCGTTAACAACTCTGTCCCTTCAAACAAAAATCTGAGAAGAAAATACAAAATGCTAAAACTAACCCAACCACAACTAAAAATAAAAGAATTTCAGTTAGATAAGACGTCCACTTACTCTTGCCATGTTAAAAGAAGGGAATCGCGTGAATGCTTTCGAAAGAACATCATCATTGACTTCATTCCCAAGATCACCGCAGAAGAGCCGATAATCATCTGATTATACAAAGGGTATAGATAACTCAATCCATAAATAGTTATCTAACTTGTGTAAATGTCACAAAGAGAGAATGCAACACTACATCTCTGCACAAAAAACATCATAGCAATTCCTAAAAAATAGAATCCATCACCAATTGAATTGTGCATATCATAAGAACAAGAGAGGATCAATGGAATTGTTAAACTCCAAGTATAAGAGTTACAAGAAAACAGTAATGATTGAGGCATAAAGAGAGATGAAATAAACATAACAGGGAGCCAACTTCCAAAACACATAAGCCCATAAAAAAAAAAGACTGGGGACTGGTAAATAAAACTTAGGGCATGTTTGGATGTAGAATTTTGGTGGGTAGAGGGCTTCCTTTTCTTCTTTAAATTAAGGATACTATACAATATTTTTAACAATGTGTTAAGTGTGATTGAAGTATTATATGATCATTTATCACGTTCTTTCAAAAAAAAATTCAAAAAATATCAGATATATATCAAATCAAAATATAGACATGTCCTGCCAAAGTGCTCCCTTCCAAAACTCCACTCTCAAACACATTCTTAAGGTCCCTAAACCAACAACTTTAATTTCACAATCTATTGCTCAAAAACTTTTTAGTAATATTAACAATCAACCAAAAGACCCTCATGATAGACAAACTACGCTGCAATATCTTGTTTCTCATCGTATTATGATGGTAAACTCTATATCTACCTTCCTAGCTCCCAGTATCACAATCAGTCACTACGTTCATATGTTATAGATGTTCAAAATCAAGAATACAATTTCCATATAGGCTCAGAAAAAAAGAAAAAAAAAACATAAAAACACAAACACAAATACACAATCCAAATCACTTCAATAAAACATGAGCTGATTCTAGAGATGTAGAATTGATTTTGACATGTTTGGATGTCCTCACACATCATTGGTTTTGACTCTAGAATTGATTCTAACTTAAAGCTAGGATTTTTAGCTTTTGACTCCAAACATATTTTTACACTTAATTTATTGTTCAACTCGCCTTGAACTAAAATCAATTCATTCAAAATCAATTTTTGTCACCGCAAAACCAAACACGCACTACCTCTCATAAAGATAAATAAATTAAAAAAATTAAATAGCAATAACATAAACATAAAAATCACGATACAATACCTTCAGGCCACTCAGCAAGAATAGGATCCTCCCAAGCTTGACCAGCAGCTTTCCGAGGAACCGCTTTCTTCTTAGTCTCAGCTTTATGCTCAACATCGCTACTCGCAATAGCCGCCTTCACATTCTCAAGAGCCTCCGGCGTTATTATTTGTGCATCTCTCTCAAATAATTGTTGTGCCTGTTCAATCACACAACGCAGTCAATCAAATCAATACAAATTCTCGTTCCCAATTGAAAAAGACAAAAAAAAAACTAACTTGATATTGCGGAACGGAGTAAGCAGCAGGCGGTGGAACGGGACCGACAATTGGCGGCGGAGGAAGTTGCACGGCGGGGGTGGCGACGTAAGGTGCGGCGTAGTGAGAGGTGGTTGCGGGTTGTTGAAGGTGAAAGGGAACGGGGAAGTAAGGGGCGTTGGAATATGTGAATTGGGGTTGAGATGATGAGGATGAAGGTGGTGTCGTCATTGAATTCGAACGAATAGTGAATCAATGTTCTGCACAGTTTGATTTATCGAATTGAGGAAAATCTAAAATCGCGTTTGGTTTAGGTTTGTTTGGGGTTTTGATTTCGTTGGGAGAATTTTGTTCACTCCAGAATTTTCTTTCACAAGTGGGTCCAGCCTCGGGGCCTAAAAGTAATTTTGATAAAATTGATTTTGTAGATTTATATGGTAAATTTGTGTCTGAAAATCAATTTAGAATCAAAAGTTATAAATTTTAGCTATAATCAATTATAGAGGCAGAATCAATTATAGTCGACATCAACAAAATATATCAGAATTAATTCTACATCTCGGGAATCAAATTTGATCCCTCTAAAAGTAGAACCAAACATTTACTTATTATGAGTCTATGACTATAGACCAGTTATTGTTAGACCCTTCGTGTTTCTTAAACTCCTAAAAAAGTCAGAAGATAATTTTCAAAGAGCATTTTTTAAAATTTTAATATTTTTGGTAGATAACTCGTGAAAGACGTTGATATTAAGTGGTATAAAAAGAAATCTTCGCGGCTATAAGTGATCAAGTGTAATGCTCTACTCGCATCCCTTTTTGTTTATGGATTCAAAATGGTAAGTAATTTATAAGTTTTATGTAAAGAAAATATTGTTTTTTAAAGTTTTAATGTGTTAACACACAATTTTTAAGATAAAATTTTATTTTTAGACTTCTTAACAAATTGTAGTATTTATAGTTGTTTAAACATATACACCTTTTTCCTTTTCATAGTTTTAAGGGTTAATACCGTTTTTGGTCCTTGTAATATTAGCAAATTTCGGTTTTAGTCCTTATTAAAAAAAAAGTTTAGATTTTGTCCCTGTAATTTCAGATTCCTCCACTTTTAGTCCCTCAATTACACATGTCAGCAGAATCTGATTGTGTAATTATTATTATTTTTCATTTTTTATTGTCAAACGGCATTGCTTTTTATTTTCTTTAATTTAAATAAGAACAAAATTCAGAAAATAAATTAACCTAAATTAAAATCAAAATGAAAAGGAATTTAATCAAAAATGAGTTTCATCATTCTCATCTTCACAGATCCTTTTCTTCTTCTTCTACCTGTTATATCACGCAAGCCACTTCTTCTTCATCTACGCATCCTTCTTCTACCTTATCACCTCTGTCCAGGTCTACATTAAGTGTCTCAACATTTACACTTCATTAACCATCTCATTACTACACCTTCACATATGAAGCTTCCCAGCAGCCATGGAACTTGTTTCAATCTTAATCAAATCTCCAATTGATGGAGTAATAGACACGCCGAACACAAAGGGAAAAAAAACTCCAAGCTCTAGAGTTTTCAAAACACACGCACACCTTTTGATAAAGAAATTTGGTTTTTGGGTTTAGTTTGATAAATAAATTTAGATCTGGAAACACAGAATTATTGCTTTAATGGTTCATCTTCAACTTTAGTTTTTTGGCTTTGAAAGGGTGGCGAGTTTCTGGCTCGGGTCTGGGTTGGTTTGCTTCCTGTAGCGCCTTCCCAATTTTTTTCTTCGTTCTTCTTGTGGCTAAGATGATTTCTCCCTCTTGTATGTTCTCATTTTGGCAGCCTTTAGCACTTCTTGTGTATTGGTTTAGCCAATAATAATATTTACAGGAGGGGGAGGTCAGAGGAAGAAGAAAAAACCCAATTTTCTTCATGCAGTAGAGGAAGGGGAAGGAAAAAAGGAAAACAGAAACAAGAAGAATGTGATTTTTTTTATTTTTAATTCAAGTTTTGTTATTTTAACTGATTTTAATTGTTTTACATTTAAAGTGGATTAAAAAAATATAAAAGAATCCATGTCGGTGTGCCATGTGGAAACTAATTAAATTGTAAAAGTAAAAAATACACAGTCAACATGCCACATATGCAGATTCTGCTGACAGGTGTAAATGAAGGACCAAAAGTGGTGGAATCAGAAATTATAGGGATAAAATCTAATTTTTTTTTAATAAGGACTAAAACTGGAATTCGCTAATATTACAGGGACCAAAAGTGGTATTAACCTTAGTTTTTATCGCAAATCACCATCTTTGTCCATGAAACTATTAGCGTCGGTCATTTTGATCCTTGTAATTGGTGAATAGGAAAAAAAATATCCCTATAATTGTATGATATTGGCCATATTGTTAAGTTAGTGTGTTAAAGGGTATGCAGTGGATGTTAAATGTGTATGTGGCAAGTCCAAGTGTAATCTATCTTCCTTCAAAGTCAAAGACCGTGATGAATTACTAGTCATTTCTTTATGGTTCCCCCCTTATTTTACCCTCATTTTTCACCTTTTATAAAGGTCTCCAATTTTCTTCTTTGTCAGTATCCTCCCATAAGCTTCCCAAACCCCCATTTCTAAAAACAAATATTTGGACCCATTTTATTTCATTTGTTCCCCATCCTATCTATTTCCCTTCTTTCATGTCGCTCGTCTTCTCCATTTGCACGTTTTTTTTCCGTCATTTTTCACTCTAGCTAGTCATATGGTTAATACATTTGTTTAACGGATGATGTATTCTTCCCCTCATGGTTTATAAATTATGCATTTGACTCACTTGCATTTTCATTCGTATGCATATGATTGTGTCTTTGATGATCAAAAATTTCTTATTTTATTCTAAAGTTTCCTTTTTCTAGTACAAGTTGTTCGATCACTCTTTGTTTGTGTTAGCAATGTATGTTGTTACTAATGCTGATAATTTAGGGCTTAAGAGTTTCAATGTAAATAGTTGTAAGACATATTTTTATTATTACTGGGGTGAATGATGTGATAACTCTAGTTATTAAATCAAGAGAGGAAGAAGATTAATTTGTTGAATATACCACAAAGGGTTTCCATTATTAATCAAGAGAGGGAGAAAACCTAATACTCTTATAGACAATTAAAACCGTAAACAAGGGTCTAAAAATAGGGAAAATAAGATTAACTAAGCTCAAAAGCGAGAAAGCAAATATAATATTCCTTAAATAATCAAAACTTCTTAATAAAATATATATTTCCCATATCTAACTAAATAAACATAAAATAAAAATAACCGTACTATATATTTAAGACTCTTCCACAAGCTAGACGATGCAAATAAAAGAGACCAAGCTTGGACAAAAGTTGTCGAAAAGAAGGCTTTAACAGTGCTTTTGATAACAAATATGCTAACTCGACAACCAAGAGATATGGAAGAGTTTGATGAAGCCAAATTTAATCTTCTCACAAACGATGTAGCAATCAATTTCAATATGTTTTGTGTTCATGAAAGGTTGGATTATGTGCTAAATAGATGGATGGTCTATTGCATAGTAGATAGATATGGGCTTTGAAAAAGTGATGTGCATATCATGTAACGAATAATGAAGTCATTGCTAAAGTGCCAGACCTAATGAAAAAGGAAGGAGTGAAGAAAAATAACTTATGTGTCGTCTCATATTTGAATTAGAAATGCTGAGCTTTAGAGAAATTGATAAAGATTAGTGGGTCCGAAAGAGGATCCTCTAGAAGGTTACCCGATATGGTGAGTTTATCAACTCCTTGTGAGGAAACATATGCCTTTAATAAAGGTTTACAACACCAAAATGTAGCACAAATTTATCTCTTTGAAGATTAACATTAATCACTTAGCAAACAATCGAATAGGATTACTAGGATTACTGCTAAAAATAAGCCATTAAATAAAGGGGGCAATTGATAATAAAGCATCACTTTGTGTTGGAGGTTGTGACGAAAACGAGACAACAAGATATTTGATCTTTGAGTGTCCTTTTTTTTCTAAAGTGTCGATGGAGGTGACCTAAAGTGAATTTGGTTTGTCTTTATGTAGGAAGCAATCACTTCAACTTGCTTAGGGGTTTATTGAATTTCGGAAAAGTTTTGAGCTGTAAAATAATTATAATTTGGTTCGCTTGCATGTGCTCAATTTAGAAGGCTCAAAATCTTCCAAATTTTCAAGATAAAAAGGTTTCTTTGAAAATAATATTAGAACAATCTAAATTGTTATCATGGAAGTTGCTATATTCAATGGAAAATAATTTTAAATATTCAATTGCGCAATGGATGAGTAATCCTCTTGAATGTTTGGGACAGAGTGAATCATGCAAGTAGTTTTTTTTTTTTTTGCAATAAAATTGACTTGTACAATCCGCTAGTAAAAATTGATGTATTCAATTGTAATGGTTTCCATAGCACTTTCTTGTTTGTCGGAGATTTAGTTGCATTCTTCTCATAGTTTGGTGCATGTGGTGGGTATGGAGTAATATTGGAGGAAGTTTTGATACTTTCCATGCTTAATTCTATAGAGGAGTAGAGAAATTGTAAGTCATCAGTGGTTTATGGTGTGCTAAGTGGAGTTGTGTATGCCATAATTCAGGGGTTGGTTTTAGTTTATGCTTTTATTCTTAATCTTTGTGGTTAGCTAGGAGCAAATTTGATCTAAACTTATGTGTAATTGCCCTTAATAGTGGTACGTTGAACCTCATGATCCGTGTTAAGCAATTCATTTTCTAAACCATTGAATTGCATCATTGGATGGAAATGAAAAGAACTAACATGATCCATGTGTCAAGTGTATGCTTGTTGATTTGTTTGTTGTCAGAGGTTTGTTGTCTCAAGCAGTGGCCGTTGTTTTCTAGTCGATTTGAATTTTAGTCTGGTGTAACATTGTGTTGATTTTTTCTTTTATAGTTAGGGAGATTTTGGACATCTGATGAAATTATTGTGTTTTCTTCAGTTGGTTTTGTTTTCTGTGTTATGTAATGTCATAACATTGTAATCATTTTCTCCTTTAACTTCTTGCACATCTTGTGCTTGATTTGGGCCTTTTAAAATAGTCATTTCAACAAAAAAATATTGTTAACTCCTAAGTATATAAACTGACCAAACATTTATTTGGTAGTTAAATTAGTTTAAGAAAAATTTAAGTTATATCAGTGTTAAACTTAATCTTCAAAGACTATTTTTTATGAATTAATCAGTTTGAACTAGTCTTTTAGGACGGTTTTTCATGTCATGGCTACAAGGATGAAATAGTTTCTTCACGGTCATTAATTGACCCTTCAAGCCCTAATCAAAAGAGAAACAATTGTCAATATCATATGGTATTTGGCATTCACGATTCCCTTTTGTGTTCAGCTGCCATGTGAAGATTCACAAGTGATGAACAAGGTGAACTTCTGCAATGTGTTATCAACCAAATTAGAGGAAAGAATATAACTAGATCTGGTTGAGTTTTTGGAGAGTATTTTCAACATTTACGGATTTGTAGCAAATCAAATGTCACTTTTTGATACTATAATTGGCAGAAGAAATCAAAATCAAATGACCGAGAAAGTAAAAAAATTTGTACTACCAAAATTAGCAAAGATAAAATATATTTTTTTTGTTTATTCATTCTAGTTTTTTTTTCCGACCATGCATAACAATCAATAGTTATTAATTCTAAGTTAAATCATAAAACGTTACGGTAAATAATAAAGATAAGAACAAATAAGGGCTTTCACGGTAATGACCCGTGTCAAGCACGGGATACATTGACTTTAAATTTTTTAATGAATTTTGTGCATTACAATATGTCATAAAACCAATCAATTCAAAAAATATAATATTGATCGCATATTTAGTTTTTTTATTTTGTCACAGTAGTCTCCTTTTTATGTTGTAGAAAATAGGGAGACAGTAGATTACAATAAAGAAAAAATAGCAACTTTATTTTTGTAATTTAAGCACCAACCCAAAAATTTGGCTAGCAATGTGGTATTTTATATTCTTATTCAAAACTTGAGCAATAAATTACAATAATTTGAGGGACAAAAGTACAATTAAACCTAAAATATATAATACAGTAAATATTTATTGTCGTCTCACAAAAAATTAACAAATTAATACACATTTGTTACGTAAAGATTTTTTTTTAAGGAATTTGTTACGTAAAGATGTCAACTATGATAAGTAAATTTTGTGTATTTAATTATGGTACGTATATATTAACAACATCAATTTAAATAACTTTGGAATTTAAAATATAAAAAATTTAATATATTATTTAATATGTATTCTTGGGGCATATATAAGACCGATAAACATATTATATTCATTGAGATAAAAAATTTAACCCACTACCTCAAAGGACACAAATAATAATAATAATAATAATAATAATAATAATAATAATAATAATAATAACAACAATAATAATAATAATAATAATAATAATGTTTTTAGGGAATAATTATTATTATTATTATTTGTTTAATAATCGGGTTTCCCAATCGTAATCCAACCTCATTCATTACTCAAAGGTACAATTCTTCTTCCACTTCTAAGTTTCAATTCAATTATGATTTTATGTACCTTTTCAATTCATCCGCCACTTCTCCCTTCTTTTTCTCTTGAGAATTTGAAATGTTCAGAGTACGTTTTGAGACCCAAATCATTGTGTTGCGGCTTATGTTCATGCTGTTGGCGGCTTCTCTTCTAGCCTTTTCCACTGATTCTAGTAAATCCAAGCTATCTTCAAGGTCTGTTCTTTTTCGATGGCATGAGTAGATTCACAACCTTGGCACAGATAAGAAATCTCTAATACTACTCCCCATGTTCCTTGCAAAACGCAATGGATTACCAATGACACCGTGCCCAACTACTAACATTGTTTTTTATATTCACAGGGAGCTTTGTTGGGATCTATATAATTTGGTGCTATTACACAAAAGAATCATTATCGTATGCCTCATAATATTATACATGATATACCAATTCGCATTTTATGTGTTTGAAATATTTGACCATACATATTGGTCAAATATGCTTACAATTGATGTTGAGTAATAATAGAAAATAAATACATTGTAATATCTTTTGTATGTATAATAAATATAAGATTATAGTAAGCAATTTGTATTTTTTCAATATAGTTTTGATTAATATTCGTCATTGTTATTATTGTTATTTTTTTATTTGTCACAATAAGTACGCATTTGAACTAAATTTACCCCATAAATATATGTATATTTTTTATTTCCTTTTAAAAAAATTTACCCCATAAATTTATTCAAGTTATGTATTATAATTTTGTAACCTACCGAATTTTATATGTACCGTATAAATCTTAACTGAAACGCCTATTATATTAATAATTATTTGAATGTAACCGACTATGTATTTTATGAAAAAATTAATTTGAAATTAAAAACAGCTTTTATATAATAATTATTATTAAGCATGAATTAAATTTCAGGAGAATTTTTTGGAACACATGCCAAGTCATCTTATGATGATGTGAATATGAAAAAATCATTAATAAGTCACTAATTATTCACACTCAGTGGAATTTAATTTTTATATTTATTTTAGAATTTGTGTAAAGTTTAAGACATAAGTAAATCGTAAATTGACAATATGGAAACTGAAATATTTTTTCATTGAAGTATCAATACATGCAACAAAAGTGATTTATTCAATTGAAAATCGTAATTTCATTGTCTATGACATGGACTTTATTCTGGTACATTAAAAATAGACACATAACATTGACATAATGGATAAACAACTTAAACGTAACAAAGTCACTTGAAAATATTATTTCTCTATCTTCACAATCTTTTTGACCGGTTGAACAATTGTGTCAGATGTCCCACAATCTTCATTTATTGGCAACATTCTCTTCAATTAGGAAGTGCAAACGATTCACAATCTGAGTCAATAACATCTTTCGAGTTCACACCTTGTGGAGTTGTAGGACTTGTTTCATAAAACTTATCCATTAAATCCTATCATAAAAAACATGTCAATTTAAAGTAAAATAAGTATGTATTATAATCACAACCGCCATAATTTTTTTAAAAAATAAAATAAAATAAACTTCAAAGGGTTATTAAATACCATGACAACATTATCTTTCTCGATACCAATTGTCTTTGAAGCATACCGACTATGAATATTATGCTCAACCAAATCATCCTATTTGTTTAAACATGTATACAAACAATAAAAATCACAATTTTGTATTACATTAAGAAAACTAATGTCCACAAAAATTGTTTCAAACAATTAGAGTGGTATGATACCTGGATTGTCTCAACTTTTTTAAATTTTAAAAGCATGTTTGCATCGTTGCTAAGCTTCATAACACGATAGCTTCTCTCATACCTGGAGTTGAATCCAACACCCACATCAACCTTAAACAATAACTCGGTACCAAATAGTTGTGCAATCTCATTGGGTAAATCATGAGATGGATCACCCTGCCAAAATATCATAAGAATTATAATATCATACATTTGTTATTATGTAGATTGTCTATTATACATTTCCAAAGTAAATATCATATTAGAGCTTTGTATTATAAAAAGGTTGAAAAAATATATACGACAATGTTGTTGGATTCAATAATGTCTGGACATGATTTATTAAGCAATTCAGAAACATCTCGATCAAATAAAACAAAAAGTGCACTTCGAACTGGTGTCATCAATTACTCGAATTTTGATTTTGAACCTGCGCCAGACGGTTGAATGTGTTAATAACAAATTTAAAGATAGCGCGTTATGCTAACTAAAAATCTTCACAAATTTGAGTTAGCATATACCTAGGTGTGACATGCACAACATGACGATCACATTTTTCACAAAAGTACATGTTAGAATCAACATACACCTTTTTGTTGCAAGAGCAAGCGGTGTACCATCATCCATCATCATCAATAATCTCGTTTATTGTTCCCAAGACAATAAAAGAGATGCTCTGTATATCCAAAAAATGTATAACTTTTAGAATACAAATAATATTATACTTAAAGGCGTACAAACTTTATCAAAGTAGATCGCTAATAAAACAAAAACATTATTAACATTCTTCAACTCCTCAATAGTGGTCCTAGGAGTAAGTTTGAGAAACTCCTCATTTATAGGAATGCGAGATGAATCTGGTAACTGGATCAAACCCGATGCAGGAGAATTTGTATTTGCACTAAGAAAGCTAGAGTAAAAAGTAACGTCAATAATATTATAATTTAATAAAAAATGTATTTAATAAAGGAATCATGCAAAAAATTTATATCCACAAAAAATAAACATACATTTTCTTCAGCTCCTTTGTTTCATTAATTTCAGGATTGAATGTGATTTTAGTGGAAGAAAATGCATTTTGCAACGCTGGTTTTCGTATCATTAAGATACCAAAGAATATGATTCAAGTATACACACACAATCATATTGCTAGTTATAAATTATTACCTTGAAACAATTTACTTCTTGCCAACATAATGGCAACAATAGCATTTTGAGATTCATCAGAAGATAGAAAAGAGTTCAACTCTTCAACATACTCTCCAAAAAGAGTGCATTTAAAGTGATACCTATTCAAAATTGTCAAAGATTATACAAATATTAATTAAATATCATAATACATGTTTAAAAAAACACAATTACAAAAAGTCAAGCTTACCCATTTGAATCCAGTTCAATGATAGTCATCTTAGTTTTTGCACCGTCTCTTTCATATTCTCTTTCAACACTCACTTCAGTCATGACTCCAATTACATCTGCATATATAATACAAATTAAAATATTGATTAAATTATCATTTAATATTATAAGAATATAACGTATACTTGAATCATATTAAGCAAAACATTTTATTAGCATTAAAAAATATCTAAACGGTTATTTAATTATTAAACCTATTAATTCAACCTTTAAGATAATTATATAACGTTTAAAAATAATTTGTAACATTGAAATGCCATTAAAAAACAAAATATATGAATGAGCAAAATTAAGAAAGAAAAAAAAATTGATATTGAAAAATAAAACTATTTTCACCAAAAAGTAATTAATTTATTATTGTATTTTTGTAAATAAACAATAGTAAATAATCCAATTGATACAAAGAAAGTGATAGTCACTTACCAACCAAGTAGTTGTTGTCGTAGGAATCATTGAAAACATCAGATGCAGGTGTAAACGAATACATGTTTGTAGGGACCGAAGCAGTTTTAGATATTTTGACTTTTGTGTTGATTGTGAAATTCAGTTTGTATTCGTTGCGTGATGGTCTATACGAACCACTGTTGCAAGCAACATCAAATGAGGAAATTGTGAACACCATTCCCTCTTGGAGCTGCTCCTTGAACTTGTAGATCAATGTTCTTCATATAGACGCACCAATTCGGTCACCCTACATAACAAAGATTAAAACATTATACTTTAAACAAAAAATACAAAAAACTAAAACGATATGAAACAAAATACATTTCGATCCATTAGAACCAACTCCATGGAAAATGGTAGTTTTTTATTTTTATAGTCTTGAACAAACCAAGCACAAACAACCCTCACAACCAATGTCCATGATTGTTTTCTTGGAGAAACATTAGAAATGAAGTCATGTTTCAAAGACATTTTTTCTTTGCAATAGAAAAAAATTACAAAAACAACAGAAATATAGATATCAGAGAATGAAAGAACGGATAAAGAAGAATTTTGTGACCGTGGTTTAGTCGTACCCCAAAACGCTACTATTTATATAGAAAAACAGTACCATAACGGTTAATATCAAATAATTAATAATTTAACCATTTTAAAATTAATATTATTAACGTCTTTAATTTTATAAAATGTGTATTAAATGATTAGATTATATTTCATGTAACCAACGAAAAATTAACTACATAACATTTGAAACTTAATGATATCTTACAAATTATTAAGTAATATATTTTTGTAACGAATAAAAATTAATTATATAACCTTAAAAACTAATTACTACATTTAAAGTTTTAATTAGTATGTTACTGTAATTTTGTAACAGACCAAAATTCAACACATAATTTATTCAAGTTATGTATTATAATTTGTAACCTACCAAATTTTTAATCTACCGTATAAATCTTAATCGAAACGCCTATTATATTAATAATTATTTGAATGTAACCGACTATGTATTTTATGAAAAAATTAATTTGAAATTAAAAACGGCTTTTATATAATAATTATTAATAAGCATGAATTAAAATTTAGGAGAATTTTTTGGAACACATGTCAAGTCATCTTATGATGATGTGAATATGCTTAGAAGCAAGAATTTTTGAAATAGTGTATTTTTAAAAGGTTTGAAATGTTAGTATAAAGATTAGTTGTCTTCAACGATGGACCATCGTTATAAGTCATAATTAAAAAATTGTCACCACATTGTTGTACCCTAATTTTGTCCAAGAATTTTCAAAAAAAAAGGAAAGTCAACAAAAAAAATATTTCGCAGAGCGATGTCATAATGGCTCTGCGAACTTTGCGAAGAACATCGCAAAGCGATGTTATAATCGCTCTGCGAACTCTGCGAATTTTGCAGTTTTTGATTTTCTGATTTACCTTTCTTTTGTTATTATTATTATTGTCATCTATTATTATTATTATTATTACTGTTATTGTTATATTTTACTGTCTGATTCCACAAAGAAAGGAAAGAAAGCATGTGTCAATTGCCAAGCAACAAAGAAAGGAAGAAGAAGAAGCAAAGCCTAGCAAGGAACCAAGCAAGTGGCTGCCCTTGGGCAGCTCTCATCCCTACCATTTGGCCTGCTACTGACCCTGCATTTTCCAGCAAGCAGCTTGCTTTTTTTCTTCCTTCCTTCTCCACCCAAAAGCCAGTCAAGCATAGCTGCAAAGTGCTTGCCCAAGGACTGAAATTGCTGCCCTGTTTCAGCATTCTTTCTTTCCTTCTCAGAACAGCACACTTGTTCCTTTTGTTTCTCCCAACCTCTGCACAAACAGCACACTACTCTTCCTGGTTGTCTTCTCAAAATTGCAAGGATCAATCCCAAAGGGCAGCTCAAGTTGCAAACAGCTTTGTTTCTCCATTTTTCCAGCATTTTCTGTCAGAATTCAGCTGCTTTGGGTGCTGAAATTGGCCAAAGTCTTGACCATGATCACAAGGCAATGTCACCTCTTCCCTTTTGCATTAAATGCAAAGCAAATAGCCTGGTCATAGCCCACAAAAACAGCCATGCTTTGGGATTTTTCATCATTACATTTGATCCTCTTTTGCCTATAAAAGTCATGCAATGCACAAGGAATTCATAAGGATTTGGAGAAAAAAGAAAAACCAATTCATAGACAGATTTTTCAGTTCAAAAAGAGAGGAATTTTGCAGTAAATTGATACACATTTCAAACCTTCTTTGATACACATTCCAACTTTACAAAACCATCATCATCCAAGCCTTTCCATTTTCTTGCAACACAAGCATTGGCAAGGAGTTTTGTAAGCATTCTGAATTCTTTACCTTTCATTTTGCATTGCTGCTTACATTTGAACTGATTCCTGTTGATTCAATTTCAGTTTCTGCATTATTAGTGTTTGTTTAATTCATTTTCAAACTAAAAACATCTTTTTGAAACTCCAAAGAAATCCCAAGTTTGCAAACATCAAAGCTGAGTTGTTTTACTCCTTTTCTTGCTAATTTCAAAAGCTTTTCACTCCTCTTAAAGTTCTGAAGCTTGTTCAGAAG
This sequence comes from Medicago ruthenica, assembly GCA_018208015.1. Lineage (NCBI taxonomy): Eukaryota > Viridiplantae > Streptophyta > Magnoliopsida > Fabales > Fabaceae > Medicago > Medicago ruthenica. The sequence goes on along the minus strand of CM031371.1, from coordinate 32,126,023 downwards.
CAGCTTCTGAACAACAGTTCAGAAGCAGCTTTTGAGTTCAAATTTTCGAAGAGTTCGCAGAGCCAAGTTCTGGTCGCTCTGCGACCATGACAGAACTCAGTTTCTGAGTTCAAGTTTCTGAAAGTTAACTCTTGAGATTCTGACTTGAAGATTCAGAATCTAAGAGGATTAAAACTCATTTTGGTCCAGAAACTTAACAAGGGTTTTTGCATACATTTGGAAATCCACAAGTTTAAATAGTTAACTTGAATAACAAGAAACTTGTTCATTTTCCAAAACCAAACTTGAACTTGAGCCGAACTTGTGCATTTCCCATAAATTTGTGCATTTTTTTTTATAACCTTGTTCATGATTTTCAACAAACTTGAACAACCAACTTGTTCATGATTTTCAACAAACTTGTTTTTTTTTAATAACTTGAACAACACTTGTTCATAAGTTGCAACAGCTAATTTGAGTTTTGAACTTGTTCATAAGTTTTTAACTAAGTGTTTTTGCTCTTTCGGGATTTCTTAAGTTTCAATAACAAACTTGAATGAAAAAGGAGTGGTTTGACGTATGTCTCTCCATTCCCCGATTGAACAAACACTTGACGTATGTCTCGTTGTTTAGACAATCGTCATTCTTTTCAAACTTCACCAAGAAAAAATACGTTTTAAGTTTCAAACAATAAACTTGAATGAAAAAGGAATGGTTTGACGTATGTCTCTCCATCTCCCGGTTGCACGAACACTTGACATATGTCTCGATGTTTAGGCAATCGTCATTCTATTTTCAACGCATCCAACATATTAAACCAATTCTTGGCCCTCTGTGGTCAATTCAAACCTTTCTTGGTCCCCCGTGACCAATTGAACCTTTTCTCGACTCCGTTGAGTCATTTGAATCAATGCTCAATCCCGTTGGATCTATTGAACTTTTTCTCGACTCCGTTGGGTCATTTTGAATCAATTCTTGATCCCGTTGGATCAATCGAACCTTTTCTCGACTCCGTTGAGTCATTTAAATCAATGCTCGACTCCATTGAGTCCATTGAACCTTTCTTGATCCCGTTGGATCAATTGACCCTTTCTTGACTCCGTTGAGTCAATTGAATCAGTGCTCGACTCCGATGAGTCCATTGAACCTTTTCTTGATCCCGTTGGATCAATTGAACTTTTTCTCGGTCCCCCGTGACCAATTGAATCAATGCTCGACCCGTTGGTCCATTGAACTTTTTCTCGGTCCCCCGTGACCTTTTTAATCAATGCTCGATCCCGTTGGATCCATTGAACCTTTTCTTGACTCCGTTGAGTCATTTAAATCAATGCTCGACTCCTTTGAGTCCATTGAATCAATTCTTGATCCCGTTGGATCAAATGAACCATTTCTTGGCTCCCCCCCGTGGTCAATCCAAACCTCTTTTCCCCAACGAACATGTTTTTATTCAAACGCGATACAAACAAACGCTTAAGTCTCCCACGCGCGAGCATACAAGCTACGTTTAACCGCAAAGAATACGATCAAAACATCGTTCTTTAAAAATAACCAACAAAGAAACGTTTTTCTAACAAAGAACTACGTAGCTTTGAATTCTCCATCGCACCGGGAGATACGTAGGAGCAAGATTCACATCTTGTCAAGCACAATAATAAAAATATCTTTTTCCCCCATTACATTTATTCCCTTTATATATATATTCAAGCATGCAAGCAAAACTTTAAAAACACTTTTAGCCTTAACTAACTAGGAGGTTCCCGTTGAGTACAACGGACGTGAGGGGTGCTAATACCTTCCCCTTGCGTAATCGACTCTCGAACCCGGTAATGGTTGCGATGACCATCCTTTCCTCATCGTCAAGGGTTTTATTATCGTTTCCCTTTAATAAAAAAAACTTAAGGGTTTATCAACGTTCCCTTTAAACAAAAACTTTGGTGGCGACTCCGCACTTTCATCCCGAGCGTTCGTACACGCCCGAGGATCGCACGTTTTTTCCGAGAGCGCACACACATCAAGGTTTATAAGTGGGTTGTTTTGAAATTCTGACTTAGCATGTTCTATGACTGCAATATTATTGTAAAAAATGGCACTATATCACACTTTCAAAACAGCCTTCACCGCAAACAATTAAGAATAGGGGTTTTCACATCATTAACATATCTTTAGTTAATGAGGTTACTGTGTGTATATATATATAATATATTTAAATTGAAGGGGTTATATATATTTTTTTATGCCTTATTTTATGTTTTGACACATGTCCAAATATTTTTTCCAAAAAAAAAAAAATAACAAGAAATTTTTACACATTTTCATTCATTCTATAAACAGATAAATTATTACTTGTCAACTTTGCCTATTTTTAGGCACGTCACTTCATTGTTTTCATGTTATTTCTAAAGATGAGTCACTAAAGAGTGTTGTCGGAAGGTACAATTTATATATGAGACCATTATTTGTCATTAATATATTAATAAAGTTTAATCTATTTATATCTTTTAAATAGAACTGGAAATAATTATAATATAATAATTATAATTTATCATACAAATCACAGAAGACATAAATGTATGTCACTACGAATTATTGAAATTAATGGATTTTTGATATATTTCACATAAAAAAATATATACAATATAGTCGCTAAAGAGTGATGTTGGGGCGTACAATTCATATACAAGTTAATTGTTTATCACTAATCAAATACTTGAATTTAGTTTTTAATATTTTCTAGATAAAAATGTTTGTGACTAAAGAAATAGTTAAAATTAGTGCTTTTTTTAATATCATCGATATAAAAATGAGAAAAAATATAATACATAATATTTTTTTAAAGAAGTTAAACTAACTCACCTAAATTGACATCGAGGAAAATCGAACTAGACACTTTGATAGAAACACACTCTAATGTTCCAAGTCAACACCACCATTTCAATATATCCAAGTGGGTTTAATGCACATACTATTGTTTCTTCGCACTTCAATTTTTTAATGTTATTTTTGAAATGAGTTACTCAAGAAGTTGTTGGCACATACAATTCATACACTCGATAAATATTTGTTTGTTACAAATCAATCAGTTTAATTTAGTAATTTTTTTTATCTTCTAAATATAAATAAAAATAATTATAAGATGATATTTTGAGTTTATTATAACAACCATAGATATGACAAATGTTTCTGACTAAATATTTAGTTAAAATTTGTGTTTTTTTAAGAATAGTTATAACGCACTGACTATAATCTGCTCTCACTTCCTTCCTTTGATAAAAATACTAAAACTATAAGAGGATGCATAAAAATACTGAAACTATCTTCTCTTAAAGGATCTGCTTAGAAAAGAAGCAACGAGTTTCAAACATCCATCTTTTACTGAGAAAGGGTTAAAAAAAATAAAAGAACTAGATTTGTCAACTTTATCTATATACTGGTATGTCACTTCATTGTTTTCATGTCATTTCCACAAATGAGATACTAAAGTGTGTTGTCGAAAGATACAATTCATATATGTGATTCATTTTCTAGTAATAAATTCAAAATTAACAGTAGTGTTTTAATTAGGGCTAACAGGCCAAATATCTCCTTGGATGAAAGTATCTCAATAAGTGGTTGGGCCTCTTCGTCCATGAGTTTTTTCTTCATATTGTATCCTTAATAGTTACCAAAAACATGAAATATTGTCATAACATAATAAGATCTTAATAAACTATAAAGTTAATTTTTTTTTGTGTACCTCAAATTTAATTATCATGGCAATAAAATAATCAGAATTAACACACCACAAAAAAAAATCAGAATTAACATAAATAGTTGCACTCTTAAAGGTCCCCAACGACTTTGCATCACTTCCAAAATATGAATAATTTCAAGTAATGGTTGGTTGATCCATCGCGTCCTCTAAAAATGTTGTGAAAGGCAATGTTTGGGGGATCAAAATTTTTTCCCTAACTTCCATGATAATATTTTTAATTTAAATAAATACTTATAAAATGTGTAAAAGACAAAATGGTAGTAAATGCTACAATTTACATAATAAGTTATAGGCTAAAACATGCTTTTAGTCCCTGCAAATAGGGCTCATTTTGCTTTTGGTCCTCGGTAAAAAAAAAAATTTTAAAAACACCCTTGCAAAATTTTCTGTCTTTTAAAAAAGTCCCTGGGTCCATCAAAGCGCTAAAGTGACATGGTTTTGGTCCCTGCAAATATGTACAATTTTGGTTTTCGTCCCTGCAAATATGCCTAATTTTGGTTTTGGTCCCTGCAAATATGCCCAGTTTTGGTCCCTGCAAATATTACCAGGGACGAAATACAAAACTGGACATATTTGCAGGGACCAAAACCATGCCAAAATCATCACTGAAGTGGGCCCAGGGACTTTTTTAAAAGACAGAAAATTTTGCAAGGGTGTTTTTAAAAAAAAAGTTTTACCGAGGACCAAAAGCAAAACGAGCCCTATTTGCAGGGACTAAAAGCATATTTTAGCCTAAGTTATAATAGCAAAATGATAGATGTATGTGGTAAAAGCTACAATATATGCATAAATGTAGGTTTTATGCTTCATGTTTTCACGTGTAAAGTATACATTATAAGTGTAGAAAGTAGCCAGTGATATAGATCCAAAAAAATTAAACATTGAAGACAACTTACACGCACGCGTACGCACGCACAAACACACAACCTTTAGACGTGGAGAGAGTATGATGATTTAGGAGTATAACATATAAGAGAAATCGGAGGTTGATATTTAAACTAGATCTTTGTCATCTTCTCATATAATCTCAAATGTAACCTAGTCTTAACCCAAACTCTAAATTTCTCTAGGTGTACTTATGAATTTTATTAATGACAGATTGCACGTGATTGAAATAGAGTTGCAATAGTTTATGGATAATTGAAGTGTTTTCTTTTAATTATGACATTTGAGATGTTGTAATATGAGTGTGTCGTGCATGTCTTGAAGATAATGCTGGTTGAGATGCTTATGTTTAAGAAAAATAATAAGAAGAAATCAGCAGTGGTAAATGGTGCGAAGATTTTTTTCACACATAACACACGAAAAAGTAGTTTAACTTGCAAACTTGTTACTTAACGCTATATTTTATTAAAAAAAAGAAAATAAAAATGGTCAAAATATAATATTTCCATTATCGAATCGGTAGATAACCACCTCTTTGCATGGCTACTAGACTGCCACCACTTGTAGCCTTTCTGCATGTTTCATTTCTGCCATCGGGCACGGTTGCCGCCGTTGACAGTCCTCATTGCTTTCACAGTAACACTACAAGAAATATTTGCCAAAGATTTTTGACAAGGACATGAACCCCTGGCAAATTTCACACGGCATAAGCCAAGGAAAACCCCTGGCAAAATGACATAGGTGAAGGACGGGACCACTCACCATTTGACAGGGGCGAGCCCCTCGCAAATGTACATACGACCCTGGCTTTAATTTGACCGAGAAAGTAAAATTCAAACAAATTGACACAATCAGCTTTCCATTGAATAAGACACGGGTAAAAAACAGGGCTTGCCCCTCGTTTTTGCTTTGTTGCATGCTGAAATGACAAGGTACTGCCAAAAGTTGGGCGCGCTGCCATGCCAGGAGTTTAACCCCTCAGAAATTGCTTGATAGCCGTGTGTTTTGGTCTGCTTTTCAGACCGTTTTTGGCCCTCTCCTGCCACCTAGCTGGGGCTAGGATTTGACTGACTTTTGCGAGGGGTTGGCCCTCTTTTTGCCCCTGTCAAGCCTTTCCCCTATATAACTCAAACCGGCTCCCTCACTTACAGTATTTGGACTTAGAAAATTTCAGAAAAAAATTGTGTTGTGTTACTACTTCTTCCTTTCCTCTATACACTCTACACTTCTTCAACATTTATAAACTTCTATAATTGGTAAAATTCTTTCACTTATTATATTTTTGTATTTTCATTTTTTACTATTTATTAACATATATATTTTTCATGCATCAGTGTTCAAGTTTAATTGCTTCCTCCCGTGGTGCCTTGCTCTCTGGATTTCTTCTTCTCATAAGCTTCAACAAGTTAGTATTTTTTTCTACTTCTAAATACTATTGCTATTTTCGAATTTATTATTAGTTTGAAATATATGATGTTTGTTTTTTTGGATATATATGATGTTATAATTTTTGCATGATCTGTTTTTATTGTGGAAATATATTTTGATTTTTTTTGTTAATAATATTGTTTAAGAAAATAATTTATTAGAAAAAATGTTAAAACTAGAGAAAAAAATTGCATAATAAAACTGTTATTTTTAAACTGTTTAATTTTTGAAAAACATTTTTTTTCCTTTTTTTTATTTGAAATTTAAATAAATAAATAAATGTGATATAGAATGATACATGTTGATGATGATGTTGGATGTTATTTACATGATATTTCAAATTATTTATGGATTATGTGAATGTTGTTGAATATTCAAATTATTTATGTAATATATATGCATTTTGTTTTACAAAATATATTATATGCATGCTGTTGAATATATGTTTTTTAGGTAGATTTGTTGATTATGTGTATAGTTATAGATATACTAGAATGCCAAAAAAAATATAGCATTTTTTTAATTATTATGGAAAATTGTTTATTTACTAATTTTTTTTTTAATTTAGGGAAAACTGTTTTTTAAATTTGTGTAGTAAAAAATTTGATATTTTTTAAAAGTTAAACTGTATGTTACATTAAATCTGTTTTTTAGGGAAAACTTGTTGTTAAATTAAATTGAAAATTGTTTTTATGTGGAAACTGTATGTTACATTAAATCTGTTTATAAAAAAAATAAAGCTGTATTTTTAATAAATTGAAAACTGTTTTTAAATTAAAATCGTTATTTGTTGCGTGGAAAATTATATGTTTGCGCGTAAAATTGTTATTTGTTGTTTGCGCGTAAAATTATATTTTTGCGCGTAAAAATGTTATTTATTTTTTTGCGCGTAAATTATATATTTGCGCGTAAAAGTGTTATTTGCGTGTAAAATTGGTATTTTTTGTTTGCGCGTAAAATTAGTCTTCTCGATTGGGTAATTCTTTTTTTGACGTGGAATATGTCAATGAAGTTGGTGAACGTGCAGAAGATGGAGTATTATCAATATTTTCGTAGTTGGATGTATGATAGAACCTTTCCGGGAAGAACAGGACTAAAACCGCATTTTGTGCAAGGAGTTGAAGGATTTATTTCATGGGCATGGGCACAAGAAATTTGTACAACAAAGGGAGGAATTAGATGTCCGTGTTTTAAATGTAAGTGCAGATATATAATTACCGACCCTGGAGATGTGAAGAAACACTTAAATAGAGTTGGTTTTATGCCTGATTATTGGATTTTGATTTATAATGGCGAAAAGTTTCAAAATTTTGGGGTAGGGGTCAATGCACAAGCTTCTACTAGCCATGATGGAACAAATGTGGAATATAATGAAGAAGGCAACAAAGAACAATTCAACATGATGGATGATATGGTTGCATACGCTTTAGGGGTTGAATTGTCTTACAATAATGATGTTGAAGATGATCAAGAGGAACAACTCCCGAATAAGAAGGCGCAACGATTTTACTAATTGTTGAGTGAAAGTAATACATCATTGTATGAAGGGTCTTCACACTCTAAGCTATCTATGTGTGTGTGGCTTTTAGCTCATAAGTCGAAATATAGTTGTCCTGATGCTGGTGTGGATGATGTTACGAAGATGTTGAAGGCCGCGGCTCCGTTTAAAGATAATATGCCAGCTAGTTATTATGATGCCTAGAGGTTGGTGATGAAGTTGAGATTAGCAGTTAAAAAGATTGATTGTTGCAGAAATGGATGCATGTTGTTTATGACAATGAGTTTGAGATAAATGATGGAGCAATAGAGGAATGTAAATTTTGTCAAAGCCCAAGGTACGGTGTTCGCAAGCAGAAACGAGTAGCGGTTAAGTCAATGTTTTACTTGCCAGTAATACCAAGATTACAAAGTTGTCGGTGACAAGTTAAAGGGCAGGTTATATGGTGCCGGCAACTACCTCAAGGGCATTGCTGCAACTCATAAGTTTACCCTGAATGCTGGAGAGGGGTCTTCGAGGCAGCCCGAGCTCACTCCTTGAAATGAGGGAAATGATACAGAAGTTGACTCAAGAGCAGCTTGCGGTTCAAATGGTAAACCAAGAGCAGCTTGTGCAACAACTGCTTCAAAAACAACAAGATTACTTTGAGGAGCAGTTGTCACATTTTAGGCAAGCTCAAGGCTGGCCTACGGGAGAGCAGCAGGGTAATGGGACCTCCCAGGGTAATGCCCAAAATGTGAGAGCGCTTATCTTTGATGATAATGATGACCCGTATGAGGTGTTTGGTGAAGACGAGGAGGATGTCGAGACCGAGGAGGAGGATTGATGATGATGATGATGTTTGTTATTGTGTTTTAATTATTGTGTTTTTTCATGGGTTGTAATATTTGGGAGGTTTTCTACGCTTCGCGGCACAATTTTTATTTGCTTCTTTTATGATGCATGGTTTGTAATATTATTAAGTACAATTTTAATTTCATGCCTTTTAGATTTAATATTTTAGTGTCATGTTGCTTTTATTAATTAAAATGATTTTTGAAACAATTAATTATATTCAAAAAAAGCAATTTTGAAAAAAAAAACGAATTTAAATTTTTTATTATTTTAAATCAATTTTATTAATTAAAGTGATTTTTCGTCCAATTAATTATATTTAAAAAAACAATTTTGAAAAAAATGATAATTTTTTATTATTTTAAATAAATTTTATTAATTAAAATGATTTTTTAAAACAATAAATTATTTATTAAAATCTTTTTTTTTTTAAAATATATACCGTTTCACAGGGTTTACCCCTCGCAAAACCCCTGGTACTGTGACCTGCATGATTTGACTTGTGTCAGTACAACAGTGCGTCAGAAACAGTGCATATGCGACAGTAGAAAAGACAGAGGTTAAAACAGGGCTTTTCACAGGGAAAAAGTGAAGGAGTTTAACAGGGCCCTGCCCCTCGTTTTTTTTTGCAAGGGGTGAAACCCCTCGCTTTTCCATTTGCGATGAGCGTTTTTCCCAGGGATTCAGCCCCTGACAAACGTCCTTTTGCCAAGACTTTTGTTTTTTTTTCAGGGAATCCGCCCCTGGAAAATGTCAATGTTTCTTGTAGTGTAACAACTACAGTGCAGAGACTATCAATACCTCAGCTATATTTATTTTCGTCTCTGCAACGCTGTTTTCAATTACTGGAGAGGCAAAATTTGCTTAGTGAATAGTGAGGCGGTGGCAACAAGAACACAGTATAGCACCCACGATTTACCGACGAAGTATTTTAAGGATTAGTTTTGTCATTTTGACTGAAATAATGAACGAGAAAGAGGATATCCGACAGTCATTAATGCTACACCTCATTCGCGTGGATTGTGCAAAAATAATTTTCGCGCACTTAAGTATTATCCATAAGAAATTGTGTTCATGTTGTGCCATTAAATCATTGTTTTCATGTGTGCGCTGATGAACATTTAGTTGTGCTATAAATATGTTGATATAACCTACTTATATGATATGATAAGTACTACTCCCTGTTTACACCGTAACTTGGTAAACAACCGCTAGTCTAAATTAATTGCTTGCGAGACCAACTAGTGAATCTCAGGAGCATAGTGCTTTGATTGAATTCTTTAAATTATATGAATGTCCATTACGCATAAACATTTTAGTGTAGTTTTTTGGGAGAATTAAACATAAAAGTTACTTGGATTGCAAATAACAAGGAAAAACGAGTTCTTATTGAATGAACACTTTGTTTCGATCGAAACATAAATGAACAGAATTTAAATGAAAAACGTTAAACTTTGCATGAAACTTTAAAGTGCTTAAAAGATACATTTCATGAAAAAGTAAATTGCATTGAATTGTAAAATGTGCTTTACATAAAAGGATGGTTCACAGATTCATACTTGGATCCCATTTCACTCGTTTCTCTCGATAGCGTGGGTACTTTGAGTTTACAAGGATTTTGTATAAATGAATTGCGACCTGTTTTCTGACTAAAAAACTACTATATATAGACTTTCGAAAGTAAACTGCCCTAACGGTCGAACGCTATACTACTGCCAAATGTCCTGCCACGTACACCCTGCATGCACATAACTGCTCCTTAGAACGGTTGTATCTTTCGAAATCGAACTGAGTGTTGTGAAAGTTTGTCAGAATTGTGCTAAGTCCAGAACTTTGTTGCTTCGATTCGATCATGCGCTTGTTCGATCTGCCTTCTGGTTCGAAGTCCTCCTTCTTTGCCTTAGCCTTGTATATCCTTTCGAACCTGTGAACATGTTCTAAGATTCTTTTTGTTCTTCGATTAAACAGAATCTTTGCAAGATTCCCTTTAGCATTTAATGCATATTTAGAGCATATTCTTAGCTCATAAAAATATGGGCTAACAAATTGCCCCCAAAAAATGTCTGCTTCGATTCGTGATCGAAGGAAGAGAAGAAGTTGACATTTTTTTCTTTTTCCTACACGTTGAAAAAAACTGTAACCTTCGATGGAAACTTTACATCTTCTTAAACGATGACGTCATTTACCTCGAGCAGTTCCCAAAGCAGTTATTATTACAACACTATTTTCGGAGATTTTTGGCTCCTAGAAAAAGTAACCGACGGCTTGGTTCAGAGATCCTTCAGTTCTCCTCTCGCCACGTGGTTGAATTTTTCAACTTTTTCAACCAAGTCTTTTCAGTTTCCCTTCAGTAATGAGTACAAAATCTACTTTTCACTTCTCCCATTGTCATTTCCTTTCCAGAAAAACCTCTTTAGAAAAAACCAACTTTCTTCTTCTCTCTATCATGGAGAAACTTTCCGAAGATTTACTAATCCTTATTACTAAAAAAGTAGCAGCAACTGGTACTCGAAACTTACTCAACTTTAAGGCAACTTCCGTTAATCATCGTCGATTGGCGAACAAGAAGACGGTTTTTAGGGCTTTGCCTCGTAGCTGTGTGTGGTATTTTTATGACCATTTTCCTTCTACTGAAAAACTTGCTTTCATGCGTCGAATGATCCAGAGTGGTCACGAATCGTTCAGCCTAGTGGAGGCAGCAAGACTCCTTTATGAGGAACCTAACAACTTGAATGGCATCCTCCGTATTTTGCGCAAAGCAGCTTCCCATGGCGTGGAAGGGGCAAAATACTTACTGATGATACTGAAAATCCTTTCAAAAGATGGATTCTCAATGGAGGAAGTTTTTCCCATTTTCAAAGATCTCTTCGATCGTCAAATGCTAGCAGAATGCAGAAGATCGACTTGTGGAGGACCAGGTTTTCCCTACTTTTTGCCACACAGACCTCATCGTGGTGTTAGGCCTCTACCTCCAGGCTTGGTCATTCGTTTCACCTGCACTACTTCAGGGGAATGCAAAGGACATGGGAGAAGACCTGGGATTTTCTGGCCTTTACCTGGTTCAGACAATGAATACTATGGGACTGAACTATGCCTCTACTGTCGTCTCGACTTAGAAGTTAAATGGTTCCTGCATGAATTTCACTTCTTGGAGATCGAAGGTTTCTAGGTTCTTTAGGCATTTAGGATAATTTTTTGATGTATTTTGGATATTGATCAATATCTTCGATGTCCTTATGCTTCGACATCTTTGATGTAATATGCCTAATTTTGGCTTTGAGTTTTAATACAATCTAATGCCTTTTTATTTCCTATTGCTTTCTATCTCCAAATTCGATTCGAACAATGAAACTTCGACACTGTAACCTTACGCGTCGAATGGGAAAAATACAAGTTTCGACTCTAACGAAACTGAAACGGTTGTTTTCCTTTGAAACAAGTTTATGGCGCCATTTCTCGAAAGCTAATGGGCCACGTTTACTGACGTCATGATGGCACGTTTTACTGAAACGGCGTCATGATGGCACGTTTCACTGTATAACTGTCACCTCGATTCCTACTATCATCATGAGTTCCAACTTTCTAGGAAAAAGTGGGACACGTGTCACACTGGAAAGTCGAAGTGATTTTGATCTAAAATTTTTTTTTTTTTTTTTTTTAACAGTAAATGAAAAAGTAACCCTATAAAAGGCCAGAAACGGCCATTGAAGCACTTTTCCAGAAAAAACCTTCAGAGTTCTTTGCTTTTCCACTTTTTTGCTTCTTAATCTTCTTAACCCCTTACGAACCAAACCAATCCATTGTTTCCTTCCATAATCGTTCGTTTCTTAATCTCTAGTAAAGAAACTCTCTCCTCAGAATCATTGGCTTTGATTCAAACGGTTCGTCATCCAAACCCTTTTTCGTAACTGTTCATCTTCCTCTTCGATAATGTCTTCAGAAGATCAAGAAGTTCCCATAGCTGGAAAATGGCCAAGTGCTATCACAAATAATGACGGCAAAGATATGGTACCAGAACCTCATGGGGACGCCGCAAAGAAAACCGTCTGGGAGGTGAACGTAATGATCCCATTTTCTGTGGGCGGCCGTACTTACGCTTTTGGTGGGCCTTTTCCAGACCAGTCAGCTTTATCGAAGGCTATGGATAAGGTATTCCCTTCGTTCACAACTTGTGAACCCAGGATCTTCTTAAGTGACCCATACAACTTCAATTTTCTAAGCAAACCAAGTAAGCTATTTCGATCAGCTCCTTACGTAGGCAATTTAGATTATATTTCTTGGCTTGATCGAGTCGAAAAAGATTACGGAGAGTTTTGGAAAAGACACGAAATTTTCGACCTTATCCAATTTTCAAGAACTGGTCCAGAATATCGACCAGAGATGATTATTGCTGCTCTACATTTCTTCGAGAGCTCTACCAATACGTTCCAGTTTCCCTGTGGGATGCTTACTCCAACCCTCTTCGATGTAGCTGCTCTTACAGGCCTTAGGCCTACTGGGGATACTTATGACCCTACCATCACTAGCGATAATATCAAAGTTGACTTTAAAGAGGCAACTTTTGCCAAATACATAGCTGAGAACAGGGGTGATGATGATGATGAAGTATCCTTCGAAGAACATGTTGCATTCCTGACCTTGTGGCTGTCGCACTTTGTTTTTTGTTCGAAATCTCTGCAAGTGGCAAAGAGATTTATTCCTATGGCCCAGCAAATTGGAGAAGGCAGGGCATTTGGGCTCGGTAAACTCTTGCTGGCCGTCCTCTATGATTCGATTGGGGAGGCCTGCGATGACTTAAAAAAGTCGAAGGATGGTTCTTCCTTCCTGGTGTCTGGCCCAATGTGGCTTCTTCAACTGTGGCTTAATGCCACTTTCGAAAGTGAAATGGGATTGTTCATCCCACAAGACTACGTTGAAGAAGTTGCAAATCGTTCTATTGAGGGGCAAAGGGCACTTCGCCTGACACCCAGGATCTTAGTCCAGAGCCCTCGGAGGCTCTTTCTCACATATATGCAAATCTTCCTGGACTTCAAACATTTCCTTCCGCAACATGCCCCCTTCCATAAAAGACAGTTTGGTCCAGCTTGGTTTACGGAAGATTTCCCCACCATTGACCCAGACAATGAAGATGAAGTAAACGAAGTATGGTCAGCTTACTTGTCTCCTGCCGTACTTTCCTGTAGGACTGGGGTGAAATCGAACTACCTAGGTTTGGTTGGGTACCAACCTCATCTAGTGTCAAGGCAGTTTGGGTTTTCTCAATTTCGACCCAAGGGTATGTTCTCAGATCCCAGAAATTTTTTGAGGGGAGCTAACCTCTCAGATAAAGATTACAAGAAATTTCTGAAGTTATCCGAAGAGCTCCTGTTCGAATTACACCCATTCGAATACAGTGCTTCATTCTTCTGCACAACAGAATTCGCGAGATGGTGGGGGAAGCATTTTTCTGGTCATTCAGTGGGAGATACCAAAGCTATGATCTCCAGACTGGAAAGTGGCTTTTCTCAGCCAATCATTGAGAACATTCGTTCGAAGCTCCCTGCTCGAGGTATCAAACTCATTTTGTCACTTATTGATATATGCTAGTTCCATTTATTTACGCCTTTCGATTTCATTTGTTCAGGCAAAGCACCAGTGACAAAGAAGGGTGTCGAATCATCTCGAGCTGGGGAGAAGCCCAAAAAATCAACTGGCATAAAGATCCAGGAAGTCCCGAAGGAGAAAAAAGAAAAGGTAACTAGTTTTGTTTACCTTGTTTTAATTTCCAACATTTTCTAACTCCGTTCTACTTCGATTATGGCAGAGTCGGAAAAGAGAGAGTAGCTCTGGCGCTACCACAACCTCTACGAAATCAAAACCTGAGGTCATCTATAGTATAGATGAAGAAGAAGTAAGCCCATTCGAGCGTTTTCAACTTCCTCAATTTTTGATCTAATGCCAATCCTTTGTCTTTTCTTATCTCCTCTTTTCTTTCTTTTCCACAGGAAGAGGAGGAAATCTCTTTTATTAGGAAAAGAAAAACGCCCCCTAGCTCGACACCCACCGAGTCCGTCGAACAGACGGGTCTTGGTAGCTCCCAGGCTCAGGAGCCGAAAGAGAAGAAAAGGAAGAAAGACAAGAAAGCCAGGCCTGAGAAATCTGCAGATCGACAAGCAGAAGAGCCTGTTGAGAAGAAGAAAAAGAAAAAGTCTTCTAGGGCTTCAGGAGATCATTCGAAAGCAACTCCTTCTGAATCTCAGCCTGCTTCGACTGAGGTTGACAATCAGGCTGACAAAGAGCCTAAAGACAAAGAGGATGAAGGAGGGGTTAAGACTCCTGAAGACCTTAATCCAAATCCCATCATTGCAGAGGTTGAGGTACGGATTTATACATAAACTTCTTCTTTTATGAATAAAATTGCCTTTAGTAGCATCCTTATTTATTTCGTTTATATTTCGAATCAGGTGGAAGGTCATGCAGCAGAGGGTGCTCCAGCAGGGACAGAAAAAATTCCAAGCCCCCTTATCGAAGAGCCTCCCAGTCCTGTAAGAACTGAAGCTGTTGCTGAGGCAAACCCACAGAAAGAAGGCCAACCAGATCAACCAGCTGTGTCTGAAGGTCCTAGTGGTTGGGGGGGCAAATCTGTCGAATGTGAGACTGAACAAGCAGAGGCTGCTGTGTCTACTGAGTCGAGCAAGGGTTATTCGCTCTCCCCTGGGAAACACCAATTCGATGATGAGACTATCAAGGAGGCTGAGGTAGGAGGGTCAGAGATTTTGCCGGAGTCTTCGACTTCGAAGCTTTCTGCCAGCTTGGGGTTGCCTGAAGAGGAATTCATGCATATGCAAAGTTCAGACCCAGCAGCGACCCTTCGACTTCTGCTTGCCAGACAAACCCCTCCTCAGACTTCAAGTGACAGGGCCACTGATTCGACTCAGTCGGCGGAAGAAATTAACTCATCTGCGCGCCAAGACTCGCTTCTGCTAAAGCTGACTACAGATTTTGTAATACAAGACGTGCCCAGCATAATCAAGGCAAATCCCTCCACCGCTTTTGGACTTCTCAACTTTTTGAAGAAGCTCCATAATCCCTTGACTACTGACGAAACCTTAGGGAAGGTTATTCAAATCGAATCAATTATTGATCAACTAGCCAAAACTGTGCAGCATGATGAGGACAGTGCCACGAGGCTTGTCGCTCAACAACGAACACATGACCATTTGCTCGAAAGGGCCAAAGCTGCCCAGGCTGAGGTTGATCGATTAGCAAATCTCACCAAAGAAGTGCACCCTGATATTAAGACTTGCAATAACAACATCTCTGATTGGGAAAATAATATCCTCGTGTTGCAGTCTCAAATCGACAGCTATAGAAAGAAAATTGCTGAAGAGGAAGCCAAACGCAACCGACTCGAAGAGGACGTCAACAACTCGATTAAGGCTCGAATTGATGAAAAGGGACGGGAGGGTCTTAAAGCTTATAGTGCTTCTGCAGTACTACTCGAAGAGGTTAAGAGTTTGGAAAGTGCTCGTCAGGTCTTCGACAAGGAGATGAACAGCTTAACCAACTTGTACTGGGAGTCTGTAAAGCACTTGTAATACCTTAATTTTCTTGTGAATTTCGAACATCTTTTGGCACATTTTGATTGTAATATTCAGGACATGCCCAGTTTGTGGCAGTTTCTTTAACCATCATTTCGAAATTTCTTTTGAAGTTTATTCTGCGGTTATCTTTACTTCGAATCACTTTGATTATTTTAGCATTTAAAAACGCCAGATATCGAAGATTTACATAGTTTTTATTATACACAGTGACAAACCTCTTTTTTAGTAACGGATAAGATTGTGCGTATAACAAACGCGCAACTATCAAGCCGTATTTCTGACTGGCTCTAATTTCAAAACGAGTCAAACATCCGTTTTCAAAACAATCATTAATGAAATTAGGAAACGGTTGAAGAATCATTAATGATTCTACCATTATATATATGGTCATTCTCTATCCATTTTACTTACTCCACTCTGCAAGTCATAATAATATAGACAGTATCATCAATCTTGAAAGAGAAACATGGGTAAGGGCAAACAAATTTCGAAGAACACCGATAAAAAGACAGCAACATCTGCAAAGAAAGGCAACCAAAAGGCTGCTGATTCCTCAAAGAAGACCAAGAATCCTAGTTCCAAGGGTGAAAGCTCAAGAACCTGCAGGGCTCCTCCTCCTTCTGAAGGGAAAACACCTTCGAGGGCTCAACCAGAGGTTTCTTCCTCAGAGTCTGATAGTACGGACCCTGATTGGGCAGAATTCCTTTCAACTTATGATGAAAACAAGGAATACCTTCGTTCCTCAGACTCAGAAGTGGATTCGAAATGAAGGCCCCTTCAAGATCAACGTGTCTTTCTTTTCCTTTTGTAATTCGAATAAACTCTTAGTTATGATGGGTATAAAATCCAAGATAAAATCTTTGTATGTTGAGGGATGAAACCCACCATTTTTAATTCGAATGTTTGATTTTAATGGCATCTTCGCTAGTTGCCACTTTAGTTATCTATTTTGAACTATTCTTGATTTATTCGAACCTCTTACAGCACTGGTCTATATCTTTTCAAATACTTACCATTTATGCTCAAGGTACGTTGATCGGGAGTTAATTCCTCTAACTCATAAGCACCATTCGAATAAATCTGAACTATCCTAAATGGTCCTTCCCAATTTGGGGACCACTTGCCCAGGGTTCGATCCTTTCTATCCATGGGCAGGATGACTTTCCACACCAAGTCTCCAACATTAAAAGTTTTTGACTTTACTTTCTTGTTATAAGCCTTTGCAACTCTTTCCTTTTGCCTAGTCAAGACTTCTAATGCTCTTAATCTCTCCTCATCTAAATCAACCAGCTCATCTGACATCATTTCCCAATAATGATCGATTGGTATGTCCATTTGTTTTTGTATTCTGGCTGATTGCAAATGTATTTCGACTGGAAGTACAGCATCATGACCAAACGTTAGTCGAAATGGGGTAGTGCCAGTTGATTCCTTAGGAGAATTTCTACATGCCCATAAAACTTGATCCAACGTTTTATTCCAATTTTTTGGTTTTTGGGCAATATGTTTTTTAATCAAGTTAATGATAATTTTATTGGCTGCTTCGACTTGACCATTTGCTTGCGCGTAATATGGTGTTGAGGTTAATAATCGAAAGCCAGTTTCTTGAGCAAATTCTTGCATCTTTCGTCCAGTAAAGACTGAACCTTGATCAGTGGTAATTGTTTCAGGGATACCATACCTATAAATAATATGGTTTTGAATGAAACTAATTACTGCCTCCTGATCAACATTTGGTAAAGGCACTGCTTCAATCCATTTAGTAAAATAATCTATTCCAACTAATATATATCGTTGGTTTTTTGACGAAGCAGGTTTAACCTCACCAATTAAATCCAGAGCCCATCCTCTGAAAGGCCAAGGTTTAATTATGGAGTGTAACTCACTAGCAGTACATGCTGTATCCCTGCATGCTTTTGGCATTCTTGACAGCCTTTAGCAAATTCTATGCAGTCTTTTAGCATAGACGGCCAATATAAACCTTGTCGAAATAAAAGCCATTTCATTTTATGGCCTGCTTGATGTGATCCACAAGCACCACTGTGAACATGGGAAACTGCTAAATATGCTTCTGATTCGCTTAGGCATTTTAATAAAATTCCTTCTGCAGTCTTTTTAAATAACTCATTTCCCATAATCACATAGTTCAAAGCCCTATATTTGATCTTTCGAGCCACGTTACCTGTTGGATTTTCCAAATATTCAACAATGGATTTTCTCCAATCATTATCCAACATATTATCAATGGCCAAAATTTGGATTTTTTCCTGAAGATCATCTACGTTTTCATCTTCACTACCTTGTGGTGTACTTGCCCCCACAAGTTTTGGCATTGATAATGCAGTGCTCAACGGCTCTTGTAACACCAGTTTATCTTTTATTTCGATCAACTGAGTTAATTTTTCCTTCGACATTTTGTACCCTGAAGCTATTTGGGCTAAATCATTTGCTTCTTGGTTTTCTAGTCGAGGTATATGTTCAATGTTAATATAATCGAAATGATTCAGAAGAGAACTTGCTATAGCAAAATATTTCGCTAAGTGTTCTTTCACACATTTGTATTCTTGTGTTAATTGTCTCAACACTAACTCTGAATCACCCCTTATGTTAACATTTCTTGCCCCCAAGCTAATTAAAATTTCAAGGCCTGTGATTAAAGCTTCATATTCAGCCTCATTATTTGAGCAAAGACCTTTAATTTTATATTTGAACTTAGTTGGGACTTTTGTGGGAGATATTATTAAGATTCCAATCCCAGTTCCATGTTTATGTTTAGAACCATCGAAATACAAAACCCAAGGTTCAGTATCTACATAGTCCTGAGACATTTCGATCACTGAGTGATCTACAATAAAATCTGCCACAATTTGACCCTTAACCGATTTCAAGGGCTTGTAAGTTAAAGAATATTCTGTTAATGCTAAAGCCCACTTTCCAATTCTACTGTGTAAAATAGGCTTCGATAACATGTGTTTAATAATATCATAATGAGAATACACATAGACATCAACAGGCTTTATATATTGCTTAAGTTTACTACAAGAGAAATACAAACAAAGACAAAGTTTTTCTACGGCAGTATATCTAGTTTCTGCATCATTTAATACACGACTAAGATAATAAATTGCATGCTCCACGCCATTTTCATCTTCCTGAGCCAACATGCTCCCAATGGTATTGTCAGACGCAGCAATGTACAACTTCATATCTTTACTTCGACTCGGAGGCATTAGTACTGGAGGCTTAATCAAATACTCTTTAATTTCATCGAAAGCCTTTTGATGCTCCTCATCCCATTTGAATGGTTCATCTTTCTTGAGTCGAAGCAATGGCGAAAAAGCTTGAGCTTTGCCACTTAAATTCGAAATGAATCTTCTCAAGAAGTTGATTTTTCCTAGCAAAGATTGAAGCTGTTTCTTGGTCGAAGGAGGCTTTGTCTCAAGAATAGCCTTCGTCTTGTTCTGGTTTATCTCGATGCCTTTTTTATGCACCACAAAACCAAGGAAATCTCCTGCATGCACACAAAAAGCACACTTTAATGGATTCATTTTTAATCCATGTTTCCTCATCCGTTCGAAAGACTGCCTCAGGTAATCCAAATGGCTATCTTCGGACGAAGATTTGATGATTATATCATCTATATAAACTTGCATGAATGTGTCTATAAAATCATGGAACATAGAATTCATGGCCCTTTGATAAGTGGCCCCAGCATTTTTCAAGCCAAAAGGCATAACAACCCATTCATAAGTGCCTAATGCGCCAGGGCATCGAAATGCTGTTTTTGACACATCATTTTCAGCAATAAATATTTGGTTATAACCAGAATAACCATCTAACATACTTAAAAATTCGAAACCAGCTGCTGAATCTACTAACATTTCTGCTACTGGCATAGCATATTCATCTTTAGGTGTAGCATTATTTAAATCCCTAAAATCTATGCATACTCTAAGAGTTCCATTCTTTTTAATAACAGGGACTATATTTGCTAACCATTCGACATACCTGGCAGCTCTGATGAATTTACACCTCAGCAGCCTTTCGATCTCATCCTTGATCTTGGACATAATTTCTGGTGCGAACCTTCTTGGTAGTTGTTTCACTGGCCTCTTTCCTTCTTTAATGGGTAACTTCAGTTCGACCATTTCTCTGATTAACCCAGGCATTTCGTTGTAATCCCATGCAAAGCAGTCTTTGAACTCTTTAAGAAGCAGCACCAGCTTTTCTTTTAGATTTGAAGTGATATTGGCGCTGATATAAGTTGGCCTTTTAATCGAGCCATCTCCAATATCGATCTCCTCCAAAGGATCTTGTGCTTGCATTTTTGGCGCCTCGCTCATAGGATCCTTCTCGAACCCCAGCGGCTCATCGTCATAGATGCAGTCAAGTCTTCGATCCTTTGTTTCTTTGACTTCCAGATCTTCGATCTTGGCTTCTTCTGCCATATTTTGTTGAAACTCAGCCTCAAGGGCCGCATTTAATCTATTTTCGGCCATATAAGCCGTAATCCTGGCCCATGCAGTGGCCTCAGTCATAGTAATTTTCATGTATATTCCACCCAGTTGGTGGAATGACTCCATCTTCAGAAGAAACATCGTTAATTTCCTCTCTCTCCCATATAAAGCCATGGGCAGGGTGGAGTTTGACAGAATGAATAACATTGTCACTTGGCACGAAAGCAGAATCCTTGTCACCACAAGGTGCTATGTTAGCCAAATATTTGTCAAAGGTTTGTGGAGTGACAATGTCAACCTCTGACTTATAGAAGCTTTGATCTGCCTCTATGTTTTCAACAATCCCATCTTCCCTCCAAACAATCAGTTTCTGGTGGAGAGTGGATGGTACTGCCCCAACTCCGTGGATCCATTCCCTTCCTAACAACAAGTTGTAGTTAGCCTTGGATTGAACCACCAGGAAAAGAGTAGGTCGAACTATGCTGCCCACAGCAACATCAACTTGTATGGCTCCCATCGAATAGCCAGTTTTGCCCTCATAATTAGAAAGCACAATGTTGTGGGCAGATAGATCGCTGTCATATTTCCCAATCCTGTAGAGCGTAGATTGAGGCATCAAGTTGACAGCTGCTCCCCCATCAATGAGCACTTTGTTGATCCCAACGTTCTCAACCTTTGCTCTGATGAAAAGGGGTTTGAGATGGCTTTTCATCCCTAGACTTGGCCTCTCAAAGGAGGCTAGTTGCTCCTCAATGCAGCCATTGTTCATCACATAGTAACACACAGGCTTTGGGTCAGCCATATCAAGGCGATCGAATTCACCTTCGATCTCAGTCACTTCTGATTCGACATCATACTCAGACGGCAAGATGGATACCACGCAGATAACGTCGAAATCAGGTTCAGAGTCCAGTAGATCCTCGTCCTCCATCTTACTCCCATCCACTGGAGGAAAGAGTCTTTCTTTTGCTGGCCTCCTGGACACATCCTTATATTGGCCAGTTTGCAAGTTTTGTTCGGCCAATTTCTTTTGACGCTGAAACCTGCGCCATTGGGTCCTTGTCATGGGATTCTTACCCTTGTAATTGTTTCGGTAAGAATACTTATTAGCCTCCTGTGGGCCAACTTGCTTCGTTCCACTGGAACCACCTACCTCCATAGTTCCTTTGTTGAACCTTATGAGCCCCTGGTGCATCCATTTTTCGACAGGAATCGAACCAGGAGGAATAAAGGTAGTCTTCCGACCAGATTTCTGGCTGTTGTTCGACTGCACCATAGTCCTCTTGCCTTTATCGAATCGCTGGTTTTGCGTTGCCCCCTTGTTGACAACCTGGTACTTCTTGAGGCCCTCAGTAGCCTCTCTATCACACACTGCACTGCAGCGGGGACACAGCATTACATTCTTGTTTTCGAGTTTGCATCTATTCAGAAAATCGATCAGATCCTCTTCAGTTTGAGGATACACCACCTTCATCTTTTCGCTGTAGTCTTCTTCAGATATGGTTTGAACTTTCACTTCAGACACCTCCATGGCTTCGACCATCATTACTCCTTGAGGTTCCGCATAGAGGGTTTCCACAGCTGTTGGTGCCTCAACATTTGCCTGAGTTGTCTTTGGTTTCTCACCAAATTTGAGTCTCCCCTCATTGAGAGCCTTTTGGACCAGATCCCTGAAAAGAATACAACGTGAGGTTTTATGGCCAAGGAAATTATGAAATTTACAATAACCCCTTTTCTTCTGTTGTTCGATTGGGGGTACTTTTAAGTCCTTAGGAACAATAATCTGGCCATCTGTAACTAATAAATCAAATATTTCATCACATTTGGTTATGTCAAATGTATAAGTTTTAGACACAAATTTATCATTCTTAGGCTCAACAGGATTTTTCCCATTCGAAGGTTTAAGGAGTTTACAGACATAAGGAGGTCCAGGTTTTAATTCTGCTAGATCAACCTCATTGTCTTCGATATCTTCATAAGTGACATCGAACTCTTGGTCACTGTCGTTTGCTTCGACATATGCAACCTTCTCCCTCTTATGGAATTTAGAATTCCTAGCCTTTTCAGCTTTTAGCCGTTCGACTTGTCGAACTCTATCAGCCAACTGAGCCATGTCCCTCAAATACTGAGTGTCTAATTTCTTTCTAATCGAATAGTCTAGGCCACCAGCAGCCATTTCGACTAATTCATGTTCAGGGACTTGGGTGAAGCACCTTGCCTTTAAAAGTCTAAATCTATTGAGATAATCATCAATGGACTCAGGCGCTTTACGTCGAACACTTGCTAATTCTTTAAGGCTTATTTTCGATTGTCCCATGTAAAATTGTTCATGGAAAACTCTCTCTAATTGATTCCAATTATGTATGGAATGTGGAGGGAGGGTTGTAAACCATGTAAAGGCATTTTTTGTTAAAGAATTCGGGAAATACTTCATCCTTAAATTTTCATTATTGGCTATGTCTCCTGCCTCTGTCAGAAATCTTGCAATGTGCTCAACAGTTGATTCGCTAGTGTCACCAGCGAACTTAGTGAATTTTGGGATTTTGACACCCCTTGGTAGTTCAGTGTGAAGCACATACTCTGACAAGGCAGAAACAAAATTTGGTCTATGTAATCCTACATTCAAACCATTTTGGACCAAGATAGCTTCGACCAAATTTGCTATATTGTTTTGTGCCCCTAAATTATTTTGCTGGACATTTCGAACCACTTCATCAGCATTTTGATTTCGATTTACTAAGACTATCCCTGGATTTGGTTCGATTTGTGGTTGTACTTGTGGTTGAGCGTATGGTTCGATTGGACCCATTTGTAATTGTCCTTGATTAGGCTGCACCACTAAGTTATTGGGCATAGGCACCATAACATCATTTGGTACTTGGATGTTTTGTATGGGTGCTAGATTCTGGATCTGAGGGACTGGTTGATTAGGGACATGTGGAGCCCCAAAGAAATCAGCCATTCTACCCATCTGGGTGGCTAACAATTGATAAGATTGGTTAGTATTTTGTATCAAAGGATTAAACACTGTACCAATTTGTTGTGTCAACATATTAACCATATCATGATTACTTTCATCCATTTGTTGCCTTAAAGACATCAAGGATGTATTAGTTAGTGGTGGCACTGCATTTCGATTAACAGAACTGGAGGCCAATCGTTGGTTTGTAGGCGAATAGACGCCAGGCACAGTTTCTGAATATAATGAAGGGTTGGTTTGTAGCCCTTGCATCAGCGTTGTAGGCATACCATATGGTATATTCCTACTGTTGCCTTGATTCGTATATTGTGAAAAAGGCATACTGAACGTAGAACCTATTGTGCCTCCTCCTCTTGCTGGGGATGGCTGGCTTCCTAAATTTTCGGGTATCGAAACTGCAGGGCCTGCAGTGGTAAAGGGCATCGTTGTTGATGCAATGATAGGCATAGTAACGCCCAATGTCGACGAACTGGGAGCGGAAATGGTCGCTCCAGTCACATTCGAAGTGTTCAACGCACTCGAAGGCGCTGACACATTGTTATCATTCACATTTGCATTTTCCATATTATTTGTGTTTATATTTCTGGGTGGTGGTCTAACCATTTCAGGGAGTATTTTCCCACTCCTCAAGAACATGCACCAACACAATTTCCAGAAAGAATGCACAAATAGAAATTTGCAAATCCAAACGAAAATACTTTTGACAGAAAAGATTCAATTAAAGCACAGGTCCCACCGGGCGTGCCAATTTGTTTACACCGTAACTTGGTAAACAACCGCTAGTCTAAATTAATTGCTTGCGAGACCAACTAGTGAATCTCAGGAGCATAGTGCTTTGATTGAATTCTTTAAATTATATGAATGTCCATTACGCATAAACATTTTAGTGTAGTTTTTTGGGAGAATTAAACATAAAAGTTACTTGGATTGCAAATAACAAGGAAAAACGAGTTCTTATTGAATGAACACTTTGTTTCGATCGAAACATAAATGAACAGAATTTAAATGAAAAACGTTAAACTTTGCATGAAACTTTAAAGTGCTTAAAAGATACATTTCATGAAAAAGTAAATTGCATTGAATTGTAAAATGTGCTTTACATAAAAGGATGGTTCACAGATTCATACTTGGATCCCATTTCACTCGTTTCTCTCGATAGCGTGGGTACTTTGAGTTTACAAGGATTTTGTATAAATGAATTGCGACCTGTTTTCTGACTAAAAAACTACTATATATAGACTTTCGAAAGTAAACTGCCCTAACGGTCGAACGCTATACTACTGCCAAATGTCCTGCCACGTACACCCTGCATGCACATAACTGCTCCTTAGAACGGTTGTATCTTTCGAAATCGAACTGAGTGTTGTGAAAGTTTGTCAGAATTGTGCTAAGTCCAGAACTTTGTTGCTTCGATTCGATCATGCGCTTGTTCGATCTGCCTTCTGGTTCGAAGTCCTCCTTCTTTGCCTTAGCCTTGTATATCCTTTCGAACCTGTGAACATGTTCTAAGATTCTTTTTGTTCTTCGATTAAACAGAATCTTTGCAAGATTCCCTTTAGCATTTAATGCATATTTAGAGCATATTCTTAGCTCATAAAAATATGGGCTAACACTCCCTTAGTTCCTTTTTAATTGTCACTTTTGAAGAAAAAATTTGTTCATTTTTAACTGTCACTTTCAAAGTTCAATAACAACTTTAAATAATGTTTTACCAATTTTATCCTTAGTTATTTATTACGGAGAGAGAAATATATGAGATGATATATTAAATGAATAAGGTTATTATAGTAAAAGTATAAATTATTGTATCAAAAGTAGTGACATTTATTAATTGTCTTGGTTTGTGTAAAATGTCAAAAAGTGACAATTAAAAAGGAACGGAGGTAGTACCTTCGTTCCTTTTTAATTGTCACATTTTGACATTTTACACAAACCAAGACAATCAATAAATGTTACTACTTTGATACAATAATTTATCTCTTTCCAATAATAACCTCATTCATTTAATATCTTGTTTTATATATTTCTCACTCTGTAATAAATAATTAAGGGTAATATAGGTAAAATATTATTTAATATTGCATTGAACTTTGTAAGTGACAGTTAAATTAAAACAAAACTTTTTTACAAAAAAACACTTAAAAAGGAACGGAGGGAGTAATTCCTTTCAAAAAATGATATGGTAAGTAATGATTCCAACACTGGATTTTGCCAACCAACTTTTATTTTTTAACGGCAAGTCAGACTAAGCCTTAAGACTCATAAAATTCTAAATACGACGTTTAGGTTTGTTTGAGAGTTTGGAGGGGAGGAAGGAGAAATCTTTTGGGGAAAAGAAATATAGAGGAAAATAGAAAAATCTTTTATATTTTTTGAAAGAGTATTTTTTTTAGAGAATAATAAATTATTGTTTATGATTAATATATTTTTGTTGAAATTTGGGGCCTAACTCATCCTTACAAAACCGGCTTGTAAGGTGAGGAGTGTCTCGTCTTTATAAACCCTGATCAAGCTTCCTATCTAACCGATGTGGGACTAAATCCACCCCCTCAAAGACAAGCCAACATAAGGTAACTAGGGGCAGATCGCAATTAAGGCGGGATTACCAACACACCCCCTCACGCTTGGGGCGGGATTTCCAACAATTTTTAATTTTAAAAATATCATAACATGGATTTAATTTGAAAAATTCATATAAACCCTCCAAAATCGTTCTCCAATACAATTTTTTAGTTTTCCCAAATTAAGAGAATTTTGTATTATGAACAAAAATGAACTCCTCAAAACCTTATACCCTCTTAAAGTCTTCCACTTTTTATGCTTAGTCCTTCATTTTTTCAAAGTCGTCCCATTATCTTCTCCTCCAAATTCACATATAAAGTCTCAGAACATCCACAATGGAGACATATATGTTTGGATAGTTAAATGAGTCTCATTTGTACACATCACTCATTTATAATTTGTTAATAGTGATACCTAATAAGCATTCAATCATTCCAACACATCATCTCACACAAATGTCTTAAACGAGATCCATTAATCATTTATCAATAGTTCTATATCATCACATTTCAATATTTTAATATTTTTAAAATACGGGTCCCACTTAAGATTGGAGATCTACATTGTGACCATGTTCCTATTAGGTACTCAAAATAATTTTTCTCCAATAAGAGTACCTCATAGGTACCAAGTCTTAAAAGAGATAGATCATCGATTGAAGATGGTCTTAGAGATTATTTACTACGAAATTAAATATGATCAAATTTTTTCGATGTAATAGTCATTTTAGTCCCTTAATGTGTAACGAGTAGTCACAATAGTCCCTCAATATGTCAAAATTCTAAAATAGTCCCTGATTGTGCACTTCGTTAGTCAAAACAGTCTATGACATTAAAATAGTCCCTCAATGTTGAAAATAACACTTTTCATATAGGGACGAATATGATAGTAAATAAATATTTATAGGGACTAATATAACAGTAAGTAAGTAAGTATATTGAGAGACTGATATGACAATATTAACTGAATATTTTAACGCAGGAGACTATTTTGACTAATAAAATACACAAATAGAAACTATTTTAGAATTTTGATACATAAAAAAATTATTGCAATTACTCATTAGAGATTTAAATACCAAAAGGACTATTACATCCATCAACATGCTACTTCTATAATATTGAGATCAAATAATTCATTCTAATTCAATTCAAATCACTGCTTGTTCCTTTCATTTTTGTTTCTGAAGTTCGCGATCAAGGATTAGGTGGCTAAAGACTTTTGACTTTTTTGATGTGGGTTGGTTTCAAAACCTGAAAGGATATGGTTCTGTTAAACTTAAAAGGGTCTGGTCATTAATGTATTGGACTCATCCCTCGATCTGAGTTCTTAACCGTATGTTTGAAACTTGTGTGTGTTTGGTGGCTTGACTACTTTAATTCTCTGATTCTTTTCAGATTTGTTGAGATCTGCAGGTTTCAAGTCGTCTTGCATACTTACACTAGGTCCATTTTATATCGTTGTATCTCCTTTTGAATTTTATTTCGGTCAGGTCTAATGTCTTTAAAGTCTTTGTAATTCTTTCTTTTTATTTTATATAATCGTCTTTTTTATTAAAAAAAATCAATGCTTGACCTTTTTTACGTACCATCGACTTTTGTTTGAAAGGGACTTTATATTATTTTTTTCTTTACAGATATTATTGTAGAAAAGAGAATAGGAAGTAAATGCACGCGCCTAAAAGAAGAGTAAGGTAGGAATATTGATATCGCAGTTTGAAATGTCTGGTCATCTTTGGTCACAATCATGACTGCTCGCTGCCAAACTTTGTCCTGTTCTGTAACAGCACACTTCTTTCCCTCATTTAACCCTTGGTTTTTTCAACTCACACACTCTCACTGTCTCTCACCACCATTTAACTCTTAGTTGTTTCACCTTTTCTGGAAACAACTATATCTGAATATCCACTCACTCTTTTACCCTGCAGACAGGAACAAATAATACCATTCCATTTCCACCAATTACTAGGATTACATCCTACGAAGAAGGCCGAGTACGGATGCAGATACGATACGATACGGGTATACAGATACATGAATTTTTTTAATTTAAGATACGATACGGCTAAGATATGTAGACAAAATTTTTATACTAAAACTCATGCGTGTAAAATACTTGAAGAAAATAAACATTGATTATTTTTTATTATTATATTATTATAAAAATCACAATTTTTTAAAAATAATACATGTAATTAAAATAAAGAAATGTAAAGTTTTTTTATAAACCATATATTATATTTTCATATGTTGAGATATCGAGAGAAACATCATCATAAGAACTCAACACAAATTTTATCTAATGTTAATTAATTGAATCATCTCTCTCGTTACCTTCATCCACAAGGAGTATAAATTTAAGTGGATCATCGAGAAACAATTCTAATGATGCATATCTAAAATTGAACCATACTCTACTGAATTTTTACAACATTGTCTCACTTTTTTATCCTTCATCTTTTCTAGGATAAGTATATGTGAAGTATCTTATAAGTATCTTTGTGTATCTCTGAAGTATCCTATATGTATCCACTAAAATATTTTTTAAAAATTAAAATAATTAATTCTGATACTTCGTGGGCACGTATCCGCAAGTATCCGTAGAATATCAATATCTGATACGTATCTGATACATGTACGTCTTTGTTTTAGAGTATCTGGACATCATTGATTATAACATGAACATCCTAACCTAACCTCAACCAAACTAAATTAAACACTCAGTTCAGTTCCTTCATTCACTCCCTTGAATTCTGATCCTCTCTCTAAACCCTATATATTCTTTCTCTTATATGTCACTGCACATGTTGCTCTTGTTTCTACCCTTTCCAGCAACAAATCAACAAATCAATTCTCTTTCTTTCTCTGCATCATATAATATAACCAATATATATTATATGTTTGTTTAATATTTGTCCCTTTTTTCTAAGAATATTTGTCTCTTTCGTTTTATAGCTAATAAACCCTAGTCCTTGCTGCATATTCATCAAAAATGATCTATCTATCTCACCCTTAGCAAGATCTATAACCAGATCCAAATCAACAAGGGTTTATAGATAAATAAAAAAGAGAACAGAAAAATCTTTCTTCTCCATGGATTTGGTTTCATCAGGATCAACAAACCAGAGCGTAGAGAGTCCAACAAGTGGATCTTCAGTAACCAACAATAGCACCGGAAGTGGAAGTTCAACTCCAACTTCAAGCCGTTATGAAAACCAAAAGAGAAGAGACTGGAACACATTCTGCCAGTATCTCCGAAACCACCGTCCACCACTCTCATTAGCACTATGTAGTGGTTCCCATGTCCTTGAATTTCTGAACTACCTTGACCAGTTTGGTAAAACCAAAGTCCACAACCACCCTTGTCCTTTCTTTGGCATCCCTAATCCACCAGCTCCTTGTCCATGTCCTCTACGTCAAGCGTGGGGTAGTCTCGACGCTCTCATCGGTCGTCTTCGAGCTGCTTATGAAGAGAACGGTGGTCGCCCTGAGACTAACCCTTTTGGTTCTCGTTCTGTTAGGATTTATTTAAGGGATGTTCGTGATTTTCAAGCTAAAGCTAGAGGTGTTAGCTATGAAAAGAAAAGGAAGAGGCCTAAACCTAAGGCATCTACAACCACTGCTAGTGCTACTTAAGACCTCAATATTCAAAGGAGCTAGCATGAAAAATTGTTAACTGGTATGTATATATTACTTCAATCATTTTTCTTTTGGTATTGGCCAATATTAGCACTACTAAAAAAATATAAATTAGCTAGAGAAACTTAGAGAAAATAAAGATGAAGTTTTTCTCTATGATGTGTTACTAAATTTTGGGGTGAGAGAAGGGATTTTTTCCTTAATATTTTGTATTGCTATATGTATATATTTTTTTAGTTTATTAGGAGGGAAAATGTTAATATTAGAGATTGAACCCTGAATCTCCTTCATATGACACTTGCATATAATAAATTTTGCTGTGTTGATGCTTGTGTTTATGGTTTTTGTGCTTTTGATTAGGAGTTTTTTGTGTCTAAGAAGAGGCGTTCGATGGTGGTCAAGATTATTGTTGAGATGGGTTTGGATTAATAATTTGGAGTACTTTATGAGTTAAGGTAAAGTAGATCGATGGTGGAAATTTGAAGTACTGATCTAGGTCTGCTCTAGCTAGCTGCACCGACAAGTGTGTGTTCTGATCATAAGATTCATTCACAATCATAGCTACTATGCGTAGTAGAAGAAGAAAATGGTTATGATTTAATTCTTGTACTGAATCTTGTACGAACATCTAGTGTATTTGTGAAGCATGCGCTTGCTTTATAGTCTGAATATTTAAATTTTCGTGGGATTACTGTTAATATAATTGGTGGATATTGAAAATGCTTGGCCAAGATATTTGTCTCAATTATGAATATGCTGACATATCCAAATTTAGGTTGCAACAAGAGTTTTATATGGTTTTCTTCTTCTTTAATTACTTGAGGATTTAGGTGAGCTGAAAATAGTATTGATTAAGGTGAGCTAAAAATAGTATTGATTAAGGTGAGCTACGTAGCCTACAGGATGTATGTGTATCAGTAGGAAAAATAATAAATAAATAGATCAAGCAAATCGATTATTCTATTATTGAAATTAAAAGAAAGCATTGATTAAAGAGCACTTGTCACGAGCCCAGTATGTGTATTTGTCAAATTCAGTATAATATAGTTAAGGATTATGTTTAAGTGCACGATACTATTTGTCGTCACACAAGCACGAAGGTACTTAACCTTACAATTTCTTTTATGATTTTGTTTTTTATTTTTTAGCTTTTATTTTTTGTTTGTGTTTGTTGTTTTTTTTTAATTTTTAACTGACAAATATTATCAAACATGTTTTTTTTACAAATATTTACAAGATTACTTACCTACATTTTCTTTTTTATGTTTTTCAATTAAATTTTTATTTTACAGATAAATATTTTATCAACAACATTAAAAATTTAATCGCAAATTTCTTTTAAATTATACTGAATAATACATTTATGAACTATATTTTAGAGAGTGATAAATTTGGATCTATCAACTTAACAATAAACGTCTACATAAACACTTTTTAACTTAGTTTGATGGAAAAAGGTTAACGGTACATACATTTTATGACTTAAAGGATTAGATACACACTTTTAGTGACATAAAGAATCAATTTGAAACTACAAAAAACTAAAAATGACTAATCCACGATATATTTGACCTTTTTTTATAGGAACAAAATGATCCAGAAAAATTAAAGGAATCTACTAACATATATCTGCTAACATCTACTAACAATATATAAAAATCGAAGTTCAGCGAAATTTAATAATCATCCTTATTAAAACTCATGATCTTCTTCATTTTATGTGCATAATGATCATTTTGTAAAATTTAATTTATTTGTTTTTTAAAAATTTAATTACGGATAATGGTCATCATATGTGTAACTAATTTCTACGGATAACTATGAAACTAATTAATTTATTTTTTTAAAAATTGATTACGGATAATGGTCAAGTGTAACAAATTTTCACGGATAACTATGAGACTAATTTGTTTGTTTTTAAAAAAATTCATTACGGATAATGATCATCACAAGTGTAACAAGTTTTTTTTTTACAAAAAAAAATTTGCAAAATTTCATAATGGTCTTTATTTATATAATCGTCTAGCAAACATTGAATGATGTTTTGCATGTAAAAAAATTAATAGAAACACTACATTGATGTTTATATATTGAAAATTATCACGAGTTTTCAATATTTTATCATATCGATTTTCTCATATATGTATATAAAATTTGTTTATGCATATATAAACATTTAAGATTTACAACAGGAATGGTGCAAACATTGAACGGTGTTTTACATATAAAATAATTTTTTTCATTTAATTAATAGAAAGACTGCATTAATGTTGATATTTTGAAAGTAATCACGAGTTTTTAAAATTTTATCATATCGACTATCACATATCGGTACATAAAAATTTTCTTCTGCATATCTAAGCATATAAAATCTTCAATGAGTGCGGTTTAAATATTTATCGATGTTTAAAAGATAAAATAAAAATTTATGTAATAGACACACTACATTAATGTTGATATTTTGAAAATAGTATTGAGTTTCAAAATTTTATCATATCGACTTTCTCATATATGTATATAAAAATTTGTTTATGCAGATATAAGTACATAAAATCTGCAACTAGTGCGGTGCAAACATTGACCAGTCTTTTGCATATAAAATAAAAAGTTATTTAATAGAAACAATACATTAATTTTGATTTTGAAAATAGTTATGAGTTTTTAAAATTTTATTATATCGACTTTCTCATATATATATATATATATATATATATATATATATATATATATATATATAAATTTGTTTATGCAGATATAAGTACATAAAATCTTCAACGGGTGCGATGCAAACATTGAATAGTCTTTTAGGGGATGAGACAAAACCTAGATTGTCTTTGCCTATTTTATAATATGAATTAATTAAATAAGTTTCTTTCTATCTTTATAAATAGATTATATTTGGTTTTTAATTTCTCTAAAAAATGTCTTCAAACAACATTCTTTTAAATTTTTACCATCAATATTTTTCTCTGTTTTTAAAAAAATATGGAACATGTCTGTTTTTTTATAAAAAAATATGTATGAGTTTTTAATTTTTTTTACCATATTTGAGTTACACTTATGGAACATGTATGTCTTTTTCTTTATATAAAAAAATATGTATGATTTTTTATTTAAAATTAGACTAATGATTAAAATTCATTTATTAAATAAGTAGAAAATCCGACATTTGAACCTTGACTATTGCATATTACAATGCATTGTTTCTTGTCAATTGAATGTGAAATTTTATGGAGGTGTTATTTGAACCACCATTTGGTTGATAACTTATGGGACAACCATAAATTTACGAAGAAAAAGTAGATATTGACACAAAAATCAAAATAATAGAGAGATAAAGTAAAAATATAATATGAGTATGAGAGAAAATTGTTATAAAATGGTTGTACAAATATCATTTCTCAATTTTATTTTACTTACTTTCATTTAGAGTATTGATGACAATTGGTGTAAGCAATTAACATAACCCAGTATTCATAACTCCCCTTCGCTTGGAGGACGACCCCGATTGTGTAGGTTCGGTTATTGGTTTACATAGTATCTCAATTTCATTGTCTTGTGTATTATTTTAGTAAGTAATTTACTGACTAAAAATTAATTTTAAAGTGGATAAGTGATGAATTTAAGGTTTAAACTTCGACCTTTACTTATATAATACGATGTCTCTATTAACCGAGTTATGCTGATAAGACATTGCCCTGTTTTAATATAAACTAGTAAAAGACTCCCCATGGGAAGATCAAAACCTAACCGTTGGCAGAATCAGGAAAAGTTGATATAATTACACTTTTGAAATAGGAAGAATTTGACTAATATATGATGATAATTACTCTCTATGGTTCACTGATTAATTTTGCATAAGACAAAAAAAAGTTAATTGATTAGAAAGAAAGTGGTATGTATACTTGAAATGACTGGTTTTGACGTTTCCTTACACAGTCTTTTTTTAACTAGCATATAACCATTCATTCTTGCACCAATGGTCTTGTTAACAAGTGTCTCTGAGGTATTCTTTAAGCATTTTAAATCAAGTAATTATTCTTTAAAAATATCAAAGTTTTCAATTTTCAATACATTTTATTACACAAATTTTTATAAAAACTTACTATTTAAAGTTCTTAACTAGTGTCGCGGTGACACTAGTTAACATTTCACTTGCACCAATAATGAATCGGTCTATTTCAACAAAATAAAACAAAATGATACAAGTGTTTTTTTTATTTTATTGTTGGATAAACAATGAATAATATGCACTAATAATGTCAGTTTACCATTTTAACCATGCTGCCATCTAAAGTTACCATAAAATGATATTTTTGCATCTCAACTATGCTAATGCCTTAAAATATATTATATGTCAGATACACATCAACCTATATTATTATTAATAAAAAGAAATGGAAAACAAAACAAAAAAGAAAAAGAAAAAAGTTTGTGGGACCAAACCGAAACCCAACAAAATATCAACAAACACAGTAGGTTAGCATCCCAAATCTATCTCTAAAGAAATCATTTCAAAGAAAACTAGGACAAATAGTCCATCATTGGTTAATGTTAATTGAATGTCCAAAAAAAGCTGATTTTATTCGCCCATGTGTTCCTTTCATTTTAGATATGAGAGCACTTGAAAGTGATAAACCAAAGGAAATGCATGCTATTCTACCATTGATTTCTTATTCTCCAAAGAACCAAATTATCGTTCCTAATAGCCTTGATAGAAGGGATTAAATTTGATTCAATCCATAACTTGCTCCAACCTTCGTGTTTAGCATGATCAATAGCCCAACTCATAGCACTTAACTCTGCAGTAAGTGCACCACTTCTGCCGATGTTGATTGTAAAGCAAGTAACAAAAGTAGCTATATAGTTCTAAGAATAGCTCTACAAAAGACTTTAAACAAGCGTTTTGTGGGAGGCAACCCACGCTTTTTGTCTACTAATAAATATTCTTTTGAATTTTTTAAAATGGTATGAAAGTTATACTCAAGAAAGGAAGTTGAAGAATGGAGGACAAATTACCAAAACACCAAAAGAACTAATCCCACTACAAACAAAATGGAGCATTACAATCACACGTAACTAGGTGTTAGGTTAGTAATGCTCCCAAAACTTAATTTTTTCTTAAAAATTTCGTCCCATATAAATTCATAAAGGATTACGACCAGCTGTACGTAATACTAGACTACAACTGTAATGCCTCTAAAACACCTCATGCTTTAAAAAAAAATCAAATCTTACTCACCCAAAACATCCAAAAACACCTAAGCACATCCATACACAATGTATGCCCAAGATTCATCATGCATAAAGGAAAGAAAGACAATCTATATATGAGTCAAGAATAAGGTTCTCCTCCTCAAAATTTGATCTTTCCTAACCCGCATCTTTACTTTTAATTTTTCCATTTTTAAACATTAAGGACAATGTCCAATTCAAGCAGAAAAGGTTTCTTCATCTTCTTGTTATTCTAAATTCCACAAAAAAATCCTTTAATTTTATTTTTATGCTTTTATTTTTATGTTTTTAAACATATTAGAATAAGGAATTTCAGTTATTTTGTATATTTGGGTAAAAGTAAATTAGATGATCATGTGATAATTCATCTCTAATTTTGAGAAATTAGCATGTTCCTAATTGCTTTTCCTCATACTCTTGTCTTATAAACTTATTAAACTTGGTTATCTTCTTGTGAAGCTTGTATAGAAAAAATAGATACTTTAAATAACATGGTTGGCCTTTGTTAAATTGAATACCCTTGAAATATGAGAAAACCCTAAAATAAAAAAGATTTTGAGCTAATAGGTAAGGCACTAAAAGGTAAATTACCCGCTACTAATAAGATTGGTGACCCCTGACCCAATCATTTCTTTTAAAGGAACTTGATCCCCAATTTTTAGGCAATAAAAGGCAACTAAGAGCACCCACATCGGTGGATACTTCACAAAGTTCAATAAAATTGTGTCAGAAAATTCAGAATTTTTACTGTGCCATCGTTGCATTATTTTTCAATCGGTGCTTGGAATGGCATCGTAGTAAAAGAGGCCAGCTATACAATTTGAAACAATAAACATAATAAAAAATTAATAATATTAATAATAAATTATTTATATTATAATTCAACGGTAACATTTCAAATAAAAAGTATAACAGCTAGTTTTTAACGGTCACTTTTTTTTCTATATATACTTAAATAATTTTTTTTTAAACTTACATACTTAAATAGTTTTTGTTGTTGCAATGAACCCCAACCATAATTCTTGGTTCAATTTTATACAAAATGGTGGCAATCCTCCTTGTATCCCAAATCTACAAAACACCTCATACATTGAAAATGCATCTCATAATCCAAATCCACACCATAATTCAAATCCACCAAATAACCCACACTTTGGAAATTATCCATATCATACATCACTTTCTCCATATCAATATCAACAATTTTCATCTCAAACAACTAATTCGATTATGCCTCGTGAAGTTGATATTGGTACTAGTGGTGTGCAATCAAATGATCAAGAGTCTGAAATACCACAATTTTCCACTCAAGATGGTTTAAAAACTATCAACCTTGATGAAGATGTTGGAACCACATCGGTTGTAAATATACCGAAAACAAGATTTCAACCAAAGGAGGATGAGCTTCTCATTCAGTCATGGCTCAACGTTTCAAAAGATCCAATTGTTGGGGTTGATCAAAAAGGAGACAGTTTTTGGAAGAGAATTGGCGAAGCTTATAATAAGCATCGCGACAAGATTTTTCAAGAGAGGAAACCATTGACATTAAAAGGTCGATGGCACAAAAAGATTAACCCCTCTGTTAATAAATTTGTTGGGTGCTACAAGCAAGCCATGAATTTAAAAAAAAGCGGGAGCTCCGAGAGCAACATCATTTCAACTGCATATGATATTTATTACCAAGATGAGCGTGAAAAATTTACATTTGAGAGTGCATGGAGATTATTGAAAGATGAACCCAAATGGCTTGCAGGTTCATCAGAACCTTCTGCAAAAAGAACAAAAAATTCGACTTCTGGAGCATATTCTTCATCTTCTAACCCTCCAACACCAACAAGCAACGAATGCAATTCACCATCACCATCCCCGTTACGAAGACCAATCGGTCAAAAGGCAGCAAAAAGAAAGGAGAAAGAAAAGCTAGTGGAAAGATCAACAGCCGATATCAAATTTAATACTTTGCAAGATGGCTTCCAAAAGAAAAATGAATTGATGTCACAGTTTGCACGTGATTATACACGTATTGAGAGTGAAAAACTTGAGATAGAGAAGAAAAGAGTCGATGCAGAGAAACATAAGGCTGAGAGAGATATGGTAAGATTGAAGATCAATGATTTGCAAATACTTTCAAAAGATACATCATACATGGATTCAAGACAACTGCAAGCTCATGAGTTATTGTGTGATGTGATTAGAAGAGAATATGGGCTTGATTAATATGATAATGTATGTTGAATAGATTTTAGTATATCACTAGTTATTTTTATATTCCTATGTATTTTTAGTATTCAATTTGTAGTCGTTATTCAAAGTCAATATTATTCAAATTTAAAGTCAATGTTATTCAAACTAGCCGTTATTCAAACTAGCCGTTATTCGTAGCCCTATAAATACTCTTAATATGAGTAATAAGCTGCACACTCTTTTCCAACTTATTTTCCTCCTAATTCAATATTAGAATTCTCTTCACATGGATCCTTCCAACCCTTCCCACATTGCAAAAATGTTCATGGATTATATGAATGATGGCATGGATGAAGAACTTGTGAGACTTTACTTTGAAAGTGAAGCCCAAGAAGAAGTTGCAAGTTCTAGCAGGCCTAGACGCCGAAGAAGAAATATAGAGAGGAATCGTGAAGAAGGACATGAGCGTTTATTCAATGATTATTTTTCAGAAGCACCGGTGTACACAGATGAGCAGTTTCGTCGAAGATATCGAATGCATAAACATGTATTCCTTCGTATCGTTGAAGCTCTTGGTCAACATGATGAGTATTTTCGGCTTAAGGTTGATGCAACTGGTAGATCAAGTCTTTCACCACTACAAAAGTGCACTGCAGTTATTCGTATGCTGGCATATGGATCATCTGCTGATAGTGTAGATGACTATTTGAGAATTGGTGAAACAACAACACTAAAATGTGTTGATAAGTTTACGAGAGGTGTTATTAGTGTATTTGGGCCACAATATCTACGAAAGCCAACTATTGAAGACGTTGAATATCTGCTGCAAATGGGGGAGGCACGTGGCTTTCCAGGTATGTTGGGGAGCATTGATTGTATGCATTGGGAATGGAAAAATTGCCCCGTTGCTTTGAAAGGGCAGTATGTCCGAGGTGATCATGGTAAGCCTACTATTATGCTTGAAGCAATCGCTTCACAAGACTTATGGATCTGGCATGCATTCTTTGGGGTAGCTGGTTCAAATAATGATTTCAATGTGTTGAACCAATCTGATGTCTTCAACGATGTTATGCAAGGGCGAGCTCCCGAGGTCCATTATTCAATTAATGGCACTCAATACAACATGGGTTATTATCTATCAGATGGCATTTATCCTGAATGGTCAACATTTGTAAAAAGTATCTCAATGCCACAAGGGGATAAGAGAAAATTATTTGCCCAACATCAAGAAGGTGCGAGAAAGGATATTGAACGAGCATTTGGAGTTCTCCAATCCCGATTTGCGATCATACGTAACCCAGCTCGACCTTGGCACTTGGATGCACTAAAGCGCATAATGGATACGTGCATCATATTGCACAACATGATTGTTGAAGATGAACGTGCCACATATGGTGGCAATTTTGATTATTCTTATGAGCATTTAGGCAATGACCCGATTGCACCACCAGATGATTCTAATAATGATTTTCAGGAGTTTCTACGCAGAAGACATCATGTTCGTGACAAGGAAATTCATCGACACCTTCAACAAGACTTGATAGAACATATATGGGAACGTTTCGGACATGAGAATAACAATAACTAAAAATTATTTTAAGTGTTTAGTATATTTTCTGCATGTTTAGTATATTTTCTACTATTAGTTTGTTTTAACATTTATAAATTTTTCAATGTATTTTTATTTTGTCTTTATTTATTTATTTTTGAATATTCTAATTTATTTTTAATATATGTTGTTTCCTTTTTAATATATTTTGATATAGTTGAATTAATTTGTTTAAATTATATATTTATATATTAATGTAAAATATAAATTTGGAATATATTGTAAGTTTAGTGGGACCCATTTTAAAATTTTAGATGAGTAGTATGGATATTTGAAAAATGTAAGTGAGTGGTTTAAGTAATTGAGAAATGTGAAATAATGTATTATATTGAGTGGGGTCCATTTACACTACCACATTGAGTGGTATGGATGTGGATGCTCTAAATCCGACAAGATTGATGACCTTCATTCGGTAATTTTTTTTAAAGGTGGTTGATTCTCATATGCGTTAAAAATTGAAATGATGTTGAAGAGAATAGGTTGCTAATAACCTTACATTGGTATTTTAATAATAATTAAAAAGAAATTTGATTTCTTCATTTGGCCAAAAATCTAAACCTTAAAAAAACTTGATTTATACTACATGTTTTCACAAGAAAAATTACAAAGAAATAAGTTTATAATCAAGCATCATGGTATGGCTTGATCCTAGAAAAATAGATTTGAATAAAATCACATTGACCTTAAATGAGTAAACTTGTGAGGTGAATGCGCAAAATTCTTGACGACATGTAACTTAAAGAGCCTGAGATTCTAACTTAGAAATTAGGACGATGACCCATTGCTTTGTTGAACTTTCTCAATACTTATACATACTCACCACTATTGTCTCCGATGAGATGTGATATGATATATTGATCAAATAATAAAGGGTTAAATAAGTAAATGATCCCCTTAAATATACCAACATTTGATTTTAGTCCCCTTAAAATATTCCTTAGACTTTTGCTCCCTAAAAATTTTTCCATCCATGAAATTAGTCCATACTTTTTAGTCAACTTATGTCTAACCTTCTTATTTTTAAATGAAATTTTTCAGAAATGGGTAAAAAAATATGAGAATATTTTCCAAAAAGAAAAATATAATTATTTTAACAAAACATGAAATTAATATGAATTTTTTAACACCAAAAACATAAAAATTCATATTAAATTCATATTTGTTAAAAAGTTCTATTTTTTTTTAGAGATTTTCATAATATTTTATCCATTTCTGGAAAATTTCATTAAAAAATATGAAGGTTAGACATGAGTTGACTAAAAAGTAGGGACTAATTTCATGGATGAAAAATTTTGGAGGACCAAAAGCTTAAGAAATATTTTAAGGGGACTAAAATAAAATGTTGATGTATTTGGGAGAACCATTTACTTATCTAACCCAATAATAAATATAAACTTGCACATGGTGCAAGACCAATTGAAGCCAATGGTGCAAGACTAATGTATATATTGCTCTAAACCAAAGTATGTTGTTGTGGGTTTTCGGTTGCGTGTCGTTGACTTTTGGTACATATTTTTTTATCTCTCTTAAATAATCACTCTCTTTACATAAATATTTATATTTATTTTGATTATTTATCTATCATTCTCTTTCATTTAAAATACACTTAAAACATAAACAATGCAAAAAGTTAATGACACAAAATGAAATCAAGTGGTGGCTACCGATCTCATTTGTGTGATATTGCGACGTACATTCTCTAACCACAATCTAACACGTAGTTTTGTTGTTTTCTTCTCTTCTCTTTTATAATGTCATGTGACATTCCCGTCAAAATGTTACACAAGTAGAATCCGGTCGCGACTCCCTCAATCCAAACCCAAATGCTCCACTTGAGTAATTCTCCACCAATTTCCGTGGCAATATGAGGACCGAAATGGACCATGGGTTGTGTTTGGCTCGATGTCCTATGAATTATGAACAGTACCGTACAAACATCTCCGCAATCAAGGGTCATGCGACACGTGCAAGTCCACACGAGGCGTGTGCTCCCACGTGTCAAGTGTACTACCTGTCGGCATTTCGTTGACGTCCATACCCTCTTCCCATGCAACGTGGATATATCCCTTCCAACCAGAAACAAGAACTGTGCATTCGTTTTGTTTGTACCCTACATGATCTGGAAAAATATTTCAAAGACACTAAATATTCATTCTACACTCTAAAAAAGAGAAAAAAAAATATGTTAATGATATAATGTTGATTAAGATAGATAAAAAATGAGATATTAAATGAGTGTATGAAAATTAAAAATATATAAATATTATTGTTGTTGTGCTAATGCACCCTCATCTTCCTTCTTTTGCTTTCCTCGTATTTTTTCTTTTTGATTTGGGGACTTAAATAGTTAAATCACAGTGGATTATTTCATGGACAAAACTTGTACATTTGTCGTAAGTACTGTACTTTATGTTGTTCTTGTCATAAAGAGATAACTTTTTAAATCCGTCAAAAAAAAGGATAACTTTTAGAAATTTTACTTTAGAGAATAGCAAGAGGAGCCCCTATAATATTTGACGTTATTTATTTATTTGTTATATTTAACGATTGGTGTTTATTGTGATTTTTGGTTAAATTTGATACACGTTTTTAAATTTTATACATTCATTCAACATCTCACGTTCTCTCTCTCTATATATTTTTTAAGAAACCAAATTAGATCATCCAAGTTGACTATATATTTTTCTTTCTATCACATCATCAACATATTACATCTATCACATTACTTTTTTTTTCTCTTTTCTCTCTCTTTGTTATAAGGTGCATACACCAACATGTGGTGTAGACAAAACATTTTTCTCTAAATTTTTGTTTGACTAAATGAATATTTAATGAGGCATGTTATTTAAACAATCATTTTTTGAGGAAACTTGTGGGACAATCAAAATATACAAAGAAATGTATGTATTGAGACAAAAACCAAAACAATAAAGAGAGAAAGAGAAAGAGTAATAACACAATGTGAATATGAGAGAGAAAGTTATCCCAAAGTTGTCACAAAATGGTTCTACAAATATTATTTCTTATATTTAATCAATGTGAATGTGGAGTATTTAATCAATGTGAATGTGGAGTCTCACAAATTATATGATAATCTCATACATGCTTGCGTGTTTTAGGCGAGTCCAGGTTTGTTCCATTAATTGTCCACCAATGAGAGATAAACATATAAATGATAGATTCAAATTTGGATTCTCTCAATTGAAAATTTTCTCAGGTTTTCTCAAGTGAAATCTCAACCATCAAAACATTATATACAAAGTGAGAATTAATTTATAAAGAAAAGTAGTTATTGAAAATGGAGAAAACTTGAGAGCATTTTCAATGTAGAGAATCCAAATCCGATAGATTAGTGGGTCGCTAATCTATCATTTGTGTCTAATAAATGAACAAAATAAGTTGAACAAACCCTGACTCGTTTTAGGCATACATAATTGGTCGCTTAACATATAGCACACAAAATTAGGGTAGTCCAGAAATGTGGAACTTAAAGGCCAAAGAGTATAGAATATTAGTTGTTACCAAGCATGCGGTTACCAACAATTCCTAAATAGTGAAGTTATATCTCGTTCCACGATGAGTGATTCATGTAGCTATTCTATGCATATTAAAAAAAATGTATGTATGCAATAAAGAATAATAGTTTTACTAAATTATTCTTATCAAATGTTGATATATTCACAATTAGCAATAATACATAATATAAAATATTGATTTAATATGCATGCAAGTGGAATTAATTAGATGGTACAATGAGAAAAAATAATGTAATTTGTATTGCATTGAAAATTAAAGACTCCTCCTTTATTTTGAAACAATTTACTTTTTAGAATTGACTCATTCATTACGGGATCAGGTGGATATTAAGCGCGCGGTGGTAGCTCTGAGCATATTTAGGGTGTACAGCCGCACATGATCACACGTTTTGAGGGGCACCAAAAAATAATTATGGTCACAAGCACATTGAAAAAATTGTGCAGATAATGCATATACAATAAAAATTCAAGGTTCATACATAGGATAATCTTTTTTTTTGCTCGAACTAACTGAACAAGATAATGAGTAAAAAATTAATAGTGAAGCTGAATATTAGCAA
Source organism: Medicago ruthenica (assembly GCA_018208015.1). Taxonomy (NCBI): domain Eukaryota; kingdom Viridiplantae; phylum Streptophyta; class Magnoliopsida; order Fabales; family Fabaceae; genus Medicago; species Medicago ruthenica. Next base: position 32,083,304 of record CM031371.1, on the reverse strand, counting down.
ATTATGGACTTAAGATCTTTGAATTTTGAGTTTTAGTTATGTTTTGAAAGATTTTGGGTTATTCTCTTAATAGTCACTCATTATTGATGACTTTTTTTAGGGGACTCATTATTAATGACTTTTTGTTTTTTTCTAAACGGTAAAAATTTATTAATAACCAAATTTTTGCATTAGTCATTATTAATGACTAGAAATTACATTGCAAACATTTTGGATAATTTTATAATTTTGACGCTGAAACTCTATTTGAAGAATTAAAAGTCATTGGTTTTTGTACCAAAAAAAAGTCATTGGTTTTAATAGTTGAATCCAAATCAAGTTTTATCGTTTATGATTTGAATATGCATAATTGTTTTTCTATTGCATGCATGCATACCTTATAAAATAATCTTAATGATCTGGCGAGAGAAGTTTTTCTATATTAAAATTGTTAAAATTTTATTTATGATCGATCTACTATGTCATAAAATCAAATAGTTTTACTTTGATTTGAAACTATTAGATTAGAACACTGGCGGAGCCAGAAATTTTATAGAGCCTGGGCAAAATTTTAACTGTAACTTCACATGTGACATAATATATAAATAGTCATAAATTGAAATAAAAAAGGCTTGTCATTTTGTCAACAAAAGTACAATTTGAAATAAGAGAGATGAAACATAACCTACCAATAGTGTGCTAAATAAAATTAGGAGATAAATGTCATTTCTGAGACCTCTTTCCGGTGAATGTTAGAATAATCAACATCATCAAGTGACTTGAATATCTTGTGCACTGAATCTTTGTGGAATTACATGTGGAAGGTTGGATTTATTGTGTGAAATTGAATTTAGTGGTATATGGTATGAGTTTTGCCTGCATAATTTTATATTTTTGCACTATTGGCAGATTGCCATAGTATTATTGAATCTGGAGATTTAAATCCAAAAGGCTCCCTTTTACTCGTTCTGCCTCCAACTAATCTGGAATTTTGAACATTTGATTGGTTTTGTGTAGAGAATAATAATAGTTAATTTCTTAGTTTATTTACAATGTAGAGTTCTCAGCTTCTCATCAAATTAGAGGGAGGAATCATTCTTTTTTGCTTCTATGATAAAAAAGTTGACAGAGAGGGGAGAAAAAGATAGAAAATTTAACTTTTATATCCCTGCCAACTGAGCTAAGTTCAAGAAATATAATTGTTCATATTTATTTTAATTAAAGTTGATTTTATCACTGATAGAAATTGATTTGATAATTAGTCATAATTGTTCATTATTGAATTAACTGAACATGATTTTACCAACTTCTTTTTACTCTACAATTTATTATGAATTATTAGTTAAGGTCACTTCAAGAACTTATTCTATAAATTTATTATAATAACCAATTTTAGATCCTAATGTTTTTTTATTCTAATATTTTCAAATGTTTATTGAGTAATGATTTCAAATATTTTCAAATGTAGGTAATTTTATGAATTATTTATTTTTAGAATTTATAGTGGAATGAAATTTACGTTTAAAAAATATAATACTTTTAGTGACAGTCTATACCATAGGTACAAGACTTTTATGTTTTAAATGGATTTCATAGAATTACCTACGGTTATGTCCATAAGTAAATATCTAAAACGTATAGAGACGGCCACCTAGCAATGTCAGACCCAGACGGACTAAATTATGTTGCCATTCGTTAGCATAATGCACGGTTAACTATGTATACGCGACCTTTTGCTACGGATATTAGCCTATAGTGACGGTTTTCGTCTGTCACTACAAGTCAAATTTCGTCAAATTTCTTGTAGTGATACAAAGAAAGTATGGGTTGAGCCCGGGCATGTGCCCAGGCTTGCTGGGGGGTAAAACCGCCCCTGGATTAGAACATCATTATCTTGCTTGCACAGAACATTGAAAATCTCATAGTTGACCCTGTAAACACTTAAAAGTTAAAACATTACGATTATAAAAGAAAGCATTTGAAGGACCTGATCAGATATTTCTCATTGTCGTGGGTAAGAGTGTTCAAAACCGACACTACTAAAAAACTCGCCTTTAGTGACCGATTTGGAGACTGAAAATATTCGGTCACAATTGCGACTGAAATAAAGACTGATTTTTTTTATTAATAACCAAAAACATTTGCGTCGCTAAATCAGTCACAAATTATTTTCGCGACCAGATTGGAGACAAACAATTCAGTCACTAATGGATATGAGAAAAAATATAATTAAACTTTT